>CM056566.1:22813268-23413268 GCA_029721515.1 Synanceia verrucosa | reverse complement strand
GCTAAATGTTAAACACGATAGAAACAGAGAGAAAGAAAGACACCGATTTAGATTTAGATAGATGGATGGATGGATGGATGGATAGATGGATGGATGGATGGATGGATGGATGATAGATGGATGGATGGATGGATAGATGGATAGATGGACAGATGGATGGATGGATGGACAGATGGACAGATGGATAGATGGATGGATGGATAGATGGATAGATGGACAGATGGATGGATGGATGGATGGATGGACGGATGGATGGATGGATGGATGGATGATAGATGGATGATGGACGGATGGATGGATGGATGATGGATAGATGGATGGATGGATAGATGGATAGATGGACAGATGGATGGATGGATGGACAGATGGAGGGATGGATGGATGGACAGATGGATGGATGGATGGATAGATAGATGGACGGATGGATGGATGGACAGATAGATGGATGGATGGATAGATGGATGGATGGATAGATGGATAGATGGATGGATGGACAGATGGATGGATGGATGGATGGATAGATAGATGGACGGATGGATGGATGGACAGATAGATGGATGGATGGATAGATGGATGGATGGATAGATGGATAGATGGACAGATGGATGGATGGATGGACAGATGGATGGATAGATGGATAGATGATGGATGGATAGATAGATGGATAGATGGACAGATGGATGATGGATGGATGGATGGATGGATGGATAGATGGATGGATGGATGGACAGATGGATGGATGGGTGGATGGATGATGGATGGATGATGGATGGATGGATGGATGGATGGATGATGGATGGATGGATAGATGGATGGATGGACAGATGGATGGATGGATGGATAGATAGATGGATAGATGGACAGATGGATGGATGAATGGATGGATGGATGGATGGATGGACAGATGGATGGATAGATGGATAGATGGATAGATGGATGGATAGATAGATGGATAGATGGACAGATGGATGATGGATGGGTAGATGGATGGATGGATAGATGGATGGATGGATGGACAGATGGATGGATGGGTGGATGGATGATGGATGGATGGATGGATGGATAGATGGACGGATGGATGGATGGATGGATGGATGATAGATGGATGGATGGATGGATGGATGATGGATGGATGATGGATGTATGGATGCATGGATGGATGTATGGATGTTGGATGATGGATGGAAGATGGATGGATGATGATGGATGATGGATGGATGGATTATCAGCAGACCTGTCTTTCATTAATGCTACAGCAGATGATGGTAAACAGGAAGCAGAGCCAGTAAACAGTGTTGTGATCATAAAACCAGACTGGCTCGTTGTCATCGGTCAAATCAGACTTTAACCAGCTAAACTAAAGAAGCGAGGCTTGAAAGAACAAAGAATGTCAAAGAAAACAGGACAGGTCTTTTCAGAATAAAGCTCCGTTTAGCAGCAGGGAGGAGCTGCTGTTGTTCTTGGCGGCGCCGCTATGATCCGTTAATGAACAGCTGGTTCATCATCGAGCTGCATCCAGTAAAGTGTCGAAGCAAACGGCTCAGAAAACGTCTCTCACTCCATTTCTCCCTGTTATTCTTCTTCTTATGATTAATATTCTGGTGAGGGTGTTTATTAAAGACTCCAGATATCTGCAGCTGGAGTGAAGATAACGCCATGATTCACTAAAGGAAATAAAAATATGAAGTTCCAGATGTGGCCGATGTTAAATGCCTTTTCTTATTTTTTTATTCTGATAAAAGAGCATGAATAAATAATGAATGATTTTATTATTTCATGTCTATGGTCATGTCTAAACACATTTAAAGCTCTTATATTTCCACTGAATATTCAACTCTTAACACTGCAGACTTTGTCTTTTTGATGCTTTCTCACTCAGGTGCTTCACATCCGGTTAATTAGACTTAATTAGAGCTTTACCTAACCCTTTAACACCTGAGCCTCTCAGGAGAGGCTGCTTCACCAGCTTCCAGGGAAGGAAGGAGTTAAATTACCGTAATGCTCAGCTTTTAGCAACTGTTGTTTTTTTTTCCAATAGCACAATCGTTGTATAATTACCTCTGCCAAGGAGTTTATGTTTTCACCAGGGTTTGTTTATTTGTTTGTTTGTTGGTTTGAAAAATAACTCAAAAAGTTATGGATGGATTTTGACAAAATTTTCAGGGTTGGTCAGAAGTGGCCTAACGTAAAACTGATTAATTTTTGGTGGTGATTGGATCCAATTCAACAGATTTCATCAAAATATGGTTTCATCAGATTTCGTCAAAATCCGTTTATAACTTTTTGAGTTATTTTGCAAACCAACAAACCAACATACAAATAAACAAACCATGCTTATGTCCACATTGGGGTCACACACTTAATACCAGTTGATTGGGGACAGCATGTGCAATTGGGGACAAAATCGTCTCCACTTGTCTCCACTTGTTCAAACCTTGATTTTGGGTCAGTGGTTAGGCTTAGGGTTAGGCTTTGGTTGAGGTTAATGTTAGGGTTAAGATTAGGGGGTTAGTTGTTGTAGTTAGGCTTAGGGTAAGTTTTTAGGAAATCAAAGTTTGTCCCCAAAGTGGGGGTAAAAATGCCTAAATACCCCAAAAGTGACTTAAGTAAACTTAAGTGTGTGTGTGTGTGTGTGTGTGTGTGTGTGTGTGTGTGTAAGTGTGTGTGCAGCATGAAGAAACACATTTGCAGCGAGGCGTGAAGTCACTGAGTCAAATTCTCAGAAACCGACTGTCGCTTTCTTTACCTCCGTTCGTCTGCTCAGCTGCACAGATATATATGTGTGTGTGTGTGTGTAATGTGTGTGTTTGTTATGACGATAAAACACATTTTGTCTCTGTTGCCATCAGGACATGCAGGACAGGACTTCTAATCTCATCACTTGAAAATGGAGTTTTATTGGCCTGAAATGTGACTTCTGCTCCCATCACAGACTTCAAACTACCAGAGTCAAAGACAGTATGAAAGAGAGCGATTTCCAAAGAAGGAGTTCACTTTTTCCATGAGCAGTGATTCATAAACAGTCATTCAGCATCAACATTTCAAGGGAAATACGTTTGTAAGTCCATGGAAGTCTGCATAGGGAGGACTTTCACTAAACCAAACCTCTACCTCTTCATAGTTTGTTCGTATTCTTCTGAGTGAACAATGTGACTTTCCGAAAAAGAAGTTCACTGTTTTAATGAGCAGCACCTCCGATAAGCAGCTGGTCATTAACTCTCTGAGTGTGATTGATATATTTTGACGCCATTTAAAATCCGATGCTGGAGTGCCAAAGACGTAATAATACGTCAAAGTGTTTTTTCGACAGCGGGTCGCCGATTGTGGTCTCAAACAGCTTGTGAGTAATTTTGGGGCTTCTGGGAGATGTAGTCAGAGCATAAAGAGATGGTATACACCACAGAGATCAAAACAGGAAGTGGAGACGATCGAGATTAGAGAGTAAAACAAAGAGAGTCTCTTCTTTCATTTGAGCTATTCACTGTTTTCAGAGACATAGTACAAAATATTCTGTGGGTCTTGATATAGAATAGAATAGAATAGAATAGAACGCCTTTATTGTCATTTCACAGAGTGACATGAGATTCAAAGCTGCCCCATAGAGTGCACATATACACATAGACTGGTAGTATTCAATATGTACAAGGACAAAATATATCTCTATATTTACACAACACAAGACAAGACATAATACAAAAACCCAGTAGGCATAAACTTTGCATAAGTAGGTGACTAATATTAGCAGTATCCAGTAGTGTGCTACCATGTGTAGCTTTATGAGTGTAGTTCAAGTATACAGGCATCAGTGGGGAGTCAGTAACTTGTAATATTGATACTCTGGTAGTATAGGTAAAGTGTCATGTGAAAGCAGCAATCAGTGATAAATATTGGTTATATACAGTGCAAAATACAGATAAAAATTACAGATTATTGGTTATTTACAGTGCAAAAAAAAATAGGACTCAAAATGGGCAAAAACGCTGGAACAAGACACTTTGTAGTTTATAAAACGGCTGGCTCAGTGAGTTAAAGTACAGCCAAACTTAACAGCATTTTTATTTATGGTTCAAGGGTATTTTGTTCATTAATGTAAGTTATTTAACAAACATGCTAATTTTTCTTTCATTAAACCTGAGTAGTTTTTGTTTTATGTCAGTTTTAACCAAGTTTTTCCCTGGAAACCCTTTGACAGTGCAGTTTGTCACCTTCTGTGAAGCTCAGCCTGTTTTAGTCCACGTGCAAACCATCAGGAGTTAGTAAATGAAAAATGCCTTCACGTCATCTTCAAATTACTTTTCGACAGTGGAGAAACATGCCTGAGCAGCGGCATCGACCCTCCTGGTTCCCAGAGTAGATGTCAGGTATGGAGTGAAGCTGATATGTTGGTTAGTGTGCTCTTAAATCTACCGCAGACGGTCCACACGGCGTACAGAGTATTCTCCCAGAGGGCAAAGGTGACGTGAAACTTCCCTGAGATCTTATCAGGATGAAAGTTAACAGATCCTTGTCAACGCTGCAGAGAGCTCCGTGGTTTATCCTCTGATACAGGAAAAGAGGACAAAATATCACAATATATCGATATTTTGTCCCACTCCTAATACAGGGACTGCCCTCTGTTATTAATCTATATTGAGATTTGTGCAGGAACCCCATCTGGACCAATGAAATAAAATTTGAGGTGAACCATGATGATGTTTGTATATTTAAAAGCAGGGCTGTCAAAATTATCACGATAATATGATTAATCGGCATTAACTCTCCTTGGACAAACTGTTTTTCCAGAGACGTGCTGGCAGGTCATGAAGCAGAACTCCATTAAAAAAAATCAAGAAACTAAGAACACAGTCATAACTAATGATCAAACATGCTGATAAAATGAGATTAACCATCTTTTCTGAATCTGTCCAAACGTCTCCTGGAATTCAGCAAACAAATAATCCACCAAAGAGCATCGTTAACGTGTTAATTTGTAACGATAAAAGGAACAAAAAGGAAAAGAGAAAGAGGCGTTCTTTTCATAAACACAGAGCTTATTAGAGCTAATGTGGTGTCGCTCTGATTTATATTAGGGCTGTCAAAATTAGCATGTCTCTGGCATCATGCAAATTGGCGTGTTAACGTGGATTAATCGCATTAATGCATTAACTTCGACAGCCCTATTTAAGAGATAATTTTGCCCAGTAAAAACTGTATTAGACTGAAATGCTTGGAAAGAGTCCTGAAAGTGACATTGTGTGTTTTGTACTGCTGGATAAAACACATCAGGTAACTGTAACGCTCTCCACATGTTCTCTGGTTTCATCCCACCACCAAAACATGAACATTCAGAATCAAAAAATTCAAATCAATCTACTGTGTTTCAGTGATTTTAAAAGTGACAAACATCATGTGTGGTTCGTGCTCAAGTCTTGAGTCAAGGTCCAGGTCCCAAACTTTATGTTTGGAGTCCTGAAGAGGTCAGAATCCATTCTTCATCAGATGTAACACCATCTGTGTCTCCGTCTGACTCAAATCAATAAATCATTTGAGGCTCGTCGTTGACTATCGTACATATTTTGCTCCAGAATCAGGAGAACGAGCAGCTTTGCCTCTCTAAAGTCAACATGACTGGTTCAGCAGCTGGCCTCCAGCTTTCTAGAAAAACTAAAAATCCCTGCAGACCTCTGAGGCTCATCAGTGGATCAATACAGCAAGTCCAACATTTACATCCGTCCCACATTCCTGGCATCAGTCGGCTGTGGCGATCATAAAACTGGTAAACAAGCTGCATTCCTGAGGCAGCTCAGTGGGAGAGACGTCTTAATAACTCTCACTGATGAAGACAATGCAGCTGTGGCCAGGATCCTGCATCTGGTTTATGGAAACCAAATATGGTTCTGAACATTTCACCTCATCCTGACAGCGGGGTTATTTATGCAGATTGTGCAGAAATAAAGGCTTTAACACGGCGTTCAGCATCATACACAGCATCAGGATGTTTCAAAAAGCTGCACACTGACTCACTGGATTCTTGCAGGAGTCTCAGATCTGGATCTGGGCAGACCGGCTCAAAGCTGCAGTGGCACCGAGCCGTTTATATTTCAAGACCCACAGAATATTTAGAACTATGTCTCTGAAAACAGTGAATAGCTCAAATGAAAGAAGAGACTCTCTATTTCATCATGAAAAAAATGTTTGTTTTTACCTTGTTCCATTCTTGTTTTATCAGAGGTAGAGTAGAGGACACTTTCACCAAAATCACCACTTTTTCTCCACATTCTGTTTGTTTTACTCTCTAATCTCGATCATCTCCACTTCCTGTTTTGATCTCTGTGGTGGATACCGTCTCTTTATGCTCTGACTACATCTCCCAGAAGCCCCAACATTACTCACAGGTTGTGTTACAGTGCTGTCTATGTCTATGGCACTCAAGCGTTGGATTTTAAATGATGTATAAAAACTTCTTTGGCACTCAGAGAGTTACCCAACCATGATGTTTTTCCTAAACCTAATAAAGCTGTTTGGATGCTTAAATCAATGACATGACGTAGAAAAGGAAATGGAAATATGTAATCACGACTGCAAAACGTCACTCATTTCACAGGAGGGTGAAGGACTTGAATCTCAGTCAGTCAGACGTATAAATGGATGATGGGAGCTGGTTATGATTCATAAAAAGAGCCCAGATATGCACCTTTAACCTCAATCAAAAGCATGTTTTTGTCAATAGAAAAGTGCATCATCTGTGCAGCTCAGTGAGGAGGAACAAACACGTGTCCTTGACCTGGTTTACACTGAGCTGTAAAGGTGTGGAGGCGCTGACGTTAGGTTAATGTGACGTTCATGAGCGAGGCGTCCAGGGGACGGACGTTACTCAGAGAGTGACTCAGAGGTTTGTTAACCCTCCATAGTGTCCTCACCATTAATGCCAGGCTTCTCACACTCTATTTATTTGGTGTTAATTAACACTGAGAGCTATCAGCTGTTTGACTGTCTGCACATAACATGACGTTATCAGTTTGAGTCATTTTTAAGAATAAAATGTCAAATGTCTTTTCTGGAACAGTTTAAGTGAAGATCTTTGAGGATGTTATGTTGGGCAACTAATCAATTAATCGAGATTAATCGATTCAGGCAATAATTATTAGTTACTGCTTGTTCAGTGTTATTTCTTCAGTAAAGCAAGAGAATAATCCCTGATCGTTCATCACTCCTCCTCCTTTCACCCACACAGACTCTGATGGAAAAATAAAATATATCCATATGGTTTCTATTTCAGGGCGGTTTCTGTTAAAGTATTCGGCTCTGAGAAAATAATAACAAAATTACATCTAAGATGACTAACACATTTCAGATATGCTTGGAAATTATCCCCTGGGGGGATTTGATCCCACAACAACAAAAGTGATGAAGATTGTTTCGCTCTTTCGCTTTCTGGGCGTCGTTCTCCAGATTATTTACATTCCTGATGTCATTTTATTCTGTGAAATATATAACATTTATGATGTGGTGGAGCGGTCTTAGAAAGAAAACCGAGTAAAAACGAATCGTTCTTTTCCTTCTTTTAAAGGTTTGAATCGCTGGTTAATTCGTTCAGTTGTTACCATGGGGACCAGCCAGCCTCCTCCAGTCCTCCAGAGGCAGAACATCAGGGACCACATCCTGAACTCCAAGCTTGCTTCATAAAAAGTGAACTCCTGCTCCCCCACAGGATAAAAGATGAGGGCATACGGTATCATTCAAGCACATAATGAAGTCACTTTTTTCCTTCCAGTGGATCAAATGTTTTGCAGAAACATCTGTGGTATGTTGGCGACTTTATCCTCTCGTTCTCCCTCTCCTCTCCAGCCTCACCACTTTTCCAGCATGCTCTGTATTTTGGGTGTTTCCGAGATACATATATAGCCGCGTACGTCTCCAAGCCACTAATCAACGTGACCACAATCCCAGACGTTTTTCAGGAAGCCCAGCATGTGGTAAGCCCAGAGAGGGAGCGCTCTGATTGGCTGAAAGAGCATAAAAATCCCCCTCAGGTTGGTGGAGCAAAGGTCTTTTGGCTTTAACCAAAAGAAAAGGAGGTTGTTTAAGCTGCTGACACATATCTGGGGGTAACATAGTGAAAGCAACAGTGAGGCTGAACAAACACTGAGATGATTTAAAGAGTGACGCTGGGTGACTCATCTGCTGTGAATCACTGCAGAGATGCCTCATTATTCAGAGCAACAGAGCAGGACTTCACTGTTGAAAGAGTCAGCTGTGCTGCCGGGCCACGCTTAGCACCAACTGTACCAATCACCAATAGAGATAGATAGAAAATAGAAACAAAAAACTGTTTACAGGCACTAGAAACCTGGCTTTCTGTAGGCAGGGTAGATGAAATGGATCGACCACACCCTGATCAGGAAGCTGTAAATTAGTCATTTTTTCTGGAGAATTCATAAATGAAGCAATTCAACATTTTTCATGCGCTCAAACTCGTCTTCATCGAGGGGATCTGGATCATTTCCGGTAGTTTTGTTGCTTGTTTATATGGTTTTAAATGAGCTCTACTTTATCTGAGGTCAACCAAACAGAACCAGACTGATAAACAGCAGCTGACCTTTGACCTTTACATACACCATCTTTTTCTTCTGCTGTATAAATCGATTTGATTTTATTTTGCATGCACCAAGGTTTGAGAGAACCATCATTTCAATCCTCTGTATGTCCTGCAGGATCGACGGTAAAGCTGACTTTGACTTATGTTGATGTGTTCATTTGTATCATGTGCATGTTAAGCTCTATTTAAATCTACTTTGACTCGATTAATTTATTTCATGTTCTTTTCCTCCTTCTGTACATGGAGCTTGATGTAGACATGATGTCATGTTCCTGCAGGGTTTTTTCTGTCATAGTTTCCTGTTTTAATTTGAAAATCCTCTCCTCTTGAGTCTTTGTTTTCTTTCTCATCTGGCGCATTTTTTTCTCCTCTCATCTTTTATATCGTCTGGTATAGTTTTTGGAAGCTTTTTGCTTCATTAAAGTGTTTTCTTTGTGTCAGCTGCACTAAAGGCCACAGCTAATAGTGAGGAGAATAGTCAAGTAAGACTGTCTTCATGTGTTAATGCATTGAAAACTGAAGAATAAAAAGAGCCACATGATGCATGAACTCATAATAAAAACATTTCTTCAGTTTCCTCTGTTCTGCAGCTCCTCGACAATAAAAACCTTTCATTTCCAGACGAACTCTGTGTTCTGTCTCATTATGAGCTGTAAACGCTGCGTGTTAGAACCTTATGATGTTTTGTGGTACTTAACTAATATAACGTGACGCTAGCGGAGTCCGAGCATTCCTGTGTGAGAGCTAAAGCTGAACGTTTAACGCTAAAGTCCAGATCCTTACGTTTCTGCCGATGCTATATCTGGCTAGTTATGATATCTCAATAAATGAATGGAAAATGGTTCTATTATTCTATTAATTAATTATTATATGCCATGAACAATTGCTTCAATGTGTCATTTAAATCAGAGGGGCTGGCTTTTATTTTTATTATTTTAAACGGCTCATTTTTCCTATGAATTTTCACTTTTTACTTTAATTTTCACATTACTTACAGGTACCAAAACATCAAAGGTTTGATTTTCATGTCTTTTTATTTTATATTCAGAAACTGAGCATTTGAATCAAGTCCTATATTAAAACCATTTCACAGTTTTAAAGGCTCTAAATGTTCCCAGTTTATTTTCTGTTGTGGTGGACGTGACAGGAAGTGAACCAGACAGACAGTATGAGGAAAATAAAGTTTTTTAAACATTAAAGCATGATCACATGTTCTGGAAAAACTCTAAATATTCTGTAAGAACGAATCTGAAAATAAAAATAAAAAGTAAATGGAAGTTTATTTGACGAGACATGACCTCTGGTCTCCTGGTGAAGATCTGGTGTTTTTGACCTCCATCCTTCCTGGTTGACAATTAAATGGATTAAATACACTTTAAAGAGTCCTTCACGACCTCTGAAGGTCACTAACCTCTTCTTCCATTTTTAAACTGTATTTTATTCTGATAGGAAACACTGCAGCAGCAGCAGCAGCATGTCATCTATTTCCCATTAATGTTCCTCATATATCTGCTTGTATTCGTCGATGTCTCGGCCAAAGATAGACCCAGATGACAGGGCACAGCATCCTCCCATGCTCTCCCTTACGTAAACCTCGTGCCCTCCGAGGAACCCGGCCATACGCACTTCCTGTCATTACACAACGGTCCAGCTTGGCAGCAGCAGCTGGGAGAAGCTCCTGGGTCAGGATCACACATATGGAGATCCTCCTCCTTCCTTCACTAAATGAAATCTGAAGGCCGGGGCTCAGCGCTGAGGCTGGGCCTCCAGGAAGAGAGGAGTCATCTGAGCTGTATGTTATATTCCACTTCATGTCATCAGATCCACCTTCATGAGACACAAAGCAAAGTGAGTGAAGAACTAGGAACAGCAGCTCAGAAATAAGAGCTTTTTAATAAGTTTCCTCACCTTAATACAAGTTTATTAGAAGTGAAACTTGATCAGGCGTTTTTTGGTTTTATTTGGTTTATTAAAAAAATGATCTAGACACTGTAAGCAGGAGATATTAACCTTTGTTTACATCGGTTATTATTGAAATATATAGAGCTGGAAACAATATGGGAACATATTAGTGTCAAACTGTGGCTTTCATTGCCTGTAGTGTTTGTTCAACAGCAATCAGATCACATCCACACCGGGTTATTAGTTATTTTTAAAGACAATTATATGTATCAAGTGCTTAATAAATGTATTATTCCACCAGGTATTTACTCAGTGACGCAGATAGAGTCCTGGTTGAAGCTCTTCATGATGCTCGAGGCTCTCTGCTGCTATAGATAAGATAAGATAAGATAAGATAAGATGAACCTTTATTCGTCCCACCAACTGTGAAATTCACATTACAGTAGCAAGTGTAACTAGTAAGTACGAAGCAGAGAACATCAGTGAACAAAAATATGAAGTAGAAAAATAAATACTTTAAAAATAACTATAACATATAAATAACTATATTTATACATATTTATACATCTGTCAAATGATTGAATTTTTTAATCAGATTAATCATAGGTTGTTGTGGATTATTTTCGATTAATGACAATCAAATTTCATTCAGGTTAAGTGCCTTAAAATTTGTCTTAAAATTTGGATTAACGTGCTAATTTCAACACACGCACACACACACACACACACACTCATGGTTACATGGCTCATGGTCATGTAACAGTGTAACACCCTACAGCCGCTGGTACATAACTAAAAGTTGTGATCGCATCAGTTGCCAGTAAAGAGACGCTTGTTTTCACAACACAGAAGGAATTCTGGATCAAATGTGGATTCGGGTCCAGCCCAGCGGCTCTAACCTTTGTGTTCAGCTTGTTTCCACTGAGGATCGTCGGCTCAGTTGATGTAATAACATGGAGCAGTGTTAAGTTTGATTCCCACCAGCATATTAAAAACAGGATCCATTCACAGTCCTGAAGGCACCTGGCATGAGACGGCATGTGTTATGTGTTGCTCATGTTGTGTAATGTTGTTATGAAAGGCAAACTAAGGGCATTCTTTGGGTTTAGGAAACTGTTGGGGGGGAATAATGAGTCAGTGGAGGCTGGTGTTATAACTAATTTTAATGAATCACGGAGTTTTAACTTCAGGACAATGTTAATTTGTGGGACTAATAAAGGATTATCCTCTTCATGACAAAAATAAATAACCAAATAATATGTGAACATTGTGAAGTGTTAAGGTTTTGAATGTTAGTGTTTTCACAGTGTGGTATTAGTACATCAGAATACTTCTATACACAGTGTATATAAGAGGGATGGTGAGTTATTATTTATACTGAAGTCATTCAGGCTCAAGCAACACAAACAGACTTCTCACACTAACCTGCATGTGGTGTGTGTGTGTGTGTGTGTGTGTGTGAACATTCAGCCACAGCACCTCCTCGGGGTGTAAAAGGACAGATCCAAAATAGTGGCAGAGGTCGGTTGCTATGCAAATGCTCGTCGTAACCAAGGCATTAGTACAAGTTATTTGTCTTTGTTCGTCCTGTTTTTATCTCTGAATTAATATTCTGTGCAAAGGGAAGCAAAAAAAACAAACTGGTTGCAAACAAACTTGCATACAAATTCACAAATTCTCCGTTTTAGTTATCAGAATTTTAAATAGTTGAGCAACAAACGCTTCAAACCTGCACCGGCATTTTGGATTTTCTCTTCACAATAATAAAAGCAACAGCAATGAAATAATAGAATAAGTACTAATAATATATATTTACAATAAGTACCAGACAAAAAGGAAGATTTTTTTTTTTATTTCTGATAAAGAAAGTTATTTGTAAAAAAAGCGGTGCAACTTTTTTGTGCAAAAAGATGCACTATGGTTTCAAACTGCAGCAATGACAGAATGAGTCCAGTTGTGTGACGATTGTCATCAGTGATGCTGATGTTCTACAGTCTTATTGCTGATGGTAGGAATGAGCTGTGGTCGCTCTCCTTCCTGCAGGAAGTTGGGAGCAGTTCAAGATGGCCGCCAAAGGACATTGATCAATCGGTGGAAGTTGCTACTGAACTCTGATTGGACCAAACAGAAACTAAATCCACTGCAAAACTCATCACAAGTGTGAGACAAAAAAAAACTTTTCTCTGATAAAAATGTTAGAGAATGTGATTCATGTGATTTTCTTTAATAAACATCACAAAAGTAGGAAATGATGAGCAAACTGAGTCACAAACTCAGATTAATAACTATATTTTTCAAGACCATGCATGGAAATATACATTAAAGATTGTTGCATGGAGATGCATCCATTAGAATCTAATCATTAAGGTGCCAGGAGATGTGATGGTGCGTTTTGTTGTGGTTATTTTTAGCTGCAGTGAGTTGCAGGTGACACACCCTCTACCTGTTCAGGTACATGCCGTCCTTCAGCTGATCTAAAAATATCCATCACTTTAAGACACAACGAGCATTTCTACTTCTGACTTTTTTCTGCTGATGCTGTGATTCTTCCTTTTGATAGTTCATTTTAGTACCTGTGCTTCACCTGATCTCCTATTTAATATTTTGAGCATTTATTTCTGACAACTACATAACTTCAGTTCTAAAATCCCCAAACATCCAAAGAGTGATTCTCTTTTGTATCTTCTGTCTGTACGCTTGAATTGTAAATCTTTTTATTCTGTAAAACATTTTGCATCTTATGAAACGAGCTGCCAGAGCAAATATCCAAAATATGCTGCTCTACTACTACTATTACTATCATAACAGTAATTAAAATGTTTTTCATTTAATCTTGTTGGCGTGTCTGAACTGAAATCTGACAAATTTCCTTTTCACAGCAGATATTTTGACTCAAAGAAGCAGGAAAAACATGAACATGTCATTATTTTACATTTTCCTGCTGTGAAAAAGGCTCATTTGACTGAATGTTTGACGGCTTCACTGGTTGTCTGGTATTTTTAGTTTAAATCCTCCTTTTCTTTTCTCTTTCTGCTGCATCATGGTTGAAATTATGTGTGACAATGGGCAGAGTTACATTTCAACCACAGAGGTGTAATCACATTAATTATCATCTCTCAAACACCTGCTGCACTTCTTCTCACTAATCTGACCACCGATCATTTCGTTTTCACACATACAGTCACAAACAAACAGAGGAAAAGAAAAAGTTTGTGTTTGTTGACGTGGAGTCTGTTTGCTAAAGGCCTGCAGAGGAGCTCAAAGTCATCAGAAGAAATCTGTTAAATATTTAAAGTGCATCACTGTGCTTGCAGAAATCATTTCCAGAGCTGATGTTTTAATGGAGACATTTGAAGCAACAACACCACATGTCCCAACTTGAAACCATCAGCAGCAGAAGGACATGTGTGTTTCCAAAGCAGGACGCTGCTGCAGGGCATCATCTCATTACCGAAGTACAACCTAAACTATTACTCTATTTACTTTAGTCCTGAATGAAACAACATATTTCTCTATTATTTCTGTTTGGTAATGGATTTTAAATATTGGCACCAAATAGTATCAGTCTGATACTAAAGCTCATAAATATTATATTTATATCAGCTGGAAGGTTAAACACTCCGTACTGCCTGAAGACAAAATCTGAACTTTAACCTTAACACTTGTGTGCTTAACCAATTTGTGAGAATATATAGAATATGTTTCACATGTTTTCATATTCGTATTCAAATGATTGGTTAGGTTTAGGCAACAGAACTACTTGGATGACATGTTGGACATGAACAGCTGATTGTAGTGTGACATGTTGGACAAGAACAGCTGATTGTAGTGTGACATGTTGGACATGAACAGCTGATTGTAGCATGGCATGTGAGACACAAACAGCTGATTGTAACATGACATTTGGACACGAACAGCTGATTGTAGTGTGACGTTGGACATGAACAGTTGATTGCAGCTTGACATATGAGACACGAACAGCTGATTGTAGCATGACATGTGGGACACAAACAGCTGATTTTAATGTGACATGTAGGACACAAACAGCTGATTTTAATGTGACATGTGGGACACAAACAGCTGATTTTAATGTGACATGTGGGACACGAACAGCTGATCGTAGTGTGACATGTTGGACACGAACAGCTGATTTTAATGTGACATGTAGGACACGAACAGCTGATCGTAGTGTGACATGTTGGACACGAACAGCTGATCGTAGCGTGACATGTTGGACACGAACAGCTGATCGTAGCGTGACAAAGGGGACATGAACAGCTGATTGTAGCGTGACAAAGGGGACATGAACAGCTGATGGTAGTGTGACATAGGGGACATGAACAGCTGATCGTAGCGTGACATGTTGGACACGAACAGCTGATCGTAGCGTGACAAAGGGGACATGAACAGCTGATTGTAGCGTGACAAAGGGGACATGAACAGCTGATGGTAGTGTGACATAGGGGACATGAACAGCTGATCGTAGCGTGACAAAGGGGACATGAACAGCTGATGGTAGTGTGACATACGGGACATGAACAGCTGATTGTAGCGTGACATACGGGACATGAACAGCTGATTGTAGCGTGACATACCGGACATGAACAGCTGATGGTAGTGTGACATACGGGACATGAACAGCTGATTGTAGCGTGACATATGCGACATGAACAGCTGATTGTAGCGTGACATGTTGGACATGAACAGCTGACTGATGTCACTCTGCACAGTGAAACAATGAAAACCACAAAGCCAATAATTACTGGACAATTAATCTGAGCGTGTTTTGTTCTTCCTCTTTGGAAACACATGTAGCAGCACACTCTTCCCTTCCTTACCTTTGTTTCCTTATTGTGGCACATTTTTCCATTTGTTTACTGAAGTCGCTGCTTCAGATCCAATAAAGGATTATCTAAATCTAAAATCCATATACTCTACATGTTTATACAGCTGTTGCAGGTAAAAACTGCACAATAAGGTGCAGTGTTCATTTGCAGCCCTACAGTACACTGTTAGGATTCCCACAATGTTAATGACATGTCTGTGTGTGTGTTCACATTATTCACATTAAGATGTTTAAAAGGTGTAAAGGCTTGGAATAATATTTAAGTGTTATAAATCAGCCTTTATTGTGGTACACAGTCATAATGAATTAATTTAACTGCAGTGGAGGTTGATGAAGCGGCAAGAGGCTCAAACTTCTTCGCAGCTCCTTTTCAAACAGTTGTTTATAAGGCGGATTGGATCCAGTTGATTTAGATGTTAATGGTCGACTGTACGCTGGGTGATACTCAGTTGGTGGTCGGAGGTCTGGAGCTGGAGTTTCCCTTCAGCATAGTCATGATTTAAACATTTGATTTACATTTTCTTCTGTTTTCATACAGGACAGGTTTAGACAGAGAACAAAACAGGGCACATATTTCTCATAATTTTACTATCAAATACAACAATAAGTGACTTGAAATGTAGGCCCTACTTAATCCCAGGATATACTTAGGGTCCATTTTTTTGTTTTGTTTTCAAGTTTTTGTATCATTCTGTGTCTATATTCAAATCCAAATTTTTGATCAATGTATGTATGTTCAGCTTTTTAGTAAATGGAGTCTGGTGAGAGGAGAGCTTAAATTACTGCTTTAGTGAATGGAGTCTGGTGAGAGGAGAGCTTAAATTACTGTTTTAGTGAATGGAGTCTGGTGAGAGGAGAGCTTAAATTACTGCTTTAGTGAATGGAGTCTGGTGAGAGGAGAGCTTAAATTACTGTTTTAGTGAATGGAGTCTGGTGAGAGGAGAGCTTAAATTACCGCCTTAGTGAATGGAGTCTGGTGAGAGGAGAGCTTAAATTACCGCTTTAGTGAATGGAGTCTGGTGAGAGGAGAGCTTAAATTACCGCTTTAGTGTATGGAGTCTGGTGAGAGGAGAGCTTAAATTACTGCTTTAGTGAATGGAGTCTGGTGAGAGGAGAGCTTAAATTACAGCTTTAGTGAATGGAGTCTGGTGAGAGGAGAGCTTAAATTACCGCTTTAGTGAATGGAGTCTGGTGAGAGGAGAGCTTAATTTACCGCTTTAGTGAATGGAGTCTGGTGAGAGGAGAGCTTAATTTACCACTTTAGTGAATGGAGTCTGGTGAGAGGAGAGCTTAAATTACAGCTTTCCTGAATGGAGTCTGGTGAGAGGAGAGCTTAAATTACAGCTTTCCTGAATGGAGTCTGGTGAGAGGAGAGCTTAAATTACAGCTTTCCTGAATGGAGTCTGGTGGTCTCTTACAGGAGAGTGATATAATGGCTTTAGTACCACATCAGAAAAGGCTGTCTGATGGCAAGGTAAACGGTTGAAAATTCTAAATTACGCATTCTCTTCAGAGAGTCAATTCACAAAACAGATAGATAGGTGGAAAGATAGATGGATAGAATCATAGCCCTGTCAGCTTTTCACCATGAGGCTTCCTTATTTAACCAGAACAAGATCTGTTGGTGGAGATGGGGGTCAGGATAGTGTCATCCCAAAACAAACACCACCTCTGACCTTTCATCACAAGAAGTCATGAGATGCTCAGACGCCTCCCATGACTCTTATGTAACCGCTGTTTTATTAATTGGCATCAATTTTGTAACAGCTCACCTTTGACTCAAATAGCTTTGGTTTCATAAAACTCTATACAAGGAGCTACATTATGTCTCCTCCTCGCTGTCTCTTCAGCTTGTTAAAAACATTGGTTCACAGTAACCAATATCTACTCGATCTGAGACTTTCCCCTCGAGCTACTGTCGACTTGTTTTTATCGTCTTCACAGGCCGCTTCATTTGGAAGCTGCAGTACGTCGGCTTGAATCACGTTAAGTGGATTTTTATCGTCACACGTTGAAATAAACAGTGGGGTGAAATTTACTGAAGCGGTGCATCACTGCAAACAACAGAGGCTGCAGACAAGTGTCTTAAAACACATTTACTTCAGCACCACATAATAATCATGGAAAGTTGGGTTGTTAATGACTCCTGATCACTAATTGTTCAGTTTATCCAGTGCACTGGTTGATTTTGGAGTCTGGTGAGAGGAAAGCTTAAATTACAGCTTTAATGAATGGAGTCTGGTGAGAGGAGAGCTTAAATTACAGCTTTAATGAATGGAGTCTGGTGAGAGGAGAGCTTAATTTACAGCTTTAATGAATGGAGTCTGGTGAGAGGAGAGCTTAATTTACAGCTTTAGTGAATGGAGTCTGGTGAGAGGAGAGCTTAAATTACCACTTTAGTGAATGGAGTCTGGTGAGAGAAGAGCTTAAATTACAGTTTTAGTGAATGGAGTCTGGTGAGAGGAGAGCTTAAATTACCGCTTTAGTGAATGGAGTCTGGTGAGAGAAGAGCTTAAATTACCGCTTTAGTGAATGGAGTCTGGTGAGAGGAGAGCTTAAATTACAGTTTTAGTGAATGGAGTCTGGTGGTCTCTTTCCCTGTCAGAAAAAGGCTGTGTGATAGCAAGGTAAAGAGGTGAAAATATTCTAAATATATTGATCAATATTGAGACTAACTGCCAGTGTATGCAACTGATGAAATAAATATTAATAATAATAACAATGCAGTGTACGGTGTTCACTGGAATTTGCTGTTAATCACATCACTGTCATTTCACCTCCTAATTGTGCCTTTAATTGTCTTTTTTTAATACATCTTATTATATCATGCAAGAACCAGACTGAATAAACATTAAAGAGCCAATAATCAACAAATTTATTGCAGTGGTGTCCACCTCAGATGGTGCATTTTGTTAAAAGACATGAGTGAGGTAAAATATGAGCAATAAATAAAAATAGCTTTCTGACGATTTCACTTTAAGCTGCAGTTACTGTCCAGACATTCTGCTTTATCTCCCATGTGTCTATCTGTTAAGGCTGTGTCTTTACAGCTCTTTTATCGCTCTCCTGTGAGGCTCTCAACAACTTTACACAGGTTTTACTGTTGTTGGTGACACAATACCACAGCAGACCGGAGATTACAAGCCTCTGCTTACTGTGAAATTCACCTCCAGAAGCTTCTATTTGGTCTGATTTGACCCAGAGGCTGCGAGCGGGAAGCCTTCATTTAAGTGACACCTTCAACGTTAATTACAGGGATATGTTTCATAGTTTGACCTAAATTCTACGGTAAACTGTGGGGCTGCGTTTTATGTTTTAGCCTAAATTTTGCAGGTAATTACAGGTGTGCATTTCACAGTTTAGCCTCGAATGCTGCAGTTAATAACAGGGATACATTTCATAATTTGCTTTAACAAGCAGAATATCCACCCAGCGGTCCTCTGGACGTTCAAGCTACAACTATTACAAGAGAGAAAGGTGTTTTTAGTGTGAAGCAACAGAGGAAAGAAGGAGGTGTTGGCTCGACACGTGATGAAAATGTCAAGGTCAAAAGTAATATTAGGACTCTGACTGACATGCCTCATGTCTCCGACTCTGCTTAGAGCAGCAAAACAACACATTCATTTAATTATCAACACTTTTCACAGAAACAAGCACCCTTTGGAGAAGGGCTTAAATTACAGCTTTAGTGAATGGAGTCTGGTGAGAGGAGATCTTAAATTACCAATTTAGTGAATGGAGTCTGGTGAGAGGAGAGCTTAAATTACCAATTTAGTGAATGGAGTCTGGTGAGAGGAGAACTTAAATTACCGCTTTAGTGAATGGAGTCTGGTGAGAGGAGAGCTTAAATTACCAATTTAGTGAATGGAGTCTGGTGAGAGGAGATCTTAAATTACAGCTTTAGTGAATGGAGTCTGGTGAGAGGAGAGCTTAAATTACCGCTTTAGTGAATGGAGTCTGGTGAGAGGAGAACTTAAATTACCGCTTTAGTGAATGGAGTCTGGTGAGAGGAGAGCTTAAATTTTCTGATTGATTAACCGGTTTATTTATCCTAGCTCAGTGAATGATCTTAAAATAAGACATTGATTGCTGTATTTCCTTTTTGCAGCAGTGTAAAGGCAGTGAATGATGCTGATCTTTCTCTTAGCATATAGTACGTATGTTGTTTTCTCTGTACAGACTTTCCCAGCCAGTCTGGGGACTCGGGGAGCTCAGAGGGTCGTGTCTGTAACCTCTTGGACTACTGTTTCCAAACTGGGTATGAAGACTCCCAGGGGCCTCCAGGGATCTCTGTTTAACGCTAATTAGTCCAGGAAAGAGGTCTCATTTCCAGAACTGGTGCCTACAGAGGAGACACTGTGACCTAAATTTTCTACCTGATCGACGCTTTGCAGAGAAAACATTTGTTCAGCTCCATCATTAGATGGTTTAAATGCTCAGCGCTTTATAACAGATGGACTTCAGTGTGCTGAGCTCTCAAAAGCAAAAGAGCTCCAATGTAAGAAATGAGAAAAATTTCCCAAAAAATGACAAGAAAAACCCAAAACACTGCTGAGTCCAACACTCCAACAAGAACATTAATAGTTTGGTTCTATAATATATATCAACAGTTTTATTTACTTCTTTTCAGGACTTGTCTGTAACCCACTTAGCATTTATAAAATGTGTCTATTTATATATTTACTATTTTATGTACTACTTTGTTGTTGTTTGTGATTTTTTTAGAATGTAGGTTTTAGTTTTAATTAATTTATTAATAATATTTGATATTTTTAATTAATTTGTGATTTTGTTAAATAACTACATGTTTAATTTAATTTATTATTAATTTAAAATTATTTATGTTATTTATTTATGTATTTTGATATGTTTACTATTTTATTTCTTTAGATTTCATTATTATTGTTTGTTTTTGTTTTTTTTTACTTTTTATTTTATATTATTTGTATGAATATTATCATTGTGCTTTCTCTTTGACATGTTTTTAATTCCCTGGTGTTGTACCTTGCCGCTAGTGTTGATGAACTCTAAAAAGTAGGAAATTTAATTTTTCACTCTGGCTTCATTTCTAAGAACAATTGTGTGGAAATTGTTATAAAATTGACATCTTTAAGTGTTAAAGACAAATAAATTGTTAGTAAATAATCTCATTTTTGTGTGAATCCCAGCTGAAAGAAATCCAGTAGAATAAATGTAAATTACTGGGGTCGTAAAACTAGATTTTGACACAGGGCCCCTCTAGAAAACAGGGCCACAGAATGAGCTGATCATGCAGGTTTAGGGACCCATCATAGTGAACTTTAGCGCTGCTCGCTTGAAGCCAGGAGACCAGAACCAACTGATCATTGAGCAGCATGGCCGAACATCCAGCTTGTTTTGTTGAACACCGTCGTCCAGACAGGAAGATGAAAGAGTGTGTGGAGCTGTGGCTCATCCTTCTGCGATGAGCTCATCCAAACACAGACACAACTCGCTCAGTTTCCACACAGAGGAGGACGGAGGGGGGTGGATGTTGGATAGCAGGGTCAGAGTCAGGACGCTCAGCACCGGCCTGCTGGAGAGCTGGGAAAGAATCAGGAGAAGCTGCAGCCAAACACAGCAGAAATCAGTCAGGGAGAGAAATTACGAGACATTTGAAATCAATGTCTTAGTCATCACCTGTGTTTGGATTCTGGTTTTGCTCTTTAACGCTGGTGGAGGATAAAAAATGCTTCTACCTGAAGGGGAACGTTGGTGTTTTCCAACCTGGGCCTTGTTTTCTGTTGTTTTTATGATAAATGTGTCAGTGTCAGTTTAATCCACTCAGTGTTTCTGCTACAAGAAGAGTCTGCAAAGAACCCTGCATACAAATAAAACCTTTTTCTTAATCCAGTCTGTTTGTTGTTGTGTCAAAATGATATTAAAGATATTTGATGCTTTCAGCAGTAAAATCAAACATTATATTACATGCTGTTACACTTTGAACTGATAAAAACACTAAAACCGAACATGCAACACATCACTGAGCTTCTGGCCGCCGGCCGACGACGGTTTGGGTTTCTTTCCTTTTTAATAATTTTCACTACGATGAGAAAACAGTCCACAACAATCCATCCTCCCTCCAGTGAGCCGGAGGCTGAAACGCTCTGCCAAGGGAAACACGCTTTTTAAGAAAAAGCAGATTCCTCTGCCAACTGACCGAGCAACCACCTGTGGATTTAGTGTTTGTGTGATCTGCTACTCTCTGCTAAATATCAAATAAAAATGTGAAGTAATGCAGAAGCCGATGAGCAATTTAGGGTTCCTACTGTGCAGCTCTTTCCATGTAAAATACTTAGAAAAAGACTTTATTTTAGTTTATTATTACACACCAAGAGCCAAATAGCTGTTATGAATATACTTATATACTATATACTGCTTAAATAATTAAAAACATGAATATTCACAGCATCAGAGGTGATTTTAAAAGCAGCCCTGTCCTGCTCTGTGGCTGTTAGAGACGTCTTAATGTAATGAAGCAGTTAGATAATCATTTAAAACACAGTTTATGTGACAGGAAGTCTGCTCTTCTACTCATCAACTAAATGCAGGTGTTTAAGCTCCCTTTTTAAGCTCCATCATTATAAATTAACCTTTTCACTCCAGGATATCCAGCTGTGTTTATATCAGCTGGTTTCATCAGTCATATTTTCAGACTTTCTCTTTCTAACGCACCTTGACAAATTATGATTTCAACCTCATGTGTAGGGACAAACCCTGAGATAAGACTTCTTATATTAATATGTTCCTGACTGTGAATATTATTTGATTTTCATCACGTAAAATATGGCCATTAAGAGCACAACACCGTATAAATATATCAATTAAAATACAAAATTAGACATTAAAATGAGAGTAATGAGAAATAAAATGGATCATAATTAAATGGCTTCAAATAAAAATTTTAAATATCTGCAAAACTTATGGGCCATATGTGCAAAAGTTCAAGTCATATTCTGTCGTGTGTTGCATAAAAGCTGCTATTTCTCTTGTGCATGTGTATTGTTTGGTCCACCTCTGATCAACAGAGCGTCTCAGGACTCCTGTTTTCAGAGACAGGCGTGCATCTCCATCAGTCATCACCGGGCAGCGAATGCAGTCATTCACTCGACACCCTGATGACAATAATCAGACAGGGAGTTTGCTTTCTTTCCTTTCCTCACATCACCGCTCTGCATGCAAAGAAACATGTGAGCTGAGAACAATTTGTCCTCTTTAGATCCCACTGTCCCTTGAGGACAGCCGGCACTGGGTGGATCATCGTTCCCACATTGAAAACCGACGGCAGGGAAGCTGCTTTTAGCTGCTTTGCTGCACAGACCTCAAAGAATCCAGCTTTGACAGAGCTAAATGCAAATGTTTACAAGCTAATGTTGTCAGGTAAAACAGAACAAAGTCATGGAGGTGGATGTGCAATGACCAAAGAAAGAGATGCACAGTTATCCCAGCACAAGGAAACACAAGGAAGGAAGGTAATGAAGGAGGAGGTTTCAAGGGAGAGTGAAACCAAGCGAGCTAGTCTGGACCGAGACCTGGTGTGATCTCAGGTCGGTCCCGGCCAGCACCAGTCATCCCCGGTTAATCACCGTCCGTCTGGATGCTGGCGCTCAGAAAGTCCCGGAAGCAATCTGTGCCGGCCCACTGATCTCCATCTTCCCCCTCCTCCGTAAAGTCTGGGCAGCCGAACTAACAGACCCCCTGGGTCAGAAATCTACCTCCACCTTCATCCTGCCGGCGTCCGCCTCATCACCTGCTCCGACACGGTGCCATGACTCTGCAGAACCTCCTTTCAAACCGATCCATATCTTTCTATTGACAGCCGAGTTAAGCATTAAAGGAGGGCGAGCTCAGGAATGAATTGTTGTAATCCGACACTATCAACAGTAAGAGTCAATTCTTGAAGCGTGTTATCAGCACAGCTTAAAGGCAAAGTCAACTCCTTATTGTGCGTAAAATTCCTCACTGTTGCATCATTACTGTACAAAGATGCTCCAAACAAAGACAGAAAGGTTAAAAAAGAAATATGCCTGGCATGCATGTCGAAGTGATTAAAGGAGGCATCAAGGAATGTGGACAGAGTGTCACCGATCGGGTCAAACGGCTCATTCGCTGACCTAGATTTAAGGAGACGATACGATCATCCAGTGTTACGCCTCGGCCTTTTCGTCAGCGAAGCGCTTTGCTCAAATATTTACAGTCGGCCTCAACAGAGAGAGATTTTCCGATAGCGTCCACGCTCTGCGACTCATAGTCTTTGCTGGGTAAATATACCGAGCCGGTTCGGTGACGTCACAGTGTGAAGCTCGACAGGAAGTAGTTGTAAAGCACATTAATACCTCAGGCTCATTGAGGTTTTCTCTAAACATTTGTCCTGGCTGGGTGATGTCTGCAGCATCTCACGCCGGGACAGAAACCGACAGCACTTACAATCAACTCCTGTCTTCTAACACCACCTGTTGCCGTAGCAACAGATCGTTTTACAGGAAGTCGTGCAGCGAGGGCCGAGAGCCGCTAGCGTTGGGGTAAACGTGGCAGCTCGTGCTTCTCCTCACACTAACACTCAGCGACGGCTCTGGGAGGAAGTGAAGGAGAATTCATGGAGGATTAACGAAGGCAGGGATTCCAGCTGATTGTGAACGCTGGACTCCTTTAATCCAGAAATAACACGACGCTGCTGTCCAAACTCAACAACTAGATTCATTAAAAAGTGGTTGGTTTAGAAAAGCTGTCCGCTTAATCACGCTTTAAGGGCACATCTCTTTTTATGTCTGCATATGGGTTGTAATTAAAGGATAGAAATAACGTTGCACCGCTATGAAAATAAACACCTGCTGATTATTAGATACAATCATTTGAACATGAAGTAGCTGTCAGTAATAGGATTTAACAAAGTATTATTGCAGTTTTTACTCCACAAAATGCTTTTAACACTTACTTTTTACACATGAAAATGACATGACTCTGTCTATTTTTACAAATAACTTTCATATCACAAATAACAAAATACCTTTTACAGTATATTATCTAATAACTGTCTAATTACCACTTCACTTACAATAACAAATTTATATTTTTCTTCCTTTTTTATTTTGTACATTTTGTAAATATGAATTATTACTACTACTGCACCCAGCATTTTACAAACCTCAACAACATTAACTTTTAACTGAGATACTTTAAGTACATTTTGCAGATAAAACTTCTGATTTGATTCTAGATTTTTACTTGTAACAGGAAGTCAATGAAGCACTTATTCTACCAGACTATTGCTCTATTCACAGCTTCCATATTTGTCACCTGAAGCCAGTAACTATAATGAATATATACTAGATAACTAACTAACTAGATAATGCTGCATAACAAACAGGCAGTGGAGGAGAACAGGAGGTTTTGGCAGGTTTCTTTTGACATTTTGACACTTATAAAATGTAGGATTTGAGCGTCAGTTTCACAGGTCACACTCCTCCTGTCATGTAATGACATCCTGTGAAGCAACAGGCTCTGGGTGTGATGTCAGTGAGTCAGGAATGACTGTGACCTGATGGCGTTTTATCAAACAGACAGCAGCATCTGTTCACCCCGTCCGCTATCTTTTCATTATCCATCCCTCTGAGTCAAATACACAAGTACTCACATGCTCGACTATGTGTGTGCACATGTGCATCACGCTGCAAAGCAATGTGCCTCCTCATGTCCTGTGCTGTAGCACAACAGCAACAATAACGCAGATAATGTCAAGGCAGAGCCTGAAGCCCAAGAAGTGAACGCTGAGGTTAACACGAGGGGACGTCTGGTGCATTAGCCATGTTAGCCCTTTTATGGGAACGTATGAATGGTGACGGATGAACGAAGGTCACGTGAGTTTGCAGAAGTCAGATTTAAAAGATGGAGAAGAGAAGGAGGGGCAGAGAAACATACAGCAAAGAGAGGGAAAGATGTGGAGAAACAGAAACAGGAAGTACCTTTGAAGAAAATATTAAACACCTTTAAACCAGCGGGAATTAAAATGGTCATCACTAACATCCAGAGGACAAACCTGTGTCTTTAACTCTTTGAGTGCCATAAACGTATAAATACGTCAAAGTGTTTTTTCAGCAGCAGGCACAAGAGGGCGCTCTCACACAGCCTGTGGGTAATTTTTGGGCTTCTGGGAGATGTAGTCGAAGCACCAGATGGCACACAATGAGTTAATCTCTCTGAGCTACATAGCCACACTGACAAAATACTAGTTTAAAAGCTCATATTTGTGATTATTTTACATCAATGTCATCTTGCTGATTTAAGTAGGTATCAAGGAAAACTATGGCTTGATATCTTTGGTGACTATTATATTTCCTTGCTTGTCAGTTGCAATAGAGATGTGAGATTCAGCTCAACGTAAAAGCAAAACTTTGGCACAAATATCTGGGGAAAGAGCAGAAAACAAGCTGTCAGGTTTATGTAACGGCCGAAAGGGGTCCTCTGGTGCAACACACACAAAGAGGAAGTATTTAAAATAATTCCATTGGTTTCTCACCCATCTGAAAGGAGGCGACACCATTCATGATTGTGTAATAACAGCATTAACATTTCAGGAAGTCGTTGTATCAGCCATTTCCTACAGATTACAGGGCCAGAGGTTCATGCCCTCGTGGCTCGGCGCCTCGCTTCGCCACCACATCAGCCTTTCGTCACCTCTGAGACGTTCGCCCAGGTGTTCGTCCTCGGCCACTGTCATGGTTTAATGTGTCTCTGACTGACAGGAGGGCGGCCCGGCTCCATGCAAAGGGTGTAATTATGGCTGTTGGTTTTGGCAGCCGATGACATTGCTGTCATTGTCTGTCTAACGTGACGCACTGCAAGAGGGAAGGAGGGTGATAATAGAGACTCAGTGTCTGCCAAACAGCAGAGGGGGGAGCTGGAAAACAAAAGGGTGTTTGAGATGACGATCGAGGACAACAGGATTCCAGTTATGTGTTGGAGCAGCGTGACACCTGAGCTCACCTCAAAGTCAGTGAAAAGTCAGCGATTTACAGTAAAAACAACTTCTCCTGCAGGAAAGAATTAGTTTGCATCATTTTCTATGTCCCAGTCACCAGAAAAATGTTGGTGTTTGACTTTTCCGAACCAAAAATATGTTTCATATCATAGAAAGACACAATGCTACGTGGTTAACATCGCAACAAAACTACATAGTTAAGGCTGAAAAAAGATCATGGTTTGTGCTCTAATAACAACATGACAATGGAACGCATCCAACAAAACCACCGCAGTTAGATTCAGGACAGAACTTCATGGTTGGGCTTAAAACTGAGAGAAGAATGAAACTGAAAGTTGGGATTATGAAACATGAACATCTGATTTGTGCGACACATTCATTTATTATTTCACATGTGGAGAAAATCACCAAATAGCTCTGAGCGCAGATCATCCAGAGACTTGACAGCTATCTGCAGGTTCAGATAGATGCAATAAAAATACTGTTATAGCCGTCATTTGGCTGAATAACTAGTTTCTGAATCAGCCAATATCATCCAACTGCAGCCACGAGAACGCCATTTGTTCCCGTTTTCACTGACTGGAACGCCCCCTTTGTTTTCACAGCTACACATAGACAGGTTTCCTGTTTACAAATATTCAGAGATGTGCACGCAGCCAGCTAAGCGGCTAAGTGGTTAACATTACAAGTCCTACTAGAGCTCTGTACAGTGTTTGATTAGAACAGGTTTCCCAGTCATCTGGCTGGTGTAGCCTTTTGCGTGGTTTGTGTAATCTTGCTGACACCCTTTAGAATAACACATCATGTCATGTTTAGATGTTAATTGTTGAATAATAACATTATATTATGTAGCCACAAGTAGAGTAGTTTAATAAAATTACGTCTCTGAGTTTTTGTCTGCCTTTCATTTGCATCATTATAGCGGCTTGACCTAATTATGGGCCTATGCTAGCGAGCGGTCAGTCAGTTCATCAACAGGATTATCAAATGTGTGTTCAGAAAAGTCTGAATGGTAAACCCTTTATAGGATGCTGACATCATTTCCAACACATTAATGAAAATTGCAATGTAGTAGTGGGTTTTTGTTGAGCTTCTGTGTCATCTTATTAACATGAACATAAGCTTAAGGTAAAGTAGCTAAAATATTTACGACAATTTACGACCTGCCATAATTGACTACTACACTGTACACAGTACAAGAGGCATACTTGCTAGTTTAGGAAAGATGGCTAACATTACAACAGATTACACTGCGACCCTCAATAGTTCCAATCGTGTCGGATTCCTGAGTAAGTTAGTCCTCAGCAATGGTCACCAGTTGCCTGATCCATACAATATTCCCTCCGAGCAGTGGGTGGTAGACAGATATAAACAGCCATTAGCTGGCCTGATATCTACAGCTATAACATCCAGTGTCTACACAAAAGAGAACCGAAGAGCCTATGAATCTCTAGATGCCTACGTAGACATGTACAGAATGTTAAATACTTCAACTCTGGGATTGAGTTCTGCGTTTTGAGGGCAGGTGAACATAGATGTTGAACATATGCCAACCATTTTCAGTTTTGTTCGTGCAATTTACTACACAACAACTTCTCATTATAACCTGCACAGTCGATGATTACAACATGGGGAATGCTGCTGTCTGTATAGCTTTTTCCCCACCCGTCTATGGGTGTTAAGGTAAGGAAATAAGGACATGGTAAGGGGATAGAAGGAGGGACTTAGGATTAGGCAAAAGGGGAGGGTTGTTGCGATTGGTCAATGAAATTAGGAACGCCCATTAGGCGTTCTTATGTCATGACGCAACGCCCAGGCTGCAGCTGGACCCTCCTCCAATCAGCTGCCATCACTCACCTGCCCCAACTCCTCTGCATAACATCAGAGTTTCTGCAACACGACCTCACACCTAAACAAAAGAATAGGTTGTTTGACTTGGTTAGGTTTAGGAAAAGATTGTGGTGTGAGTTCAAATAAGTACATTTGTTAAATAGTATGTGAAGTAGCTACAGCCATAGCTTAAAATAAGTCAATGGGTTGCTGAAGAGCCTTAAATTTTCATTCTGTCCTCCAGCCAGCAGGGGGCGACTCCTCTGGGTCTATATCAGTCTAATAGAAAATGATCCGACTTCTCTCCTGATTTGTTCCCTCAGTAAACATGAGTTTATGCTTTCAGTATCTAGTTTAAAGTCTTCTTCAACACAGCATGATGTTCATTTAGTGAATTACGGTCCCATTTAGATTCAAACACACCATAAAGCAGGGGATGATTTAGGGCGGGATTACCTGCTGATTGACAGGTTGTTATAACAAAAAATTGTCCACTCTGGGAGTGTTTTCAGTTTTCAGTAAAAATGTCTTATTCAGTGTTCGGTCACACTCAGCTCCACCATCTTTAGTCGATCTTGGTTTCAAAAACAAAAAAACCAAGATGGCGACGGACAATATACTGAAACAGTGGGTCACCAATGGGATGTCACAATGGAAATATGGGTTGTAATAAGCTGCTTATACACGCAACCTAAAAGACAATTTTTTTCATGAGAGAACGACTTTTCACCTTTTTTATTTAGAAATGGAGCCATGTGTTTGACCCTGACTTTCTGACGTGATTCCTCTGAAACATAAGAACAGAAGTGAATAAAATTATTGGGAATTGAGTTGGACTGTCCCCAAAAAATACCTCTGACATGATTAAAGGAAGAAGGAACTTGTGTCACCATGAAATAACATAGAAAACTTCTTAATGTCATTTGGGGAAAAACCCAGGTGATTAATCTATGAGAACGAAGGGTCAGCACAGAGGAGTGTCTTTAATAATTCCCTCTGCACACAATTCATTTCATGCGGCATACAAGGAAGCCAGAGAAGCTTTAATAGTCCTGCTGAGCCTTTGGACTCGCTGCTCATGTTCGATGCCAACTTTCCTTTCATTTGTCTCCTCAGTCCTGGCTGAAAGCATCACTCCACTCCTGTCTCTGTGTCGCTGTACAGCATGTGCGAGTGTTTACTGTAACTCTCAGGCTATTTAAACCCTGATGATTAACAGGCTATCTGTGCTTGCAGTTCGTAGAAAAGAAAAGCACATCCAAGCAGAGACAAACTGTGGTCTGAACAGCCTCCTCCTGGTGAAGCTGTCAATGCATCACTTTACAGGGAAATGAGTAGTAACTGCTGATCCCTGCCAAGCAGCCAGGTGTGTCTTCTGCCCCACTTCCCAAGAACAACAGGTGAGTTTGTGGTTGATTGAGACTCAAGACATGAGGATGTTCATGTGGAAGTTTTCCAGTAATCAAAAGAACAGCTGATGGCTCATCAGCTTGATCTCTGTCACCTCCATCAGATTAATATCTGGAACAATATTTAGAAACTTTTCTCCACATGACAGGTCCAAATTTACTCTTTGAGTGCCATGGACGTATATATATACACATATATTTATACGTCAAAGTGTTTTTTCGGCAGCAGGCACAAGAGGGCGCTCTCCTGCAGCCTGTGAGTAATGTTGAGATGTAGTCAGCGCATAAAGAGACAGTACACACCACAGAGATCGAAGTGGAGACAGTCGAGATTAGAGAGCAAAACAGAATCTGGACAAAAAGTGTCCTCTATAAAACAAGAAATGGAACAAGGTAAAAACAAACATTTTTTTCATGATGAAATAGAGAGTCTCTTCTTTCATTTGAGCTATTCAGTGTTTTCAGAGACATAGTACAGAATATTCTGTGGGTCTTGAAATATGACTCAAATGGGCAAAAACGCTGGCACTCAAAGAGTTAAGACACTTTCATAGGAAATGAGTACTGCTGGATGCAGTTCTTTAGTCTCGTTTTAAATGATTTAATGGTATTTTAAAGGTGCAGTGTGAAGGATTTAGTGCCATCTAGTGGTGAGTTTGCAGACTACAACCAACTGAAACTAATATGTGAAAATGAGAATATTCCTCTCTAGAGTTTGTGTCCATGAGTTGGACCTTATAAACAGTTTATTTTATGAGGTAACAAAAGTACAAACATTGTTAGTTACTGATTCAACAGTCATTACAAATATGGTTCGAGTCCAGGTTGGACCAAGTCTGGAGAGCGGACTGGTAGCTGGAGAAGTGCCAGCTCCTCCTCCTGGGCACTGCCGATGTGCCCTTGAGCAAGGCACCGAACCCCAACAGAGTGTAAATTGAAATTTCCATCATTGATAAAGGAATTCTTTTTCTTCTTCTTCTTCTGTAAAAATATAAAACACCCGTATTTGCAAAGGAGAAATTTAACATTTGCAGCAGAATTTGTGATTATGCACAAAAATAAACAGACTCTGATTAATATTTTACTGAATTTCAGCCTAAATTCTGCACACTGTTCCTTTAAAAAGGCCACATTTATATGAGAAGACAGACATGAACATGGAGGACATGAGTCACAGGGCCTTTCAACATAAATAACAGACATGCCCATAAATCAACGTTTCTGCTAAACAGCGCAGTCACAGTGTTGCGCTCTCTTTTGCCAAAGTTTGAAATTCCTGTCGAGTCATACAAGCATCTGTTCCTCCGTCTGATTCATGCATTAATAAAGAAGGTGGTGTGATGGAGGAATCACTCCTGACACGTCACCTCTTCTGAAACAGAAAGACATCCTGCTTTTTCCCTCTTTAGTGTCTCAAGTAATAATCTCAAGTAGTTTGCAGCATTCAGATCGTCTTCTCATCTTTGCATGATGAGTATTTTTTTAATGTGGATGTGATATCTGGGAGGTGAGATTCAAAAACACCCCTGCTGTTACTGCTTATCGCCAATAGAGCGAAACAGAGCTCTTTGATGTGTAACGACAGAAAGCACAGTTAAAGCTCTGAAATGTTGCTGGAGGATCTCTGCTGCTCTAATTCTAACAATACAAACCATAATCTTGTGTTTCTCTGCATGTATTGGTCAGTTTGAATGAGGTCTTGTGATAAGGTGCATCAGCCAACACTAACTTCTCTGCGACCTCTTCAGCCGTCCTGTCGGCCACCCAGGAAGGCCGAGGCTCTCACGGCCTCAGTCCCACCATAGGACAGCTGACAGGTAAGAAAAACACACATATCACACTTATTCATGCTCTTTCACACACACACACACACACACACACACACACACGCCCATGTAGATCTGAACCCTGTGCGCCTCGCCTTGAGAAATGTGCCACATCCATGCTGAGAAGCAGGTCAAGCATTCTGCAAGTGCAGCAAAGTGAGATAATTGCAACAGAGACTTACTATTAAAACACCACCAACCCCCCTAAAACCGCCCAGTGTCCGCCCCCCTTTGGACGCAAACCTTCTCAACAAGCTGCTTTTCTAAAGGCGGCGGCCTCACGGCGCAAAAGGCCGAGTGGCGGCAATGGTGAGCTGATCGCTTTTAGGATGGACGGGTGGCGAAATGCTAAGCGACAAAGCGATCAGTGAGCCCGGCTAACGAGCTGCCTGACTGGTCTGGTCTCTGGCTCTCAACCCGATCCTTCCCCTTGATGTGGATCCGTGTGATGTTCGACGGGTTTTAGGTCACAGAGCTGGTCTTAAAAAAAAACGCAAGTTACTCCCAACGACTGGTACCTCGGCCTCTAAACCGCCACCTCGGCCCTCTCTCTCCCTGTCGTTGCCTTTGAGGGGATGAAGGGTTGAGGGTGAAAGGAAGTGTGACGGAGGGAGGCTGAGGGACGGCTCACAGGGTTCACATGTTTCTAATGAGGGTTTACTGGAGCTACAGTGGCACCGTCCTGAAATAAATACTACCAGGTCCTTTCACTTTAAAGTCACAGTGTTTTTTACAGCATCTTGATGCAGAAGGGTCACCTCTGGTTAACGCTGTACTGCGTGATAAACATGGTGAAACAAGACAGTTAGGTTTAAGCAACAAAAACACTTCCGGTTAGAAAAAACATCACAGATTATTATGACGTGGTGACAAGCCACAACATTGTCAGTGTTTTTGGGTCACACGGGACACAAACATTGGTCCTCTGAGAGAAAATCCTGTGTTCATTCAGCGTTTAGAGCAGACATGGGCAAACTATGGCCCTTTGGGCTTTTTAACTTTTTGAGTGCCACTTATGTATTTCAATATCATTTAAAATCCAGTGCCTGAGTGCCATAGATTGCCAATTGTGGTCTCCTGCACCGTGTGAATAATGTTGGGGCTTCTGGGAGATGTAGTCAGAGCATAAAGAGACGGTATACACCACAGAGATCAAAACAGGAAGTGGAGACGATCGTGATTAGAGAGCAAAACAGAATGTGGAGAAAAAGTGGTGATTTTGGTGAAAGTGTCCTCTACCTCTGATAAAACAAGAATGGAACAAGGTAAAAACAAACATTTTTTTCATGATGAAATAGAGAGTCTCTTCTTTCATTTGAGCTATTCACCTTTTTCAGAGTCATAGTACAAAATATTCTGTGGGTCTAGAAATATGACTCTAAATGCTCAAAAACGCTGGAACAAGGTACTTTATGTTTTATGAAACAGCTGACATTCAAAGAGTTAATCTGGCCTGCCGAACTTGTCCAAATTATGTTACGAAATTTAATTATATTAGGGTTGCTGCCGAAATAGGTAAAAACTAAAGAAGATAAATGAAGGCCATGGAGCAGAACTCCATTCAAAGAATCAAGGAAAATAACAACGCAGTCATAAATAATGATCAAACATGCTGATAAAATTAGATTAACCATCTTTTCTGAATCTGTCCAAGCTTCTCCTGTAATTCGGCAATCAAATAATCCACCAAAGAGCATCATTAAAGAATTAATTACAGGTGTAGGTATCTGTGGTGGGACTCCTTGCATAAATCTGGCTGTACTGTGCTATTCTAACGGGAAACAGAGGGAATATTTAAAGATATTTATTGCAGGACTGTTGACTTGAATGGTAGTACAGATTTCAGATCTTTATATGTCCCAAAATAATGGAGCAAAAGTCTAAAAAAATTGTATTAGCATGTAGAAAAAGAGGCTACAGTAAAAAGACCAAAGACCTGAAAAAGCCCCCGAGCTTTAAAATCACTCAAGCCTGTCATTTGTAAATCTGCAACCAATGGATAGAAAGGGTCCATTTTCAGCGCATTGTGAACCAAATATGAAACATCCCCCATAACCTGATATCAACATCATTGTGCGTCACTTCACATAAAAAAGAGCAGTCGTGTGTGTTTCTGTCAGCTGACCTGGATCTAATTATAACCAGTACAGTACAGTTCTGAACAAATACATGTTTCTGTTCAGGAATGACAGTAAATAACTGTATATTTTAGCATTAATTTGCTTGATTATATAAAAAATAAATGAATGAATGAATTTAGGGTGGTGGTGGTGTAGTAACTTTGTTGAGCTCATGTCGAAGCAGGAGTCTTCTTCGTGTGACGGCAGCTCTTTCTTCCACCAGACAAAGACGTTGGGGAGCTACAGTCATTTAGAGTTGCTCCTTCTCTCTTAACGCTGCGACCAAGTGGCCTGCTGGGGTTTGAAGGGGGGGAAATCCACTTAAAGCCAATCTTTGAGTCTCCTGGGCCTCTCAGCACATCTCCTGACCTTTTCCTGTTTCCTTCAGACGGTCAGCAGCAGCAGTAGGTCAGTGGGGCGTCCTCCAAGAGTCAAAGGAAGATAAAAGGTTCCTCGAATGGAAGGAAATGGAGGAAAATCTGAAGAAACATCATGTCTTCCAGATGATATTTGACTTCTCAAGTGCATCAATTGAATAAATTCAAATTAGAAAAAGCAGAGAGGTTGTTTTTGTATTTTAGACGGCATCCTGCAGACGTCACATAGCTGATCAACCCCCCCAGGAAGTGATTCACAGTGAAGCAGACTGATGGTTGAGACATCAGGAGGGAGCTAACGAGACCACAGCACTTAATTAAGAGCATCATTAACGAGTAAGTGACTCGATAAGGGGTGGTTTGGAGGGTTATTGTTACTACGGAAACACGAGGGGAATCACCCGAGGATGGGAAGTGACCCACATTTGGGAACCCCCATTCCCCTTAACGAGCACCCCCACATCCACCCCTGGGCAGCCTGCTGATTGGTTCATTACCCCCCAGATTCCTCCAGTGATTGGTCCATACCTCCACCCTCTCTCCATCTGCTGGAATCCAGACTGAAGGGTGGAGGAAATATAAAAAAAAAAACACATTCAAATCAAGATGTGATTTTCATTAATTAAGTTCTTTTACACAGGTCAATTAGACAGGATTATTTTGTTAGCAGAGGTGAAACTCATTTAACCTTTATTTATACCATGGAGGTCACTGAGTCGGTTGCAAAACGAAACAAAACGAAACAAAACAACAATATGTACAAACAAAAAAGACACAATGCCATTATAATAACAGGAAAAACATCTAAACATTTTTAATAATAATAGTATTTTATAGATATATTTGAATATTTAGAATAGAATCGATTTTTTTATTTGTCCCCCATCGCCACAGCTGTAAAGATAAATTACAATAAAAACAAACAACAAAAACAATAAAAAAAAACAGCAATGACATAAAAATAAGTAATAATAATAGAATAAATATCGACATTATGTACCAAAAGCAAAGGAAAATATATTTTTAATTGCATCTGTGTGCTGCAATGTGCTTTTTCTTTATTCTTTATCTTTTAAGATGTTAGATAAAAATAAGACATGTTTTTTGATGATTCATTATTATCATTATTATTATTATTATTATTATTGCAAACAGCATCCACAAAACACACTATAACATAAACCACTTTATTAAAATTCATGACTGAACAGATATACAGATAAGAACATGATATAAACTAGAGGACTAATAGAGGGTCTGTTCTGATTTATTTTACATCTTAATCTGTGATCAAATTTGCAATTAATGGATTTTTATGGCACTTTATGTTTCTATAGCTTTTTTTTTCTTGACTGGGGTGACTCTCAATGACCTCCAGTACTATATAAATAAAGCATATCCATGCTCCTAATAAAGAAAGAGGGTGCTGTGTGAGGTGTTAGACCTCCCTGGGCCAGTGTGTTAACTGATCTGGGATGTTTCCCTGCCACCTATTAGCAGACAGGTGTATTTTATACCTGCAGGCGCTCTGACACCTCTCACCAGGGTGGTCTACTTCCCCTTCCGATCAACACCAGGAGCTGGATTCGTCCGGACACTCATGCAGAGGTGGCAGTAGTCCTGTTCAAACACATGTAGCTCAAGTTGTTGTTCGGGGCTTCGTCCTGCCAGCTCTGAAAGGACAGACCTCAGTGATGAGCTGCCCTCCAGGGACCTGGATGAACGCTCTCTGAAGGTCAAAGGTTTGCTTCGTGTTGCAGACTAGAAGATTCACCGTTTCCCATCTGATGCCTGCCCCTCTCTCTGCTCTCCATTGGCTGTCACTTGCAGTTACTGCTGCCTCGCTGGCTGGATGGTCGTTGTCCTCAGAGGACCGACAGGCTGCCGTGAGGCCAGCTGGGGAGCCGTGTGATTGGTCAAAGAGGAAACAAAAGAATATATTACAACATAAAGGAGTGTGATTGTGATAAATAAAGATATTACAAGTGAATGGAACACACAAAATGTTCAATCACAATGTGGTTAAAGGTCCCACAAGTGTTTTTTATTAATATTTTTATCATAAAGCAGGATTTAAATACACTTACCAATAAATTAATGAAAGATGGACCTTTTCAGACATCATGTTTACAGTCAACAAATGCTGAAATTGGTCAATAATGAACAATGTAAAGGCCCCTGTTATAAAAAGTGAGATTTTCAAATATTTTTATGATTATAAATCAGGTTTTAGTATTTAGGTTTTAGCCTTCTCAATCCACAGAGGAATCCACACATGTTCAGAAGCTGAGCATTTGAAACCAGCCGTCAGGATTTCTGTCCATTTGTGACATCACTAATCTACAATATTTGGTCCATTTAACAGCTTAAATGCTCTACATGTGTACCAGTTTATTTCAGATTAGAGTGTGTGTGAATAACATCAGCTGACAGGACGTTTTGCTGAATTATTATTATTATTATTTTTAAACTCAGACATAATATTGAGGCAGACAGTATGAAGAAAAGGGTGTTGATATGTTCTAGTAGAAACACACAATACAAATATGAGCCTGGAAATTAGCACAATATGGGACCTTTAAATGAGGCTTTCCTGAGCGTCTTCCAAAATATCCACATCACCTGTAACCAGACAAAGACTAAGGGATATCAGACTGGATATTTCCAGCAAGTGCAGATGTTCAGTGGGGTGACGTCAGGGACAAAGTGCATATTTGTACATGTGAAGAAAGGCGTAATTTTCCATCTGGCCTCTGTGAACCATCATCTCACAGAGCGCCTGAGTGTCAGCCGTTAGGCTTTGGTGTCCCCAAGTGGCCACAGAGAAGAGCACATGGTCTCAAATAATATAATCAGTGAAAACAGCTCATTGTTGAGCAGATTGAGTTTTAGCTACAGCATGGATAGAAATATACAACTGCTGCTATTTTTAGTGAGCTTTAATAATAATTTAACACTGAACTTTGTATAAACTTCAAGGCAATAATGTGAATTCCCTAAGTGATTAATATGGCAAAATGTGGGTCAGATAGGTTATATATTGATATTTTAACCTGTCTGTCCACTCAGATTAAGTGTACATGCAAGCGGATGCCTACCAGAATCATAATAAGCTTTGATGGCCATGTATGTTACACATATGAGGAATTTGCCCCCAGTTTTTATAGCATTCTCTTAGTACAACATAAAATACAAAAGGAATGACAGCAACAAACAAGGTAAAGAAATAATAAAACAAGAGACAAATACAGAAACTAGCAACAGCTCAACTTAAACAGAACTTGGACTGTGTGCAATATAGTGGAGTGAGTGCAAATGATGCATGAAAATAAATACAGCTGTATATGGAAATCTTGTGTACAAGACATAGCAAATTTATTTATTCAGTATATTTCAAACCCAAAGTGTTTTCTTACACAAGAAACAAATGAGAAAAACAAGCACTGAACAATAAAACAAACTAATGAATGCACTTGATTTACAAGAAAAATACACATTAAAGGAAATCACAGAATGTTTGAGAAAACCTACAAGGATTCCCACCTGATGACACAATACATTTCCATACACCTGAACATATCACGACAAGCCAATATAACCTGATAAGCAGGAAAAACGGATTAAATAACGAAATAAATGAATTTGATATCAAATACAACAAGGTGATGCAATTAGTTTGGTAATTAAAACGCATTAGTCGTCGTTATTCAAGGACACTTCTCAGAAATACGTCTGGATCGCCTAGGCCGCGAACACACCTGCGCAGTCACGTGATAAAGACAACCGACGGCGCCTTCTCGGATGAGATGAAAAAAATAAAATTAAAAACTCTAAAAATGGACAGATGCGATAATATCAGCGCTGGGATTTGCAAATTCTGTGGAGAGGCATTCACTCTGCCTGGTAGGACATTTAAATCCCGTTTCTCACAGTTTAACAAAGCGTTATGTCGTGTTTTATAACTAAAACTAGCTAAGCTACGCCTGCAAGCTGTCAAGGCTACGTTAGCAGCTAGCTAGCTAACATTACAAGCAGGTGTGTTGGCAGGTCATTGAAAGTCTTTGAATTAGTATCTGAGCAAAGACGTTAAATACATCTGATAATGTTAGAAATAAATGGACTTAATAGTATTATCCGTGTATTTCATAAGGTCGCTAAAGGTTGTTGTTTTCTTCTGCGGTGCCAAGCTAATGTTGAATTAGCGAGCGGAAGTTCAAACTGTCAACAGTAAGACACTTTTAGCCGACATATTTAGTCAGTCATTTAGTTCATCACAGAAAGATTCGGTGAACACGAAAATGTGTGTTAAAATGAAAATATGCTAATTTTACTGGAAGACTGGAAGACACGTGCTACGTTGAAGTCTGCTCCCCGTCAAATGGTATCTCCATCCGGGGCGGTAAAATGCTAGCGCCCTCCTCTGTGGTTCAGATGAAGCTATTTATGTTAGCCAAACAAAAACATATGACTACATACTTATCATAATTCTGTAGAATGCATAATCTACGTTTGATATACATGCATGAACAGTAAACATAAGCACATTCTCAATAGACAAAATGAACATTATATGAAATGGAATAGGAAGAATAACCTATATAGTCCTACCCCCTTTTCTATATATATATATATATATATATATATATATATATAAGTATATATATATAATTATATATATGTATATATATACATATATTTGTATACATGAATTTCTCAGACCACCACCCAGTGTCAGGTGTTTACCATTGTTTCAAATTAACAGTATTACTGATTACCAGAATATCTCTGTGTTTCTGTAGTACTTAATTCATCAGTATGTGCAAGCTCTTTAATCAAAATGATATATTTAATGAGAAAATATAATTATTATTCTTATCCAGGAATATTAAAATGTACTGCTTTTCAAAAAAGCAGAAAAAAAAAATTTCAAAGCATGTTATTATTTTTTGTTGATTGAGATAAATTCCACTTATTTCCTGTCATTCCTTAACAGAAAAATGTGTTTTTGTGGTTGTTTGTTATTCTGGATTTTCAGTGTTCTGGATCAAATTTGGGTCTAAAAAGGTTAATTCAAATTCAGTTTAAATTCCTCACTCCTGTTCAAAATGGTGAAGAGAAGGGAACTCTCAGTGAGAAATAAAGTCCAGTTAAAGTGAAGCAGATGATGCTGGAGGAGCTTTGCTGCTCTGGTATATTTGTAAAGCTCTGTATGTAACTAGTACATATAAAGTAAATATGCCAGGACTGTGGTGACACAACTGTACTTGAAACACTTTTAGCCCTTATGATTAGCAGTTTTCAAATGGATTATTTTCATTAAAGCAAGTTATTTGTATGCCACAAAAAAGGCAGCGAACTTCATTTTACTTTTTTTAAAAATCGTTATCATCTAATAGTTGATGCAGATTAGACTTGCAGTAATTAACGTGAAATTGAAATGTGTTTTAAAATTAAAATGGAAGATGTAGCGATAAATGTCTTTGATAATCAAATTCATCATATGAACTAGTGTTGTGTTATTTCTGCCTTGCCTTTTATCGTTTTCCTTTTTAGAGGATGACGCTGACGGTAACCTCCCACGTTTGCTGTTGTGTGGCCACATCTACTGCACATCCTGCCTGCTGTCCCTTGAATGTGACGGCGCCATTAGATGTCCAGAGTGTGAGGTGAAGAGAAAATAAATTGTGCAGACCTAATTTAGCAGTTTAAGGCTACATATGTTCTCGAGGTAGGATGGGAATAAACAAACCAAGCTCACTGTCTGCAGGTGGAGTCAACCCTTCCTGAAGTCGGCGTGTTTGGCCTGCAAGAGGACAGCAGGATTATTGGCCTCATTTACACTTCTAAAATGAACAGGATGAAAAGGTAAAATACCACACAACTGGCACACCTGTAGTTTAACAAATCTTTGTTGGTGTCCTTAAGTAATCAGATTATATGATAGAACGTTAAAAGATAATGGCTCTAAACTTCTAACATTTCTTTGGTGTTGTAATCTCCTGAAGGTGCGAGCGATCAAGGAATCGCAAATCGTACAAACTATCACGATCCACAGACGTCAGCCCCACTAATCCTGAGGACGTGGAGCAGGTATGTTGGAGTGAACACAGTGGTTACCGGTGGGGAGTGAAGCTATCATGTCAGCTCTTAGTGCTAAATGTTTAACTGCCTGTCAAAATATATTTGATTCAGATTAAAATGGTTAAAATCATCTGTTTATTCCAGCCAGCTGGTATTGAGAAGACAGAGAAGGTGGTGGATGAAGCTTTGGCCCTTGCTGCAGAAAATCTTGCTGTTCTGGAGAATATCCATGAGGTGAAACCTGCGCGTGCACACACTCACACACACACACATCCTGCAGAACTTGATTTTAGACATTAGACATGAAATACATCAGTAAAACTTGGTTCTGTGAGTGTGCTGCTGAATACTTTTATTCCCTCTCTGCAGACTCTGACACATGGTCTGACAGAACAGGTGAGGAGAGAGAAAGATCGGCTGGAGATAGAGCTCAAACAAGCTGCAGACAAAGCTTCACATGCTGTTCAGAAGTGGTATGGATATAAACCGTTTTCCTTCATAATGTAATATCTAAGGTCTTTTTTCTCTGCACATCATTTAAGGGATGTTTTGAAGTGGTGTTTGAGGTATGTATCCATAGTTAATGTTTTAGCTACAGGAGGTAGTGGTCAACATGCTGCTTGACCTTACTTTGATGCTTTGACACAAACTGATCGAGGCAGCGGTAGCGTACACTTATGACTGACTGATATTGTTTCTTTTAAATATCTAAAATCCATCTAAATGTACTTATCCCAACTCCATCTTCTGTATTCCAGAACACCCAAACCATCCCTTTAATTTTCTTGAAACAAACTAGCATCACTCTAGTTTTAAGGTTTTGCCGTCCTTTAACTTAATGCCTGTAACTTTAACAGGAGGGATGTGCAGTTGAGTAAGCTGACACATCTGGAGGCCCGGTTCTCCAGCAGCCATGCAGAGGTGTGCTGTGTCAAGACGAGGATGAAGGACCTGGAGATTGCCATGCAAAAGGCCAAAGAAGTACGCCGTGTCCCCTTCCTGGAGCAGTACTGCACCCTGGATAAGGTATGAAATGTTATGCTATTTACAACCCAACAGATTCTTCCACTCAGTCCACAACCAGATAAAATATAACTAATTTTATTTTATTCACTGCTTGTGTGTAGGTTCTGAAAACGTTGCAGGCTCCTGTGGATGAGCAGTCCTTCGACATGAAATGCATTACCATGGGCTCTGGATTGAGGTTTTATTTTATTCACTTTGCTTCATGTCATTGATGTTTGTTTGCAGAGTTTGATGTGTGCATGACACAAAACAACTGCAAGAAAAGGTGTGATATACTGTGAAAAACTGAGTCACAAAACTGTGCCAAATATAAACATAAAAATGGACAAAGTATTCATGTACTTGTCATCTGCAGATTTCTGATGAACATATGACTTTGACGTAAATACTGTATTAACATGTGTGTTTGTGTTCTAGCTGTGGTTTCACGTCTGAAAATCTGAACCAAAATCTGGTGTTGACTCTGAAGATGGAAGTTGGCAACCCAAAGCAGTGAGTCCTTAACTGCCTTCCTGTTAGGGGTGGGCAATATTTAATAATAAATTTGATGTATTGTGGCTTGTTCCTTGTCTTTAATCCAAAATGTTCATCACTAAAGAACCCTTAACATATGTTTCCTCTGTTCTTATTGTTGTTTACACACTAAGAGGCTCCACCTAGTGGTGCAACAACATACTACAGTAAATCGACACAACATTTTCTGGCAGTTTAACTGATGATGCAGGCGATGAGGCACGTGTAGGGAATATATTTTGAGTTTTTTTTCCTCTTGCTTTTCTTGTTTAGGTTGTCTGAGTCTCCACCCAGAGACCACCAGCCGAGCAGCACCAACAGGAAGTCCAGCTTGCAGAGTGTAAGGGGCAGGGGCAGGAAGTTCATCTCACCCCCCCGACGGAAACAGGACCAGGACGGTTCGTCATCGCGAGGCTCCTCACCGAGCCCGACGCTCCGTCGCAGGTCCAACCGCTCTCAGACCTCAAACCCTGGAAATCCAGACGTGATCCTTGAGGAGGTTATTATCGAGGGACAAGAGGATGGTGGGTTTCATTTAAATAACATCAGAACATGGGTGTATGATGCAAGCAGAAGAGACGCCTTAATCTGTTTTTGTTGGATGCTTCATATCTGTCTGCAGCTCTCCCTCCCACCGGCCCAGAGCTGGCTAACAACAAATGTAGAATCAACAGGAAGAGGAGATATCGGTGGTTTGGCAATAAGAGACATGGTAGGATATACTGATGGTGTTTCTCTATAACTTGATTCAGTACTGGTGCCTCTCTGTCATCTCTTGACTCCTCTGACTCCGACTACCACCTCCCTCCCTCCTGGTTCTCCTTGCTCCCCACTCCTAGTCACCCAGTGGGTGGTGCTAAGCCACGTCGTGAATCCTAGTCACTTCTACGTCTGCTATGTTGCCGAGAAAAGGGAATGTGACATCCTGTCTAGGAAGATCAACCGCTTCTGCTACAAAGAGAGTAGTCACTTCACTTCCAGTGACACCGTGGAGACCGGTGGGTTTGTGTGAAACATGACCAAGAAGTTTAAGTTTGAGCTTATTTTTATTCTTATTATTTGAGCTTATGTTCGCCTCCAGGCTCCGTGATCTTGGTTAAGTGGAAGGAGCATCTCTGGTGTCGAGCCACTGTGGTTGAAGCCCTGCAGAACGGCTGTGTGGAGGCGGTGAAAGCCTGCCCGGTCACCCAGCTGACCGCCATGCAGGTCTTCTTCCTGGACTCTGGCCACTGCAAGATGCTCACCATACAGACGTGAGCACATTTTATCTTTTGGCCATCTTTAATGCTACGTCACTCCCTACGTTCCAGCCATATCAAAGACAGCTGTTATTTTACACTGCAAAAAAATCTAAATCTTGCCAAGAATATTTGTCTTATATCTAGACAAATCATGTCTGTGCACTTAATCTTTTTTTATTTTTTACTTAATTCAGCTTGAAAAGCTTGAAAAAAATCTGCCAATGGACCAAGTGAAAATGTCTCGATAAAATTTCTTGAAATAAGACAATTTCTGAGAAACAAGGCCTTCCATCTTAGTGTAAATTTTGTGATACTGTCTGAAATTAAGTGGACAGACATAATTTCTCTAGATATAAGACAAATATTCTTGGCAAGATTTAGATTTTTTGCAGTGTAGAACAGAAATTATTACTTATATATTTTGTGTCTGATTTAAGACCTACTAAAGTAGAAAAATGCATTGTAGGACTTGCAGCTCTTTCGTTAAAGCCTGCGCAAGACCAGACCTGAATATTTTTTATGTTGAATGATGGAAAGATGCAAATCATTGTTTCATGTTATTGAAATATATCAGCTTCAGTTGAAAAGCAGTCATTCCACATTGGGTTTGTTTTTTGTTCTAGAAATGTGATCTATCAGTATGAGTGAGTTTACCGGTTACTCCTCTTGTCTCCCTGCTTTTCCAGCAAGGAGGGGGATGCTGGGTCTTCTCTGAAGGCTGTGAACAGCTGCCTGAGGAAGGTCAGTGAACAGCTGAAGGGGGAGCTGGACTACTTTGCTCCTCAGGCCATCAGATGTTCCCTCAAGGACCTGGTTCCCTACGACCTGGTGAGACCTATGACATTTCAATAGATACACTTACACAACTGTTTTTGTCAAAAATAATGACATTTGCCTTCTAACTATCATATGATGGCTCTGAAGTGTCAAACATTTCTGAGAAAAAAATATAATGTATTTGTGAGAAAGAAAACACTCAAACACACCTGATTTAGTACAGCACAACCTTTTAGAAAATGCAGACTGTCAAAGTTATAGAAAGTCCTTTCTAGGCCTGTCACGATAACAAATATTGCTGAACGATATATTGTCCCACAACTTATTGCTGATATACGATATTATTGTCAGCATTATTCAGAGGTTCTTAAGAGGTTCCTTTTCTCTCTATGTGGCTCATATTTTCACTTCTAACTTATATTTTACTAAAATTTATTTCATGGTGACTGTATACATCACACTTATTTCTTCAGAAAGCGGTATTTATTGCTATTTCGCATTTGATCAACAGCAGTCACACCCTCCATGTGCTGTCTGAACAGGTGAGCCACCTGTTTGAAATAAATCAGACACCATGTTACTCAGTAGAACCTGTTCTTAACTATTTATCACCAGCTGTAAATCACTGCCACTCCAAATAGTTAGGACTAGCTAACAGACCAATGTTCCAGCACTTTCCATCACATGAACCACTGACTGACCCTCCTTACCTATGAAAGAACTGGGTGACAAACTGTTGACTCTTCACTTCTTTCTCCTCTCTGACCTTTTTTCTTTTCTTTTTTACTCACTGACTTTTGAGACATCCTGCCGTCTCCTCCACTCGTTAATTTGCTGTCTGTTGTGCTGTGCAGGCTGTCTGATGGATCAGCTGGACTGAACCATTTTATGTAAACAGAGGGGGGAACAGTTGAGAAATGTTTCCACAACAGTCAAAAAGCTGACAACTGGGGGGCGACGCACATATACACACACAGAAGGAAACCGTTAATGTTGAACCCTGGTGTTTGACATTGTAATCGGAGCTGTGGCATTTAGCTTTGAAATCATCTCTTTCATTATTTGTTACCTGGCTCTCTACTCCTCACCAGCTCACCTGCTACAGGTGCTCGCTGTGTGTCTGCTAGCGGCCCCTCCTCCTCCCACTGAGACAAAGAGACTTTATGACTGACAGGAGGTCTCACTCTGTTCATTTCTGCTTTTGTTGTGCAGCCTCTTTGGTACAGAGAGACGAGGAAAACAAGCGTGCATGCACATGGCGATATATTGAGGCCTGAAAAACGACTGACTTCGTTTTCATTTATCGTAGGATAAACCAATTTATTAACTAGTCCTTTCTGCTTGTTTGGATACCTGGTAATCCACAAACCACAAAGTTTGTTTGTTTTTTTTTTTAATAGTGGAAGAAAGATGTGACCAGTGAGCTTGTATTGAAAAGTACCTAGAAATGTGAAATGTTATTCTCTTTGGTTCACTGGCAAAAGTAGGAAAAGTGATGAACTCATTGATAGCTACTAACCCATTTTTTCTTAAAATGATTGTTTTATGAAATGATCCTTTATATTGTTCATTTGCTGCAGCAGCAGCAGGAGCAGATGTGTTTACAGTGTATGTTTGTACAGGCTAAGGGCTGGAGTAAAGAGGCCCAGCTTGAATTCATCAGCGTGGTCGGCTCTGCAGCGGTGGAGATGAGACCTTTGGGTCAGGACCGAGACTCTCTCTTGGTGGACCTGAGGAAAGCCCCCATGGACCAGTCCAGTGACGTTCCTATCTCTGTCAGAGAGTACCTAGTTTTCATTGAAGTGGCCAGGTACTCATGTGGAAATGACTTTAGTGTTCATAAATGCAGTGTTGATTATATATATAAGATCTTCTGCTGGTGTCCTCACTACTGTGCTCCCAGGTTTTACTCTCCAGTGAAGTTGGGCAGGAGGCCCCTGCAGTACTACCCTCCCAAATACCCCAAGATCAACACAGAGCTCAACGCTGTGGTGTCCCACATCAACAACCCTGCTGACTTCTACATCCAGCTGGTATTAAACTCACATGTAGAATAACAGAAACTGTCATAACTTGACTTTTTCTCCACATTTCTGCAAACCTTCACTTCTTAGAGCTTGTTGGTTTTTAACTCGAGGAAAGATTTTAATGATTGGACGTCTAGTTCTGAAAATATCAGAGAAAATTTTAGCAAATGTCAGCGAGAGCATGGCAGATTTTTAACACGAAGCTGCTTTATTCAGTGTTTTTAGGGGTGTGGTTAAAACCTCCTGAACGAAGAACACTGAAGGAATCCTAACCTGAGGACTACAACTCCTGTGATCCCACACTGCTTCACCAAATTCTGTGTTTGTTATTGTCTTGATTAAGAAACACAGTGCCAGAAAGATACACATTGAATAGAATAGAGCTTTATTATCATTGTCGTTTAGCAACAAAAGGATGTTTAGCAGCTCTTTAGTCATTTTAGCAGCATGAGACACAGGGCTGGGTACCGAACTTCGATGCTTTTGTAGCACCGACCGAAAAGCTCTGATCATATCGGGTATCAAAAAATTAATAATTTTTCAGTGCCAAATTCTGATACCTAGGTGTCTGTGAGCCATGCTCTCGGATGTCACTAGGGACGGAGGAACATGTCTCCTTCAGATTCATAGTGATACCGATCCGTCCGATCCACTTTTCCTGCAAAAGGTGACAAACACTGCCGCTAATAGTAACGATTAATGTCACTGTAGCAGCTTTGGGAGCCCGGCGCCTCTGTTCGGTGCGTTAACTTGTACATGAATGTCAGAATTTCCATGCTGTAAGTCAGAGTTTAATCAAAACCTCTGTGAATTCGGACCTCCACCTCGGAAAGTCGGATTTATCTCACCAACCCGACAGAATTCATTCTATCTGCTACTGATGTAAACAGTAACTACATTTTTTTGTTCTACGTCTGTAAGGCTGGAAGAGCTGGGAAGCACTAAACTTTGAGGTCACGTTGAGCTGAGGCCCAACGGCCGACTTCAAGTGAACACACCATCAGGCAAACGCTCACTCCCCAGGGTCCTAAAGAGTAACGGGTTGCAGCCTGTGCCTGTTGTTCATCATCAGACCAAAGCCCAAATTACACAAAAATAACTCATTGAGTTGATAAAAATAATAATAATAATACATTAATATATTGATAATGACCATGATTAAGGCCTAAGTTACACAAAAATAATTTATTGAGGTATCAAAAAAAGTATCGTTCTAGAACCGGTATCGAAATTGGTATCGTATTGAAAAATTCTGACCGATACCCTACATGTAACTGACAATATATGGCAAAGAAAAATTGACTAAAAACTGGGGCTGATCGACGTTAATGAGTCAAGATGCGCAACACTAACTCTTCTTGGACAAACTGACTGAAATGTGTTGCCAGAGACGTGCTGGCAGGTCATGAAGCAGAACTCAAAAAATGAAGGAAACTAAGAACACAGTCATAACTAACGATCAAACATGCTGATAAAATTAGATTAACCATCTTTTCTGAATCTGTCCAAACTTCTCCTGGAATTCAGCAAACAAATAATCCACCAAAGAACATCGTTAAAGTATTAATTTGTATGTGAAATGGAGACGTTCTTTTCAGAGACAGTTAAATACAATTTTTTTTTTTATATTTACATTTCAAAAATTCAATGTGCAAATGTTGAAATGCAACTTTTCACTCCATGTTTTCTCTCTTTTCACCTCACTTTGCCTCCCTTCTCCTCCTCCACCAGGTCGATAACATGGAGTTCGTGCTGCTCTCAGCCAAACTCCAGGACTGTTATAACGCAACAACAGTGGCTGGAGAGGATGACCTCAACATCTACTGCCCTGTCATCGAGCAGGCCTGTGTGGCTCGATATGAGGACAAGCAGTGGTACAGAGCTCAGGTCATAGGTGAGAGTGTGATGGAGGAAATGTCTGCTTTTCATTCATTACAGAGCTTAACAAAGCTGGAATTTAACATCTCAGTCAATAACTAATAATAATGTGTAAAACAGTAAATTTAAAATTCCTGGATAACAACAATAATTATATCATTAAAGATATCATTTTGCTTAAAGAGCTTGGACATATTGGTGGATTAACCATTACAGAAACATTAAAATATTTTGTTAATCAGTAATACTATTGATTTAGAGCAGAGGTGATAAACAGCTGACACTGTTTCTTTAGTACTAGTGGTAAATTTGTAGTGCAGACAGGGACTCTTATATCCCAGTATAAAATAAATGAGAATAAACATAAAAGCCACTCAACACACAAACAAGTCACACAGTAGGAGACTAATAAAAATCATTTAAAGAATAATTAAAAAAAAAAAAAGATATGGGAAAGTACACAGGGTGGTGGAATAATAATTTAGTAAAGCACTGAACAGGTTCATTTAAGATTTATTGGACCAACCAGGGTTGATAGTATTTGTTTATGTCCAGTTGTGGCTTTTTAAAGATCTTCTACCTTTATCAGATTTCATCGCCTATACTTCAATTTACTCAAAAGCTGAGAAAGTTTCCTAAATTGTTGAAAAATTGTATTATATGTCAAACTTCATTACTTGTTCTGTAATGGTTTGAATGCTGTGGATGGCCGACGCTGTCGTCCAGATTGAGCTTCACAGACTGTGTTGTGTGTTCGTAGGTTTCCCAGGGAGCAGAAAAGTGGAGGTGCGATATGTCGACTTTGGCAACAAGAACATCGTGTCAGTCTGCGACTTGAGGAAAATCAAGGATGAGTTCTTCGCCCTTCCATCCAGGGTGAGAACACAGCATCCGCTGATGTTTATCTGCAAAAAAAAAAAAAAAAAAAGAAGCGTTTGACAGTCGTAGATAAAAATCCTCCAGGAAAAATCATGTTTTTCTTTATTCTAACATTAAAATAGTAGTCCTGTTTACATTGGATTTAGTCAGTTTATGAGTTCAGTTAACAAGAAGTGCCTCTTGTGCTGGTCAGGCAATCCACTGCTGCTTGTCAGATGTGATTCCTGTGGATGGAAACACTTGGAGCGATGCCTGCAGCCACAGATTCATCAGCCTGGCTCACCAGAAACTGGTCACCATTGTGGCTAAAGGTACTGAGTGCATGGCTGAGTCTGAATTTGTTTCTATAAAGAGGCGAGTCTACTGCATCCTGCAAGTGGGGTTGTCTGTATACTGGCATGTTCTGAGCTGTAAAATGACTTTCAATGGAGTTTGGTGGCTGAGACTAGAGCTGTGTAACGGCTGTGGACAGTCGCTGCAGAAAAAGCAGTTTGTTTTATTTGGAGTATTTTCACAGCTTTACCTCGCTGTTAGACTGCTCTTTCTGTTATCTCTGCACTCTTCTTCTCTTTTCCTTCCTCCAGGAGAAGTCCTCAAGACTGAACCACTGCCGATCAAACTGTTTGAAAGCAGTCTGAACGGGCCGCTGGACGACATAGCTGAGCTGCTGGTCAGAGAGGAGCTGGCCTCCTTCAGACAGGAGCTGGCCTCCTTCAAAGAGGAGTGAGATTTCAGAAATATCCCAGAGTTAATGATGGAAAAAGACCTTAAGTTCTGGAATTCTGGAATCTTTTACACTCTTTATCCTCTCCCCCATCATCTCCTCCATGTCCTCCTTGCCTCCTGCAGCCTGCAGGACACAGATGCTAGTGAGGAGCCCACCATATGGGACCCTCCATTAGAGCTCGGTTCGGCTTTGGAGGGCATCGACGGTCCTGACCAGAAGGAGCCAGGAGAGCAGGGGTCGGAGGAGTTTGATCCTGTGCTGAAGCTTCCTGATCATCTCAAAGATTTGAAAGTCAGAGTCAGTCACGTCAACTCTCCAAGCAGCTTCTACGTCCAGTTCACACAGCACGACTCTCAGCTCAAAAGGTCAGTGGAGGTTTTAAAATTTTTTCACTCAAGTAACGTATAAGTATTTAGTTCCTGTCCACCACTGTGCACTGGCTGTAATGAAACAGTAACTGCTGGAAGGACTCCCCTCCTGTAGATTTACTATGAAATATTTCCCAGGATCTGTGAGCTGGTGAAGAAGGAGTCAGCGCTCACAGAGCCTGAGGATGTGCTGTGGAAAGCAGACATGTACTGTGCTGCCCACAATAACGGGGTTTGGGAGAGAGGACAGATCTGCTCTGACGTCACATCCAGCGGCATTGCTGAGGTAGAAAAAAACATCTGTCTTCTATTGTATCACAAGAGCGCTTGAATCATTAAGTTTGGTGTGTGTGTGTCCTTGTTTTATGATGAGATATACATCTATCAACAGTTCACTCATTGAGTGTCATTATTAAATGTGCTTTGAATTAATGAAATGTGACTGTGTCTCTGCTGGCTGCTACCAGGTGATGCGCTGTGACCATGGCAACAAGGTGAAGCTGCACGTCAGCAACCTGCGGCCGCTGCCGGCTTCATTGATGGGCTCTCTGGCACTGGAGTGCACCCTCACTGACATCAGGTCACACACTGTGTACAGAGCTGAGCACAGAATAAAACATTTTATTTGTATTACACTCTTTATCGCAGGATCTAAGAGTGCTACAAGTTAAAAGCATGCTTTAACTTATCAGAGCATTATCATTCTCTGATATCCAACCTCTGAAAGACATTTTTCTGTTCAGGAATGACAGGAAATAACATGATGAGACTGAGAGAGCCACAGAAATAGAACAGGAGTAGAAGTGGGAGACATTTTGTGGAATAACTTTTGTATAAACTAAACCACCTTACAGCAAATCCAGACTCTCTGAGATGAGGTTTTGCAGTAACAACTAAGACGAGCAGTGCAGAGGAATTAGGAAACTCATTAGCTGGCGTGTTATTTCTGTCCTGCTTCATCACCTGTTCACTTCTCTCTCAATCCATGTATCAGTCATTCATTCATTTTTCAAAACAAAACCAAAAAAAAAAAAACACAAAATAATGACATGTTTTCTCAATATTCGTTCCCAAAACTAAAAATAACGGGTGTTTCAGATATTGCCTTTTCAAGTTAAAATTCAACTCCTGGTCAAATGAGGCACTCATCGTTTTCTAGTTTGCAAATAATCACATATTTACGGTAATCACTGTGATCTAGCTCTGAGGCTGACAGGAGCTTTTCTGTTTCTGTAAAAATTTTACCGAAGAACATCATTTATTAAACTTGTGGGATACAGAAAATGTCCATGGCATTATTATTTCTGTATTTTACTGTAAATATGAGTGACAGTATTTATAAATTATGGATATATTGCCTTCCAAAACACAATAACAAACCTTCTGCTATCTTTGAAGAAGGATTTTTGCCATAAGTCCTGTACTGTATGTGTTATTTTAGATGTTAGAGTATTACTAAATATTAGGTAGTACTTTTACGTAATTTTGTTGTGTACTTTTTGAAAGTCTCTTGCAGAGAGCACAAGCATGACTATTCATCGGTCATTTGCGCACTCGAAAAACGACGAGCTTCTCATCTGATGATGAATTTGCGAGAGGTGGCTGAGTGGACCGTAGTACGCAACTTGCAGCAAAAATAAAAATATTGAATTGGATGAAACGCTGGAAACGTTATCCATTTTTTCCATTTGGGCACAAACTGAGAAATCAGAAAAGCAAGTCGTTATCCATTTTTTTGTTTTGGTTTTGGGAATGAATATTGAGAAAACAAGTCATTATTAAGTTTTTTTTTAGTTTTGGTTTTGTTCTGGAAAACAAATGATACAGGGATTTCTCTCAGTCCTTCATGTTCCACTGTCTCTCTGTCCTTCAGGCCAGCAGGAGGCCGATCCACCTGGACGGCTACAGCCTGTGACTTGATCTCCTTCTACCTGACCGGAGCCTCGGCTGTTGTCACCATCAAGGTCTTCCTCATGCCCTCATTGCCCTCCTCCTTTTCCTTTTGCTTTACTTTGTTACTCTAGTTTCTTTTGCTGCTGCTTTGACCCAGTGTCAGCGTCTTCGTCTCCTGTTTTGTTGTCCAGGAGTTGACGGATGAGCGTCCAGTTCCTGTCACGCTGTTCTGCTCCAATAAGATGGGACAGTTTGTCAGCATTGCAGAATTCCTGGCCAGTGAGGGCCTCGCCCTCAAGGAACGAAAACCAAGGTGTGTTTGTTGGAGATTATTAGGATTTAGAGCTCTTACGTAGCATCGGCAGCCTTTCGTTTGTCTTCTTTATGGATCTCTTCCTGGGAGACTTTAGAACACAGCAGAAGCTCTGAAAACAATTTCTTTAGATGTTATATCTACTTTTATGCTTCTGTATGATGTCCATCTGGTGTTAGACGGCATCAGTTTTGTTTTGATTTTGTGTGCTCTCTTGTAGAGATGCTGTCATTCAGAAATCCACAGAAACTGATGCTCAATCTCCAGCGATGGAAACCCAGACTGACGGCTCTGATACCAAGACGCAACAAACTCCTCCAAATCCTGCCATCGCTCCTTCTTTCCCTTTGTCATCCTCACTCGTCAGCGCTCCAAAACCAGCCCCCCGGACCATATTATCTGCTGAGAAGGTGATATCAGAAAGCTCTCTGTGAATATTCATAAAGTAATCAGCCACTTGGTGAGTTCAGAAAGGAGTTTGGTGTGTCCAACAGCTAAAATGTGTGGCGATGCCTGTATTACAAAAACTGTAGTACATTTTCAGATCTATTATGAACCCAGGTAGTCAGGGACAGATGTGTTTCCTTCTTACTTCAGTCAAAACTCTTAAGTTATTTCACATTAAAGCAGCTCAGCTTTGCTATGAAGCTCTGATTTTAATTTAGTTTCAAAAATAAAAGCTCTGTAGCCTTAGTCTACAGGTACAGAATCCCTTCATTTGTTAACACAAGGCTTTTATTTTTTAAATCATGGATTATTATGAGCACTCATTCTTCTTTTCTGACTGAAATAAATATGAATTTCTTATGTTTTATATGTTTTTCTTCTTGCTAAAATGACGTGGGATGTTTTAGTGTTATTTATCCTCCTTCTTGATAGGCCAGCAAGGTACAGGTGGACACCTTTCATTGTCTAGTTTCATATGATAATGGCAGCTTTTTTGGGACTGTTTATTCCTATTCATTCGTATTATATCTTGCTCTGTAATTTATAATTTAAATGTGCCTTTTTGTTTCCTCGAGTCCTTCCTTCTGTGTGTGTTTATGTCAAGCACTTTGAACCGCCCTGTTTCTGAAAGATGACTCTGCCTTACCGTGTAAATGGTGACAATTAGAGGGACGTTTTGAGGCACTTTTCAGAATCTACAATTATTATTATTTACGTGTGCAGGTGAAGACTCAGCTGTACATGCCTCCAGAGCTGCCGTGCCTCGGTCACATCCAGATCAGTGTTTCTGCTGTGGGAGAGGACGGCCTCATTTACACCAGAACACAGAATGCAGGTTTCAGCATCACAGTGGCTTTTTCCTCATTGTCACTTCAGAGAAGGAAATAACAGATGAAAGCACGTAAATCTTTGGTGTTTTATGTCCGTCAGAGTGTCAGCTGGAGCAGCTCAGGGAGAGGATCCAGCAGAGCATGAAGACGCTGCCCAGGCAGAAGCCCTACACCTGGAAGTCCGTCCAGGGCTGCGCCGTCATCGGACCCGACATGTTGTGGTATCGAGGACAGCTGCTGGAGGTTCTGGGAGGACACGTCAAGGTCAGAAAGACACAGGAAAACTTCCTTTTCTTGTCATTTTTTAATGAGTCAACTACCACACAGATATTCTCATCAGCATCTGGCACTTTTTATATCACCCTCTAAAATGAACGCTCTTTATTTATCTGTGATGTGAAAACATTTCACCAGTGTTGCACCAGTGCATGGAAAGAGCACCGGTCATTTTTACTGTCTTTTTATAAACAGTGGACTGAAAATAAATATCCATTTGCATCTAATAAGTGTCAATGTGAGCCGTTGATCCTTGTGTTAATTAACTTCACTCAAGCATTGTGTTCTATGGCGCCTACACAGCTACAGTACTTCTGAAGCCATTCTGATGGATAGTTGTTATTTTTTAGTGTTTTGTACTTGTGAACAGCAAACATGAACTAATTCCTGTTAATTTATGAGTGAGATGAGCTTTGACCTGTTGTTAATGATAGCAGTACAGTCAAAGAAATAAAATTCAGTGATGAAAGCCTAGCTGGCGCACCACCAGGTGTCGACAACACTGTTGGCTGGACGCTGAGCCACACTGAGCAGCAGAACAGGAAGTCACACCAGCGTCTGGATTAAAAAAAGTGAAGCTAATTAGAAGCCTCCCTTTCTGGTGCAGCAGTGCAGCTCTCATGTCTCCTCTGTGTGTTTTCAGGTGCAGTATGTGGACTATGGGCTGGTGGAGAACATCCCAGTGGTCCATGTGTACCCCATGCTGCTGTGTGACGATGTTCCTCAGCTCTGCATGCCCTGCCAGCTGCACAGCGTCACCCCCGTAAGAGTCTTAGTGTGTCAGTGCATCCATCCATAAAGTATATTTTTATCCATCAACACTGGAACATCTCCTCTTTGTGTCTTCAGGTTGGTGGGAAGTGGCAACGGGATGCTGTGGCCTTGTTGAGGGAGTTGCTGCTGAACCGTTGTGTGGACATGCACGTCATGGTAGAGGTCATCACTCAGCACTTTAAGGTTATCACACCTGAATGCATGTGCTGTAAAGTGTGTGTCTGTGTGTGTGTGTGTGTGTGTGTGTGTGTGTGGGTGGGTGGTAGGAGCTGCCCACTGACCGGAGTAGACCCGTCACGGTTGAGATCTTCCTGGACGGGCTGAGCCTCAGCAGGATCCTGTGTCACTATGATCACGCCTCCATGGACCAGACCGTCTCTCCACAGAAGGTCTGTGATGGTTTCTGCTTCCAACATGAAGCCTCTCTGCCACGTTTCACTAAGACGATGTAAACAGAGCTTAAGGGATGTTATAGTAGCAGCATCTCCTTCACTTGAGCTGGACTCTCTTTCTTTCTTTCCTCACTGAGCTCACTACTCTTTACCATTTTGAACAGGAGTGAGGAATTTAAACTTTTTTAGACCCAAATTTGAGCCAGAACACTGGAATTCACTGAAATGAATCCAGAATAACAAACAACCACTGAAACACATTTCTCTGTTCAGGAATGACTGGAAGAATTTAACATCTCAATCAATAAATAATGATGTGCTTTGAGATTTTACTATTAGTAGTAATTTTGATTAAAGAGTTCTCACATACTGGTGGGCTAAAACATATTTTATGTATTTATATGTGTGTTTTGTCTGCAGGGACATTCAGTGACGTCTCCTGCCGTCCTCCTGGATGACTGGGACATCGACACAAAGGTATTATAGTCCATAAGATAAAGGTAAAATAAATCTTTATTAATCCAACAGAGGGGGAATTCACAGCATCACAACAGTTAAGGTAAAGATAGATAAACATATAGTTAAAAAGACAACTTAAGAGCAGCATCAAAACCAATATAAAGATTTATATTAAGGTAAAATGTAGAATAAAATAAATGATTTTCCTAATTTACTCCTGAACACAGGACAGATGGAAATAAACTGTACGTTGTCAGTGAAAATGAAGCAAAGAGAAATCAGATGTTTTGTTTGTTAATATTGCACACGCAAACCAGCCAACAGTGTGAATAACTGTAACTCTCTTTATTTTGAAGATAAGATGAACCTGTATTGAGAGTGAGATTAAATGATAAAGCCAGTGATTTAACAGGAACTGTGTGTAAATGAGGCTGAAACTGATACTGCGTCTCCAGGACCTGAGGGGCCCAGAGGAGCCGATGCAGGGGCCCTTTATCTACCCAGACCTGCCACAGGAGGGGGAGCAGTTTCAAGTCCGGGTCAAGCACCTGTGGACCCCCAACAAGGTAACGACTGACCACAGAGATTAGATTATCTCTCAGCCAATGAACTGATCAAGGACCTCCTCATTACTGATTGATTCAGACCTGAAGCTAAACTGATCATCAGTACTTTACAGCTCTTCCTGTGGCCTCTGGAGGGAACAGCTGATGTGGAGGTGGATGGAGAGACTCTGGACGAGGCCCTGACCAGAATCAATGAGAACATCAGCGACTTGCAGCGACTCAGCAACTTCCGTCGTGGTAACCTTTGCCCTGTATTCGCTCCTTTTTATCAGTCAATATTATTATTGTTTTATCTCATTTTATATAATTTTGATATAAAGAGTGTGCATACTTCTGCCGTCCTTTCAATTTGATGGAACTAACAAAGGCTTCAATTTCGTTAAATATGATAAACTCAACAGCAGTCTTTTTCCAGAAATCATGACTCTGAAATTTTGGTTTTTGGGTGAACTGTCCTTTTAAAGTGTTTTCATCTTCAAGTGGCCTGACACCTTCTGAAATGAACATTACCTTTATTGTCGGTGATGCTGACAGATCAGGAGAGAGAAGCTCCTCTACCCGTATTAAAATAAAATGTGAAGAGTAACGCTGAGGATTTGTCCTCCAGCACATGATGGATCCTTGTTTGAGGAAGGTGGACCCACCTGATTTCCTGCTTGTGGTTTCCAGGCGGTCCATGTCTGGCAGAGTACAGAGATGGGAAGTACTACCGGTCCAAGCTGATCAGGTTCATCAGTGTGGAGCCCGTCAGAATCCTGGTCCAACATGTCGACTTCGGCTCAGACGACACGCTGCCCACCAGCAAGTACGAAGCTCACACTCTGCCCTGTGATTCGTTCATAGTTTACTTAACGACAAGACAAAAAGCCTCTGATTATTACAGGAATCTACAGCCATTAAAACCCTGTTCTGTCACTTCCTGTCAGGCTGCGTCAGATGCCGCCCGAGCTGTTGCGGTTTCCGTCACGAGCGCTCAAGGTCAAAGTCGCCGGCTTCAAGGCACCGAGCGTGAGCGGGCAGGAAGACGTGCTGCCCTACAGCCCCGGGTGGAGCGTCAGGGCCGCCATGGACATGATCGACATGTTGCACGGCAACATCAAGGCCTCTGTTGTGGTAGGAAGCACAACGGGACTGTTTTATAAATCAAAAAATCATTACTGTGACCTGATCAACACCAGTTGTAGAGCTACGTGATGATTTTAAGGGCATTTGATTCATCCTTAAATAAATCAATGTATGATGGAGGTCCCTTTGAGCTTAGCATTTTCACCTGATGAAATAAAGCTAAAGAAGACTCAACACTCATCACCCAGGTTATTGTCTCACTTTGGTCTTGGACTTGTTTTCGGTGTCTCAGGCCCGGGAACCAGAGCTCACGGTGCTGCTGTACAACGAGGAGGAACAGTTGGTTCATCTTCCTCTTGTGAGCAGCGGCCTGGCAGAGTTTGAGTGAAGCCCGTCAAAGACAACCTCCTCGACCCACAAAGTTCAGTTCATGTAAGTCCAGCTTTTGAAAATTGCTTTCTCTCTCAACTTGGTAAACATTGAATTATTTTAAACAGTCTGACAAACAGTCCTAGTAATGATTCGTCAAAAAAATCTACTTGTAGGCTTCGATTCTAGTCTTTTTACACACTCAATAATTTATCAGAAATCAGTTTCAAGTCTTACAGCATGATGTTCATATAGTAAATACCAGTAAATATCAGTGGAGATACCCGTTAGGATCGGAGCTTTGTGGTCGGTGCTACAAAAGTATTGAATTTCGGTACCCAGTCCTATTTAGGACGTCTTTAACCCTCAACCCTTTCCCACTGTGTTTTCACTTCATTAAGGTTAAAAACTCAGTGTTTGGTTGTTGTTAGCGCCCCCCTCCTGTATCACTTCTGGTTGCAATAAACCAAGATGGCGACGGCCAATATGCCAAACTAAAGGCTTCAAAAAAGTCCACAAACCAATAGGTGACATCATCTTGATCACTCAGGTTGATGGTTGAAGAATGTGTGACTTTTCTCTAATAAGGACTAATCAGAGCTCAGATGCTAAGTGTTGTGAGTCTTTTAGGCGCTGCTGTTACTAAAATACCATCTGGTCTTTCTCCAGGTTTACAGGACGTCCTGTTTTATCTTGATTTGTCTCATCTGTGCTGTTTGATGGCTCGTCACTTTTCCCATGTTGCAGCAGTTTTTTACTTTCATCCTGTTCGGCAGCGATTTATTTTAAGTTTGTGTGTTTGAGCTGTGTTGACTTGGCCCTTTGTTTTCTACTCATTTCACCTATATCTGTGTGATGAAGATGCAGATTAAAGCCGCCCAAAGCTCTCCAACCTTTCTGTGTTCTTTATGAACGAACAACAAGCATCGCAACTAAAAACTAAAAAAAAAAAAAACGTAAAATTTTATTTTACAAAAAATATACAATAAGCTAAGAAAATAAATAAAAGTATTTAAAATTGCTGTAAACACTTAAAACCAACACACACACACACACACACACACACTTCAGTACAGCAGAGAATGTAAACGATGAGCGTTACTGTTGAAATATTTACATTTCTAGGAAAGAACCAAAGAACAGGCTTCAGACATATTCTGTGACTCATTAAGGTGCAAACTTGCTGTTTCCAAAACATGTCGAGTGTCTTCTTGAGGTAAATAAATTTAAAATAATCCATTAAAATGTCCTGGGACAGCTCTTTGCTACGCTCCGTTGTCCAGGACGACGTTGCCGTCTTTGTCTTTGATCCGGAGCCGTCCGGTCGGGTATCTGGTTTCCTGCCTGCCGTCGGCGTACACCGTCTTCACCGTGCCCTCCGGGTACTCCCTCCTCTTGTAGTCGGCCGTGTGGATCTCCTTCTGGCCCGTGTTGAAGAGGATCTCCTTGGTGCCGTCCCTGCAAGATGAAGAAATACTGTAAGTCTGTTAACAGAGGAACAGACACCAACTACATTAATAATCACATGAGCTTTTTGCTGGTTTTTCTCTTATGCATGGTCATAAACTTCAAATTTCATGAGGCCGCCTTGTACTGTGGGTAATTTACAACACAACTATGAAACTACGGTCTGGAAAAAAAGGGATTAATTCAGGGTTCTTGCACCATTTTAAAAGTCAAATTTAATACTTTTTAAGACCTCAACAAATATAATTGAAGACCCATACACGTCATAACAATTTCTTTGGCAGAAAATAGTCAATTGATTGTAGGGCATGATCAATATGGAGTTTTTGAGGCCGATATCAATACTTAGCAGGGGGAAAAAAAATCTGATTACCGATTCATCTCCAATAATAATTTTTTATTATTTTTTTTCAGCCCTTTAACACTTGCAACAATGATATAAATTGAATACATAACACTTAACTTTTTTCTACAACTTTCCAGAACAAAGAAGTGAACTTTGTGAACAAAAAAATGTGCAAAATTGCAATAAAATTCTGAAAAATGTGTTTTCCTATTGGCATTAAACGCACCATCTGAAAACACCTACAGCAAATTCACGGTAAATTTAAGACAATTTAATTAATTACCCGCATTTTAATTTAAGACCTTTTAAAGGAGCTGTGGGAACCCTGTAACTGAGAAGATGAATGTTTGTTCTTTTCTGATAAATGCACTTCAGAGGTAAAAATACTGGTTCTGTTTCTGCAGAGAAAAGGACCAATAACTGATATATTAACTCAGTAGAACTAAGATGGAATAAAATAAGAATCCTAAACTATTCTACCCTTTTAGTGCAGAGGCTGTGAGATGATGACTGGAAGAAGAAGTAGACCTGCTGTTATTTGAACTTCGAACTATTTCACCTCTTCCTAGAGGAAGAAACTCTAGTGGGTGTTTTAAACCTGAACAGACGTTTGGTTGAGTTGGTACCAACAGAAGCTCTGGACTCACGGGTTGACCCGTATGATGGTCCCGTCCGTCAGCACGCTCTCCTCACGGCCGCCAGGAAACAGGTTCTTCACCGTCTGGTCTGGGAAGGTGATTTCTTTACGGCCGTCTGGGAAGTGTTTCTCTGGAAATAACACGAGTGTCATCATGAGCGCCAGATAAGATTTGAGATCTTCATACTTAAATCATTAAAATTTCTGCTGCTCCATCTCATTTACTTTACAGTATTGCTGCACAACTAATCAAATATTACTTCAATCAAGATTTTTGTCTCAATGAAATGATCGTTCTGCTACCGTGTGCTTCATCATGCATCAATACTTCTAATCTAATTATTTATAATTAATATTATCGATCTGTGCTCTCACCGGTCTGATTGTTGGGGAAGTGCAGGACCTCCACACCATCTGGGTAGGTGATGTGAGTCGTCTGGGCGTCAGCGTAGAAGTAAATCTGAGCAGAGCAGCGACAAGAGTTAAGAGGAGGTGATTTCAGACTCTCAAGTTTTTCTCCTCAGCGGATAAAAACATCAGTTTAATACATGAGTTTCCTTTGTTGTTAGAGAAGCTGAAAGTGTGTTAAAGCTGACACTTCTCAACCTTCTTACAGCCTCGCTTATCTTTACAGAGACCAACATTTTCTCTCTTCAGTAATGGTCTTCAAAGGAGCATCATCATCACATTTCTTAGACTGCTGCTTTTTACTGAATTAACCTCTTCATAAGAACAGATTAACCCTCTTTCACTAAAAATAAAAGGACTAGACCTCGTGACTTTAATGTGAAGTGACGCAGTCGTCTCACCACTCTCTGGTCGGCTGTGACCTCTTTGGTGTCTCCGTTGAAGAAGGTAACTTTGACCGTCAGTCCGTCTGCTGAAACCTCCTTCTTGGTGCCGTTGTTGAAAATGATGAGGCGATCTCCGCCGGCCAGGACCTTCTCTATCTGGACAGATCAGGACCATCAGAGCTCAAAACAACAAGCAGCGTCTGCTCTGAGAGGTAAAATGACTGTTTTTATCAGTGGAGTCTGGTGGCTTTGAAGAGAGCAGAGATAACAGAAAGAGATGTCTGACAGCGAGATCAAGTTAGAATATAGTGCACATTTAAACCGATATGGATTATACATTATTCCTGTCGTAAAACAGACTGAGAGACATCTGAATTATTCCTTTAAGCAGGTCAAAAGGTCAGAATTTTCTATTTCTCTTCCTCATGAAAGTCCCTGACAAAAGCTTAAATTATTGCTGATGTTTAATAAAAACTACAGTTCCCAGCTGTTTACTGAGACTATCCTGCTCTTTTTTTTATAGAAGTAATGAAGTAGTGAAGGTTTGTATAGCCTGAAAGCATTGAGGAACAGACACGTCGTTGTTTTCTTTGTTGCTGGATTTCAGACTGTGTGTGAACTCTTTCTCACCCTCCCATCAGGATGTGTGATGACCTCCTGAGCTGGTTCTGGGTCTTGAGCTTCGCTGTGTTCTGCTTCTTTAAGTGGAGAATCTCTTTCCTACAATGAGGACATTCAAAAAACACCAGATTATTAAAATTAAACTTTGTCAAACTGAGCCATGATAGAGAAGAGAAGCACTGGTGACGCGTCTCACCGGAGAACAGCGCTGGTGCTGGTCCTGGTCCTGGTCCTGGTCTTGGTCTGGAGGTTTGTCCTGGATCCTGCTGGCAGGTGTTGACCTCTCCTCTGACCTCCTGCCAGCTGAGGAGGAGGAGGAGGAGGAGGAGGATGGCCCTGACGGCCTCCTCAGACTGCTCTTCATCCCGACTGGTGATCAACACAAAACAGTAAAACTTTCCTCAATTTGATTTCTTCTTCTGTGGTGTTGACCAGAACACATCAGCTATCATCTTATTACCTAAAAATCAAACCGTTACTTGAGTGTAAACTGGCTATTTGTCATAGACGGTGTCTCTGAACTCCAGTCCTGCGTCTGGTTTCTATTCAGACTGTAAACTACGAGCAGATCCAGAACCTCAGAAAGAAGTGGTCCTCACCTGCAGCTCCATGGCTGATCTCCCTGGAGCTCCTCCTGCTGGTGCTACTCTGAGGAGGACTGGAGTCCAGAGGAGTCTGGAGACACCAAGGTAAACAACATCACAAATGAGTATGATGGACATATAACTTGTCCCTGTTAGTGGACCACACAGAGGATCATAGATATAACTGTAACAAGCAGTATGAACGTGCTCACAGCGAACTTCACTCCTTTGGTCACAGATGACATGTTGTTGTTGTTGTTGTTGTTCTCAGGTGTTTTATCTTTGGCCTCTTTGTCCTTCTCGGCTCTGATGGGGTTTTTCTTCCAGGCATTGAGGCGGAGCTTCTCCAACATACGGATCTGAAATTAAAGGAGAAATTATATTTTAAAAAAAAAAAAAAAAAAAAGGTTTAGCATGACATCACTGCAGCAACTAAATCATGTTTATTTATATATTTTTATTTTATTAGCACATACGTAAAAGAAGAAAAAAAATAGATCGACAAAAAAAATGCAAAAAGCAGTTTCTAATGTGAGCTGGTATGATAAAGATTGATAAGATATTTTTCTGATAACTCCAATATTTTATGCACTTTTTTTTAAATGCAATATGATTTTTCCACATGAGATTTCCATCAGTAAGAATGCCTAAAAATTTAGTTCCAGGGTGTTTTTGGAAATATGAACCTTGGGAAGAGTGAATGTAGCTCGCAGCTGTAAATATCATGCATGAGCTTTTCTGAATAATACCTAATAATCTGTTTGCCTTGAAGCAGGTATAGACTTTACACGATTCTATTCTCATCTCTGATACTGATCATTTTTGGCCATTTTTACCAGAAAAATATATTGGAATCATCTGCCAACAAGATGATGTCATGTATAGATCATTTACATAATATAATACCTTGCCTCAGTTTCTAGGTATTGTTTTTATATACTGTTTTTTTTATATACTGTTTTTATGTATTGTTATAGCTTTGTTGTAAAGCACTTAGGTACTTTTAGGTTATTAAGGGCTATACAAATTAATCCGAAGTGTTCAGCAACAGTGACACCTGAAGGCCCCATTTAAAGTGTGATTTGGGTTTCTTCCATTTACATGTGGTATTGAAAAGCTGAGGTCGCAGGAAGTGATGCCATGAATGGACGTCATTCATTTATAAATCATTTTTAGAGAGGGGAGACTTGACTGAGAATCACCTGAACTGTCCCTTTAACCTGCATCTACACCTCTAGCATGTGTTTGTCCCCATCCAGGTGTGTGTGCAGAGGTCAGAGGTCAGGTGGTACCTCGTCTCGGAGGGAGCTGTTCTCCTGGCTGAGGGAGTCGATCTGCTGACGTAGGCGGCTGTTGGTGGAGGTCCAGCGACTCTCCTTCCCTCTCAGCTCCTCCTGCAGCGAGCTGAGCTGCTGCTTCAACATCTGACGACAAGAGAAGACAGCACACATTAAAGGACACAGGACGTCCTCATGTCTCAACAGGCCAGTCACTTTCTATGTGTCCACTTTATAAGATAAACAGGGAAATATCTAGCCTGGCTTTCGTGACTGCAAAGCTCTGGGAGCGTCGTCTGGCCAAGCTGCCTTAAATGGAGTCCTCAGAGGGCGGGCTTAACCCGCGTCTATAAAATTCCTCTTTGTGCTACTGGACGAAGCTTCAACCAATCAGAGCACTCTTTCCTGTGTGTCATTGCCTCAATAAGAGCTGTTGGAAATGCTAGCATTTCATTGGTCCCCATTCCTGGGGGAATCTGAAATTGAAGAGAACGGCAGCTTGGCCAGACTGACTTGGTCACGAAATTTTGTGCAGTGTCACAGGAAGTCTGGGTGGGCCCAGGCTAGGAAACATCCAGAGTGACAATAAGGAGCCATAGAAAAAATAAAAAGCAGTGAAGTTAAAAAAAAAACAAAACAATAATTAATTATTAAAATAATATAGATCAATAAAATATATATAGAAATGTCTGAATGAGCAACAGAAATAAATCATAAATTAAAAAAAATAAAAACAGTAATATTGCACATTAACTCACTGAGTGCCAGCACCCTTTAAAAAAAAAAAAAAAAACATTCCATCCCATAACCCACACTATGCCATATGTATATTGTTATCACTTGTATATTCTGTTAAATATCTATTATTATTTGTTTATTACTGTTTTTTTGTTGTTGTTCTTCTGGTTGGAAACAGTCTGCATGTCGTCACCTTGTACTTGTGACTATAATCTATCATTGAACGGCACTACAGCGAGTGCTTGCGTGTCATTTTAAAGCCAGCAGAGAGAAGCTGTTCATCCTGGCAGTGGGACTCCACCTGGATCTCCTCTCGCTCCTTCTTGTCAGGAACAGCTCTGGCGGCCGCCGCATGCTTCTCAAACACCTTCCTCTCCTTCTGCAGCTTCCTGTTCTCCTCCTTCTTATACTCCTCAAACTTGGCCATCTCCTCCACTTTCAGCTGCTCAAACTCCAAACGCTCTTTCCTACAAGAAGAGACATGGACCCGGTAAAAGGAAGTAGTGTCTGTGGACACAGGAAGCTCTGGTAGGAAGTGACCGATCACCTGAGTTGTTCCTGGTTCTTCTCGTTCTCCTGTCTGAGTGTGGTGAGGGCGGCGTTCTCCTTCTTAAATCTCTCGATCTCAATCTCCAGCTCCACCAGTCTCTCCCTCAGCTGTCTGGACTGGACCTGCTGGGCTGGAGACGACGAGACAAACTTTACATTTTAATTTAGAGATGCACCAAATTGAGGATTACAGTAGATTATGTATGTTCTGTGTCTCCAGTTAAAGCTCTCCATGATGCTGGAGGCTCTCTACTGCTCTGACACACAGCCTCACCTGTATCCTCTGACTTTCTGGGCTCAGGAGCAACAGGAGGAGGAGGAGGGACAGGTGCATTCTGGGTCTTTGTCTTCAGTGAGGGGAACAACCTCACCATGAGCTGAGAGGCAGGAGGGGGATCTGGGACCTTCTCCAGCTCCATGACTTTGCTCACCGCCACCTTCCTCAGATGAGTCCTCTCTGGTGGTGAGCTCCCTTTGGCTGGACTGGATCCTCTCCTGTCATTGGCTGTGACAAACACGGCGTCCTCCATGTCGTTCCACGTGTCATCATCGTCGAACACGACCTCTCCCTGCTGACTGTCTTCGTCCTCTATCAGCGTGGACTCGTCTGTGTTACTGAGGACGCCGTCACTCTCCTCACCGTCCTCATCCTGGTACGACCGCTTGTCGTACGGTGCGGGAAAGCAAAGGGTGCTGGGAAACGAACGTGGTTTGACTTCCTGACCTCCAGACTCTGAGCCCCCATGGGATGAAGCGTCAGAGCTCTGGTGCTGGTCCTCTTTGGTCTGGAGAGCGTTGTCTCTCACCTTCACCACCAGTCCTTCTGAGTCCATGGAGCTGCTTTTAGAGGCCAAACCAGCGCTGCTTTGTGCACAGCTGATCCGCTGAGGGGCCCCACTGGACGGACACTTGATGGGAGTGGAGGAGAGCCGCCGAGGGTGGAGGCTCCTGTGCTGCTGGTCCATCTGAAGGACCTGCAAGTCAGATATCAGTTTGTTTTCTGTTGTTGTATGGTTTTTATTATTTTAAAAGTCAAATTTAATATTTGTAATAATATATATAATTTAAGACCCAAAAATGTCATAACAATGTATTGTAGGGCCTGACTAATATGGAGTTTTTGAGGCCGATGCAGATATTGATATTTAGGGAAAAAAATCTGATAACCGATTAGTCTCTGATAATTTTTTATGATTTTTTTCAGCTCTTTATATAAATTGAAGGCATAACACTTAACTTTTTTTAACAACTTGTTCAAGAACAAAGAGGTGAACTTTGTGAACAAAATAATTTGAAAAATTGCAGTAAATTTATGAATACTGTGTTTTCCTGCTGGCATTAAATGCACCATCTGACAATTTAATACCTAGAGCAAATTTAGAACAAATTTAAGACAATTTAAGTACTTACCTTAATTACTCAGATTTTAATTTAAGACATTATCAGGAACACTATAATTGTAACATATGCAAGGCTACTACAAAAGACAACAGTAGAGGTGTGATGGAAAAGAGATGGCGACATGTCAGACATATTTGGGGATGCTGTGGCTCACGGTCGGCACCTTAAACTCCACCATGGTGATTTCTGACACTATAATAATGGATTTTTGGCCACTTGAGGGAAGCAGAAGGTGCCAATTTAACACAGACAAGTGGGGTTTTGGATCTTTTGGATCTAAATAGTATTATGAATAGTATTAACTAACTATCAAATAGTAATTGAGTGGACAGATGTTCCTCCAAACAGAATCACAAAGTGGAAACAAGGAGCTGAAAGATGCTGTGAAGCTCCATATAAAGTGACTGATAATGGCCTCTTCCAGATGTGATAAAGCTCCAGGCCGTATAAGAGTAGAAAGCACTACTGAGTGGTGAGCTGAGTGAAGCACCTTCAGGACGAACGAGGAGTTGGAAGAGAAGGACAGCTCCTCGGCTGCTTGCTCCAGCAGCTCAAACTCTCCCAGCTCCATGCTCTCCAGCCGCCGCTCAGAGTCCCAGTGCTGCAGCTTCTCCTGGAAGGACACCTCGAACGACTCCTGTGGATCTGCTCCTCCTGCTGCTGCTGCTGCTCCTCTTGCTCCTCTTGCTCCTCCTGCTCCTCTTGCTCCTCTCAACATGCCCACCTGCTGCTTGGTGACGGGGTTTGGCTGCATGCTGGACTGGATCGACTCTGGCTCTTCAGTGTTCTGTCTTTGATGACTCCCTAAAACCTTCATCCTTGCTGCCTTACTCTGAGCTCTGACATCTTGAGGCGGTGAGATGAGACCTCTCAGTCTGTTTTCCTTATTGAGCGTGGCAGTTTTACGCTGGACAGGAAGTCGCTGGCCGCCTCCTCTCTGGACAGCTGTCGGCTCTGAGTTGCTGCGGGAGATTCCTCCGGTCTGGACCGGTGGTTTTGGGTCCTTCTTCGCTCCTGGTTTTGGCAGGGAGGCTTTGCGAGTGTTCGTAAATCTTGAGAGGCCCTCGCCTCGCTTCAGAAAGGCCCGCTTGGGAGGAGCTGGTGGAGCTTCAGCTCCATCCTGTCTCTGCTAATGTGAGGAGACACAATGGATGGAGCAGCTAATCATCAGTCATTTCAAATGAATGTTTCAGAATTTGACATTCCTAGTTCAGGCTTTTTAGAATACATGCAAATCCAAAGTATCATACATTCACTCATTAAAGAAAAAAAAACAATGAACTAACAGAACTAGAGGAAATATTATTAAATTCTTCCACAATCAAAATTAGTAAAATCTACTATATTCATACCAAGGGGGCCCAAAAAGCCCTCCCAGTACACCTAAAGAGTTAGACCTGACCATGAGTTTGGACAAAAGCATCTGTGACAGGATATGTTTCCCTTACACGAGCAACAAAATGAAAGAAACTAGCTTTAAGTTGATTCACAAACGCTACTGTACGTTACTGCTGTAAAAATGCAGAAAATGTCCAAATAAACTCTCCAAATTGCCCAAAACACATAATTAAAGAAGGAACATTCCTGCACATGTTCTGGCAAAATGATAAATTAGATCAAATTTAGAACACAATTCATTTATTCACTTAGTTACCTCTGTGTGTTTATTTATTAAGTTATGTAATTGTTGTTTCATAATTCTCAATGAAAATTTATGGAAATATGTGTGGAATTGAATGACAATAAAAAAGATGAAACAAATAAAAATGAGATAGTGTAGTATGTTGAAAAAGTAAAAAAGAAATGTTAAAAGAAAGGTCTGGTATTGGTATTATATGTTGAAAAAAAAGTAATATTTTAACATGTCAAAAAAAATAATAAAATGAAAGTTGGTGATACAAATCTTTTTTCAGCAAAGCATTAATAATGTTTTTATTTCACCATTTCCAGGGTTGTGTCTAGAAGGTGCCAAATATTAAATCCCCCTCGCTCTTCCTTGTGCACAGTTCCTTGTGCTATTTAACGACATAACTACTTCAACTCCAACATGGATCTCGTCACGCTTGGCTGCTTTATTGCTTGTGTCACTCGGTGTGAACACTACTTAACATATCAAAGCTTGCTGTGTTTTAGTGCTGACTGGTGGTTTTTCCTATGGAGCCTATCGTTATATATAGAGTTTTATTCTCTGACCTGCTGCTGCCGGGTCGACTTCAGCCTCTGCTCCTCCAACCTCAGCTGCTCCTCCACCAGCTCCTCAAATGTCTTCTGACCCTCGATACCCGACTTTATAGGTCTGGAGAGGAGGACACAGTCATACAGCGAAGAGCCACACCGGCTTATTTCTGCGGGATATAATACTGTATATGTCACATCTACCTGTCAAGGAAGACTTGATCGTCTTCAGTCAAAGCTGCACCAGTGCTTGGTACTGTTGTGTCATCATGCTCATGAAAAGGGCTAATATCACCTCCTCTGGCGTTCCACTGGTCTGGAGGAAACACTGTGAGAATTCCATGCACATTCGTGTCATCAATCTCAAAATGCAAGAACTTCAAAAAAAAAAAAACACTTTCCCCTCACCCTCCTCCTGAGGATCTTGACCTCTTGGTAGCTGCTCAGGTGAGGGCTGTTGTTCCTGTGGGACCTCACAGCAGTCACTGGTGGGGCCCTCTGGGGCCTCTCCTTCCTTTTCTGCCTCTGACAGCCCTGAGGTCTCAGAGTCATCTAGTGAGATATATCACAGGAAATAATATACATGTGTAGAAGCTGGAAACAGGGCACAGACATGTGATTCTGTTTTGTTTTGTTTTTTTTTTACCTAATATGCAGTGCTGCGATCCATTCATCATTCCCAGCAGCCTCTGCTGCTCCTCCTGGAGGCGAAGCAGCTCCTCCAACTGATGGGCTTTTAGCTGCTCCTGCATGTGCTGCTGCCATTTCCTCAGCTGCACAAACGCACAACATGATGACCTTAATTAACCATGTAGCTAACGCTCTGACCATCCAGTCAGCTTTCATACATTACAACTAGACTCTCAGCATTATCTGAACTCACTGCACACTGCACCTGCTGATAGGTTAGTGCAGACTGACTGACTTGCATGCACACACTCCCTTCACTACAAGTCCTTACTGACATAAATAGCTCAAGGAGGAAAAAAAACACTAATAATAGCGGGGAGAGGTAAAGAGTGTGTGATGGAGTCTGGGGGTACTGACTACAGAGGAAGCAGTGATATAATCATCATTATGCCAGAAATTCACACCAAGTGTTCAATCAGTATCAGTAGAATATTAGAATATATCATAATACCTACTTTATGCATGAAAAATCAGCATATTCTATCTCATCAGAGGGTAATATAACTGTAGATATTGTAATATGATTTAGAGGAAAGTGATGTTTTCTTCTGTTCTAGCTCCTCTATTATTTCCTTCACCCACATCACTGATGATTATTCATCCAGTATCTCAGTCTAAATGTCCTGTGGTACAGATTCTCTAAAGCAATAATGTCCTTACCTGTTCCAGCTTCATCATTAAGGGCAGATCCTGTGATTTGCTCGCCATCTCATCCAAACTGTCCAACTCTCCATCTAGATTTCCAGAGGTCAGGCCGTCCACTGGCCCGTCAGTCCCGGACCTCTCTCCTCTGGCTGACCGGGCAAATCCATCCACACCGAGGCAGCTGCTGTCCGCGGAGGCTGGCAGAGGAGCGAAGTCAGAGGCGAAGGAGTCGTCTGGCTCCAGGGAAGGGGATCCCCCGGAGGAGCGGAGCCGCAAGGAGCCAGCTAATTCCGGGCAGGGGCTGAGGATCACGCCGGCTCTGGTGCTGCTTGGTAACCACCGTGTCAGGAAGTCCACCTGGGAGTGCTGGAGCCCGGCTGGAGATGACATGACGAGCGCTCTGTCTCAGACAGGACTCGCTAATCCGGGATTTGAACGACAGGTTGAGGTGACAGGTTAAGAGCTAATCACACCATGAATAAACACGCTCTGGATGTCCAGGAAAACTATATATAAGGTAGTAACCGGTTTACGTTGAATTTTCATGAGCTATTTAGCATGTCACGACACCAAGAGTGTCGGTTTTAAATGGCTGTTTGTTCGGTTAGCAACGGCTAACTAAATCACAACTGCTTATGAAAACGAAGCAACTGAATAAGTGATATAAACGAGAAGCACACATGTCAAACATGTCGCGGTTAAGATGATAGTTTGTTGGTGTTTTTAGCACGTTAGAGTCCATTTTCGGTGTGTTTAAACGGCTCCCCTGCCTGCTAGCATTATACAAAGTTTTTGTATTGAATGTTTTAACAGGCAGATAGATCATCGACATTAACAAAAGTGCCATAACACACGTGATTTACCTGTATCATCGGTGAAAAACGGTGTTACCGTAGTGAAGACTGCGTTACAAAAACAAAACAGACAGAAGTTTCGAAGCCTGCCGCCATATCAAAACAAAGCCCGCGAGACTGGAAATCCGCTGGTTGGGATTATGGGTAATGTAGTTTTGCTTTTTTTTTTAAAGCGTCTCTTCACTGTTTGTTTTATTGACTTTTAATATAAATTACTGAAATAGTTAAAAATAAGTATCCATTACACGTTTGTAGAAAGTTAAAAGTTTGTGTCGAATATTTTGAGAAAAATGACAACCATGACTATATCCGGTTTAACGGTCCCTTGCAAAATATATTTCACAATAAAAGTAACGTTGAATAGCCATAGACTGTAAGTACCTGGAATAACATTTATCGTAGCGTATATTTTACATTCATGTACTTAAATTCATATTTATTATACGCGTTACTATACATACGCTGGTTTATGTCAACATAAGTGAAATGAATTAACTAATTTGTAGGCAGTCTTTTATACTGATATTTAAACACCGGATGTACTTCGTGACAGCTGTGATTGGTCGATACGAATGTATTAACTTTCAGTTCAATTCATCCTGCACAAACGATAATGGAGAAGATTTTATGTAATATTCACGGTAAGTGTCAATAGTTTAATGGTAGTTAGTTGTTTGTTGTTAAATAGAAAGTTGAATATTGTGTTTAGTGCTCAGAAGTCGTATTTACACTGCTTGTATTGTGAATGACAAGGCTGTTTCTGTTGGTGGTCCGTGTAGCTAACATGCAGTGAAAACTAACTTTAGCTAACTGACATGATTTGGTAAATAACTCGTTCTTTGTGTACCCATACAGGCAGCCTGTGTATGTTAAAAACAGGCGTTAAAGATGGACCGAATAAAGGAAAAAGCTTCTACGTCTGCGTTGACAAGCAAGGCTGTGATTTCAGTCATGTGGCCAGGTATTCCCATCACATCTGTGGGGCAGACATGTCCTCACTGATCCTCTGATTTCAGTGACACAGTGACTTTAAAGCTGCGAAAATCTACAGCTTCCTTAGTGTTTTACTTGTGAAACATGCTATCTCTAAACATTATTTAGAGGGTTATTTATATGGCACATTTAAAAGCAAAAATGTCTAATATGGGTAAGATTCTAAGCTGATGAAAGAAGGTTAGTTTGCTTGCTTGGTCTAAACTAAAACACACTGATGTAGTTTTTATGTATGCTAATAATATTCCAATTTTATGTCACGCCTATCAACTAACATTTCACACATGTTCTGTCTCATTCAGACTTTTGCCATTGTCACAACATATCTGGTGGCTATTTATTCATGTTGTTGTCATCTCCTCCAGCGTCGCACCGTCACACTGCCTCCAGCATGAGGATTCAGTGGTCGAACTCCAAGCTCTCACCTTCAGTCTGCAGCAGCAGAGCCACAGGTGGGTGCTCAGGTGGATCGGTTCATGGTCCAAAACAGGAGGTGGAAAGGCTTCACTTTTGCAGATTTATGTTTTAATTAGGCGTTTGCTCAAAGTACCTGTCGTTAGGTTGGTTGGTTGGTTGGTTGGATTGGACCTTCTGACTACTGCTTTCTCCTGTTGCAGGTTGTTCTACAGGTGTGCTTTGGGGAAAAAAGCAGGCCAGAGGTGGTGTGGAAACTTGCCTTGGACTGCAGTAAGACACATTACTCCATTGTCCCTTACTGCCTTATGTACAAACTTTTAATACCTTTGTAACCAACTGAATTCATGATCCTAATGTTGCCAAAGACACCACATAGTCTCTGTCAGTGTCAGGTTGCGATTTGTGAAATTACTGCAGATTTATTTCTTTTCTCTGGTTCTGATTTGATCGTCATGCTGTTGTGGGCCGACACTTTTTTCACTTTGTAATGATTTATAATAATGTCACAAAGCTTGTGAGCTCCTCCAGCACTGCTTTGTCTTTTTCTTTATCAATACACTGTAAGTAGTTTGTTGTTTATTGCCACTTTATGTCTGAGTGAAGTGATGTCTTTACTAATGAAGATTTATGTTTTTAATATAACGCTGCTAGCTGGGTAGGAGTGTAACAATGATCCAGTATCATCCAGGACAATACTTCTGGGGACAGAAAACATGCAGTGGCAGACTAGGTTTTAGACCTAAGCAGAGGTCTTTTGCAGAGTAGATCGTGAGTCCAGCAGGTGCAGTAGGTGATGGAGCTGGTCCCAAGTGTGGAGATTGTTTGTTTGTGTACCAAAAGCGAAAGGAAAAGTCTCTTATTGAGTGACTGGATGAGATAAACTCATTTTGGGGCACTGCCATTGGGAGGATGCTGTATTTATGATCATTTGGGTGTGGAGGCCAGTCAAGAAGTAAGATATAGATAAGAGACTAGAGGTTGCTTATTCCTTCACCAGGTTGCAAAACTATTTTTGATCGGAAGCAGCGGGAAGAGGAATAAATCCTTGTAAGTACACCGACTATTATTGATGATATCAATTATTATAACAGGTTTGGTGTTGTGGTTTTGCTTTACGTGATTAAGAAGGTGATTGAGCAGAACACAGAATGTTTTTGGTTTATGACAGGAGGCTCTGTTGAGGCTCCGTTGAGGGCAGAAGCTGTTCAGTCTAGTGGCGGCTTTGCTTCAGAAACCCCATCCATTTATGGTGCAACTGTCTCAAACTTTAAAGCGGCAGAAAGTCTGGGTTAAGAGCATATGAAACAACAACAAGTGGAGAGCAGCCAAAGATTAATGCCAGTGGTCAGCCTACATGTTTAAATGTCTGGTCGCTGGTCATGTTGCGTGGCACCAGAAGAGGTTTGCTTTGCAAATGAGCAGGTGATGTAATGCATCCTGGAATCTGGGTCGACTGGTTCAACCGTTACAGAGATATTTCTTCGGCAGCATTTTTTTGCCCAAATCTCAAAACCAGACAGTGAGTCAGGGCGTTCCTTACATGGGTCATTTTCAGAAGGATGTCTAAGCTTTGGACCAGTTTGTACAAGGAGGAGGAATTTCTTGGCGTTAGTGTCTCTAAAGATGAAGCAAGATGGCCTAGTCTGGAGGTTGTTTTATTTATGGACCAAAAGTGTAAGGAAAAAGAGTGGCTGGGTGAGATAAACTCATTTTGGAGCACTGCCACTGGGATGATAAGGAATATATTTGTGATCATTTAAGGCCAGTCAAGAGGTAAGATGTCGGACTTCAGCAGAGGCAGCGTTATTCCTTGACCAGGCAGAAAGGTACCTGACCCAGAGGTCGTCCTTTGTAGCGAGGCCAACGAGTGGACGTTAGGAATAACAATAGTATGCTTCTGTTACATGTGGGGTTTACAATCACAGCACCCACATCTCCGCTACCTGTTTTTTAAACATCTTGTCTTCCATTGTTGCAGCCAGAAAAAGAGAAGAGAAACCCTCTATCTGACACCCAGCTGCAGCCATCTTGTCTGCCGCCGGTTCGAAACCCGTTTAAAGTCCCCGAAAAGACGAACAAAGACTCTGAGTGGAGAAGGATGCAGCATGTTGGAGGTGATAAGAAAAGAAGTGAGAAAGCCAGCGAGGCGCAACACAAGGCTGAGGGAGGAGAAGGAGGTCAGAAAGAAAATGTGAAGGGAGGAGGTGCAGGAAAGGAGGAAGAGGAGGTGGGGAGTTCAGAGGATTCTTACCGAGGAAAACAGCTTCCTCCAGGAATGAAGGTAAAGAAGAGAGTTTCACAGGAGGAGAGAAACAATCCCAAAACTGATGAGGTGCGAGACCAGACCAAAGAGAGCCACACTAAGCAGGGAGCAGCAGAAAACACATCCAGTGTTACAGCTGTTTCCCCAAAACCCATGAATGAAACCTCTCAGGATCCTCACAAGGACTGGACCCAGCGGGCAAACAGTGGTGAGGCTAGTGTAGTGGACCCTGTCTCTACATCTGTACCCAGGAGTACCTACAGAGACTCTCCTCCTGACTTCAGCAACCCACAGTCAGAGTCCAGTCAAACCAAAACCCACCAAGCTGATGAGGACGATGACGACGTGGTGGTGGTGTCTGTGAAACCAGCCACTCAGAAAACTCCTGTTTCTGCTGTTCAGAAGACCCTGACCACCTTCCCTGGGTTCCAGCCAGCGTCTAAGGTCAAAGGTCAGCAGGGAGACCCCAGAGGGATGCACAGTCTGCTCACTGCTCAGCTCCAACAGAAAAAGGTGAGACTGTGGAAGTTCTAATGTGTTTTATGACTGAATTAAACCGTGTTTGTTTCTGTTCAGGTCATTAATATCACAGCTGCATTTAGTGTTTTCTTCACTGCAGTTTTCTGTTTAGACCTGGAGTTCTGCTGACCATGGTGGAGTACCTCTGCTGCAGCACATTACACTTCTTTAATGCCGACACATCAGGATGTAATGCTGCAGTAGAGCATCTCTGAACCTGCAGACAGGGAGGCAGTGTCAGTCTCCCAACCACCGCAAACACAGAGCCAGAAATGCCCATTTATCACTGAGGCATTTTTAGTAAGATAAAACTTTATTCATCCCGAAGGACATTCTTTAAGGGAACAACAGCAAATAAATATGGGACAACAGTCTGAGAACTTGATTCTTTCCATTTAAATGACTGAAAATGTGGTTTGTCTCAGAGATTGAGATAAGATAAGATAATCCTTTATTCGTCCCACAGACGGGGGAAGTTTGCCTCGTCACAGCAGCAAAGTAGATAGAGCAACATTATAAGGAGGGGCTATAAAAACTAAGAATAATAACATCAGTAGAAAACAACCAAGAGGAAAAAATTAAGGCATCATATATATTATACATATATACAGTATATATATATATATATATAACATAAGAGAATAACTAAGGCATCATATATGAAACATTAGAGAATAAGCAAAGCATCATATATACAAAATAAATGGACAAAAATTACTTACCACAGCAAATCGAGTGGTGTAATAAAGATAATAGAGTGAATGGTATAATGAAAAGATGAGAAACAGCACATAAATATCAGAATATTGCACATGACATTGTGTATATTATAGAGTTACAGTACTGCAGTATGAATATTTTGATATTGCACAAGCCTCTTTGTATTGAGGGTTTCTTCTCCTCTCACTGGTCTTTTTCCTCCCATTAAGGCGACTCTGGCCGTGGTGAACGTGGCGGCGCTGCCGGATAAAGGCGAGCGGTTGAGGACTCAGGTGAAAGAGCTGGAGGAAGCGCTGGAGTCGCTGAGCCTCGCTGCTGCTGCTGCTGCGTCTGAGCCCGGTAACTCCCCCACTGTGCAATGAAATACAGAAAGATTTCAAATCCCAAAATACATGTTTTTAATCTGAACCTGCAGGGTCTCAGGGTGGAAGTGACAGCGGTGATGCTAGTCCAGGTAGCAGCCAGGTTAACCCTTTCAGCCGGCAGGGCGGCACCATCCTGCTCCCTGCCCCCCCGGCCCCGGGGCCCTCCCACCACCAGGCCTCCAGCAGCTCCATGGGGCCCCAGCTGAGCCAGGGATACAGCCAGATGTATGGAGGTAGGATGACTGGGGAGGAGGAAGACAGGCATGTTACATATCTGTTCTATTTGAAGCATTAAAACCTGTCTTTTTAATCTATAGTATGTAAAATCTACAACCGCAAATTAGGCCTATTGCACATTTTTAAAATCATCTAGGGGAGGATGGAAATATTCCCAAAAAAACTACAGTTATAAGAAGAAAATGTATATTTAAGTGGTAAAGTTATAAGAAAAAAATGTATATTATGCACTCATGAATCACTGTGTTTGATGGTGGCACTTTTATTTTAGCGATGGTTATGTTTAAAAAAAAAAAAAAAACACATATTTTTTTCTGACTTTTTTTCCTCAGAAATTTTAGAGTTTAATCTTAGATGAAAGACATTTTTATCTTGTAAATGTGTTGTTGTTATACTGTATATGTTACATCTTATAGATACATATTATATTATGTTATCTTTATGTTTTTTATATATATGTTAGATATATTTCATAAATACATATCTCCCTGTGCAATAAGTCCATTCAGTTTCTATGTGCAATAATACCACTTCCATCTGCAATATTCCAGTTCTGAAAATGTGCAATAACTTATTTACTTATAGCAAAATCTGTTTTAGCCCTACTCACTGTAAATAGTATCTTATTACTACATAACTTTATGCTTTTTCTTTTGTGTCTTAAAACTCATTATTGCCCTAATGCACCATCATAGAAATCTTTTTTTTTTTTTTTTTTTTTTTTTTTTTAAATCTTTCAAACACCCTAACTCTCCTTCCTGTTTACAGCAAACTCGCAGGTCGGGGCGTTTTACGGCGGCAGGATGACGGCAGATCGTCTGCTGGCGGTGAAAAACGCCACCTGCGAGACCATCGACCATCTCCACAAATCCCTGGAGTCGTGTCCCGACCCTGAAGCCGAGGCTCCGGACCCCAAGAGCATCAAGGTGACCCTCGTTCAGCTCTTCATCCGTCCTTAAGGAGACTCTGACGAAAAGTCAGGGGATGATGCATTAATTGTTTGCGTTCCTACTCATGAATACATCTGTCCTGTTGATCGGTTGGTCAGGTGTCGCTTTTGGCCCATCAGAGGAGAGCTCTAGCCTGGCTGCTCTGGAGAGAGAACCAGAATCCCTGTGGAGGAATTCTGGGTCAGTTCACCGCCTTTTTATTGCATTATTTTCCTGAAAGACGTCACAGTGAAGACTGATGAGAAAATAGATTATATACCTGTACACTGCTCTGTTTTTCAGCTGTAAAGTCAAATCTGTTTCCTTCTCAAAATAATAAAGTCAAGTAGTTTGTTCAGGCAGAAACTAGTGAGGGAGAAGTTATTAGATGTAGAAATAAGAGTTTTTTTTCTTCATCATTTCTTCTTCTTTTTGGACTCAGCCGATGACATGGGTCTGGGGAAAACTCTGACCATGATCGCTCTCATACTCGCCACCAAGACCAAAGAGGAAGCTGAGAAGAAGGAAAAGAAGTGGGTCTCCAAAGCTGGTACTGAACCCTTTTCTGTCTGTGTCGTCATCATTTTTAAATGATCCAGAGTCCAGAGTATTGATTAGTCTGTTGATCGTTCAGACTCCAGCCTCGTGGTCTCTAAAGGAACCCTGATCATCTGCCCCGCCTCGCTGGTCCACCACTGGAAGAGAGAGATCGAGCGGCACGTGAAGACGGGGAAGCTGTCGGTGTATCTTTACCACGGCCCCAACCGAGAGAAAAGTGCCTCAGTGTGAGGGAACGATCAATCAGTAACACCTGACCTGACCTGCTTTTATTTCTGTCAGTGTTCAGCAACAAACACACATTTTATATTTACATCATTTCCACATTCAAGAGTAGCCACAAAGAGCTGCTATTATATTCACACAATAAAGGAATACTCCTTTTTTTAACTAACTTTTATTCAATTATTTTATTTAACCTTTATTTTACCGGGTAAATCAGCTGAGAACTAACTCTCATTTCCAGTGACAACCTGGGGAAAGAGGCAAAAAATAAAAGATACAAAAATAAAGATGACATACAGCATCTAGAGACAGAACAAGACTTACTTTACTGAATTTTATAAAGCATTATCTAACTAAATTCAAACTGAATTCAGTTCAGCTCAAAGAAAACAACATTATGTCAAAGAGTCTTTATTGTAGTTCCTTGTAATATTGTTTGTGTCTCGTGGCTTACACAGGCACACATACATAATAAATAAAATTAAATATAAAAATAATAAAAAATACATATAAATAATCATAAAAATATAAATGAAGTAAAATGAATAAAAATATAAAAGACCTGTATTTGCAGAGGAGAAAATAATATTTGCACCAGAAATTTAATATTTACAGCGAAAATTTAATGTTTTAGCAGAAATGTAAAGAAAAATGTGGAGAAGGAGTAGATAAAGTGCATCTTAGTGCAAAAACTGGTGGACTGTTGAGAGAGGGTTGTGTCCTCTGTCCTTCTGTTCTTCAGGCTGGCAGGTTATGATGTGGTGGTGACCACCTACAGTCTGGTCTCTAAGGAGCTTCCTGTCCAGTCGGACAAAGATGCTGAGGCTGTGGTGAGTCTGGAGGCGTGGCTCCACTGATTCCTCTGGTTCTCTATGTCCAGTACTAAATCTAAGAAGCTGCTGTTGTTGTTTTCTTCCTCCTCAGCCTTCACGCTCAGCTCCTCTTGTCAGAGTGACCTGGGCCCGTCTGGTCCTGGACGAAGCCCACAACATCAAAAACCCCAAAGTGCAAACCTCCATGGCAGTCTGTCAGCTGAGGGCCAGCGCCCGCTGGGCCGTCACCGGTACGCCAATCCAGAACAACCTGCTGGACATGTACTCACTGCTCAAGTAAGAAATACTGCAAGGGTCTGCCTCATGGACATGTGGGGTTCCCTTCACTTTTTTATTTACCACAAAGCGCCTTGTAGGAAGTTACAGGTTTATGTGACCATTTTTTTCAGCAGCAAAACTAAAATACAATATAGAGTAAAATAACACTATGAATGTTCTCCACATTCAAATGTCTAATAACCACTTTTCCAGGGTTCCTGCAGTTCCCTAAAACGTCTTAAAATGTCTTACATTAAAATCCAGGTCATTAAATTTGCTGTAGGTATTAAATTTTCAGATGGTGTGTTTAATGCCAATAGGAAAACACAGAATTCAGAGATTTACTGCAATTGTCCATGTTATTTTGTTCACAAAGTTCACTTCTTTGTTCTAGAAAGTTGTGAAATTAACATTGTAGAAAAAAGTTAAGTGTTAGGCCTTAAATTTATATCGTTGTTGCAAGTGTTAAAAAAAAAAATATTATCGGAAATCAATCAGTTATCAGATTTTTTTTTCCTGCTAAATATCAGCATCAGCCTCAAAAACTCCATATTGGTCAGGCCCTACAATAAATTGACTATTTTCTACCGAAAAAAATGTTATGACATTTTGGGTTCTTAAATTATATTTGTTGAGGTCTTAAAAAAAACATTAAATCTTGCTTTTACGATGGTGTAAGAGCCTTGCTTTCAGTATCTGCCTCGTTGTGGGTGTTGTTGACTTTTTTATTATGCACCTGATCTGTGATCTGCAGTCAAGTTGAAGTCGAGACATTTTGTTCTCCCAGGTTTCTGCGTTGTTCTCCGTTCGACGAGTACAAAGTGTGGAAAGCTCAGGTGGACAACGGCTCGAACCGCGGCAGAGAGAGACTGAACATCCTGACCAGGACTCTGCTGCTGCGACGAACCAAAGACGAGCTGGACTCCTCAGGAAAACCCCTGGTAGGATCAGGTCACGGTCCTTATGGGACCAGGTCTCTGGTTCTGGATTAAAGTGAGGTGCTGATTGATGTCAAACATGGACTTACTCTGAATTCTCAATAAAATGTCTCAGGTGTCTCTTCCTGATCGGACCTGCGAGGTGCATCGACTCAAATTGTCCAAGGATGAGCAGGAGGTGTACGATGTGGTCTTTGCCCAGTCCAGGTGATGCACAACTTTATTTATTTATATTTAAATTTAACAAGTTATTTCTTAGAAAACAGATCCAACAGCAAGGAGAGGCCAGTGGGAGGAGATATGTTGATCAGATTTTAAGTCAGGGTCATTTTTTTTAAGTTATATTTTCTCTGAAAACAGATGCCTTCCAAACACAAGCTGTTTATATTTTATGTTAGTGTTAATATTATATGTTATCTTAGTATTACAACAACAACATATTTAGTTTTTCACCTATTCTTCAGTCACTAACGCAGGAGACAAAACTATTCAGCTCAGATTTTTTCACCACATTTATTTTCTCACTGGCCTCTACAAGTGAGAAAATAAACATTTGCTTATTTTATTATTATTATATTTTATATTGTGTTACATTCACTCTCTCTTTTTTTATTTGGAGGATTTCAAAATGAGCGCCATTTATAAAATCTAGTCCAACTGTTCTTGGAAAGGAAAGAAGGTGTTATTGTTGATTTATTTAATTTTTCATGTTTGGGTTATTATCTTGTGTTTTGTAAATGAACTCATGTTTTCTCAGGACTGTTTCAGTGTCTTTGGATGAACTGATCACTAGGCAATGTGCAGGGTTCCAGCGCATCCTTGAAAACCTGGAGAATGATTGAACAATTTTCCAGGCAAATGTCCTGGAAATGGTTAAGTTATCCTGGAAAATTATTTGTGCAAATGGGGTAAAGTAACCTTTAACCCGTTTGCATTCGCTCACAAGGATAAATAATTTTCCATGATAACTTAAATTACTCTCCAGGTTTTCCAGGATGCGTGGGAACCCTGATGTGACTGTAAGCTTGGAGATGTGACCTCGACTTTGACCTCCAGACTAAATGTTCCCCTCTGAATCAATAAAAGCATAAACTCTTTTCTTCCAGATCGACTCTGCAGAACTACCTGAAGAGACACGAAGGAAACGATGTGAAGAGTGGAAAAGCTTCCAGCTCCAATCCCTTTGAGAAAGGTCACCTATCGGCTGCTTCATTCTTAACACCGAGGCACTTATTATCTGTGTCTTTATATACATAATAGAGGTGTGACTGTGGTGATGTGAAATTATACCTACGTAAGACAATCATTTTGTTTTTTTGCAAGCTCATAATTTTTTTTATCATCACACAACAGCTAATCTGATAACTTCTAATCTGGCTGCTTTGTAAGATTTATTTGACATTTTTAATAGTTTTTTTGTTTAGTTTTTGAAAAGCTGAACACCAACAAACATGGATATATTTAGATTAATAAAATAAACCAGTAAATGCTTTTTTTTTTTTAACTTTAAACCTTCTTAGTTTTTGGAAATGTTTGGGTCACTACACAGATTATTATCTTATTTATTTCCTCCTCAGTGGCCCAGGAGTTTGGTTTGTCCCAGACTGACTCTGCTGCAGGGTCGAGTTCCCAGCAGCCCCAGCAGGCGTCCAGCACCGTCCACATCCTGTCGCTGCTGCTCCGCCTCCGGCAGTGCTGCTGTCACCTGTCGCTGCTTCAGAAGGTGCTCACCTGAAACGCTCGTTGGCTCACTTCAGCTGCACAGAGAGAACTCAAACACCGCTGTCGTGCTTCGTCTCTCCTCAGACTCTGGACACGTCGGAGCTGCAGGGGGACGGCATTGTCTTGTCTCTGGAGGAGCAGCTCAACGCTCTGTCGCTGTCCTCCAGCCCCTCGCCATCGGACCCTCACCCTGCCGACACCGTGTCCCTGAACGGCACCAGATTCCCCTCACAGCTGTTTGAGGACGCCAGGGAGAGCACCAAGGTGGGCAGCCTCACCTTCACCTCCTGTTGTGTTCATTTATCTTATTTGATAACTTTTCATCTGGTGTGCTGCTAATTTACACTTTTATACTCTGTTTACTTAGAAAAACATGCGTGCACGACTTCCTATGCCAATAGGAAAACACAGTATTCAGAGATTTACTGCAACTTTTCACGTTATTTTGTCCACAAAGTTCACTCCTTTGTACTTGAAAGTTGTGAAATTAAAGTTGTAGAAAAAAGTTAAGTGTTATGCCTTCAATTTATATCGTTGTTGCAAGTGTTAAAGGGCTGGAAAAAAAAAAATAACTGATTAATAATCTTTTGTCAGATTTTTTTTATTTTTTTATTTTTTTTGCAAAATGTTGATATAGGCATTGGCCTCTAAAACTCCACATTGTCGGTTCCTACAATAAATTGACTATTTTCTACCAAAAAAAAATTTTATGACATATTTGTTGAGGTCTTTAAAAGTCAAATTTAATACTTTTAAAATGGTACAAGAACCTTGATAATAAAGAAACTGTCCTTCCTCAGACTTTGTAACTGGAGTGGAAACAGGCAGTGTTTCCATGTCAACATTGGGCCATCCCATAGTTTCAGCACCTCTTGGGAGCGCTCATGCTCTGCAGATTTTTTTGTGCCAGCTCACATGTGATGCGCTAAAACCCATGTGGATTATTTTACAAAAAGCATGACTGATCGACGTCGCTCTTCATTTAGTTGGTGGTTCATCTATAATTGTCATGTCACAGGTCAAATATTGACCTGTCCTGTCTATTAGTACATTATAACCTCATAACTTCTGCTTTATCTTCTGCCTTATTGTTGCAGATAGCTGCTATTGTCTCTGAGCTGAAGGCGATCAGACAGAAGGATGGTGATCAGAAAAGGTTAAACATTCAAATTTGGCCTCATTTTCCACTCAGTTATATTTTAAATCTGCTTCACTTTGTTTTTATAAACTATCATCATATTTATTACTTTTATTTGCAGCGTGATCGTGTCCCAGTGGACCAGCATGCTGAAGATTGTGGCTGTTCACCTTCGTCGGATGGGCCTGAAATACTCAGTGATCGATGGGACGGTCACCCCCAAACACCGCATGGACCTGGTGGAAGAGTTCAACACCAACCCTGACGGCTCGCAGGTACATCTGACAGTCCAAACTCTGCTTTCCCATTCATCACCAGGTGTTTTGTGTACGTTCAGTAATGATCGGTTATTGTGGTTTTCTCCCACAGGTGATGCTTGTGTCTCTTTGTGCCGGAGGGGTTGGGCTCAATCTCATCGGAGGAAATCACCTCTTTCTCATTGACATGCACTGGTGAGACACAAAACCATATTTTTCTCAACCAACATTTCTGCATCAGAGATACAGATTTGATCCATTAAATACATTTACAGGTTCTTGTTTTTTTTCTTCCTCTCAACAGGAAAACAAATAGCATACATTTTAGGCTAAAAGCTATCAGAACAATACGAACATTCAGACTGTCATGTGGCTCAAAGGTGAACTGCAGATATAAATGTTAAGTAAGAGACTGGAATAAATAGTTTAAAACCTCCTACAACCTGTGGGAATCATCAGCATACAGTATGTGTGTGTGTGTGTGTGTGTATATATATATATATATATATATATATATATATATATAACATATATTACATATATTACATATATATTACATACATATATATTACATACACGTGTGTGTGTGTGTGTGTATATATATATAGAGTATATTTAATTCCTTTTATGCCGCTGCTAAAGCACCTTTCCTTGCACTTTATGTGCCGTCGTCTGAGCTACACTCAGCTGTGTAAAACAGATTTAGAGTTTATGCTTTCAGATTTGAAAAGGTCTAGAAATAAAAAAAAACTGGTATTTTTACACATCAGCTGATCCTTTTACAGCTTTCAGCACTTTCAGTTCGACTCACTTCACTTCCACTGTCATTCCCCAGAGGAAAATAATTCTAAGCTCTTTCTACTTTTCAGGAAAAGTGGGGTCATTGTCTGTGTCAAAAGCGGCCGTGAAATTCTTTTATAATATTATTTTACATTTTCACTGAGTGTTTTTGTTAACTTACTGCAACCTTTTTTATGGAAGAAAACACGCAAATGTAATTATTTTCTGTACGCTGAATGCTAGATGAAATTTCATTTAATAACATGAGAAAAGGGCTCAATCTGTTGGAAAATAATAATTGAGTTTGAAAGGCTGGTATGATAGAATCCATGATGTTAATGGCTGTGGGATCAAACATGGCTGGACGTTTTAATTAAAGCTCTGAGTGTGTTCAGTTCACTGTATTCTGGATGCACAGTTTATTACAGACCAGAAATAAATGAATATTTCTAATAAATGTTCCTAGTGTGACACAGAGGTTACATTCTGCATTATTAATACAGTGATGCTGTTTCCAGACAGATGAATGTGAGGTTTGTGTTTGACCTCTGACCCTTCATAACCCACGCAGGAACCCGGCCCTGGAGGACCAGGCCTGTGACCGCATCTACAGAGTTGGACAACGTAAAGATGTGACCATCCACAGGTAACCAGTCAGCAGGATCAACAACAAAATGAAGTCGTTCATAGGCAGCTACTGACTGGATATTTCTTTGTTAACCATTTAATAATAATCGTTTAGTCTGGGTGTGTTCTCCAGGTTTGTGTGTGACGGCACGGTGGAGGAGAAGATCTCCACCCTGCAGGCCAAGAAGAAGGAGCTGGCCCAGAATGTTCTGTCAGGAACAGGAAGCACCATCACCAAACTGTCCCTGGCTGATCTCAGAATCATCTTTGGTGTCTGAGATGCTGCATCACATCAGCCAAACTAATCCAAGTTCAGAGTAGAAGTCCTGAATTCTCCTCACAAAACTGAGATGATAAATGAGTCAAATCTAAGATGCTGGAGAGCTTATTTTCCTCCGATTCTTCCTCTCTTACCTGCATCCTTTAAAAAAACATTTATGATTTTAAAGTTCCATAACATTTTCTATCATTTTTTTTTCTTGACTTTTAACTATCCAGCCATCCATTTTCTGCCACTTATCCTACATAGGGTAGCGGTTGGACTGGAGTCTATCCCAGCTGTCTTAGGGGGGAAGGCAGGGTACACCCTGGATAAGGGACTTTTATCTACTTGTCTCTAATTTCAGAGCTGTTATTGTCCTTGTGTCCAGCTGATTTATTTTATCAACATTTCAGATGTTTCTTTAGAGCAAACTTTGTGCCTTGACTGACCTTCAGTTTGTCTTATTTTATTTTTTAAGAGGCATCTGAAGCTCTTATTTTTATATTTTTCCATGTAGTAGTTGAGAAACTGTTTCCTCTTACAGTCGCTGCAGCACTTCTGTGGAGTTAAACTAAATGATATTTTAGGGGACACACAAGTTATTTTAAGTTGTGAAGGAAATATTTATTTCTATTTTTGTCATTTTGTCATTTCCTTCAAATATGCTTTTAATGGCCTTTTGAGTGTTGCTGTATGTTTGTTGGTCTTTAAATAAATTAATGTGACCACTCGCTGTATAAAGTCATTTGACAAGTAACTTTTATTATGAGTTATCTTTTCAAAATGTTTCAACTCCTCAGGCTTGTTTGAGCATTAAAAAAGAAATATTCACTGTTAGCAAAATCTGTCCTTTTTAATATATAGTAGGGATGTTTTTAAATGTGTGTCCTGATATTTGAATGTGAAGATGGTGTTCATCTGAAATGCATGATAATATCTCATTATTACTATGTTATAGCTCTATATGCAGTACAGACTTCATGGATTCAGAATACATTCTGACCACAGTTTAATTGACACAAACCAGTGTATTTTGAGTTAGCTCTGTGTGTTTGAACATTATGTTATGAGGGGAGATTATAACATAGACAGTTCTAATCATTCACTAATGTTTTGCCTCGGATTTATTCCCTGACATCTTGTGGTGAGGGCCCTTTTTGTGCAGTCCACCATGTTTTCATCCAGAGAGCAGCTTCATGTCCATGCTGCTTCTAAGAAATATCGGAATTTTTGTTTTTAACGCACGAATTACGGCGGTGATGCGTTTGGAAATGTATTTTTTTCAGCATGTGTAATCTTGTACCTCATGTAGTCAGCATATATCTTTTAATGTGAACTTTAAACATTCATTCCAAACAAAAGCTGGTATTTAAATATATAGAAATACTGAGAAATTGGGAATTCGGAGGTTAGAAACAGCATTTGAACGCAGCGTAGTAAGAGCGGGCGGTTGCTAGTCTGCACTCGGTAACCCTCTGAGCCGTTGAGCTCGTGCAGTAACTACGGCCAGGTAGGCTAGCGGAGCCCGGAGCCCCCACGAGTTCTGGATCAAAAACCACTTTAGCAAACCGGCAGCCATGGCGGCTGAGACGGACAAAGTAGAGCCGGCGGATAGCGAGCAAGACGACGAGGAAGATGTGTATGAAGTGGAGAGGATCATCGACATGCGGGTGGAAGAGGTAAGGCTAACAGCTAGCCGTGTAGCTAGTTAGCTACGTAGCCGCCTGGCTAGCTTGGCAAACATGGCTGGCATTGCTTTCACTGCGTTCTCACGACGCATAGCCCACCTACACCGGTGATAGGACACTTTCTGTCACACAATGGCCTGTGTACACTATATTATAAAGTGCATTTTGATGCACTTTTCTGTGCCATTGTTCATCCATGCTTAGCATCGTTTTATTTAGCACAACTTCTCCCGTGATGTCCGCTCGCCTCTCCCCTGCTGGGGCCAAGGACGGACGTCTTGCAGTCCTGCGGTTCTGAGCTCCTGTCCGGCAGCACAGCTGGATCCAAACAAACCCCCACAATAGTGCTATAAACGGTGTGACTAGTGAGGTTTCACTGCCGGTTAGCGCATTAACCAAGCAGCCTGCTAGCGTTCACATCGTGGCTGCTGACTATGATGGCAACAACAACAACAGATCGATTAGCTCTTTACTGTTAGCAGAGATGATAATTAACTACAAGTGACTGCTTTATTTCATCTCACTGAGACTATTTCAGTTCCTGCTTGTCCTAAACCTTAAAATGCAACTGATTTTAGATCAATAACTGACTGATGATTAACTTAAAATCTCGGACACTCATTAAGCACATCAGTGAGACACAACGATCATATTGTTAAAAAAGTAGTAATCCAGCCTCCAGATTTTATATTTAAATGGGCCATGTTAATATAAATAAATATAAATATAATATAAATTCGCGTACAAGCCACCTCTGTGTATTATTGCTCTTTTTAATTACTTTTCCATATAAAAACAGACCTATACCCTGTATATATTCATCATTTATCAGAATAAATCAGAGTGGAGTATCAGCTCTGTGTGGTTATACAGTTAACTACCTCTTGTCTACAGTTTGTTTAGGTGTTTGCAGTAGAGTATAAAGAGCTTTTTCACAAGAAGATGCCACATTTTCACACCAAAACATGAACTCACCCTTTAGTGAGTGATAATGGAGGGAGTGCATTTGGACCTGGGTCAGTGGTGTTTGTTTACATGTATTTAAGTAATTATATATACCCTGTTTGTAATCCTCTCAGGCTCATTTACAGCTTAAATAGCTTAAACTTGTTTTTTTTACATTTTGTTTTGTCAGATCATTTTCGTTGTAAAATATATTGTAGTATTGTAGATATTTTCTCACGTCTGTAGAATATGATGTGGAGGCTAGAACGCCTCTGCAACACCACAATATTTAGGACAAAACACTTTTCATACTCACGTTTCACCTTCAACTAATATTGTGCCTCCTCTGATTAGGGAATTGCATGAGGCTATATTGCAATAGTGATAACATGTCAGTTATTTGTGATTATTTAAGCAGGAGAAACTGTTTCTGTCCTTAATTTGAAAGGTTCAATCTGTTTAATAATCAGATTATCCTCTAGCTTTTGAGACACTCCAGCAAATTTTTGAGATAATGCAGGCAAATTTACGCTGGAGAAATGTGGTTGTTTGGGTTTTTTAAGTATGTTTTTGGATGATAAAGACAGGAATAAGAAAAGAGTTGATTGGGTAGAAACCGAGCTGGCAGAAAGAAAACGTTTCTTCCAGCTGAACAAAACTGAATCGATCTTCCTTTCAAAAGTAGAACTGTTGAATAAATCACAGTTCAGGCGAACAGGAAGTTATTTTTAAGATGGAAACTTTCACAGCTCCTGATCTGTCGCCAAAAACTTTATGAAAGCTGCATCACGTAGACATGCCTCATTCCTTATTATTCAAAACATGAACATTAACTATTATATTCAAGATTCAAGAGTCTTTATTGTCATTATGCATGCATAATGAAATTTTGTCTCTCGGCTTAAAGGCACACATTAATAAAAATAAAGATATAAAAGATAAATATAAAACACACATATTTGCAGAGATGTAATATTTGCAATATTGTGTTATTATTTAATGAATATTGTGCAGGAGAAGCTGCCGAATAAAAAATATTGATATGGCATCAATATATCGCGATTGTTTTTCTTCTGATATGATATTGATTTTTAATTTCTTACAGGTCACCTATTATGCAAAAATCACTTTATAAGGGCAGTGTAACAGTAGTATGTGTCTGTGAATGAGGCCCCAGGAGTGAAAAAAGTCTGTCACCTCCTTCCCCTGCTTGCTCCTCTTCTTTGCTAATGTGTGCTGAAAGAGGCGAGTTTAAAATCTCCCCCTCATCTACGTAGATAAGGGGAATGTCACTCCCTCTGCCTTTGAGCCAGTCTCCCCCCCCGGACAGACAACCCTCCTCTAACGGAGCGACCGGCCACCATTGTTTCTCCTCGCTAACTTTCGCAAACAAACCTGAGAAAGTTAGGAGCAAAGCACCGCAGCTGCTCTGTTTTTGGCTGCTTCAACAAGCACAGGAGGCTGTTTTACTCTATTTTTACCCTGTAGCGTTAGCACTGCAGCTCCCGGAGGTCCGGAGATCAGTGACCAGATATTCGGAGCTTGGTTAGTACTGCAGAAATAGCTCCGATTAGCTCGATTAGTACTGCAGTAGTACCCCCAGAGCTCCGGTTAGCACTGCAGCTCCCGGAGGTCCGGAGATCAGTGACCAGATATTCGGAGCTTGGTTAGTACTGCAGAAATAGCTCCGATTAGCTCGATTAGTACTGCAGTAGTACCCCCAGAGCTCCGGTTAGCAGCAATAGCTGGAGGGCTAAGCGAGCTAACCGGAGCTGCAGTACTGACCGAGCTTCGAGCTAACCGGAGCTACAGTACTGACCGAGCTTCGAGCTAACCGGAGCTACAGTACTGACCGAGCTTCGAGCTAACCGGAGCTCCAGACCTCGGAGGAAATAATCAGTCTGGTATCTGCACGAAATGTTTGCTGTTGTTTTCAGATCACCGTCTTTAATTTCATGAGACAGAAAAATATAGATTCATTTGCTGCAGCAACAGTAGGTCTGAGAAAAACGGGCCCATTTTTTATTATTAACCAATGGGTTACATCAGTTTTCAACTTAAACATAAGAATATTCTGCAACTGAATAAAATAAATGAGAAGATGCTGAAAAATAACCTCAATAAATCCAAGTGCAAAGTAACCACTAGTTTAACTGACACATAAGAATATTCTACATTTGAATAGAATAAATAAAAATAAATTAGAAAACTCTGAAAATCCTCCTGCTGTTATCGGAGATTTTAGCTGCAGGCCGATATAATCCGATACTCGTCTTTTGCTGATAACGGACCAATATCTGATATCAATATTGGATCGGGACACCCTTAATATTTTGAAATGTCTGCTCTGTTCTCTAGATGGCTGCACTTAATTTAAGCTTTAACAATATTTCATCTCTTATGAAAAGAAAGCTGCCCTCCACTCTTAACAGTGCTGGAGTTATTGATTAGATGCTGGCAGTGAAGCAGCAGACCTCAGGTAGACTCAGGTCTTCTCTGTGCCTGCAGGGCGAGGTGCTCTACAGAGTCCGCTGGAAGAACTACTGCTCTGATGACGACACCTGGGAGCCCGAGGCCCACCTGGAGGACTGCTGCGAGGTCCTCTTAGCCTTCAAGAAGTCCATGGCTGAGATGAAGGCCAAGAAGGAAGCCGAGGCCAAGAAGAGCGTGGTGAGTACCCAGAATACCACTGCTGCTGTACTCACAAAGCAGCAGTAGTACTGCTGTACATACAGTGATGGCTGATAGGATACATGCGCACAGCCAGTGTCAGGAACCAACTCACGTAGTAACAATATTTAGATATTGATATTTAGATAGTCATTTATAAAGCACTTCTGTAGGAACTCAAGGACACTTTATTGAATTAGAACAACATAAAGATAAACAATCAAATATTTAAAGGTGTTTTACAGAGGGGAGTGTTTTGGAGGTCTGTTGTTTTTTTCATTTTTTTTAATGCAGCAGCCATGTTTAGAATAGGATAGTTTTTTTTATTCATCCCCATCAGGGGAAATTCACCTGCCACAGCAGCGTGAAAACAGTAACAGTAAGAAAGAAACAACAGCAATGAAATAATAGAATAGGTCATAATAATAAATATTTATAGTATGTACTGAAGAAAAATGTTAATTAAACACAATAATTAGATAAATGTACTAGCTTATTTTTATGTTAATGTTCTAAAATTTATATTCTTATTTTCATGCTTATTTATATTTATTTTAGTATTTACATTCTGAGATTTATATGCTTATTTTCATACAAATTTCATATTTTTTGTTCTTATATTTATTCTTGTACACTGAAAAGGGAGAAGCATGACAATTTCTTGGTACAATTATATAATGACAGTAAAGGTCATTCTATTCTATTCTAGATAAATAAAATGTATTTTTACTATTCGGACCATGGATGTGACGTTCAAATGAGGATGTAATGCATGCAGGCATTTTTTAACGTGGCACAACTGCGTTTATTCTGCTCTCCTGTCCAGAAGGTGCTGCCTACGAAGAGCGACGTCTTCGACGCCGACTCGGAGAGCGACAGCGACAAAGATCGTCCAACTGAGCTGCCCGTCAAGAAGAAGAAGAAGAAGACCAAAATGCAGGAGCAGGAGGAGGAGTCGCCTCCAAAGGAGAAAAAGAAGAAGAAGAAGAAAAAAGACAAGCGGAAGGATGATCGGCCTCTGCCGGCACCGGAGACTGACGAGGAGGAGGAAGAGGAGCGAGCCCCGACTCCACCTTCTCCACCTTCTCCACCCAAAGAGAAAAAGACTGAATCAAAAAAGCGAGTAGTGGACTCTGAAGAGGAGGAGGACGAGCCTGTGCCCTCCAAAAAACATAAGAGGGAGAAGGGGAAAGAGGCCGGAAAGCAGAAGAAAGAGAGGGCGGAGGAGGGGAAGAAGAGGAAAGGGAAGAAGGAAAGGAAGATGGAGACCTCTGAAGACGAGGCCACCACTCTGCCCGAAGACGCCGTGAGCGACGGCCCGTCAGAGTCCACGATGGACGAGGCAGTGGCGTCGACGAACGCTACGACAAAGTCCTCAGAAAAAGCTCGTCTGGAGGACAAGTCCAAACAGAAGAAGGGGAAGTGGGAAGTGAAGCTGCAGGGCATCAAAGACCTGATCCACGACAAAAAGAGCAAGAAGCCGGACGCCGCTCAGAAAGAGAGCAGCCTCCTGAAGCTCAAGAGCCTCACCTCCAAGGTCAAAGAGGACACCGCCCTCCACTCCGACTCCAGCGACAGCTCCACCCTGCACAAGAAAGCCAAGAGCAAAGGGCCGGAGAGCACGCCGCCGCCCAAAGCCCCGTCCTCCTCCACATCCTCGTCCTCCTCTTCATCTTCATCAGTCGCAGCGGCCAAACTGAAGGAGGAGGAGGCGGCTAAAGAGGAGGTGCAGAAGGACGCTTCCGCCGGCTCCACCAACATGTTCGAGAAGTTCCTGTTGAACTGCGAGGCCAAGGACCGCGTCCCCCGAAGGCAGCCGACGCACCTGCAGCCTGCCGACAAGACGAGCAGCAAACCGCCCAAGGTACGATCAGTGCGATCGACCGAACAGATCAGTGCGATCAGCAGGAGCTCATCTGGTAACGAGAAGCTGAGATTATTTCAATATTTGATGAATTGATTAGTTGTTGGAAAAAGGTTGTTGAAAAAAGTGGTTCAGAGTTTCAAATATCTCAAAGATTTTCAGTTTATTTCATAAAGGAGGAAAGAAACTCGGAAATATTCATATTTAAGAAGCTGGAGTGACTTTTTCTCTCAACAAAAAGTCAAACAGTTGCTGATTAATTTAATAGATATTTAATCTGCAGAAATCTAATCTATAGGAAATTGGAAGAAATTAAAACATGACGACAAATAACATCAGCTCTCCTGCAGGTCAGTGTTCTACAGTGTCGACCTTTAATTTTCTTTTCCTCATCAGGTGATGGGAAAGACTGAGAAGATCAAGACAACCAAAGAGTCTCCTGTTCAGAAAGCAGAGCCGGAGAAGACAGAGAGGATGGAGAAGACCAAGCAATCAGATGGTAGGATGCTGACAAAACCTCTGTTAGCGAGAAACCAACTGCAGTAGAGAAAAGTATTTTCCTGCTTAAATCACAGTGACATCTTTTTATGGTTTCTCGTCCTCTCCTCCTTCAGCCTCCAGGCCCGGCCAGAGTCACGGCTTCAGCCTGGACAGCGACGAGCGGGAAGCCGAGGAGTCGACGGCCAAACCGAAGCCCGGAGACGATTCCCGAGAGCGGAAGGAGAAGCCGGAGGAGGCGCAGCGACCCAGCTGGGAGAGGAAACCCCCGACGGAGGAGAGGAGGAGGAGGAGGGAGGACAGCGAGCCCCGACTCTTCATGGCGTGTGACGACAGTCAGGACGTCCAGGATCCACCAGGAGGTGCCGACAAATCTGGTGCGTTTCCGATTAGCCACTTAGCTCCTGCTACTGTTGCTGTTTCACAATACAAATAATACAAACAATAAAAATACAAAATGACAGCTGATGAAGCATCTCTGTCTGCGTTGTGTGCTGCACAGAAAAGAGCCAGGCCACGATCAGTCTAGGGATGGACCTGAACCTGGACTGGATGACTCTGGACGACTTCCAGAAGCATCTGAACGGGGAGGACGAGATCCTGTCGGGTCCGCCGCTATCACCCAGTGAGTGTTTCCATTCACGACAAGCGTCTGAAAAAGTGAATTTATTATCACGTGCACAACAATTACAGAAAGTCTTCAAGAATCAAGAGTCTTTATTGTCATTATGGATGCGTAACGAGTCTCTCGGCTTCAAGGCACACATAAATAAGAAATAACATTAAAGATATAAAAGATGTAAATAAAGAAATATAATGTACTGGTATGTAATGTGTGACTTTGTCACCTGTCAGGTGAGTTGCGGGATGCTGTGAAGAGTGGAGACTACATGGCTGTAAAACTGGCTCTGAACTCCAAAGAGGACTACAACCTGGACCAAGAGGTATGTTCAAAAAACACTCAGACTTGCTTGTTCCTTATTGTATTTTATTTTTAATTATTTATCTCAAGGCTTCTTAAGTCTTCAGCCGCGAGACAAAAGCACATTTTATACATTTTACAGTTTGCACCTTGGTTGCCCCCGGTGTGTTTGTGTTTGGGAGTGTTTGTTCGGTTTGGTATGGAAAAAGAAATATATGTATATATATATATGTCCAGTGTAACGCAGTGCTGCATCGGTCACATATGAGACTAATAAAGTGAAATAGTTGCCTGGCCAGGTGCGTTAAAATAACACTTCGCTCTGCAGAACAAGAAGCAAGATGGTCGGAAAATATTTGAGAAGCGTTTCAGACAAACAGCGGTTGTTAAGGAGTCGTTTTTGTTCAACTGGAGCTTTTAGCTGGAACCTTTTACATGGGGTGGGAAAAAATATCAATATGGCAATATGCCGCAGTACTTTTTCTCATTTCTCAGTGAATCATGTGGAATATTGCAATTTATTGCAATATAACAGTATCAAAATAATGCATCGTATCACGATACGTGTCCTTGCCAATACCCACCCCTACTGTTCATTATGACAGCTGTCTCATATGCAGTCATTTATTTGTGATTTGACCTGATAAAACCATCTAATAATTGAACAAGTTCCACAATAGTTTAACAAAAATACTGAACGGTAAACCTGACCAGAGCGATGCATTTAAAGCATGTCAAAAAGCTCAAAAGGGTGCACCAAGGACAAAGTGTCTCCTCAAGATCTACATCCACAGACTTTATGGTTTCATGTCTACTAATAAATCAACGCCTCAAGATGTTTTTCACGACTCCAGAGCTCCTCTTCTTCTTCAGCAGATCAGGTAAGAGTGTCCTCTGAAATGCTTTCCTTCTTCCATGGAAACAAAATGTTAAAGGGATAGTTGTGGTGTTTCTCAGTGAGCTTCTCCTCCACAGTCAGTGTGTTACTGTTAGTATACAGTATTACTACAGTAGTTGTCCTGCTTTGGACGGCAGCAGCAGGAAAACTCCCTGCTCTCTTCAAAGCCACCAGACTCCTTTGACAAAAACAGTCATTTTACGAGTGTTGCTGTTCCACCGCTGCCTCTATTGCTGAGTTTGTGTTGTTTTTGTGTTTTTGATGAATCCAAACAAGAACACAAACTGAGGCTCCATCTTATCTAATTTGCACAGCTAGTTTTGCACTGTTTTAACTGTTTAAGATAAAACTTAATTCATCCCGAAGGGAACTCTTTCACAGCAGTTGCCATACACAGCAGGAAAAGTAAGGACGTTTAAAGATTTGCAAAATATATATACAGTGCAGTATAGTGCTTAAACCAGCAATCTAAACAGTACAACAAAAAAATCTACAAAAACTGAAGAGCATAAGTATGCAAACATATGTAAACTATGAGCTGCCAAATAAGAGTTTTTGACAAATCATGTCATATTTTATACAACATAATTTAAAGGTCACAACCACAGTTCAGATAGTTAAAATACATTTCATTTATTTAAATACAGTGTTAAATTAACATTTAATTTTCCATTAAAATATATTTCTTCCTCTTTGCTTAGAACACACATTTATTACTACTTATTTTGCCATATTTTTCCTGTTGTTTGTTGTTTCCTCTTACTGTTACTTGTTTTACACTGCTGTGGCGGGTGAATTAGCCCCAAAATAATAATAAAAACTATTTTATTCTAAACAAACTAACAGATCGAGGCAGCGATAAACTAGCAACTCCTGTGTTCTGCCTTTTTTCAAAGTGTCTGGTTGGCGACGTGGTGAAATTAATTAAAATGTAGTGTATCCTTAATTTATTTTGGTGTGATACTGATGATACACCACTACAACATCCAAACTATCCCTTTAAGCAATTCTATAATATCGTAAATATTTTTAGTGTCGTCATTTAGTTTTTATTTTATGAAGCAGGAGCAACTGTGTGGTAATTCATAGGTTATAAAGTTTAATTATACCTGTAATGTTCGGTTTTAGTGCAGGCAGAAAATGTGAAAAGCTAAAAGCTGACGTCAAGTGCTCTTTTTTGTAATTGGTTATTGTTAGCAGCTAATGCATTCAAGCACATCTGTAACTCTCATTCATTGTCATACATTGATCATACTGTTTGCACACTACAGACTGGTGTCATCTGTCTTTGCAGAGAGCATGAAGCTGATGGAAGAAGACACTGAACACATGAAGTAATGGGACAAGATGAGCCATTTGAAGCAGGTACATACTGTTTGCAGAACATGTGTCATCATCATGATCATAGCACGACATATTTAGCTGGCATGCACCCATTTTTTTTTTTTATTTTTTTTTTTTAAACTAAAGATACAAATAATATGAATGTATTTATGGCCAAACACCATGAAAGTGCTCCATTTATTTGCATCTGTACCCAGTCACCAGTTTTATAGACTAAGTGGAAAATGCTGCTATGCTTAGACAACAACAGTAACATAATTATGTGTGCATCAAAATTTGTTCTCTCCATGTAGCATTTCATCCAACACCCCATGACTACTTGGTTAGGCATTTACGATGTCAAAACGCTGCTTGATCCAATAAAGCCATTAACTGTTCTTGAATGGGTCACATGTGGTTTTTCTACCGGAGACTTTGAGGTGTCAGAGGTTTTTTTTTTTGTTGTTTTTTTTTTGATACCAATGTTGGGCTAAGAAAGTGATGTGGCCATCACATTGACTTCTGTTTGAATGAGCCTGGGTCTTGGTGGGGCATTGCCAAGGTGCTGATGTGTTAAACAGTGATTCAAAAATGTGCAAAGGTTTTTGAAAAAGCAGTACCCAAAAAGAAAAATGACAATTCCAACTCAAATTAAGCTTTATTTTGTTTTTCCCCCTCAAACATTTATTTCCTAATGGATCTGTGTTTTAAGTGCACTCAAGTCAATTTATTCATGGGGTCTGATTTGGCAATGAGTCTTACATATGCTTGTTCTTTTACAGGCTTGTACTATTGGTGAGACGAGGTCATTTGAAGGAGAAAGGAGCTTGATTGAAGAGAGAAGTTCGAGTGATGCTCTTAGGTTGACTTCTAACCTTGACAGTGCCAGAAATGACGAGGGCACGCCAAGCGTAAAAGACAATATCCCACAAGATTTGGATGTTCCAAATGATGGCGAAAAAATGCCAGACTGGCCTTCCAGTATAAACACTGAGCAGGTGACAGTGAGAGCACAGATCCAAAAAGGTGGAAAGGATGTAACTGAATCCAAATACACTGCTTGTGATTCCACCACAAAGCAGGGAAGTCAAGGAAAGGAAGACCCAAAGCAAGCACAGGAAGAGGAGATGTTACACGACATAAGTGGTGGTTTATCGAGTGAAATGAACTTCGATCATTCAGATCCAACAAGAAATGCAGAAGTAATGCAGACAAGGGACGATGATAAAACAGAGCAAGAGGAAGTAGCTAACGAGCAAAAGTCCACAAATGACTCAAGTGATGAGGCAGGTCAGTCAGATGGTACAGAAGTTAAGTCAATGGAGATTCCTAAAAGGAGATCAAGGCGCCGTTGGAAAACTTTGGAGACGAAACAACCGACACGATCCAGCTTAAGGACCTGTAAGAAAGTGCTTGAAACGCCACCGAGCAAAATAGACGAAGAGAAAAAAGAGCCAGCGAAGAAGCACTTCTGTTTGTATTGTAAAATGGCTTTTACCCAACTTACAAAGCACTTGGAAAGGAAACATACAGAGGAAACAGATGTTGCCCATGCAATACACTTTCCCAAAGGCTCCAAAGTGAGACAGTCTTTACTCGACCAGATTCGCAATAAAGGGGATTATGAACATAATTGCCAAGTTCTTAAAAGTGGCGAAGGGGAAATTGTCACCAAGAAACAGGTTAAGAATCCCAGCATATCTGTCCGTGACTTCCTGCCTTGCCAGCACTGCTTTGCTTTTTATCGGAAAACTGATTTATGGAGACATGAGCGGTCATGTAAAGCCAGAAAGGGAGATCAGAAATCCTCTGAAAGGACAAAACGAGTCAGCAGTGCTGCCTCCAGGCTGCTTCCCATGTCAGAGTTTCTAACTGGAGGCTGCGAGGAAATCATCCACATCATGCATCAAGATGACATCTCGAGGCATATCAGAAACGACCCACTGATTTGTAAATATGGCAACGCGTTGTCTGCGAAGTATGACCATGACAAGTCTCAGTTTGCGTATATTGCACAAAAGATGAGGGAACTGGGCCGATTCGTAGTCGCTGTGAATGAGCTTGACAAGAGTGTCAAGTACTTGCATGAAATCTGTCTTCCATCCAGATTTGAATTAGCTGTCGAAGGGGCCAAAAAAGCCAGTGGTTTTGACCCCAGTTCCAGCAGGTTTAAAACCGTTTCCCTCGTCTCGAAGATCGGCTACTCTTTGAAACGAGCTGCAGAAATAGCCTTTGGGGAAAGTCGCATGACAGAGGACAGCGAAACTGAAGGTGAAGTGAAAAAATTCATCCACCTTCTCGACACTAAATGGAGTCAGTGTTTCTCTCGCAAAGCTCTGGCATTATCACTAAAGCAAGAGGTCAAGAAAGTGGAGGTAGACAACTCAACTGTGACTGAAGATTTGATAAAACTCCACAGGTTTATCACAGGGGAAGAAGAGGAAGCCAGGAAGGAGCTGAAAGAAAGCCCTAATTTGTCAACATGGAAAAAGCTCAGCGAGGCCACGCTCGCCGATGTGTGTCTGTTTAACAGAGGAAGGGTGGGGAATATTGGCAGAATGCTCCTGAAAACTTACACTTGCAAGAAGAGTGGGGGAACATTTGCACCCTCTGCGGATCAAATAAAGAAAAGCACAAAGTTGGAACTGGAGTTTGGCAGCAGTTTCACCAGGTTGGAACTGGAGGGTCAGTATGGGAGGAACATGCTGGTTCTGTTAACAGATAGGATGGTTTTATCAATTGACTTGCTCATCAAAAATCGAGAACAGGCAGGTGTGTCTAAAACAAACCCATACCTGTTTGCAAGGACTGAAGGTCCATCATTCATCAGAGGACTGGATTGCTTTCGAAGATCTGCGGTGGAATGCGGAGTCAGAAACCCTGAAGCGCTTCTGTCTTCGTCATTAAGAGAGCAAATTGCCAGCTGCTGGCAGCTTATGAGCCTCAGTGAGGTCGAACTGGATCAGGTGGCCAAGATGTTGGGAAGGAGCAGCCAGGAGTGTTTCAGGCTGTCAAAGAACGCATCGCGGCTGGAGGAAGTGAGCAAACAGCTTCTCAAGATGGACCGAACGCTGCCGTCAAGTCCAGACAGCGCTGCAAAAGATGGTAAGTACCTTTTGCTCCTTTGCACGTTTTTTAGCTTGAATGTGTACTTCAATTGCAAAGTGATCTCAAAGTCTCAATTCGGATACTTCCGTTAGTACACCCCCATGTAGCTCACTGGGTACGTATGTATGTCAACAGGGTGGAGTTGAACATGGCTGAATAAAAATGACCGTCATGAGAGGGGTCATGAGTCTGTGGTACAATGTGCATCATTATACAGGGATTACAATTTACTGAGATACCCTAGTGTAAACAAAACATTTACTTTTTCATACAGTGATACACATTCATCACAGTTCCCCAACCTCATAGCACTACTTCCTCTGCTGTGAATCTTTGCACGTAAACTGTTAATTCAAAATCTGTAGTGTTTTTGAGAAATTATACACTATCACAAAACAAACTATGGTGATGCTCAAGTGTGTAAAAAATTCTACTTGTTTCTTTGTAGTTATGAGTACCATAACTAGCCATGCTTGTCAGCGTGAACGCATTTCAACTAGCAGGCGTAAGTAAGGAAGAATGCGACTTGAGACTCAGTTGAATTTGAATTACTTGCTTGTTGTAAAATATCACACTGTCTTCATTAGCGAGTTGAACAGTAGCTGTTCAGACTTGCAGGACTTCTCAGTTCATTCCTGACTTTGACCACTCGTGGTCTACTTAGTAGTTTGTTCTTTTTTTTTTTTAACAATGTCAAACACAACAGCAACCGATGGAACAAGCTTATTATTTCACCAGCTTTTTCTCCCATATAACCATGATATACTCTTCTTTCTTTTCAGGATCTGCACAGAAGCCTGCTCTAAAGAGAAGACCGTGGAGTGCGAGGGAGCAGGCGGCAGTGAAGCGTTACTTGAGTGGATTTATCACAGGGATGAAGGTCCCAGGCAAAAAGGAGTGCAACGCTTGCATAGCTGCCGAACCAGATCTTGGCGGAAGATCTTGGACCGATGTCAAAAACTATGTACACAACACACTACAGACGATACGGAGGAGAAGTAGCCAGCAGAAGTCTGAAGAGAATGTAAGTGAGAGTCCAAAGAGTCCCAAAGCTGGAGTCCAAACCACAGAGAAAGATCTGGAAGACTCGAACGTTATCTGTACTATGACAACAGTGCATCTGGATCACCTGAGTGAAAGTTCAAACTGTTGCATGACGATGGCTCCGACCAACTTCCCCCAAGAGATGACCTCTACGTACGCACCCTTGTGTTCTGCTAGTGCAAACATGCTCCATTCGAGTCAGCCGCTGATGTCTACTTTCACGCCATTGAATGCCACTGACACACAAGTTGTTCCTACTTTTACTCCTCACAACACTACAAATGCCCTTATGCCTCCTCCATACACATCAGACAACAACATGCTCATGCCATTGTCATCTTACACTCAAAATGCCACAAGCATGCCGCCATCTTCTGTGTATACTCCACAGGACACGTTGGGTTCACCCATGATTCCTAGTTACACTACTCTTACTGCTCCAAGCACTTCAATGGTTCCTACATTCACACCATTGACTACAAGTTCACCAATGGTCCCTTCATTCGCACCACTGAACGACAGGAGTCGGCCCATTGTTTCCTCATTCACGCCTCTGAACCATTCAGGTGCACCAGCTTACCCCATAGGCCCGCCACCCAGGGTGCCTACAGCTGCACAGGTTGTCCCAACAATCCACAGACCCAGCGTTCCCGACAGAACGCCAGTTGTACAGGAAAGCATGTCCGCCTCCGGAAAAAAAGCCGCCCCGGCTGTTAAGCCTCAAAAGAGAAACAAGAGGTTATGGAGTAAGGAGGAACAGGCGGCGGTGAGGCGTCAGTTCGGGGACTTCTGTAAACTGGTCAAGGTGCCGGGCAAAAAGGATTGTGATGCATGTTTAGCTGCCGAACCTGCCTTGAACAGCAGAACATGGCGGGAGGTCAAATATTATGTACATAACTCAATTCAGTCGATGAAAAGAAGAGGGCATGTTGTCGCCGCCAAACAAAGCAGCGTACAGGAACCAGAGACCCATCATAGTAATGCAACCACAGAGTGGGACGGTCCTGTTTATCTGTCCCTGTAAATATTTGTAATGGACTTGCAGAAAACAGTGTTCTGTGAGATTTTTAGAAGTATGCGAGGGCTCTGGCTTTGACCTTGTGTGAATTGTTGTAAATTGTACTGTCAGTGAACCTTGGTGTCAGTAGACATACAGATCTCAACAGCAATGACAGACCGCCCTGTCATTATTTTACTCACACTTTTTAAAAAGTTCCTTGAAGTCCACCGGACCAAGCTATTGGTGTACTGTTGCATGAGTATACACTAAAAGGGCGAGACTAAGGGTGTTTGTACTGTAGCTGTGGCTCAGAAAAAGGCTGATTATTAATGTTTTAATATGGTTAGATTTCATATAAACGTATGTGACACAGTCAAATATGTAACATTGTCAATTTGTCGAATCATTGCAGATTATCTCTAGAAAGTACTCTGATTTAGATGTGATCATTTTGTAAACGTGTACCTCGTTCTGCCAGGATTTGCGACCAGCCGCCAGTCATTGGCTTGGGGAAGTAGGGATGTCACAACTTGGGCAACAAGTCCATGTCAGAATTCTGCAGACGTGACGTTTTCCTGCAGGAACCATAGATACCGGGTCGTCCTGGAGACAAAATACCATTTCCCTTAATATACTAGACTACACAGCTAGTGAAGTTAGCGAACCTATAGACAGCACAGACGGTTCAAGTTGTATTACGTGAAAATGATTATTGGGCGATGGTAAAGGGAAACTTGAGTATTTGTTGGGAAACTTGAGGCGGATCAATGGATCTAGATAAATCTACAAAATATCAATAAGCTAATGGCTATGAAGGAGTACATGTTTATATTTATGGGCTTCATAGTTTTATTTTTACTGTGAGAATCATGGAACTTCCCTGGTATTTGGTATTGACTCTTAAATTTCTGTCACGGTGACATCCCTAGTGGTGATTGGCCACGGTGGCGCCAAACGGCAGCGTTGGTGGAAATGGTGAAAGCGATCACTGAGCACAGCTGGACTCAGTAACTGTACATTTCTACTCTTCTTTAATTCAGATCTTACTCACACACTTATCTTTCTGCCTGTACTGTTTTCAGTAGCATTTTTATGAATTTTGATGATCAAAAATACTAAGAAATAGAAACTCTACCAGCAAATCTTTGCATCCAGTCCCTCTGACATGATAGATGTGCGTAGACTTGTTTCAGATGATTCCCAAATACCTGGCCCAGGTGTGCTGTATCCTTACTTTAGCCAGTAGAAGGTCCCTGAAAGCCTGCAGCAGTAATGGCATTACCTTCCTTACCAGTGTTAGAGAATTAGGAGCTCTGTGTGTATACTTCTCACTTAAACACAAAAAACATGTTTTTTCTTTGAGGTTCCTGTTGATAAATGTTAATTATCTGCATTTATATGTTTTTAATTTTCCTGTTCTCACATGTATTAACAAGCCATGGAAAGGTTCAGTTCTCTCTTTGTACCACTATACAGCAACTGTGTAGAACATTTTAGTACTTTATCATATTTGATATACTCTAATTTAAGGTGAAAACGTGACGTTGGTCTCATCTGTTTTACTTTGTTTTAAGCTTTTATTATCTGGATTTTTGGGGCATTTAATATCCAGCTGATAAGATCAGATTGCCTTGTCATGTTGCTGTCTTGTTGTTGTTGTTGTTGTTGTTTTTCTTGTTCATGTTGGTCACATCTAAAAAGCAGCATCATAAGTGCAATTTTTGTTTTGACAAAAGCAAAACTGAATTGAAAAGAAGATCAAAAAAAAGCATCCCTTTACATGTATATATGTATAGATGAAGGGGTGGGTAGTGAATGATTAAGTTGTTGACTGAATTCAAGTATTTCCACTAGCATTACCAAAAATGCAGTTTAGTTCATTTGAAAAAAAGTAATTTCATTTTAAGCCAAGCTTTTATTTGTTTCTGTCACATCTAAACCAGGATATTGAACACCTGTGTTTACTGAGCGCAGACTATATTTTTGGTGAAAGTCAGGCTTTTAGTCAGCCTGGATAAACAGGGTCGTCACATTTCAGTTTTTCTTGTTTTACACTGGATGCTCAATCAGGTGTGTGGATCTGAAAACAAACATTCATTTCCAGTTTTCTGCTGTTTTTCATCGATGAAACGTCTGATGATCTGCTCAGTAGCAGCTAGGGGTGGGAAAAAATATTGATACTTTTTTTTTAAGATATAATATTAATATTTAATTTCTCTCTCTCTCTTCTCTCCCCCCCAAAAAAAGTCATGTTTTGGGGCAGTTGTAAATCCAGAGCAACTTCCACACACTAAAATAAAAAATAAATAAATAAAAATATAGTAAAAAAGTTAATACGGCAAATATTAACAATAGTTATATTGAAAAATATATATATATACACACACACACGTGTATATGTGTGTGTGTGTGTATATATACACACACACACATATACGTACATGTAAAGGTATATATAAGTACATATACAGTATATGTATGTATACATTTACACACGTGTCTGTGTATGTATGTATTTATAAATGTACTGTACATATATTTTAAGCTACATGTTAAATTTCTTCGTGATCTATGTAGAATATCACAATATTGCAATAATGTATCGTATCGTGACTCAAGTATCGCGATACGTATCGTATCGTGAAGTCCCACCCTTAGTAGCAGCTGTAGTGAATCTGTTCAGACTAACTGGTGTTCATCATTTCATACCAAAGCCATTCGAGTCAGAAACCCTGAGAGGGTGAGTGTTGCCTCGGACCCGGGTCAGATAACCCATGTCGAGTCGTTCACACCGCTAGCAGACAGGTGTTTCCTGTTGTTGCTTCCTGTGTGAACGCCGTTCGCTCCACAGGTGGTAAATGATCGTAGAGACGCTACCTTTGCTGCCTGGTGTTTTTCTTTTCACTGTATAGCAGAAAACGTCCTTGTTTTTGTTTTTTTTCGCTGTTGTAGAAGCACACAGTGCGTGTTGCCCTTGGTCCTGTTGTTATTACGTTTCCTTCAGCTGATGCCTCTCATCCAGTATCATGAGGAACTGATCACTCTGGCTTGTACAATAAAATGCTTCTTGGCTTAATATTTAAAGGTTTTGTTGTTATGAAAGGCACCGCTGTCAACATGATGTACACCATGTTCACTGTCTTTGTTTAGCATGTTAGCATGTTAGCATTACTGGGCTCCATCCAGTAAGGAGCAGTCTATAGAGTATTATAAGACTCTTAGTAAACTCTTATCAGTGAACAAGGGATCTTATTTATTTTGGTTTAATTAGAGCTGAAACGACCAGATTATTTTCTTGATTAATTGGTAAGTGATTTGGTTTATAAAATGTCAGAAAATATGAATTGAAATAACTCAAATATATTCAGTTTACTGTCACAGAAGAGGAAATAACATTTGATCTTTTTTACCCTGAAAAAGAAATGACTCAGACAAATTAATTATACATCAAAACATGACGCTAATGACTCTAATTTATTAAAATCATCACTTCCAGAGTCTCTCCACAGCTGACCAAGAAACTAACGGTCAAAGTCAGTGTTGAGCTTCAGTCGTCTTTGTAGGGCTGGGGTGTCAAACATAGGGCCCGAGGGCCAGAATCAGGTACTATCAGGCTAAAAATATACAAGAACTTAGGACAGAAAAGAGAAAGGATTCGTTTTGTCTCTTTTTTTTTTTAGTCATAACCAAAATCTGTTTTGGAAATCGATTGTTTGTCATAATTGTTAAAATTTTCAAAATAAACTTCTTCACACTAAAAGACAGGGAAATGTTTAGAGGTCATTTATCTAAATGCTGAGATCGACTGAGAATAAAAGGCCTGAGATAATGGATGAATGAAAGTTTTCATCACCTGATGGACCTCTCGTGATTTACCATGCTGTGCAGCTTTTAATACAGTGTGTTTGTGATTAAAAGAGCACGTTTTGCACGAGCATCTCCTGGATGTATGCAGGTAATAATGAGCCTGTGTGTTGCCATGGTGATAATAAATCTGTGTCTGTCTGTCCATCCTCAGGATGTCAGCGGTATGTCCCTGAGCATGCTGGCGGCGGCGGGGGGGCAGGACGACATCCTCAGGCTGCTCATAAAGAAAGGGGTGAGGGTGAACGGACGCCAGAAGAACGGCACCACGGCGCTGATGCACGCCGCCGAAAAGGTAACGCCCTCTCAGATGAATCGTTAGCTGGTCGATCCATCAGGCGTCACTCCTCCTGCGGTTTGTTACCTCTCACCTTCTGTTCTCACTTTCAGAACTTCTTGACGACCGTCGCCATCCTGTTGGAGGCCGGCTCCTACGTCAACGCTCAGACGCTGAACGGAGAGACAGCGCTGATGAGGGTAAAAATCTGGGAAATACTGTCAGGACTGGGATGTAAAAAGACAGAAAAATATCTTTTTATTGCAGCTTCTTACAGCTAAAGCTGAAGTCCATTATTTATCATGAACGCTTAAGCAAAATTCAAACTATTCATCAGACTAGAACAGACAATATATAAATAATATCCTGTAACTACGCAGAGAAATCATGTGACTTTATGCTCATGTTAAACAGTCACATTCAGATGTTGTATGTTTAAAAAATAAAACCACTTCTTAGTAGTTTTCATAAACTACATAGCTGGAACTAGGGCTGGGTATTGGCAGGGAGTCACGATACGATGCGTATCGTGATACTTGAAATATTATAATAAATCTGTTGAGCTCTATAGACTTTATTAATATGTTGGAAAATGCTGTTAAAGGTGGAAGGACGAGGCAGTGATGGGTAAACAGGAACATGTGATGCTTCTTACTGTGGAAGTCACAGCTCCAGGATCTGTCGATAAAGTTGATCACTTCCTGCTTCACTTCCTGTCCAGGCGTGCAAACGAGGGAACGCCGACGTGGTGCGCCTCCTGCTGGAGTATGGCGCCGACTGCAACATCGTGTCCAAAAACAAGACGGCGGCCATGTACTTCGCAAAGCTGGGCAACAACCTGATGGTGTGCGATCTCATCAAGGACCACGTCAACATGTGAGTCTGCAGACAGGCTGGAAACACCACCGCAGGGTCCGTCTTTTCTCATGCTTTTCCCGCCTCTCTCAGGCTGTCCAGCGTGGCCGAGGACACCATCCGAGCGTACTTTGAGTCCCGCCTGGTGCTGCTGGAGCCCGTCTTCCCTCTGGCCTGCCACCGGCTCTGTGAAGGACCAGACTTCTCCCTGGAGTTCGGCTTCAAGTCGCAGCCTCAGCCGGAGGGTAAAAGTCAAACTGTCATCAGTCATTGCGGTCACATGGTAGGATCGTACTGGATTTCACCAAATACGATGTTGCAACTAGCTGCACTAGGTGGCGCTGTAGCCCTTTCAACAAATGGTGTAAGAACTACTTCTGGTTGACGGCTACTTAACAACAATAACTAATAAACTCTGTCTCCTCGTCCGTCCAAAAGTTAGTTGTTGACTCTTTGAAGCCATGGTATCATTTGACATTTCCAGCAACAACATTACTATTTATGACGGCATCGGTGCCTCCTTCCACTTCCGGGTGAAATCCCTGGCGGTCGCTCTCGAGCAGGACGTGAATACGTTCCCGTACACAAGAGGAACAAAGCCGATTAACGTCTTAAGCCAGGGTTTCCTATGGTATTCACGAATCCAGTCCCTATACAATCCTTAGCCTGTGCACATGAATTTGATACGTTTTCGATGCCTTTATTGTACAATTCATCTCGTCCATGTGCACACAGTGACTGTTCCTCCTGCTATTTTTAGAGTCAGCAAAACAGTGAGCATCATCTGAAAAGCTAGTTTCTAGTAGAGAGATAGATGGTTTCCATGGAAACCATTTTCATTCAGGTATCTTGAGGTCAGAGGTCACCCTGTTATTAATCGTTCTTCAGTAAAGATCCACCTCTGAAAGACAGGTCTCTTCCTCCTCCTCTTCCTCCAGGCTCGGGCATCCTCCTCTTCATCTTCCACGCCAACTTCCTGAATGAGATAACGGCGCGGCTGTGCGGACCCTGCAGCGTTCACGCCGTGGTGCTCAACGACAAGTTCCAGCTGCCCATCTTCCTGGTTCGTCCTCCCAGCAGTCCAGTCAGAAAGCTCAATGTAGAGAGCGGCTTATCAAGTAGTCTCATCAAAATTATTGCCATCGATGTTCCCATTTATTGCACGTTTATTGAGTTACAGATTGTTATTATACACAGTTATTGCACGTCTATCAGAAGAAATGAAACAAGGTTGTTAAATAAAACTTCAGATATTTACATTAAAAATTACAGTAAAATTTATGGGGGTTTTTTTTCTTCTTTTTTGAAATCTCTCAGGACAGTCACTTCATCTACTCCTTCAGTCCAGTTCCTGGAATCAACCGACTCTTCATTCGTCTAGCAGAGGCTCCAGCTGCCAAGGTGACGTGTGTGTGTGTGTTTGTGTGTGTGTGTGTGTGTGTGTGTGTGTGTGTAAAACAGAATCAGTTTTATGATGACAGCGTGCTAACTGTCCTCTTCCTGTCCTCAGGTGAAGCTCCTCATCTGTGCCTACAGAGTGCAGCTGCAGTGATCTCACCAAAGATGGCCGACACAGCAACACTCACACTGTAAGCAGCAGCTGAAACGCTCTGCGGCGTCGTCTCAGACGGGAAGTGATCATTGGCTTCTCGTCACCACCATGTGAAATCAAAAGCTTCCTCTGACGGTAGCTTAAATTCTCTAATCGACGACTTTGTCCAGAACTCTATTCTGTCGTTGCCAGGCGACACGTGACCGACTGGAGTCACTTCCTGAAAGTAACTTCCTGTTGTGACTTCCTGGAGTCACTTCCTGGTCCTGCAGTCACTTCCTGGTCCTGGAGTCACTTCCTGGTCCTGGAGTCACTTCCTGGAGTCACTTCCTGGTCCTGGAGTCACTTCCTGGAGTCACTTCCTGGTCCTGGAGTCACTTCCTGGTCCTGGAGTCACTTCCTGGTCCTGGAGTCACTTCCTGGACTGACTTCCTGGTCCTGGAGTCACTTCCTGGAGTCACTTCCTGGTCCTGGAGTCACTTCCTGGTCCTGGACTGACTTCCTGGTCCTGGAGTCACTTCCTGTACAGAAGCCCACCAGCTCGTGCCTTTGTCCTCCTCCCTCTTCCTGTCAGATGTGGATGTTTGTTAACCTGCAGTAGTTCATGAGTGTGTTTAGATCGACAGAAGCTTTTCAGGTGTGTTGTGTGTTTTTCCTCTTTTATTTTCTCGGACCAAACCAGGACTTATTTCAGCGTGTTAACCTGTGAGGATCTGATCAGATCCAGCTCTGCTCCCCTTGACAACAAATCAGAAACTTTCCTGTCACTTTCTAGTTTAAATGTTGTGTCATATTAGCTTGCCAATATGGATTTCTAATTTATTTTTGTTTCACAGAACCATCGAGCATTTTGTCACTAGCGGAGTCAGAGCCACGAGGAGACAGGTCGGCTAGCTAGCTAGCTAGAGGCTAACGTGATGCAGGGATGCATGTTTTCCTCCGACATGGCAGAAATGCTGACATCAGGACTCATCTCTTTTATCTCTCCAGCTCAAGTCAAATGGTTTTAATGGATGGAAGTGATTTTTTTTGTTTATATTTTCTGGTCTGTACATATTCACATGCTATATTTAGATATCAACATATAAAGCATCATCTGATGATGTTTTTCCTCTTTTTTGTGCCCCTGTAGGAGTTGTAACTTATTGAGTGTGTACAGTAAAAAGCTCTGTTTTTACATTTTCAAGCGTCTTCAGTCGTCGCTGCTCTTCTCTGACAATCTGCTTCGTCTGTTTGAAGCCAAATGTTGGTTTTAGCTGGACTGAGGTCAGGGTGGCGACACGTCTTTAATGAAATGTTGTTGTTTTTTTCTCTCTAAACTGACGAGGCCTCTCCACGCCGCCTGAACGCCCACACACTTTCCCTCTTATTGTTTATCCTGTAAATACTAAAAAGTTAAATCAACCCTGTTGTAATATGTTTGACTGTTAAATTAATAAAACTTGTAGATTTCAGCAGTTTGTGCTGTTTCGAGCTGTTTACATGTAAATTTAAGTTTGTTTATTATGTGACACCGTCCTTCATGCCAACGCTCGCTAACAAGACTTTAAAATGCAGCCAAAGCAACATTTTCTTCTTTTACGTTGTCGTCGTTGAGACAGGAAGCAGTAGGTTTTGATTTGCTGTAGTTTATTTGAGTGACCTCTGGGGTTAATTAATCCGTGCAGTATTTCCTCCTTTAATTGAAACTGCAGACAGTTTGTTTCAACTGTCCAGTCGCTGCAGGAGAGACGACCTTTCAAACGGCTGGTTGTCCCCGTAAAGACTGAAACAAACAGGCAGCAGCACGACGAGTCGACGAGTCCAAACGAGGGACCGTCCTCAAAAATCCAGCAGCAGTTTTCTTTTTTAAACATCATCACTGATTTTCCATCCAGAGTCACAGCGATTAATCGATTAGTTCTCAGCTAATTGTATAAAAGGAATGATTGTTTAAACAGTTTGAGTCATTCAAAGCAGTCTAAATTCTCTGATCTCAGCTTCTTAAATGATCTGTTGTTGAGCTGCAATAATTGAAGTTTTTTTTTTCTTTTTTTTGTGTTGTATAGAAGGATAACTGTGCCGTCTGATTTTGAATTTGAATTTCTAACACTGATTTATTTTTTTTTTAAATTTTAAAAACCATCAAATTTTGAGCACGCATTTTTATTTCTGACACATTTCTTTTCTCAATGATAAAATAAATTCAATGTCTCAAAATATTCACTTTTTAAAAATTCAATAGGAAATTCTGCATCTAAATTCAGTGCAAAAAGTGACCGAAACAACATCCAGGTAACCACGGAGACGCAATCAGCCAATGTCTCTTTAGTGAATTTGCTGATGCTAAATTTATTAAAGCCAAGTTTTTGTTGCATTTTTCTTTACACTGGATCTTTAGATGTTGAATTTCTCTGTATTGAATTTTAAAAAATGAATATTTTGAGACATTGAATTCTTTTTACACTGAATTTATTTTATTGAGAAAAAAATGTTAGAAATTCAAAATCAGATGGCACACACACATACTTCTATATTGTGTCTTCATCTTCAGTAAAAGCCTGTATTTTTATTTATTAGTTTGGTTTCTCTGCCTTATTTCTTCCATCAGGAAATCTTTCCTCCATCAAAACATGGAGAAGAACCAGAGGAGCAAATATCAGGTACATAAGAGCCACTTGTTTATTTAATAAACCTGCTGACAAACAAACAATCATTTTAATGACATGATTTATTCACATTTATTTTTCTTTTTTATTTCATTATGCTGTTTATAGTTGTGCCACTATATCATTATTATCATTAGTTGTTGTATTGTTATTTACAGTTACTCTGTTTACAATAATTCGTTATCATCTATTATTTATTATTTACTCTGGCAGTGACAACTGGGACCCAAATAAATAAACAAATAAACAGACCCAAGTAAATAAATAAGAGTGTTCAATGGTCACGTTAAAAACAACCTATGAAGGTAGAAGGAATGCATTAATATTAATATAAATGTTTAGTAATAATCAGTCAAATAGTTGCAGTGTGTTTACTGAACCTCTTGATATTAATGGAATAAAAACAACAAAAAAAACTGTCCTCCTCTGAGTATCTGATCTTTCAGATAAGCTTCAGATGAAGGTCGTGAGGTTTGATGGAAAGGACAGAAAATATTAAAATGTGAGCAGAAGGAAGTATAATATTTGAGGATAATGTGGTCATGTCAGGCAGGTTTTATTGTTTAAGCCATAAAAATACATATTTCTTATTACTGAGAAACAATCTATGAGAGACGCTCCACATTATTATTATTTTTTTGAGGTTAATACTGTGATGTCTAATATTTTTAACAGAAAGATCAGTTTGTACTACCTTGTGTCCTTTCCTCACCTCCTCCACGGAGACATAAGGAGAGGAGGTGAGGAAAGAGGAGGTGAGGAGTCGAGGAGGCAACTTAACAACAAAGGATACAGCTGAAAGCTTCTCCAGCAAGCCTCCTTTCTCCTCTTTCCTCTCCTCTTTTCTGTCTCCTCTCTCCTGCTTCCTTTCTCCTCTTTCCTCTCTCCTTTTTTCTGTCTCCTCTCTCCTGCCTCCTCTCTCCTCTTTCCTCCTTCCTCTCCTCTTTTCTGTCTCCTCTCTCCTGCTTCCTTTCTCCTCTTTCCTCTCTCCTTTTTTCTGTCTCCTCTCTCCTGCCTCCTCTCTCGTCTTTCCTCCTTCCTCTGCTCTTTTCTGTCTCCTCTCTCCTGCTTCCTTTCTCCTCTTTCCTCTCTCCTTTTTTCTATCTCCTCTCTCCTGCCTCCTCTCTCCTCTTTCCTCTCTCCTTTTTTCTGTCTCCTCCCTCCTGCCTCCTCTCTGCTCTTTCCTCCTTCCTCTCCTCTTTTCTGTCTCCTCTCTTCTGCTTCCTCTCTCCTCTTTCCTGTCTCCTCTCTCCTCCTTCCTTTCTCCTCTTTCCTCTCTCCTCTTTCCTGTCTCCTCTCTCCTGTCTCCTTTTCCTCTTTCCTTTCCTCTTTCTCTATCCTCTCCTCTCTCCTCTTTCCTATCTCCTCTTACCTCTTAGAATGTCAGAAACCCACGACTAAAATCGTGATTCGACAGAACTTTATTAATACTGGAGAAAATTATTTAACATACAACATAAGAATAATAAAAACACAACATTATAATAATAAAGACCTTTATAAAAAATATAAGAAGCAGTGTCATCAGTAAAACACTGAGTAGAAAACAAAAATAAGGAAGTAAACCAGTGTATGTGTAGACTATGTGTGCAGGACCAATAACATAAGTGAACTAAATCTAAGTGTCCCTAAAAGAAGTGATATTAACACCAGAGCCTGATAGAATAACAATAAAAAAAATCTGATAAATTCAGTAGAATAGTATAAAATAGAAAAGTAATATTTTCGGCATGAAATACTGAGGGAGTAATATTGGAAATGATGTTGAAAATCAGTGTTACACTCAATATTCTGTGATTATATCACTGATGATGGATTAACATGAAAATTAATGCTTTATCCTTTAGCTGAACCAGCTATCAGACCTCCAACATGGACATTAAATGAAGTCAGTGAACGCCTCACAGCCACACAGTGTGTGATCTGCTCATGTCGGTACTTTGAACGCACCTGATCCGCCATATTAAAACGTCATCACGCCGTCATTCCACTCTGCTGCAAACACTACCCCCTGATCACCAGTTATTTTTAGTTTAAAGGCTCATAATTGGTGCATTGTGCTCAGTTCACAGAGATATCATTGATCTAAAATGTATTTTTAGCAGCTTTCGCTTCCTGCTCCTCCTGCACGAGCTTCCGTGCTGCTGCTTTAATAACACTTCGGTGGGATTATTAGTTGTTTTATGGTTTTCTCCAGCAGGTCTGGATGAAATTAAGCAGCAGTAGAAGTGAGCACATGAACTCTCTCAACCCGGATCCGTCCTCCTGATTGGACCCGAGCCGTGTCTACTTCACTGCAGTGTTTTTCACTCAAAAAGCCTCTCATGACATCCGGTGTGTCATGAGCGGATCTGGAGTCAGTTCAAAAGGCAGACAAGATGCCTATCGATTAGGTAAAATCAGCCTAATGGAGTCATTTAATTGCCAACCATGCAAACCCTCCCTGATTGCTCCCAGTGCGCCTGCGCGGCGAAGCAAAAAATTGAAGAAATACGAATGGGTGCCATCAGAGAGGTGCAGAAAGACAGAGGTCTCACTCTGTCGCTGTTTTCAGGTCACGGTAAACGTGAGCGCAGCGTGCCTTCAGATTTAAAGGACCATACCTGTTTTTTTTATTTTTGAGTAGTCAGCTGTGTGTTACTGCAGCGGTGGGAGAGAAGCTCAGATGATTTTACATAAAGAGACAGTACTATAGTAGTAGTAATAGTATAAAGATGCTATGCATGTAAAAGTTTTTGCATGTTCTCCTCATGTCTGTGTGGGTTCTCTCTGGTACTCCGGCTTCCTCCCACCATCCAAAAACATGCATGGGGATTAGGTTGATTGGTTAATTTAAATTGACTGTAGGTGTGAATGTGAGTGTGAGTGGTTGTCTGTCTCTGTGTGTCCTGTGATGAACTTGTCCAGCATCAAAATTAACTTAAAGGACCAAAAGTATAAACTATTGTTTTTATTATCCATCTATTTTATTTTATTTTATCACCTTCAAAAAATACTTATAGTCCGTGTGTATATTGTATACTTTCCTGCATGTTAGTACATTTTCTTAACCAACAGCATAAATACTTCTGTTAATATTTTTATTTTTACTTATTTTTTTCATACATTTAAAACAGTTTTTTATCTTTCTGAGAACAACTGTAAGGGATCACAATTCAACAAATAAAGTACCAAGTGTATAAATACTCTTTATGCATGACTGTTCATTTATGAATAATACGTATTGTATTGTCATATTATTTGCAACTCATCGAATAAAGGCGATCTCACTTGTTCATATCAAGAAACCTATATTATATATTATTATAAAAAAGGTCGGTGTGTTTGTTCAGTCTCCCTTCCTGAATATTCAAAATGGCCGCCGTGCAGAAACGGTCAGCTGAGATCATATATTAAGAGATTTTCTAATAATTACCTCCACAAAAATGACCCGTATGTGTTTAAATAAGGCATCTGTATCAATATCAATCGATACACAAACAGATATGTAGAAATCTAGAAATATAACGTTTATTTTTCTTTAGTGAAAACGTAAATGCTCTCAAAATTATGTATTATTATTTATTAATATTATTTATGTCAAGTGCTACACAGTGAGTCATCTTCTTAATACACGATCTTTGGGCGGAAAGTGGAAAGTTCTGCGTTCTGCGCATGCGCCCCCCGGGATTAATGTCAAGGCACAAAAGTGGCGCTACACCGTCTCGAGCTGTACTCCGGTAAGCGAATTTCACTCACGTTTTTCTTCCGCCTACGTTCCGGTTTCACGCCTAATTGGCGAAAGTTTCGGGAAACTTGTGTGGGCCTTCGGGTGGCTGTCCGGGGTCTCACCCCACCGGGGACTCTCACCGGGGCCGAGGAGACACATTAAGGGAACAATAAACAGTTAATTTTAACTGATTTTGCGCTCGCGCTGTGGCCGTTGCCGCCTCTGGGCTCCAGTATTGTTCAGTTGCTCCCTAATGGCGGACGGCAGGCATTGCTGTTTTCCGTCGGGGGAGGAGGGGAGGAGGAGTTGGGGGGGGACACACACGTTATATGTGGTGGTGAAATTACCGGGTTTCGACCGGATGTTTGTGTCACGTTAACTCCCGTGGGACTCTCCCGCAAACGCGACGCGGCTGTTTATCGTTGCGCCTCGTCGTTCGCCACCGCATGACACGAATGAAGCGGGTTCATGTGATACGTTAAGGGAGCGCGCCCCTGGCGGCGGCGGCGCGTAACCGCCGCTGATTGCGCCAGGGTGGAGAGGGTAACTTTCCAATTAAAACCCACGGCGTCACAGGTAGCACCGAGAAACGGGCTTTTTTCATTCGGTTTCTCTGCTCCGCGTATGCACGAGTGGAAAATAAACACAGGTGCAACACTTGGTCATATTTTTTAAAAATACATTTGATGTAAATTAGTCAGTTCTTTAGCGGTGTTGGCGCAGTCTGTCTGTTCCCCTTCCTGATCCGCCGCTAATCCAAAGCTGTTTGCGCCAGGAAGGACATGGGTGGGAACGGAACAACCTGAACTACTTGGATCCCTCTTCTCATTTACCTGGGTTATTTATGGAGGAGTTTCGCAGCTCAGGTAGCTCTGTGTCTTTTTATTCTTGGTTTAAAGTTGTTTTTGGGGACCTGCTCTCCTTAGTTTGTTAAATATCACTGCTGAGGTGAGGTGGACCGCGGTGGTGGTCCGTATCCAGGGTTGTTGACCAAGGGCACTACCAGCTGTGCTCCAGGCTGCTGGTTTTCCAACATTTCAGGCGTCTTATCTGCAGGTTTTGTTGCATGCAGCTGCCAGGTAACCAGGGTAATGGTTTTGGGGGGGGGTATCTGCGCATTACGCACCACTCCCCAGTGACATAACCCTTATATAATAAACCCAATGAATTTGTAATTATAGTCGTTTGCTATCTGCGCAACTGGCGCAAACTGCCTTCGCCGTTTTGACCTGCTGGGTTGGTGAAAATGCGCAAACCGTAGGAAGGTGTGTGCAGGCTGGTGATGTGGCTTGTTCTGGCGCAGATCTGTGCTTGGTTGCGCGGTCTAGCCCACCTGGTGTTGACGTTATATAGGAGCAAGGTTGCATGTCAGAGCTCATTAATGCAAAAAAAAACAAAAAAACAACTCATTTCCCCTATCGCATCCACGTGAATGCAGGCAGCTCTGCATTGCAGTCTGAACTGAGTCTAGACCGGACTATGTCCCCCCCCACCCCCCTCTAGACTTAGCAGTTGCTTTGCACATTTATTCCCTCTCCTGGCTGTGATGCATTAAGTGTTTTTGGGTGGGTATTGCACGTGGAGAAAGGTGAGTTTGACATCATTTAACCCCAAAGACAGACAACCTGAACACACGTGGTCATATCTTCTAAATCAGAAGCTCTGTGTGGATTCCCATCCTGTTTTCTTAACAGTGGAGAACAACCTATTGATCTTGAATGTCATGTTGTTTTGGCCTCTACTTCCTGTCACATGATCTCCAAACTCTGGCTTCAGTGTTTGACAGTCAAACACACTGTATGCAGCTCTGGTGCTGCTGTGTTTTTTTCCTATAAAAGTACAAACTTTGATCAACTTTCATGCTGGAGAGCTGACATTTCCTCTCTCCATCTATGTACAAAACATGCATTTATTCCTGAAAGAATGTGTTTTTTATTTTATAGAAAAAATGGTAAGACACATCAGAGTGCAGGAGCTGTAATGATTAATCAAGTCAGTCAAACATTAAATTAAATCAACTTTGAATTTAAGAAAAAACTGCCTGAAATGTGGGTATTTCCTGGTTTCTATCCTGCTCTGTGACAGGAAACTAAATATATTTGAGTCCTGGACTAAACTAGATGTTTTAGGATGTCTCCTTGGGCTTCAGAGAAACACTGATCCAGACATTTTATAAACCAAACTACTAATCCTGTAATCTAGAAAATAATCAACAATGAAAATAATTATCACCCTCGAGTCGAATCGTGTTTTTCCCAGTTTTTTTCCGCTAACTAACTAACACGATTCGATCTGTTTCTTCTTCGGTAGTTGCTTCAGGTCTTTCGGGTGCACTGTTGTTGATATAGCGCCTCAATAGTGGCACAACGCTGCAACTGCAGTTAAAATACGTAGCTGCCGCAGAGGGACATCAATCGCTCAATCAACACAGCTGGAGCTGTGTTGAGCAATATCAATCGCTCTGGCTAGGGGTGGTACAAAAATAGCTGGAGGCGGCCGCCACGCAAATTTGAACGCAGGAAAAACCCTGGTGAGGTAAAATTGCTGCTTTTGTAAATGGAGTCTGGTGGCTTTGATGAAAGTGATATAGAAGGACGGTCTGTGGAAATGACTGAGTCTGCAGACCAGACTCCATTCACAAAAACAGTAATTCATCTGTCCGAACCCAGGAGGTGTTTCTATTCTATTTTCTAGTTTCTATTTCTAAACACATATTTGACCTTTTTTTTTTTTAACCTGAATTGCATTAAGTCATCAAATGACGCAGCCTTTTCCAGTAGTCAGTAACAGTGGATAACATAAACCACCAATGCAGCCTGATTCTTAAACTAAACTAAACTAAACTACCCTGTGTATTGATAAAGTGTAGATTTATGGTCCTGGTTAAAGTGTTGTATTGTTGTTTACATGGGAGTTGCAGCTGAATTATTTCATAAGACAACACTATTTCTGCTGTGATTTTTTTTTTTTTTTTTTTTTTTTTTTTAATTTTGCTTGATATTTGTCCTCCTGTAATTTTAGTGCATTTTGTATTTTGCACATCTGTGTGCTGGATTGAACATAAATACTGTTTTGGTAGCGGCCAAATTGCATCTATCGCTCTTCCTGTAAGAAGCCATTAGATATTGAAAGCTGGTGTTGAATTTATGGTCATATTTTTTAATGTGTGCCAGTTTTTACCAGCCAGGTGTTTATTTAAAGGGCGAGTCCGTCTGTTTTTTAATAATGGAAGTGTGCTGCGAATGCTATTTTATATGCATTACTATTCAATATATTTTCCCGTGTTTTCCTAGACAATGAATTGTGCAGGTCCTGTTTTCATACCGATACTGTAACAGGTCGGCCCCATCCCAAAAACTGGAGTGGACATTTTTCCCTATTTTCTGACATTTTATAGACAAAATGACTCATCAGTAATGAAAATGATTAATCAGATGCAGCCATACTAACGCGTGGGGAAAGTGAAAGTTGTAAAATATGTAGTATATATATATGACTTTTGTCTTTTCTTTTTTTTTTTTTTTTAAGTATTATGGGAAGGGTAGGATGTACAGTCAATATTATCCACTTTGATCTTTTATTCTGAGCAGTAAGGGATGTAAAAATGAAGCATATAAATATAAAAAGAGAACCTACCTGTTTCTACCCAACATTTTTATTGGATGAACGCCACAGTGCTAGAGCAAAAATGGCCGCCGCAGTGACATCACTGTGACTGGAGGCTGCGTTCAGGTGCTGCCAGGCTCTAATGAGGAAGTAAAGCTGCAAAGATCATTTCCTGCACTGTGTGTGTGTGCGTGTGCGTGTGCGTGTGTTGCAGCTGTCAGCACTGATGTGATGTGTGATCTCGCCGCTGTGTAACATGAAAGGCAGATTTGACAGAAACGGATCAACATGGAGCGGCCCGGCATCCATATTTAAAGAGCTTTAAATAGTTTTTGATCTAGAGTGCAGGGCCAGATCAGGCGATGACACATTTTCTTTCTGTTGTCGCTTGTTTCTTCTAGGTTTGGATGTTGCAGAGACTCTTAATTTCGTGATATTTAACACTGTTGAATGGATTTTTTTCCCAAGCATGGATATAAAACAATTTTGTTAGTCCAAGTCAACAGCACCCAGATGTAGAGCACGAGACAACAAGTCCCTGTGGTAATGGTGGTGGTGGTGGTGGGCCTGACCGTCGCCACGGCAACCAAGGTGTAGCTTCACCAGTTGCCGGGGGCAACAAAGAGAGAAGCTGTGTGGAGGGACATACAGGGGAGGGAACAGGAAGAGAGGAAGACGAGATGGAGAGGAGACACGATAATTCATAAAAGACACCTGGAAACTCAGAAATAGTCTGCATTTTGTCCCTTATGTGGCTTGTTTTTGTCACATTAAGTTACAAACAAGATGAAATGATGATTTTTATTTGTAATATTGGTCAGTGCAGATATTTACATCATGAGGTCGGCAGCCCACTGACTCATCTTAAATCACATGGTGAACAGATTGATGCATTTTGCACTATACATAATGTTATTTCTAAATGCACAGTATTTCTAGTCTTCGTTCAATAATGGTGATCTCAGTCCTAATTTAGTATTTTTTTTCAAGTAACATTTTCAGTTTTCAGTGCCATCTTGCCTTTAGTTTTTTTTAATAAAAAAAAAGGTTGTTGAAGAACTTTTTTTTTTGTCATAGTTCTTTAGTTCTTTTTAAATTTTCACCTTAGAAATACAAAACTAACTGAAACAAATCAGCATGATGACATTTAGCGTCCCTGACAACCTCTACAGTTGATTTAGCCACTTTTAATGAACTGCCTTTTCTTAGATCTTGAATATAAATATACTATAATCCAGAGGTAATTTTTTGGTGAAACGTTTAATATGAGCACCATAAACCACCTCATAATGACAGCAGTGCAGGAAAGGTGGTCGTTAACAGGGGCATGAGAGGTCTATGTGGGGGGATGGTGGTCTCTGGGGATACCTGCATCACCTGTGCTGCTGTCAGGAGATAATTAGCTGATTGGTTTCATGATGTCTAACTGGCTTTTGTCTGCGTTGCCAGGTGGTTGCCTTAGCGATGGACGGGGAGCCAGAACCAAGCCCTGTCGTAGCAGAGGAGGCAGCAGGGGAGCGGGTGGAGCCCATGGATGCCACTCCCTCCCCCGAGCGACAGACCACACCCCCCTCACAGGAGGCTGGGGAGATGGTTTCCATGGTAACGGAAGAAGGAGAGGAAGAGGAAGCCACAAAGGGTAACGTGGAGGACGACGATGACGTGGTCCTCGTAGGGGAGGAGGATCCCCAGCCTTCTGCCGCGACCCTTCCCCAAGACGGCACAGACGGGCCCGAGGCGGCAGACATGTCCACAGCAGAGACCGTCCCCACCTCCCCAGCGTCTTCCAGCGCTTCCACGGCGCCAGCGCCTCCCAAACCCGCCGCAGAAGCAGAGCCCATCGTCATTGATGACGAGGAGGACTCTGAGCAGAAGGACGCCTCGCCCTCCTCGTCCCGCTCTCCAGCTGCCCTCAGCAGCACCGAGCCGGACTCGGAGATCAGGATCGCCAGCGTCACCACGCTTGGCTCCAGCAGCCAGAAAGAAGACTCGGCCGTCTCTGCCGTGAGCACGCTGCTGCCACATCCGGCAGACATCCAGGAAGACATGAACCTCATGATAACCTCGGTGACATCACTGCAGGACGCGACGGCGAACGTCACAGCGGTGAGAATCACCACAGCTTTTATTTATACTCGCTTTGCTTCCACCTTTACTTTGTAATTTCAGAGCCACAGCGATTAATCAATTAGTCGTCAACTGTTAAATTAATCAGTTCGTTGGTTTCAGCCATTTTTTTTAAAGAGAAGAAATTCAAAAATTATCTGCAACGTTCAACTGAAAACCTTTTAGATGTTTGAGAACATCATCTTTTTTTTTTTTTTTTTTTAAACCAAACACCTAATAATAGGTCAATAAAACTTCAACACTGAAAATAACCACTGCAGCCCTACTTATATTTCAATAAAGTGTCTTTCAGAGATATTTTTGGCTACATACACAAACATTTTGGAATTTATATTCAACAGTATGTCCATGATAAATTAGATAGTTGTTACAGATGTTTATATAAGGTTGTTTCTCTCTTTATTTACATTACAATGTTTAGATGTTTTTTTACCTCAACCTCCTTTTAAAAATCTCAGTATCGTACACAGCTCAGTTTTAAAGTGACGGTTCAGTTCATTTATATTTATTTAATAACTTACTTACTTAGACATATTTTCTACTTATTCTGCTTGTTTGCTGATTTCACCAGTTCTTATTTTTGATTTAAACTTATTTTTAGACCTTTATTGTGATGCCACTTTGTTACTGCTGGACAAATTAAGGTTTATCTCATCTTAAATAAAAGTGATTTCAAGCCCAGAACAGTATTATTGATGGATTTATATAATCTAATGTTCATCATATGTTTGAAGGTTCTTAACAACGGAGTATGGCCGTATATCTGTTGCTACGGAAATATCAACGGCCTCGATTATCGCTGTTGTAAGAGTCTGTACTGTAACTGTTCAGTACAGGTCTGTGTATCGTTACACCCCTAAAATATTATACTTTTTTACCTTGTGGTTGTTTTCTGGTAGGGATTATTTAAATTGTAAATCGAATCGTTTTTGGTCTATAAAAATACAAACTACTGTTTACTGTTATAGAGGAGGGAAAAAAGCTGGAGTTGAATTTCTTGATTTTTGTTCTTTATTTTTCCTCTTAATTAGAGAAAGAAGAAAGGTCATTACCTCTGGTGTCTGCTGGTGAAACAGGTGTTCTCTCTTAAGTGCAGCAGGTTTATTCTCATAACATCTTTATATACTGACACTGCTGCTGAGTGCAGTGTTTAACTTTTACCCACATCTTTACACCTGAACTAACCATTGTGTTGTTTTTCTGTCTGTGCAGGCAGGTGCAGGCCAGGCAGAGGAGAACGGGCTGCAGATTAGCAGCACGTTCAGCCTGAATCCAGACACCCCATCTGGTCGACCCACCGCCTCCTTTAACCCCGGGCGGGGCTCGGGCCCCCTGGGCCAGCTGGTGCAGAACGGGGATACAGGGACGCACAACAGAGCAGGTAACGCATTAAAGGTGGCGCACTCTTACGCCTGAAACTAGTCAACACCATCAATTTACTCCTCAGAACAAAGGAACCTGGATCTCAGTCAAACACTGAAAAAACTGACCTTTTTAAAACTGCTTTTAATGCATTTTATATGGTTTTTATAGCTGTTTGTTTTCATTTGTAAATGTTCAGTGTCTTCAGAAAAGTGCCAGATAAACTAAAAATATTCTTCATATTTAGTTATTCACGGGTTCTCCACATACTTATGGCATATTCTGGTCAACTTTAATAGAAAAAAAACTTTAAGACAAAGTGGAATTTTCAGGGTGATTTTCTGTAAAATTATTGCTTGTTTCTTTCTTGGTTGATTTTACATTAATGCCACACAAACTTCAATCAGTATTGATCCAAGAAATTTAAAAAGATCAGTCTGCACACCTTAAACATCAATAAAAATGTGTTTTAATCATGTGTCAGTCAGCATATGCTGATGTATACTTTATGATATGTTCATCTTTGGCTGAGAATATATCCTCTCATTGATTAGGTCTTAATGGATGTACAGTAAAGAGTTCAGATTGTGTGGAAAAACCAGGTTCATTAAGCCAAAAACATGAATAAAAGCGGTCGTTAAGCAAAGATAAAACAGTTATTGCTGTGAAGTTATAGAATCCTTCCTCGTTGTATTAAAATCACTGCAGAGTTTTGCCATCTGATAAACCTTCATGCACTTTGATCTATTAATATTAACAGGCTCTACTGGATGGTTTTGAGCCCGAGAAGAAAAATAGAGCTGCAACTAACGATTATTTTCTAGATTATTCGATTAATCACTTGTCTTTGCATGTCTTGTATTGTCCAAAACTGAACATATTCAGTGTATTATGATATAAACAGTGAAAAGCAGGAAAAATTCATATTTTGAGAAGGTTAAAAGAGTATTTTCAGTAAGACTCGGACTGGAGATAACTTGGCTCCTTTGCTTCCCTGCAGACTCGTGGATCTCTCAGTCCGCTTCAGTTCCCAGAAACCAAAAACAGACGGGGGTGGACTCTCCGTCGCCGGCCACCTCGCTGCCCAAACCTCCAGGCCAGTCTTCATCGTCTACTTCCTCCTCAGGCACCCAGCCTCAGCCTCGGACCGTCAAGGTGATCCTCTACCTTCATTTAATCTCCTGTTTAGCTCCTTACATTGACAGGGCAACAAATATTGAAGTTTTCACTTTATTTGATAACTTAACAACAACAACAAAGTCTTAAATTAAAATCCAGGTAATTAAGGTCTTAAATTTACCTTACTTTTGCTGTATGTATTACATTTTCAAATGGTGTGTTTAATGTCAATAGGACAACACAGTATTCAGAGATTTACTACAGTTTTTCACGTTATTTTGTTCACAAAGTTCACTTCTTTGTTTTTGAAAGTTATGAAATTAAAGTTGTAGAAAAAAAGTTAAGTATTATGCCTTCAATTTATATAATTGTTACAATTGTTAAAGGGCTAAAAAAAATATCATAAAAAGTTATTAATCGGTTAATTGGATTTTTTTTTCCTGCTAAATATCGATATCAGCCTCAAAAACTCCATATTGGTCAGGCCATACAATAAATTGACTAGATTTTAATTACTAGTTTCGCTGCACTCTTTACCTTGTTTATATCCCTTTTTATAGCCTACTTCCAGCGTGTTGCTGATTCGTTATACTTTGACTTTATTTGAAAGGAGCACAGCGGTAATTTGAAAGCTTTTTGTTTCTTAATTATTTTCTCTTTGCGTTCACTTTATTGTTTGAAGGCTGAAAAATGGCTGAAATGTGTCTGCAGTTGTTGCACAGACAGACAGACGAACGTTCAGCTCCCCTGGCAGCACATGGATTAAAGCCATATATATATATATATATATATATATATATATTCCTTATTGTTTGTTTCAGGTGACCTGTGCCAACTGTAAGAAGCCTCTGAAGAAAGGCCAAACGGCCTACCAGCGTAAAGGCTCCACTCACCTGTTCTGCTCCACCACCTGTCTGTCTGCCTTCTCTCACAAACCTGCTCCCAAGAAGAGCTGCACCATGTGCAAAAAGTGAGCCTGAATGCAGCTTGAACTTTCAATTACACAACAAGTCGTCCTGTTGTTGTTGAAGTGATTTCCAAGCAGTTTTGATAAGGGCTGGGTATTGGCAAGGACTTCACAATACAATACATATTGCGATACTTGAGTCATGATACATTATTGCGATATTATTATATTGTGATATATTGCAATATTCTACATAGATTACCGACAAATTTAAAATGCAGCTTAAAATCCAAGTTGTACATAGGTACAGACATTTATATAAATATCGGTCCAAAACATGACTCTTTTTGAAAAAAAAAAAATCAATATTAAGAAATTAAAAATCCATATTATATCAGAAGAAAAAAGTATTGCAATATATTGCTGTGTCGATATATTTTCCCACCTTTAGTTTATCTTTTTTGTGTCCGAGCTGCCACTCTTATACAGGAAGTCACAGACTTTTACAAACTAGTGCACATCTTTATGTAATTAAAAAAAAATCTGTGTTGTGTTTTCCAGGGACATCACGAACATGAAGGGCACCATCGTGGCCCAGGTGGACTCCAGCGAGTCTTTCCAGGAGTTCTGCAGCACCGGTTGCCTCGGTGCATACGAGAACAAGCAGAACCCACCCAAATCAGGCCTCAAGACCAAATGTACCGTCTGCGGCAAGCTCACTGAGGTGAGTCTGACTGACGCACTCCTTCATTTATCCTAAACCAGAGCAACACACATCCTCCACACCCCTGACAATCAAATGAATAATAAGGCCGTAAAAAGTAAACAAAGTCTGCAGCTGAAGAATGATCACGGCTTCATGCTGGAGGTGTCTCTAATGATAAAGCTCCCTCAGCATGCAGAAAACATCACAACCAACCTTAAATGTTAGATTCCTGTTGTTTTTTTCTCTACATCTTTGATTCTCACCCCATAATGAATGCTCTCTGTCTCTCCTTTATCATCTTACTCCTCAGGCTGCCTACTTTCATTCAATATTTATCTCTTTTTTTCTCTCGTTCAGCTCTCCTTTCTTGCCTTCTTTCTTTTCTCTATCCTTTCATTTCGGCGTGTTATTTGCAGCTTCGTCTCTATGACCACTACATGCAGAAACACTTGTTTAAAATTGGAGATTTATTCCTCCTAAATCATAATAAAGAGCCAATTATTTAATGGGTGTTTGAATGCACCGTCCAGATATTTTCTATGGCTGTTCTGTTAAACTGCATCAGTTAACATTTTGAAATCTATTACTCCATTATTTACGTGTCCTTCTTAATGTCACTTGCATATAAAAGCAACAGCAGCGCACCCCGCTAAACTGTTCCTAAAATGATTTTCAAAGAACACAACATGCCCATTGAATATAAAAATAACTTTTTTTTCGTATCATTCCTTATAGATTTCAATGATTTTAATTTCAGCTTTTTTCAGGTGTGTTGTGAGTTGTTGTATGGGCTTTTCTTTGTGTAGAAATGGCTTTTTGAACAAGTCCTTCAGTGAGATTCTGTGTTATTCATGCTCCTCAGCTTTGATTCATTTTGCACAACAACTGCATGGCATCTTTTGAAGGACAAATTTGGATGCAACATAATGCAGGAAACAAATAAATGCTCCAAGACTCCACTTGGAAGACTCCACCAAACTCCATTGACAAATACAGTAATTTTACCTCTCAGAGCACAGGATTTGCAGCCTTGAATTGGTTAGTTTGTTTGTGCTGTTGTGTGATTTTGGTGTTTTGTTTTTTTTTTTAAAATGGTTTCCCCAAAGTCACACAATATCTCAAACTAACAGATAAGACAGCAGACCAGTGGACCAGTACCTCCTGTGAGAAACCTGAATGACGGTTTTGCTCAAACCTGGTTCTTGCTTCGTTTCTCTCTTCGTCTACAGATCCGGCATGAGGTTAGCTTTAAGACTGTGACCCATAAGATCTGCAGCGACACGTGTTTCAACGTTTACCGCAGGGCCAACGGGTTGATCATGAACTGTTGCGAGCATTGTGGCGACTACCTGCCCAGCCGAGCGTCGGCCAACCACTTCCTGCTGGTCGACGGCCAACAGAAGCGCTTCTGCTGCCAGAACTGCATCAGGGACTTCAAGCAGGTACTGTAGGCCCATTTTATACCCCGACTGGAGCCTCTGCGATTGATTCATTTATTTCATTCAACCATATCCATTTAAAATAACAAACCCGGGCAGAGTTTCTATTATTTTAGCACTCCTTCTCCCTCTCACAGCCAAGAAACCACCACAGCAAATAAACTGTAAATACAGGAAAGTGCAGGGTTCCTGCATTCCTTAGAAAGTCTTAAATCAAAATCCGGGTAATTAAGGTCTTAAATTTACTGTAAATTTGCTGTAGGTATTAAATTTTCAGATGGGGCGTTTATTGCAAATTGGAAAATAATATTCATAGATTTACTGTAATTTTTCACTTCTTTGTTCTTGAAAGTTGTAAAATTAAAGTTCAAGAAAAAAGTTAAGTGTTATGCCTTCAATTTATATCGTTGTTGCAAGTGTTAGAGGGCTGGAAAAAAATGATCTGAGATTAATCTCTGATCAGATTTTTTTTTTCCTGCTAAATGTTGATATCAGCATTGGCCTCAAAATCTCCATATTGGTCGGGCTCCGCAATAAATTGACTATTTTCTACCAAAGAAATTGTTATGACATTTGGGTCATATATTATATATAAGACTTATATTTGTTGAGGTCTTAAAAAGTATTAAATTTGACTTTTAAAATGGTGCAAGAACCTTGAACTGGCCTCATTATTCACACTGCTAAATTATAGAAATATTATTTGTCAGTCCTTGAATATATGAAAGCAAACCTGGGCTGTGTTTGAATGCTCCAATGATGAAGACATGAAAAGGAAATGCGTGAGGCAAATGACTTTAATATGCCACATAGAGTCATTCACATTAAAACTTCTTTTGTGCGTACTAACAGATTAAATATTTTACGAAAGAAACAACACAGCAGCATTGAACAGTGCCTAGGTTTACTAAACTCACTTATTTTTCCACCATGGATTAATAAACTCTGGTTCCAGCTTCTTAAATGTGAATATTTCCCGGTGTAGCCTCTACACTGATTATCTTTGAGATATTTGAGGATGTTATTGATTAATCAATAAAATAACCAAGGGATTAATCTACAGTTACATTGTCAGTTGCAGTCGTCACTGTTTATTTTGAAAGGGCTCTGTCCCTGCATCCTGTTCTCAGCACTAAAACGAGTGTGAAGTGTGGTTTAAAGAAGCATAAATGAGTGTTTTCCCCATAGAAGAATGAGAGTTTCCATATCACCTGTCAGGTGATATGGAATTTCCAGAATAAATTTTTCTACCTGTTAACTCACTAACAAGAGCTTAGATAGGTGCTCACCACACCTCTAGATCTTTTACTGTACCACCTCTAATAGTTCAGATTTTTTTTTGTATTTGTCACTAGGCAACCAAATCTTATTGAATATTCCACTAATAAGTTGAGTAAAAGTGTTTGGATGATTCATGGCTGGTCAGGACAGAAGTTTTAGAGGTTTATATTTGTTGTCTTCTGTAGCTCTGCTGTTTCCATCAAAAAAGTACAAAGATGTTAAAAACTGGCAAATGATGCTGGGCGGTATACCGGTTCATACCAAATACCAGTGTGTAATTTTTTTTACGATATAAATTTTTAATATACCGCTATAACAGTGTATCTCATTACACAATGTTCGGAATGCTGCGCGACAGATGGGAGTCAGGACCCTTTCAGTGTTGCGCAACACGCACGGGGCGACCACAGGCCAAACATTACTTAGTGCTCCGGTGTTATGTTGGGGCAATTATGCATGGCTGAGCAGGGCCTGTCATCTAGCCTCAGGCCAGGCATTGCTGGTAGCTTGTATGAATGAAGAAGTCTGGCAGTAATTGTCCCTTTTTTGTCTATCCATGAGAAATGTGTCCTGATTTTATGCTGCAAATGGCAAAAAAAATATGATTAAAATCCCTCTTTCTCTTCATCAAACAGCTCTCTGAGGCTAATCTTTGCTCTTCCTCATCATGTTTCAAACTGATCTGTTGTCAAAAATGTCTGTTTTTTGATGAATGACAGTGGTCAGCATATCTTCCTGTTAGAACCTCAAAATAAAAGTCAGTTAAACACTTCAAATGTGAAGCAGCAGCAGAAAGAAATGTTCCTGAAACTTAATGTAGCATTTTTCAGGAGTGTCATCACAGAAACCTGCAAATATATAAATATTGATATTAGATAGTGACTTAAAGGAACAGTGCCTAACATTTCAGAGACTCTATTAGCAGAAATGGAATATAATACTCATAATTTCTGTGTCTATTAGCTTAGAATGAGTCAGCAGCTCCTCTTCAGGGAGTCCACCATGTTTCTAGAGGCCCTATCATTTTTACATTATAACAAACAAATAATAATTATATCCTGACACGCAGTGATGGTGGCAATCCAGATCTGTATGAGGGTTTTTATATTTATTTTAGTGTCATTGTTTTATTTTTTTTTCCTTGGCAAATCAAAGGAAGTTTATTTTAAAAACAAATATAACTGAGGTAATGTGAGCCGCAGAGCGTACGTAACCATGGTACCGCCAACTGCTGCCTGACTTCCTGTTTCTACTACAGTGCTGTTTTTATGGGATGGATGACCACTGGTCCTCTAAGAGATATGTTGGGTTTTGCTTGTTGTTCTGACCTGATGTTCTCCTTCTCTTTTTCAGGCTCACAGTAAACTTGCTACCTGTCTGACCTGCAAAACGCTGATCAAGACTGGCGAGGTGCTGCACAGCCTGGGAGCCGGCGGCACCATGGGGTCCTACTGCTCCGTCAACTGTATGAACAAGGGCAAGCTGGCGTCGACCTCCTTCATCAGTGAGCAACACACTAACACAACCATCAATCAGTTTCACCTAAAATAAAGTTTCATTGCTAACATTTTAACACGTTATGACTAGAAGTGAGCAGCTATTGTTCCCTGTCTGATTGTTAGCATTCATTAAACACTTTCTCACATCACAAACGTGTAACAAATATGTTTTAATGTTGGTTTAATGTCTGTGTTTGCAGCTATGGAGCCCACATGTCATTTCTGTAAGAGGAACTCATTACCACAGTATCAGGCCACACTGCCAGAGGGAAACATCCTCAACTTCTGCAGCTCGCAGTGTGTCACCAAGTTCCAGGTGGGCGACTCTTTTTGTCATTATAAAGCAGAGGAATCTGTCCTTTTTACAACAAAAATAATAGATTTTACAGTGACAATAAAGAGGCCACACGGGTGGATATAGACCGAGATCATTAAGTCTTGGATAAAGGTGAATAAAAACACTGTTTTTGTGCAGCTGCAGTGAGGATGATGCTGAAAATACAAAACATGCATGCAGAAAATACAGTAAAATAGACTAACTGACATGAAATTATATTATTATTAGATTATATTATTATTAAATTATATTACAGAAATTAATAAATCTGAAATGGGGGGATGCAAAGGGAAAATCATACAGAACTAAATTAAGATGTACAATATAATAATTAATGGATATATTTAAAATAAATACAATATTATGTAAATATACACAAAGGAGAATTAAATAGATGAGCAGCAGCTAGACTATTTAGTCACATTTTATGACATTATTTTTCCTATTATTTTTGGTTGATTTAATGGCATCTTTATTTATATCAGGTCATTAAATATCTTTTTATTATTTTTATTATTGTTGTATTTTTTATTATTATTTTTCATTAATTATTTTGGCATGTACTGTCCTCCACAGATAATAATTTGGCTTGATCGTCTACTCAGCTCAAAAACACAACAGATTTTCTTAAGCCATGACTGTTTTGTTCTTATAATACAATGAGACAAATGTGGGTGTAGAAATATTTTCAAATCAAGTGTAAATTCCGTTAGTCACCTGTTTAAGTTCAACCAGCTGCGTTTCTATGTATCCGTGAAGTCTGCTGGACACTAATGTTTTTATGCTCAGAATCAGAAATGAGTTTATTGCCAAGTTAGTTTGTACAAACAAGGAATTTGGTATCTTAGTGCATGACAAACATATAAACATAAACACAGTGCGGAGATAATAACCAAAAGATATTAAAGTGACTTAGACTTAATATGGCATGCAAAAACTAAAAACAGAGTCAAAAACAGTGCAATATGGCAGATAAACAGAGACAAAAACTGTACAGAAAGAGCATCAGAACCTCATGAGACCTTCCTCCATGTTTTTACAGAACGCCACTCTTCAAACAGCCACCAACGGACAGACGACCCTCCCAACCACCAACAGCATCCAGCTGAAGTGTAACTACTGTCGAGGAGCGTTCAGCTTGAAGCCAGAAACTCTGGAGTGGGAGGTGAGAAGAGCCGTGCCTCTTTATGGTTGTTTTATCTGCTTCATGCAGTCATTATTTTTCTTTTTTTTTCCTGTTAAATTTTATTTGTCTTTCTTTCCTTAAGTTGAGGGTAGCTCCGCGGCTTCTTGACCTATCTGGTCACATTTATTGTTTATTCATTATCTGGATTTAATTCGGTCGTATGAGTGTGTTTGTGCAAATAGAAATAAAAATAAATACATAAATAAACAACTGCCAACATTCTAGGTTCTCAAATGTAAACATAAGCTGGTTTTCTCTATCCTCTGTGATAATTACATCTCATGTAGACACTTAACATGTAATAAACCAAATAATTAATCAGTTAATTGAGAAAATAATGAATATATTCACCAATAATTAAAGTCTAAAGGGGAAAAAAGCCAAATAGTTTCCGCTAGTTTCAGTGTTTTGCGATAACGGTGTAGCTGGTATAGGTGCAGCTCGTTTATCCAGGTGTGTCTCTTCAGGATAAGGTGTACCAGTTCTGCAGTAAGACCTGTTGTGAGGACTACAAGAAGCTGCACTGCATCGTGACCTTCTGCGAGTACTGCCAAGAGGAGAAGACGCTGCACGAGATGGTCAAGTTCTCCGGAGTCAAGAGGCCTTTCTGCAGCGAAGGTATGCATCACCTCTCCAGCTGCTGAGTGCTTATCACTGCCTTCTAGTTTATTCATCACCTGACCTTTTTATTTCAGGCTGTAAGCTCTTATTTAAGCAGGACTTCATCAAGCGCCTGGGTCTGAAGTGTGTCAGCTGCAACCACTGCAGCCAGCTCTGCAAGAGAGGCTTGACCCGGCAGCTCGGCGGCATGACCCGGGACTTCTGCAGCGAGGCCTGTTCCAAGAAGTTCAACGACTGGTACTACAAGGTCCGCTCGCACTCCCCGAATCCATCAGAGTGACATGAATGTGTTTTTGTGACATTCCTCTCCTGGCCACCAGGCGGCGAGGTGCGACTGCTGTAAGGTGCAGGGTAACCTGACGGAGTCGGTGATGTGGAGGTCTGAGATGAAGCAGTTCTGCGACCAGGAGTGTCTGTTGAAGTTCTACTGCCAGCAGAACGAGCCCATCATGGTGACACAGAAAGGCCCGGAGAACTCCACCCTGGGTATGAGCTCAGCAGTTTTTTACTGGATGTGTGCCCATTTTACTGTTTTATGTCAGGGTAAACTTATTAGCTGAAGGGTAGCAACACAAATATTAAAATATGCCCTTTTTTGATTTTTCCTCTTTACAGGGTATGAAATGCAAGGAGCCAAACTCGGGGTAAGTCACAGTTTTGAAGGAGTTGCTCTCATGCTAATCCTTATAAACGGTTATCTGCAGGATGTGAACCCATTCTTTGTTCTAACTTTTCACTTGACTACAGATTGTTTCGTTAGAGTGGAGGCCACAAACTTGAATTTTAAACGTTGTTCCTGTCTTCTCTGCCGTGTTTTAGCTGGTGCATCAGGGCACGGCGGCGTACGCCGGTGGAGGTTTGGTGAGGGACGTCAAGAACAAGGCGGTGCTCTGCAAGCCGCTCACACTCACCAAGGCTACTTACTGCAAGCCACACATGCAGAGCAAACTTTTACAGACGGGTAAATGAAGCAGGCAAACTGAGTTATACATAATGTTTTCTGTTTTGGAATTAATATAGATAGCATTATTTCATGTACTGATCTGCGATGATATAATGTTCCTCATATCTGTGTCCACAGATGTAGATGATGGTGTGAAGAGGGAGTACATTCCTGTACCCATACCTGTGCCTGTCTTCATCCCCATTCCCATGAACATGTACTCCCAGATCACTCCTTCTCCAGTCTCTCTGCCTGTACCGGTAAGGCGTCATGGATTATTCACGCTAAAAGGAGAAAAAAAAAAATCCCTTCATTATCAGTTGCTAACCAAAAAGCTCCACGTCCCGTCCAGGTCCCTGTGCCTGTGTTCCTGCCCACCACCCTGCAGTCGACGGAGCAGATCGTCCAGACGCTGAACGACCTGAAGAAGGTGACCCCTGACCCTCCGGAGGGCGACCTGCTTCCTGTGGACGGGCGGGTCGGTGAGGACCAGAAACCAGGTACGCTCACCTGTGGGCTGGAAACATGGAACATGGAAATTCCTGAGATTATCATGATGATAATAATTAAAATAATCTGTCATACTGTTAATTTAGGGCAGAGGTGGTAAACACCCGACACTGGGTGATTGATTGATTGTCTGCCTGCCTGCCTGTGTGTTTCAGATGTGAAGCTGCTGAAGGTGAAGAGGGAGTGTGGAGTAAAGGAGGCCTCCAGCAGCAGCTCTGAGAAGGAGGAGCAGGAGAAACATGAGGAGGCAGAGGAGGAGGAAGAGCAGGAGAAGGATGTAGAAGAGAAGGAGGTGAAGGAGGAAGAGGTTGAGGAGAAGAAAGAAGAAAAGGAGGAGGAGGATGTGAAGGAGAAGGAGGAGGATCAGTATGAGCCCGACCTGGACCTGGAGACAGACTTCCCTCAAGGTAAAAACCTGTACTTATGTACCTGCTCATGATTGGCTGGTGGAAAATAGCCATAATAACACCAATTGTCAAAGAGCTTTATGTTTCTGTTCACAACAACGTCCATGGTCTTTGTTTTCCATAAAACTCTGATCGACTTTGAGAAATAAAATTCTGATAAAAAGTCAACACCTGAACAACCAAGATGCACACAAATATAGCAAAATAAATCAAAATTCATTGGTCAAATTGGATTTCCTGAACAACTCAGAGTTCAGAAGTAACTTTCATAACCACAAGAGGAAGTGAACTACAGTTTGATCGCTCATTAGCGCCGCCTGGTGGCTGATAAACTGTAGTTCATCAGTGTCCAATGATTATAACTCTTCTGCTGTTCACATGCTGATTCACTGTGATCACTCTTTATTGTTTTATATGAGGACACTAACAAGAGAAACAAATCCTCAGCAATGGTTTTATGTCCAGTAAGAACTTTGGATGTTGTGAAGATGCATCTCTGAGATATATATGGTTTCCTTCACAGACATCATCCATTTTAATAATTAAGTAAAAAAAAAATATTTTTTTAATTAAATAAAGAACAAAAACTCATTGCAGATATTTCATTGATTTACAGCAAAAATGGCATTTCTCTTTTCTCTTTCTTTTTTTTTTTTTTAGGGAGCCCTGGCTGAAATATCACACTGTTATAGAAAATAATAATTATAAATAACAATTATATTTTTGTGTAAATAGTACATGTTAGAATCAGACAAAGGACAGCAAATGCATAATACAGAATCCAGTAGAGGAATGGAAATCACACTCATCAATGACTTTTTTTTTTAGTGATTATTGTGTGTAAATATTTTGTCTGAATAAGCTGGTCGGAGTTGTTGAACTCTGAAAGTATGAACCAGGTGTTGTGTCCTGTCTCAGCCTCAGACCCTGTTCCAGTCCTGGAGGGGATGGACGAGGACATGGGCTTTTCTCTACCTCCAGTCCTGGCTGAGGAGTCGGAGGAGTCGGCGCCTCGGCCTCAGCCCAGGAGACAGGTATGCACTCACAGCAAAATACACAAACACGTTATGATCATTATAATCACTTTACTGTGCAGTAATTATGCGTGTTTGTGTTTTTAGGGTAACAAAAGGCAAGCAGTGGAGGGGGTCTCGGACCTGGCCTCATCCTCATCTTCCCACAGACGGTCGCTACCTCTCAAAGCTCGCTATGGCATTAATGCCTGGAAACGCTGGGCGCTCTCTCCTCCCGACAAATCAGATGACGCCAAAGTAAAAGACAGCTCTAAACCAGGTGAGCTGATGTGGATCAGGAGCTCACTCAGTAACAGTACAGAACATCTTAAAACGTGGTTGTTTCTGCTCCTACAGCTCCGTCTAAAAGCAGCCTGTTGTCACTGAGTTCAGAGGAGATGAACGTCGCTTTGTGCCGCTTCGTCAGAGAGGTTTGTCGGCCCAGCGGGGAGCGCTACTCTCCAGACAGCATCCTCTACCTCTGTCTGGGGATCCAGCAGGTTGGTGCCATGCCACAGAAAACCACACCAGATTATTTTCTTATGTCGATTGACCTTTGTTTAGAATGCAAAACACCCAGAGTAGCTGTGATGTTGACGAACCATTTGATGTCCAAAAAAAGCACTACCTCATACGCACTTATGCACAAATATGTATGTATAAATCAATAAGTTTAGCTGGACAAACACATCAACCCTTTTGTTGAACCTCCTCATTTCCTGTCACCTCTCCATTGTAAATATAAATTAAGCGAATGCAAGCCTTCAGAAAGTATCTCTGGTAATGTTAGCAGTGGTGTTGTCACAATACTAACGTGTTTATTGCAAACTAAAATAACAAAATCCCTTTGAAAATTACAAAACAACTTTTAAATTTTTAATTCAAACATATACTTATCAACATGACGTAAGTGAAATAAATGAGATTTAGCCTTGTCAACATTCCTTTTTGTTCCACTAGAATTCCATCTGTAGTCGTTTGAGAGGTAGGAACTAAAGTTAGAGTGAGTGTTTCCAGGGGGACAGAATTTACTGGTGCACAGCCTCTCTTCCTGCTCCTCACATGTGAGCAGCAGCAGCAGTAGCAGCAGCATGGCTGCAGAGAGGAGTTCAGGAAGGACCACAGTCCTCTGGGGGCTTGTTTTTCTGACAGAAAAGTGTAAGATTGACTTAATCTGTTTGTTTAGACAAAGTTTAAAAGATTTACTAATGTTTTTATGTGAAGTTTGATCTGGAAATTTAGACTTAAATCCTTAAAATGTCTTAAACTTTTGCTGGGCCTCGCTGCTGTGCTTCAGTCCATTTTTAAAAATTCAGTAGATGTACTTTTTTCAGATGTAGAAAGCCAGAATTTTTTTTTTTTTGTTTGTTTTTTTTTATTTTTCCCCGTGTAGATTTGTGTGTCCAGGGATTATAAACTCTTTGCTGTTCACATTCTGAAAAAACAGTGATGCTTATTTTAAATATGAGGACACAAATGTTATCTTAGATTACAGCTTGTGCTTCTTTTGACATATTTTCATTAAATGTGATTTTTTTTTTTTTGATGTGTTTTGAAGCATCTCCACGCCAAAGGCCGGAAGGATGACCTGTTCAGCGACCCCTGCTACCAGCAGTTTGGAGACGAGCTCAACAAGGTCCTGAAGGACTGGCAGCCCAGCGTACTTCCTGATGGTGAGTCCATCATGAACATCTGCCCAGCCGTCATTTTCTGTAGCCGTTAAATTAGTGACTATATTTTAAAACACCACACAATCAGTTAATAACACCTCAACAACCAAAATGTATGCACATATAACAAAATAAATCAAAATTCATTGTTCAAATTGGATTTCCTGAACAAATCAGAGTTCAGAAATAACTTTCATAACCACAAGAGGAAGTTAACTGCAGTTTGATCGCTCATTAGCGCCGCCTGGTGGCTGATAAACTGTAGTTCATCAGTGTCCAATGATTATAACTCTTCTGCTGTTCACATGCTGATTCACTGTGATCGCTCTTTATTGTTTTATATGAGGACACTAACAGGAGAAACAAATCCTCAGTGTTTCATCTTCACTCAACCAATACAGTCAGTATTTTTGATTGATAGATTTTTTTTCCTTCACAGCCCTCACATTTAATGTTAAATACGTAAATATAAATATACATATATTTCTAGAATTTATATATTTAAAAAGTAACAAATGACTCTCAAACGTACAAAATTAAAAATTAACTTAAAATAGTGAAAGCGTTTAAGTTAAAAAAAAAAATATATATATATATATATATATAGAGACATAAATGGATTTCCAAATTAATAAATTAAATATAAATAAATTTCAAAGAAATCTGATTATTAAAATAATGACTAAAAGTGAAAAAAATAAAAAAATAAATTAAACAAATGCAAAATAAACTATAATGATATATATTCACATACTTATTGTCATTATACAATTTTACAACTAAATTGTAGAGCCACTCCCTTTTTAGTGAACAAAAATAAAATAAGTATAAAAAATATGGAAACTCAGTATATAAATCTTCTAAGTACAAAAGTAGCATAGAAGCATAGAAATAAGTATAAAAACTGTCTTATATTTATATGAGTATGAATGTACAGGATAAATGCTTATAATATAAACAGGAAGAGTACACATATATTGCCTGGATATTAGATTATGTAGAGAATAAATAAATTAAATTGCATTTGTGTTTAATAGAACAGCAGCAGTAACAGTGACATACATATACAGTATATGAACACATACACGTAAAGTGTTTGTGAGGATTTGGTAGAAAATGTGAAACACTCTAATTTTAAGTATGGATGCAGAAAGATGTGCTGCATCAGAATCACAGTTGTTGCTTCCTGCAGGATCTTTGTGGGGTCGAGTGGAGGAGCAGAGTCTGTGGAGCAGCCGGCAGCTCGGCCAGCAGAGTCCGGCCGCTCTGCTGCGCTCGCTGGTCTACCTGAACACCAAATACTTCGGCCTGCGCACCGTGGAGCAGCACCTCCGCCTCTCCTTCGCTAACGTCTACGGCCCCGACACCGTCCATCCTGTCACCAAGGAGACGACCGTCTGCATCCGAGTGCCTTCCATCTCTCAGGATCACCATGGTGAGGCTCACTTTTCTTTACATCTCAAAATCTTCAATCTGTGACATGCAAATGTTTTTTTTTTGTTAAATAATCATTTTCTGTCTTTTGATCCTTCAGTGCAAACAGAGTCGAGGAAGAGGAAGCGTAAGTTGGAGGACGGCGATCAGGACTACGAACCAGATGAAGAATCAGGAGACTCGACTCTTCGCTGCCCGGTGAAGAAGCACGAGTGCCGCCTGTACGAGCTCTACAGATCCAAGTGGTGAGTTCAGGGTCAGTTGGAAAAACGAAGATGAACCATCAGAAACTGAGATACATACAATCATTAATGCCCTGCTCCACATATATTTGACGTGTTAGAAGCTTTGATCTCTGTGACTGCTTGTTTCATTTTCTTGAGTCCTGTGATTAAAACTCTTTGCTGTTCACATCCTGAACTACAGTGTTGACTTTTCAAAGATGAGGACTTGTTAGAAAATAATCTGAACTTCTCAAAAGTTCAGAACAAGAGATTCACTCCTCTTTCTCTCTCTCCCCTTCTTTTTCCTCATCTCATCCCTCCTTCAATGACATCTTTCCTCCCTTTTTCCTGTCTTTGTTTGCATCTTAATTTTTCCTTCCTCTCCTCCTCATCTTTGAAATACTTTGTTTTAAATCTTTTTATCCCTTTTCCTTCTGACCATTTTTGTTCTCTCATCTACTCAATGGTTCTCCTCTTCATTTTTACTCTCTCCTTTCTTTCATCCTCCCCGCTCCTTCCTTCCTCCTCCTCCCCCTCTCCTTCCTCATCCCCCTCCTCTCTCTCTTTCCTCCCCTCTCGTTCCTCCTCCTCTCCTTCCTTCTTCCTCCTCCACCCTCTTTCCTCCTCCTCTCCCTCCTCCTTCCACCTCCACCCCTCTCCTTTCTCTTCCTCTCCTTCCCTCTCCTTCCTCCTCCTCTCCTCCTCTCCTTTCTCCCTCCAGCCCGGTGTTGTTGCGGGAGCGTCTGGACCTCTTCTACGTTCAGCCTGATCCGGCCCGTGGTCCTGACGACCCTCTGTGGTTCAGCTCCACTCCTCTGGAGCGACAGATCCTGGAGAGCCTCCTCACCAGAGTCCTCCTGGTCCGGGATGTTTACACAGACAAAGAACACCTCGAGGAGGAGGAGGAGGAGGAGGAGGAGGGAGGTGAAGCAGTTGGAGGAGAGTAACAGTTGCTCTGATGTCCTTTAGCAGAGCCTGAACATTCATTAGGGGAGGAGGAGGAGTAAAGTGTGCTCCTCCCCTGTCTTGTCCTCCTCAATGACTTGCTGTTTCCTCCTGGTGAGGAGCGTCCACAACAGAGGATGATGAAGGATGTGGTGAAGAACAGCCTGAGCTTTTAATTCTGCTGATAGATTCTCAAAGTGAGGAAGAGGAGGACGGCACAATGAGTCCCAGCTGGGGTTGATAGGAGGATGAGGAGGTGGAGACAAATCAGGTAGAGGACAGAGGAGCACCGACGGCTCTCATCATGGCCTTTGAGTTTATAGCAGCTCAGCGAGATTTCATCTTCTAACAATCATGCTTTATAACAAGGAAGTGAAGGGACAGGAAGTCACTCCCAGCCTCTGTAGATGGAAAAGTTTTTACAAAGGATCAGTGAACCAGGGAGAAACCAGAACCACTACGAGGAGGAGGAGGTTAGTGTGAGCCTGATGAGGTGGTAGGTCTGAAATCCACCTTTGATGCGACCAACAGTTCAGCTTTTAGGTTAATTTAGCAGCTAATCATGCAACTATCAACTTTACTGTTTCAAGGATCATAAAACACTAAATATTTTTGAGGAGAAAAGTCTCAGTGACAGGTGGAATATTGATTTGTTTGCTTTGAACGGTGTTCTTCAGTCCACTTCACTTTAAAAACAAAATGTCTATTGTAAGATGGAAGCAGCAGTTTAAGAATAAAAAGCTGTGCACAACAGCAGACGTGGTTTCTTAGACTTCTGCTCAGGTTAAGTCTGAGGTGTGACAAAACAGAAATAAATAGGCAGGAAAGGAGACAAGGATGCTCACTAATAGAAACCTGTTTCATCATTATCACTCAACAACAATACAAACTGCAGCATCGCTCTGTTATGTTTGTGATCAATATTTACTCAGTGTACCAAGTTAAAACGCTGTAAATCATCTTTTAAATGCTAGTAGGGCACGTTCACTTACAGTCTGTTGGAGTGAAGCAGCTCATGCCCTTAAAGGATCTAATCAGGTGAAATAGGTAAATAAATCAATTTTTTTTAAAGTTTTGAACTTGAACTGAATTAGTCTCCGGTGTATTTTATCATCATGACATCCTCCAGTTAGACATTTTCCTCGTCCTGTTTACTTCATTGAACGGAGATGGAATTTCAGACGTTCCGGCATGTCTTGAACGCAGCATAAAGACCATCGTCCTCTTCCTCTTACATAACTGGACTGCTGCTTTCAATTCCTTCCCATCATCCCGCTCATGGCTCTTCCTCTGTCAGAACTGCTCTCAGGCGAAAACCCGTCGACGCCACGGAGGCCTGTGAGGAGTCAGGACTGATCCCAGGACAGTTTGAAACAGGAGGACTGACTCTGAGCCTCCCTGTGTGCACGGGTTGAAGGCCACCTGCCGACATGCTGCGTTTCTTTCTAGAACATTTAGGGGAACCTCCATTCATGCGATGTAGCATCATGTGCGTACCAAACCCAGATGGGGTTGCTTTCTGAAGTGTAAATATCTCTGAAACGAGACGACAGAGAGAACACGCCTCCCGAGAAGCCTTTTTTTTTTTTTTTTTTAACTTTAAGGACTGATTATTTATTCACCTTCTTCTCTGTTTGACCTCCTGTTTGTTGGGATTTTAACGGCTGCAGTTTCCTCCTCGTTCACTGAAGTCCTTCACCTCTCGTCTATTTAAAAAGGGTATTTGCACAGGAACCTGCTAAAAATGAAGGACGTTGTTTCCTTTGCGTCTTACTGTCTCGCTTATTCTTTAAACTTTTATAAACTGAGCGCCTCCTCTTCTTCCAAGCTCAAGCAAAGCTTATATTGTGATAAAGAAACGGTTGGTTATTTTATTTTTTTTTTTGTCTTCACAAGCTAAACGTTGTTTATTTCTTTGCAATATTTTTATTTATGTGCTTAAGGTCCCCTTTTTTACTTTTTTTTCCTGAATGTTTCAATAAATTCGGGGTCGTGTCATTGAGTTTAAAATCAAGTGAAAGATTGAGGATTTTCTTTTTCTACTTCTTTGTGTTTGCTTTTCAAAATATTAGGGACACCCGCTCACCTTTAACGCAAGGTCTTTAAACGCCTCACTGGTTGAATGACATTTCTGTGGACTGAGAAGGAGTAAAGGCCAGCAGGAGTTTAACTTTATCTTGAGAGCAGTTGTTTATCTTGAGCGTTTTGACGGTAACATTTCAGGAATAAAAGGTTTTAAAGGGAGAACGCTCGTCTGGATTCTGACACCAGATCGGCGTCACCGGCCCTAAAAACCTTTTTAAAACTTTGGAGGTGAACGCCCTGGATCAGAGGTGAACCTGGCTGGTTTGGTGTGGACCTACAGCGGCTCGACGCCTCACGTGAATGTGCCTATCTGTATATAAGTGAGTGGCTGTGAGTCTAGTGTGTGTGCGCTGATCTGCTGATACGGTCATGTTAAATAAATGAGTTTGTTTTCTAACCTGACTCCTCGAAGATGCAGTTTTTGAAGAAAACAATTTATCATAAAGGGTCAGTTCACCACAATATATTATTACGTCTTCGAGCTGTGAGGTTTCAATTATTTTTTTTATTTTTTTTTTTTAATGATTATTTTATGTTGTTTTGTCCAGAAAATGGTGAAAACCGTGTATCAGTTTCAAATGTCTATATAGATGTTCAGTTTCCTGTCAGAGACAGAAAGAAACCAGGAAATATTTGTTTTTTTCCCTTTTTTCTGACCGAAATAACTCAAGCCGACTAATCAATCATCAAAATCAGGGTTCCTGCACGTCCTGGAAAACCTGGAAAATGATTGATTGATTTTCCAGTCATGGGAAAAAAGGTCAAATGTCCAGGAGACAGTTAAGTTATCCTGCGTACTTATTTATTCAAACGGGTTAAAAGTAAGGGTTAACCTGTTTGAATTCGCTCACAAGGCATTGGGAGGATAAATAATTTTCCAGGATAAATAATTTTCCAGGATAACGTAAATGTTTCCAGGACATTTTTCTGGGACTTTTTTTTTTTCATTTTCCATGACTGGAAAATCATTCAACAGGGTTCCCACACATCCTGGAAAACCTGGAAAATGATTGACCTATTTTTTAGTCATCAAATATATATATATATATTTTTTTAATTTTGTCTTTTTCTGTATGTTTTCCATGACTGGAGCATTGATCATTCTTTTTCCACATTTTCCAGGAAGCAAAGGAACCCAGAGTCAGTCATTTTCCAGGTTTTCCAGGATGCATGGGAACCCTGAAAATAGTTGGGGATTTATTTCGCAGCTAATCCATCAACCTTTGCTGCTCTACTTTTGTCTCTGTGCTGCTTATCTTTTATAACAGATTTAAGCAACAAATGGACTCCGTTTAAAGGAGAAGTTCACCTTTATGTGGCTGTTCGGTCAGTATTGATGGTAAATGTAGTTGATGTTGACATGTTGCAGATTCAAGTTATGAAACGAATGACGGCTGAATTCCATTTAGCTGCTTTGATTTCAGGTTCCTGCTTTCAGAAGTTAAATAGAGCGGCGCCATCATTTACAGCAACATAACAAAATGTCTGCCAGATCTGATCTTCCTGTGTCCGGTGGCGGCGTTTTTGTGACGTGACAGTGAGGAGTAAGGACGACAGACTGATTTCAGTTTAGATTTGTAGTCAGAAACATCTTGTTCTTATCAGATTTCTAACTCACTGAGTGCCAGCAGTTTATAAAACAAAGTGTCTCCAGTGTTTTTGTCCATTTAGAGTCATATTTCAAGACCCACAGAATACTAACACTTCCTGTTTTGGGTGTATACCGTCTCTTTATGTTCTGACTACGTCTCCCAGAAGCCCCAAAATTACTCACAGGCTGTGCGAAACCACGATCAGCGACCCGCTTTCAAAAAAAAAAACAACACTTTGCCCTATTATTACGTTGATGGCACTCTAGCGATTTTTCTGGTTTTTAAATGACATCATAATATGCCAATTGCACTCAAACAGTTAATATAAATGAGACTCAACTATTCTTCATGAACAGATTGCAGGTCAGTGACCTTGTTATCTGTCGTCAGTGGGGCTGGGTATTGGAAAGGACAAAACAATACAATACATATCACAATACTTGAGTCACGATACGATACGTTGTTTTGATGTTGCCATATTGTAAACATGAGTTTTTTTGGGGGAGGAAATCAATATTAAATCAGGAGAAAAAGTATTGTGATATATTGCCATACTGATATTTTTTCCCACCTCTAGTCGTCATGTAAAATCAGTTTATCATGGAGATATTTGGCACAGCGAGGCGGCCTCCTGCTGCCTTCTGACCCTCCTCGCTTTTTTTAACAAGGTGCCAGGCGGACATGACACCGAGGAGGGGAGCGTTATCTGGAGGATGATGGACAGGAGGAGGAGGAGGAGGCCTGTCGACACCCAGGACCAGAGACAGGAAGTCGTGTTGGAAGGTCAAAGAGGCCAGGACGTGTTGTTTCAAAGTAAGTCAGCTCTGGTACAGATAGAGTACTTCAGTAAACTCTACTGTGTTATGTTACTTCTGGATTAATGAAGTATCGTCTATTTATTCAACACTTTCAATGCTCTTTGCATGTTCATGCATCAATGATAATGGTCCAGCAATATATTGATATGACACTGACAAATCATTTTAATATTTTTTGCTGTTTTAACTAACATGAAATCAAATCTAAATCCTTAGTAATAATAATAATTAATGAAGGGACTCCCTATATATTCGTATTCTGGGTAAACTATCCTTTGTTTAGGTTTCTATTTTTATAGAAATGGTGCAGACAAAACAGCTGTGATAAGAACAAGAGAAATAAACCAACAAAATAAAGTGACATTCAGAGCAGACGTGATGCAAAACAAGCGTATATGTATATATATTTACATACATATTGGAGCTTCATGGCAGAATAATACTGATATTTATTGATAGATTTGTTGTTGGTTTGGCTCACTTTAAATATCCTTAATGTATCAATGAAGGCAGATATTCCTCTGAAGACAGCTTTGACTTTTTCACGATCCCTACATTAACACAAATTAAGTGTATGAAACCCAAAAGAGAGATAAGATAAGGACTTTATGAAACCAAAAGAAACAATTAGCCAGAGGAAATAAGACAACGACATAAGAAAATAGATATAATAAATAACACCAAGGCCTGATAGAATAACAATAAAAGTCACATATATTTAGTAAAATAAGTTGAATAAAATAGAAAAGTGATATTGCTCATGATATTATTAGTTATGGATAAATTATAGTGAAAATCAATTAATCCCTCTTTTGCTTCCTCTGGAAGCTCCTTAAGGGCCCCTGGCGGTTCCTGGACCCCACTTTGAAAACCACAGAGATGAGCACCGTCATATTTTTACCAACGGGGGGCGCTACGCCCTCGCTTTGACTCCACCCTCCCCCCCCATTTATCAGCCGTCGCCACCAGATGTGTTGACAACCAAAACGCCGCCGTTAGCAGCGAGGTGAGCTGCTGCAGCCGGTGGCTTCCCATAATGCCCTGCACTTCCCCACACCCCTCCTCCTCCACACATGAGAAGCAGTGCATTAAAAATCTTTAACAGGCTTTAAGGAGGAAAATCATTCCCTCCGTTTCACCCCTCCTTTTTTTTGTGGAGGCACAAACGCACTGGTTTTTGTGTTTTTGAAGAGGCCAGCTCTTTTCTTTCTGTCGGAGTTGGCCAGACTCCAGTAACATTGATCCAAAGCGAAAACGACGCCGTGCACCAGCCGGGCCCGCCGGGGCAGCGGGGCGGGTGTAAAAACATTTTTTCACCCTCGTGGGTTTTTTTTTTGTTTGGGCTCAATCCCCAGCGCTTTCAGGGGGCATAAAGGAAGCGCTGTGGTCAGCAGGGTCATGTGGACGAGGCCCGGGGGGGAAGACTATAGGTGGCGATTAGCAACGAATCCTCTTCCAATCACATGATATGAACTAATGTCGCCATTTAATGATAAAACAACAGCGGGCTGGAGGGAAGGGCCGGCGTACAGCTGCAGGGCAGGAATGGATGACAACTGCATTTCTCAGGGCGAGTGCCTCAACGGGCGGCGCTGGACCAACTGAGGGACGGGAAAGATCACCGGAGCAGGGCCGGCTGGGATGTGGGTTAAAGTGCAGCACTAAATACTCACCGTCCTTTCACTCTTTTGCATGCTTTTGTTTCTGCAAAATGCACCGACGCTCCTTTGGTTTCACTTCTTGCAAATATCAACAACCGTCACCACCACCACCCCCCCACAAACACATTATAACCTTGGCTCTGATTGGCTGTGGGGGGGTTGGTTTAAGTTAAATTTAGGAATGGATGATGCTGTTTGATGAGCCACAGTGAAGCAGCGAGTGCATAAATCCCTACGTCCAGCAGCTGACACATCACACCTTCAAGTTGAGACGAAAGAGTTTAAATCAGCTTGAGTCGACAAAAATACTAAGAAATATTTCAAGAGAATAACATCCAGTGATTTTATCGGTTGAAAACAGATAAAAGGATGAGGACAGAAACTGTCATTTGAACGCTATGCAACAACACTAAGACAGCATTTAGGTTTAGGCAACAAAACCACTTAGGTCTATCAAAAAAAAGCAAAAAGAGTCAACTGGACTTGCCTCTTTTTTTTTTTTTTTTGTTTTTTGCGCTTTCTGATTTACCTCAACCTGGATAGCCAAGAACCTACACAGACTTAGTTAGGTTTAGGAAAAACATCAAAATATGTACGTAAAAAACATAACTGAAGTGTTGGGGGGGAACGTTTCACTTAAAACAGCAAAAAGAACAAACATCAGAAAGCTATAAAAGAGCAAAATAAACACTTAAAACAGTAAAAAAGGAATAAACTCTTCACTTAAAGGACAAACTGAAGGTGGCCTGTTTGTGGCTCAGGTCACTGGAGGTCAGTGAAGGTCAGTAAAGGTCACTCAAGGTCAGGGTAGGTCGCTCAGTGCCCAGTGAGCTCACATGAGTGGTTTTTTTTTTATTTTTTTGTGTTTATTTCTGTTCAGTTTGAGGAGAGGTGCATTCAGGTGAAATCCATACCCATGCTACACACACACATGCGCACACACACGCAAAAACACCCTAACCCAGAAATCAAGTCTTAACCCTCAAAAAGCTCTTTAAAGAAGTTAGGACAGTCAGAAATGTCCTCACCTCCCAAAAATGTCCTCACTTTGTTGGTAAAATGCAGTTTCTGGTCCTCACTATGTAGCAACTACAAGAACACACACACACACACACCATCTCTATAGACAGGCAGTCAAAACAAGCCCCCCCACACACACACACACACACACACACACACACATGACCACACACACCAGTGCTGCAACATTACATCACTTACAGTATTACAAACATTTATTTACACTTTTTATGAATTCATTCAAAACACACATCTATGTTTCCACTTCTTTTTTAATTTTAGCTTTTCTCTTTTTGTCAAGTCATGGTGAAAAACAGAAACCTCTCAGAGGGTTTTTCCTGTCCTTTCACACTAAATAATTCTGATATTTAACAATTTGTTGTTTATTATTGTTTAGTTTTCAACAAAGCACTGATGTGTTTTTATACTAAAAAGTCACCATGTGCTGATCCAGGATAGCTTCACATTTTTAACATTTACATTCTTTAATGACACAACACATGTAATTTAATTTATTTATTGATAAAATAATAATAATATTAATCTGGGACACACTAGAGCCTTTTGGTGGACATCAGGTCAGTCTTTTCCACAACAACAAGTACACTCTAAGTACACAGTGTGGTCACTATAAAGTAACGTTTATTACCACATAATATATACAATAATTTCTATTTAGTGCTTTCTTGTTTAAAGAATATTGGAGACAAATATAAAACATTTTTTAAAATATGTCTGTCTCATCTTCTGTCAAACATACACCTTTAATTTGTTAAATATGTCAAATAAATATACTTAATATAGTTAGGACTCTCATAAATCAATAAGCATAATCCTTATGAAGAAGAGAAATAATATATTTATATAGTGACTCCTTTAAAACATGTTCTCTGTTATCGTGTCGCCATGGCAGCGCTTGTTTATTTCTTATTTTATTATTCATAATGGAGTTATTATTGACTGGCTCTTTGATGTTTTTCTCAGTGTTAGTATGAATGAACTGGTAGAAATCTAACTTTCAATGACAGCAGCAGATTAAAGGAAAACACAAAGAGAAAGTTTGTTTTCTCAGAAAGTTTTTTTTTGTTTCTAAGGGGCGAATTTGAAAAAATGAAATTCTCGTTTCCAGTTATAGTGGATTATTCTTCTTATTTTTCTGGCTGCTTGTAATAAATCATGTTGAAGACTTTGAGGCTGTCTGGCAGCAGAGCAGAGAAGTTTCTGTCCAACAAAGTGACATGTTTCCATGAGGCGGCGTCAGGCCTCCCAGAAGAAATTCATCACACTCCTGAAATACATAAAGGGGGCCTGAGGTATTTGTGCTGTGGGCAGAGTGTGAATTTGTTAGGTGATTAAAGGCTAAATATAACCTGCTGTCTGCAGACCTCCTCCTCCTCCACTAGTTACTCCTCCAACACAGGACTGAAAATACAAGAAAAACCATCATCACGACCTTTGGGACTTAATGTCTTCACTTTATGAAAGGGTCAAAATGGTATTTTGTTCAATTATTATCAGTTTAGGTTCAATTAAAAAGATTCACACGAGACAAATGTAGAAACAGATTAAAAGTCTAGTTTTGATCTGCCTTTAAAAATGAAATAAAACCTGTTTATATACTATATTATTTAAAAACTTAGCATGTCCACATACGTAATATGCCAGAAATACATCTGCAGCAGATATAAAGCAGCAGGGTTAGAGTTCAAGACAATTTATATTTAAATGCGTTAGTATTATGTCCCAGTTTATGCACACTGCACAAAGCAGAGAGTTTATTAAAATGCAGCTTTAATGAAAATAAAAAGGTCAGGATGGGAGAGTGTTTTGAATTAATAATTAAATTAGGTTTAAATTATGTCTACTTCAAGTCTAAGTACAGTGAGAAATAATAATACATTTTATTTATAAAGCACTAAAGGGTAAAAAAATATACACAATAAAAACACTGAGATCAACAAATAAAAACTAGCTACACAGTAGTAATAAAAACGCTAAGATCGACAAATAAACTAGCTACACAGTAGTAATAAAAACGCTAAGATCGACAAATAAACTAGCTACACAGTAGTAATAAAAACGCTAAGATCGACAAAGGAAAACCAGCTACACAACAGTAAGAAAAACGCTAAGATCCACAAATAAAAACTAGCTACACAACAGTAATAAAAACGCTAAGATCGACAAATGAAAACTAGCTACACAACAGTAATAAAAACGCTAAGATCCACAAATAAAAACTAGCTACACAACAGTAATAAAAACGCTAAGATCGACAAATGAAAACCAGCTACACAACAGTAATAAAAACGCTAAGATCGACAAATGAAAACTAGCTACACAACAGTAATAAAAACGCTAAGATCGACAAATGAAAACTAGCTACACAACAGTAATAAAAACGCTAAGATCGACAAATGAAAAGTAGCTACACAACAGTAATAAAAACGCTAAGATCGACAAATGAAAAGTAGCTACACAACAGTAATAAAAACGCTAAGATGAAAGAGAAAAGTAGCTACACAACAGTAATAAAAACGCTAAGATCGACAAATGAAAAGTAGCTACACAACAGTAATAAAAACGCTAAGATCGACAAAGGAAAACCAGCTACACAACAGTAATAAAAACGCTAAGATCGACAAAGGAAAACCAGCTACACAACAGTAATAAAAACGCTAAGATCGACAAAGGAAAACCAGCTACACAACAGTAATAAAAACGCTAAGATCGACAAAGGAAAACTAGCTACACAACAATAAAAAAAACGCTAAGATCGACAAATGAAAAGTAGTTACACAACAGTAATAAAAACGCTAAGATCGACAAATGAAAACCAGCTACACAACAGTAATAAAAACGCTAAGATCCACAAATGAAAAGTAGTTACACAACAGTAATAAAAACGCTAAGATCGACAAAGGAAAACTAGCTACACAACAGTAATAAAAACGCTAAGATCGACAAATGAAAACTAGCTACACAACAGTAATAAAAACGCTAAGATCCACAAATGAAAACCAGCTACACAACAGTAATAAAAACGCTAAGATCGACAAATGAAAACCAGCTACACAACAGTAATAAAAACGCTAAGATCGACAAATGAAAAGTAGTTACACAACAGTAATAAAAACGCTAAGATCGACAAATGAAAACCAGCTACACAACAGTAATAAAAACGCTAAGATCGACAAATGAAAACCAGCTACACAACAGTAATAAAAACGCTAAGATCGACAAAGGAAAACTAGCTACACAACAGTAAAAAAAACGCTAAGATGGACAAATGAAAAGTAGTTACACAACAGTAATAAAAACGCTAAGATCGACAAATGAAAACCAGCTACACAACAGTAATAAAAACGCTAAGATCGACAAATGAAAAGTAGCTACACAACAGTAATAAAAACGCTAAGATGGACAAATGAAAAGTAGTTACACAACAGTAATAAAAACGCTAAGATCGACAAAGGAAAACTAGCTACACAACAGTAATAAAAACGCTAAGATCGACAAATGAAAAGTAGTTACACAACAGTAATAAAAACGCTAAGATCGACAAATGAAAACCAGCTACACAACAGTAATAAAAACGCTAAGATCGACAAATGAAAAGTAGCTACACAACAGTAATAAAAACGCTAAGATCGACAAATGAAAAGTAGTTACACAACAGTAATAAAAACGCTAAGATCGACAAAGGAAAACCAGCTACACAACAGTAATAAAAACGCTAAGATCGACAAATGAAAACTAGCTACACAACAGTAATAAAAACGCTAAGATCGACAAATGAAAACCAGCTACACAACAGTAATAAACACTAAAAAAGTTATATTTATTTGAACTGTGACCTTTTAACATCATCAAGGCAATTTTATTTATAAAGCACATTTCAGCAACAGGACAAGTTGAAAATGCATTTACATAAAACATTAAAAGCATCAAGACATGAAACAATAAATCACATTATAACTGGTAAACAATAAAAAATAACGACCTATAATCGACTAGACAGTAAACTGTGGCATCTTCACTGTCCATCAGTGACATTAACAGTTGATCCATTAAATAAAAACAAACAGAAATAGAATAAGAGGTATAAAATACAGGAGTAAAAGTTAGTCATCGGTGAATTACCCATCAGCCATCGGGTGCAGGACTAGAAAGCAAACATTGGTGGTTTCCTCTGTTGATTTCATGACTTTATGAAATATTTTGACACTGTGAAATAAAGCGACTGGTAGAAAAAGCTCTGCAGCAGATGAACTATCTCCCATCACTCTGCAGCCACTGGAGCTAAGAGCCAAACACTCATGTCCTCCACTCTGCTGTCAGACTTCATGCCAAATATCTGGTGCTGAGTTATCCTCAAACTCTTTCATATCTATAATAATTATAAGACGTTTATAAGACGATCCTGTGATCTGCTCTTCCCCTCCTTACAGACGTTCCGTTTGAACCGTTTAAAGGATGGAAACCAAATGAGAAAGAAATCAGGGTTCCTTTTAAAGTCTTAAACCAAAATCCGGCTAATTAAGGTCTTATATTGTCTTAAATTTGCTATTAAATTTTCAGATGGTGTGTTTAATGCCAATATGAAAACAGTATTCAGAGATTTACTGCAGTTTTGCACGTTATTTTGTTCACAAAGTTCACTTCTTTACTCTGGAAAGCTGTGAAATTAAAGTTTTAGAAAAAATTTAAGTGTTATGCCTTCAATTTATGTCACTGTTGCAAGTGTTAATGGGCTGAAAAAAAATCATAAAAAATATTATCAGTTCATTAAAATGTTATCAGTATCATTATCAGTTTTCTGATTTTTTTTTCCTGCTAAATATTGATATCGGTATTGGTCTCACAAACTCCATATTGGTCAGGCCCTTCAATAAATTCACTATTTTCTACCAAAGAAATTATGATGACATTTTTTTGGCCTTAAATTATATTTGTCAAGGTCTTTATAAGTATTAAATTTGACTTTTAAAATACAGTAAGAACCCTGTAAACACAGTCCTGATCTTTGGTCCACATAAAAAGGACAATTACTGACTTTCTAAGTATTTAGCAACAGAAATGACCCAAAATTCTTAATATAAATCTGCCTCAAAGAATGAATTTGACCCTGACATCAAATTGAATGTAATAAAAAAAGCATCAAAATGCTTTTAGTGCCACGACCAGCTCAGCAAAAAGGAGGATTAGCTTGCTTTTTTTTATCTAATGTTTGGTCTTCTTTGGGATGACAAAGTTAGCGGTTAGCGTCCAATCCAAATAACTTGACTGGTTATTGTTGCTGTGTTGTCACATTAAGTCTCCCTTTATGTGCTAAACAAGTGTATTAAGATCAATTATTGAATCATAAATATTGACTTTAGCTTGTTGTCCTCCAGTTAAATGTTAAATGTTATGTGAGTTCATGTTTTTAATTACAGACAGGTTGCTTATTTACCTAAAGTCAAATATTAAGATTTTAAAATAATTAATTAACAAATAATTAAGATATGTAGGACAATTAAAATCCACTGATTCTAATTATTGCATGAGATATATAATATATATAATGATAAAAATGACTGTTACAATAGAGTAGAATATTTTATTTATTTATTAAATAGAATAATTAATAATAATAGAATCAATATTTACATTATGCACTAAATAACAAAGGAAGGCAAATATTTTCAAATTGCAGATGAAATATTAGTTAAACAAATATTGGATCAATAAAATGTATTTTTATTATTTGTTATGTTGATGTGATCTGTAGAAATAGTCATAAAACAAAAATATATGTATAAAAATCCATTTATGTAAATATAACATAAATAATAACTAATAAATAAATAACAAAAAACTAACAGCTGGGTGAAGACCAGAAATTATTCTAATATTTGTAAAGAGCCACATTTAATTTTTTTTTGCTCCGCACTGTAATTCTAAAATGTAATTTTACACTGTTACTGTCTAAAATGTAATTTTACACTGTTACTGTCTAAAATGTAATTATCACAGTGTTGAACTGATGAAGGATTTCTTCAGATTTGGCACAAATGTTGACTCGAGGTTGAGCTCATTGGATGATTCCTGTCTAAAAATAAATCTCTAACAGTAGGTCGACTTCTTCTTAAAGTGTTAGAGTGTTTTATGTGTTGATGATGTGTCGCACTCTGTTGTAAATGATCGCTGTTTGACTGACACGTCCCTCAGACTTTCATTACTCCTGGATGGTGGTCGTGAAGCGTCTCCGGCTCGGTGACACATTCTGACTTCGGCCGCTGGAATGCAGAGCGAGGGAGTGAGAGGTCAAAGGTCAAAGAGTTGACAAAGAGAGCGAAGCCAAAGACGCTCAGGAGCTGTGGGCAGAACCTCTATCCTCACAAACACATGGCATGAAACCATCTTGTCTGGACTCGTAGTTAAAACACAAAAATTAATTCATGGGTTTTTTTTGTGTGAAATTAAAATCTTCTGTCTGACAGCCTGAACCGTCACAAGATGACCAGCAGGTTCAGATAAATAACACAAAATATGATAAACAAATATGACGTATTATTATGGATAAAGATCGGAACCTTGTGTTCAAGTGTGTACATCCTTTATTTTCTCTCAAATAGGCAGGAAATCTTAAAGTAAGGTAAGTAACTGTTAAAATACGATATATTACATCTCTCCACCAAAGTCTCATCAAATAAATCTTGTTTCAAGATTCATTAACAAACTCAAGTTGCTTGATTTACATCGGCATGCGTTTTCTGCTTGTATTTAATATAGTTCACATATTTTGGGTCTTTAAAACGTTAAATTCTAAGTAATCTCATCTTAAAACCAGCATTTTCTGCTTATTTTCTGCTGGTATTTCATGTATGTCACATATTTTGGATCTTTAAAACATTAAATTTCAAATAATCTCATCTTAAAACCAGCATTTTCTGCTTATTTTCTACTTGTATTTAGTGTATGTCACTTTGGATCTGTAAACAGATTTTGATTAATCATTTTAAGGGGTGGCTGTAGCTCAGTTGGATGGTCGTCCATGACGAATAAATACAAATATGTCTAGATTTAACATCTTAAATCAAGAAATCTTGTCCAGTGAAATGATCTCACTTCATAGACAGATAATTTCACTTAATTTGAGGACCTTTTTCCTCAGATTTAGTGTTTTTAATCTTCATACATTAAAGCAGCAATAATATAATACATAATGAGTATTACTTTTTTCACTTTATGTGTACTTTGATACCTGTACTGAAGTACCTTAGGTGACAGGACAACTGAAAGGTTCTGAACATTTTGCTCTAAGCTGAGTTCTAATAATGTGTCTTATTCATTAATTACTTATTATTAATATGTTTTTTTCCCTCAGGAAAAGTCAAGGCCGAGTCTTCTGTCAGTTCAGCAGCAAGAACAACAAAATACGGTACAAAAAATTTATTTAGTAACAGTTCTGTAAACATTTGAGGTAAATGAACATTTACATCAACTTGTTCTTGACAAAAGAATCATTCATACACAAGAAGGCACTTCCTCTCTTTAAGACAGCCGTGCTGTGTGAGCGTCGTCACATGGTTCCCGGAGAAATCATGCTCTGCATGAAACCTAAGAGGAGAGAGGTCAACGAAGGCAACGTCCTGTCAGGGCTTCATACGAAGGGCCAGCTGGCGGTCGGTGAGGAAACACTGAACACACAGAAAAACCCTGTTTGTGATCACTTCTCTTAACTCTGCCTTTGCTGCGCTTTTAGTTTAAGACACTTTTTCCTTTAAGGATCATATTGGCAGTTTTCTCCTCACACTCTCTCTCTCTCTCTATTAATAATAATAATAACCATTACTGGCATCGTTGAACAGCAGTTTTTCGTTCCTAAATGTGCAAATTTCATCAGCTACCAAAATGTAAACTTTAGTGGTCAAAACAAAGCAGATAAAGTTTTTTCTGTCATTTTGAAGAAGAAAACTTCTCTGTGTTTGCACTAAACGTCATTTAAAGCGTGAGACGTTCAGGTACTCCGTACCGTCACTTGGTAAACCCTAAAAAACAAAAAGCTTGCTCATACTTCAGGGTATTAACCTGCACACTGACTGCTGTGTGCACAGACATTTTAAAGGTGTTATTGTTGATTTCCACACAGTCTCACTGTGTTGGGTCAGCTCTGCCCCGGGGCTGGACTGACAGGATAGTACGGCCGTGAAGCAGAAAGAAAAAGTGCCTGGGTCACAGTGACACGACAGAGACGCAGGACCGCTGATGAATTCAGTTCAAAGTTCGGGTTTTCTAAAAGATCTCTAAAGAATCAAGATGAACACAACAAAATAGAAGCCGTCAAGATTTTTTTTTTTCGACCGCGACTCGCGACGCCGTCGTTCGTCACTTCTCGGGTTTCTCTGTAATCGTAGCTGTTTCGCAATCACAAACTGACTACTACAAGTATGCGATTTATGAGTTAAATTCACTTTAAAAAAATAGCACTTTTCAGAATAAAACCAATGAAGAAGCATGGGTGACATCCTGGGAAAATCCTTAACTTTACTCTCAGTCTTTAGGTGTGGTGATTTGAAATATGCCAGCAATCTAACTAAGAAAGTCGAACCAAGGAGCTTCTGTGGGAATATTGTCGTCTTAATAACAGCTCCAAGACTCTTTGAAGGCAACATCTTGTGATTTTGTGCAGTTCATGTCTTGAGCTCTACTTTTTTTGACAGGAGATGACTTCTACCAGCAGCTTTGAGCCCAGCGCTGCACTGCACCATGGGTAAAACCACATGAATCTGTTGGTGAGTCGTAGGGCTGCACGCGTTGCCGAGGTCGGCTAATGTTTACTGATTGGATGACTTGTTATAATCTAATGCTAAAATTTGGTAAAAATCCAGGAAGTGCTGCAGCAGCAAAAGCATTGGTGAGATCTGCGCCCATTTTACTGCAAATTCCGCCTTAAGTCTAGTCTTCTTCCTGCTGCATGATCACATTTTGTGCATGAATTAAAACCATCCTCGACTGCTCTGCGACTCACCGACGGCACCGAATCAACGGCTGCTGCTGGTGGAGTCATCTCAAATTTGCGCCTGAGTTCTACTTCCTGCTCTTTGTTAGTTGCCTTCTTTGTTTTTCACTGTGTGCATGAGTGAGATCTTTGTTGTTGTTTGTTGGACATGACGAGGCTGGAGACGTTCAGACAGCCAGGTCGCTCGGCCTGGCCCTGATGCTGCTGCTCTTGCTGGCCCGGCTGAGCCGCCGAGGGTCTGTGCTGACCGTTACCGGAGGCTCGTGCATCTCCACGGTGGTGGTGGTGACGTGGCCGTCCTCCTGCTCGCTCTTCCCCCCGCTCCAGCTGCCTGCGTTGGACTCGGTGTCGCCGCTGCTGGAGGCCGCGGTGGCGGTTGAGTTGGTGATATTGGTGTTACTGGTGGCGTCGACGGGCTGCTGCTCCTTCTCCTGCTGCTCCTTGTCGGGGCTGGCGGAGGAAGAGGAAGAGGAGGATGGGGAGGGGGATGTGGCCTTCATCTCCCGAGTCTGCTGCTCGGTGGCCAGGTTGGCCCAGTTCTGCTGCGTGGCCAGCCTGTGGTTGTTGTTATTGCTGATGTAGTAGTGGGAGGAGGGGGAGGGCTGGCGGAGCGACTCCTCCTGCTGGAGCTCCTCCATCTTGAAGTCCGCCGTTGAAGCAGCCGGCCCCGAGGGCGGCAGGAAGGCCTTGCTGCCCGCCGTCACGTCCGTGTAGTTGGGAGGGTAGCTGAGGCTGGAGGGGGCAGTTCTGGAGGCCGAGGCCAAACACTTGGGCTCGGCGATGTTGACGCGACGCAGCGACTCATGGTCAGGGACGAACTCGTTCGTCATGCCCTGTTTAACTTTCTTCCAGCCGAGGTGATAGATCTCTAACAAATTCAGCAAAAGAGACACGCAAGCCACCACAAGCATAAATATAATAAAAATGGTCTTTTCGGTGGGCCTCGATATGAAGCAGTCAACAGTGTTGGGGCAGGGCCAACGGGCACACTTGTACAGGGGCCTCAGCTGGAAGCCATACAGGAAGTACTGGCCCAAAATGAATCCCACTTCAAACAGAGTCTTGAAAATAATGTTGAACACGTAGGTACGCAGCAGCGCGCCTCGGATACGGATTTTTCCGTGCTCGTCCCTGATTGGCGGCTTCTCCTTCTTGCCTCCTCCTCCTCCTGCTGCAGCATCTCCACCGTTTCTATAGAGGAGTTCTTTCTCCTCCTGGAAGCGGTTGGCTTTGCGCATCTCCTCCTCCTTCTCCTTGCGCTTCTCCTCCATGCGGACGATGTGCAGCACGTGGCCCAGGTAGATGAGGGTCGGCGTGGACACGAAGATGATCTGCAGCACCCAGAAGCGGATGTGCGAGATGGGGAAGGCCTCGTCGTAGCAGACGTTCTCGCAGCCGGGTTGCTGGGTGTTGCAGGTGAAGTCGGACTGCTCGTCGCCCCACACCTCCTCGGCGGCGGCTCCCAGCACCAGGATCCTGAAGATGAAGAGGACGGTCAGCCACACTTTGCCGATGACCGTCGAGTGCTCCTGAGCGTTCTCCAGCAGCCGCCCCAGAAAGCTCCAGTCGCCCATGCTTCACGATTTCTAGCCTATGGAGAAAGTACAGGCTGGAGAGGGAAAGGGGGAAACAGGAAGTTAAAGACATGCAGATGTGCACTGGAAGCTGAACATTTTGAGCCGAGGTTAAACACCGGACACGTACGAACAGACGGGACGACACAACGCCGACCGGACTCCCACATATTTAACAAAAAATGTCTTTTACGGATAACAAACATCTGTTAGCAGCCTGTTTACTGTATGGTAGCACCTGTTGACTCACTCTGCCTTTCCCTCTCTCTCTCTCTATGTCAGGCCTGCCTCTCTCTCTCACCTGCTCGCTCCACTGACCAGCAGGCATGTGCTGAGATCAACATTATAATGTTCGAAAACAGCGTTTAGCAGCGATGGGGCTCTGGGGTGGCTCATGCACACACACCCAGAAACAAATAGCGACATGCACACATACACACCACCCTCCCTTCCTGTCCACTGCTGCAGCAAAAGCACTTTTTACTGGGTTTAACACACACTGACGGCTCCGAAAAAGTCTCATCTTAGTGTCATCATCAAATAGTCTTTGTTTTTTTGTTTTAATTTTACTTTGATTAACTGATTTTGTCTTTTAATTTGTCTAAAAAATACAAATTTATAGCTTCAAATAGATAGTTTTGTTCACATAATCCTAAGTATGTTCAATAACACAGGCATAAAACTGATTTTCATGTTGGAAAAATCTGAAATCAGAGGGTGTTTGGCTGGTTTTTTTTCTTGTTGGAAAGAATTATTCAGACAATCTAAGTTGACGTCTCCTGTTTTGTTCACACATTCATGAATATACTAAAGAAATAATGACGTTTGAGAATTAAATTTCTTGATTTTTTTAAACTTCAAAGTCATTTTCAAATAGCTTGTTTTGTCCACATAATCCCACATATATTAAAAAAGGACAAATAAAAAAGAAAATAGTCATAATTTCACATTAGAAAAGGTGTAATATAACAGAATGTTTGGTTGTTTCTCTTAACAAATGACTTAAATTTTTGATTAACTGTTATTTAATGTGACAGATTGAACTTAATAACTGCTGTTTAAACAAACTTTTCCAGTTTGAGTCAAACAGATTTATATTTATGGCTATAGATGGCATCTTTTAGACAATATTATGCATTCGTTCAACACAGCGCACACACAGAGCAGAGGAGAAACTTACTAAAATATTCTTGTATTAAAGGTAATAAATCCATCGACTAGGGTTCACAATATGTATGACACCTGGAAGAGAGAAAACATGATTAATTCCTTTTTTTCAATCTTTTCATGAAATAATTAGCAGGAAAAAAAAGTTCTGAGCGTGTTTTGATCAATAAATCAGATTCATCAGATTGCAGCAGTTCTAGTTGTTTCAGCAGAAACTTTTAAAATGTTTTCTAAGCAGTTTGGAGATGAAACAGCTGATGGATGATAATAAGCAGTAAATATTAAGTGTAACAGCGCTGGATCATTTTCGGTCACTTTCACAGGTGGTAGGCCTATCTGTGGTATTTGTGGAGCAGTCAGGTTCAAACAATACAGACTGTGCCAGACTCCAGACTGCCGTGAAGCTTTGTGCGCCTTTTGTCTTCCTCTTCTTGTTCACTGGAAACTGAAGCGGCTCTTAATTACCTGACATCATCCTTCATTTCACTTCACTCCCATTCAAGCACAGCTGCGTTTATCCGTCATACCTTTAGGCCGGAGACGTCATACTTAGAGAGGAAAATCAAATCCATCTGCCATCATTGGTGCCATTTGAGCGCGTTGAAAAGCTGCAGCGACCCTGATCCTGAACCTGCAACCTGTCGCCCCCCAACAAGCTCAAACTCATTCATGCACAAACTTTTCCAGTCTGTCTGTCTGCCTGTCTGTCGGCTGGCTGTCCGTCCAGGGCCCGTTCACCTGCGCGCCAGGACGAGTCTTCCCTTTTGTTCTCGTTAGTTTTCGGAGGCGGCTCGGAGTCGGAGATGGGGCTCGGTTAAACGGAGCTTCCTCCCGTTTCCAGCCATGTCTGGACTGTCACATTGTGTGGCCATGCATGAGTGAATCCACAGAGTCATCAGCCTGTCCGGTGTCACACCACGCCCCTGCCAGCCTCCCCCCCACAGAAAAAAACCTGTGCGTAAAATGTGCGCAAAAGCTACCAGAGTACCACATGCGCAACAAAACTTTTCCCACAGACTTCGCGCAGTTTGTGCAAAAACCTGGAACATGCTGTGAATTTCCCACAAAATACCCCCCAAAACACAGTTTCCCTAAAGTTCAAACGTTTAAAAACATTTAAATTAGAAGAAAAAACACCAAAATAAATATCCATAAATTCTGCATCTGTATTCTCAGCATGATACAGCATTAATATGTTAGGGTTATTGTTATTCTAAGATATAATATAAAACAGACAAAACAATGAACCACACAGATTTTTTTAAACTGATTTATAAGAAAAAATCTCACAGCAACAACAAAAAAGAGACTTCAGGATCAAAGTGCGAGTGTGAAAAAAACATCTCAGGTACAAAATTTCATCACAAACATTAGAATTTCTTCATTTCCTGCTCAGAAAGCTGTTCGTTCATTCGTTAGTAGCCTACGGTTTGCTGCTTATTGTCGGTTAAAAGTGAAGCACCGAGTGCTCCGACTGGAAGAAAATGATCAGAAACTGGTGCATAAGGAAGTCACCGCTGCCAGAAGGTCAACAAAGGTCAACGCAGAGCAAAAGCAAAACAACTTCTTAAAACATAAACCTACATCCAGACTCTAGTGAACTTAAAAACACAAACTAGTTACATGACGTGACTCCAGCTCCTGTGATTTCCATATGTATTTTTTCAACAACACAGATGTGATAATCCAGCTCAGCTATTCCTGGACAAGGACCGAGGACAAAGACATTTTTTGCTGCAGAGATGGGCCGAGCGGTGATTAGCGGGGAGGCTAAAATAAGACACTGAAAGCTGATCCGGCCAGCTGGGGTCAGCACAGGCTGCAGCGACACTACCTGAGCGAAGAATTAACATTATTAGATAGTAAGAGACAGAATGAGGGGCTGATAATAATAATAATAATCCTTCAGGGGCAATCCCGTAACACTTTTGGCACTGTAAAAAGCACTTTCAGGGGGGAAAATATGGAGTGAAAGATGAATTCAAGCATTTTTAATCAATATTTCTGCTTATCCAGATCAATTTCGCATTATAATCTGTTAAATTAACATTTCTCTTGTGCATTTAACACTAAAAATAAAAAATAAATTGGGGTTTCCAGCAGAATATGTCATCTGCAGTCCAGACATACCCATTTTTATCATATTTCTATCGTTTAACTTCAACACTTCAAGTAAAAGACACTGTGATTTGATGTGATTTGACTTGATCGGACACCAAAAGATCTTGAATCAGTGTAATCTCTCATCCTGTGCAACAAGTTAGAAACACACAAACATGAAAAAAACAGCATTATTTATAGAAAGTTATTCAGCTGTGAAAGCAGGATCATAAAAACTGCTCTTATCAATCACATATTTAAAGTCATCTCTTGTAAACTCGACTCTTTTTTTCTCCTTCATGCTTTCGTGACTTCATTTGTTCGTCTTCACCTCTGAAAAAATCCTTCACTCCTTGAGGAGGGGAGTGTTCGTGCTCTTCCAGGTTCTTCTCAGGACCACTAGATGTCAGTGTCGACTCGCTCTCTAAAACAGTCAAACTTCAGAGTGGGAACAATAAATTAAAACACTGTCGACCATCAGCTGTGATGGAGAACGGGCTCACGCTTGTGATCGTGTGGATAATCCAAAGGAACTAGTCTGTTTTTCTGAGACTTTAGTGGCACTAAACTAATCTGGTTGTTTTAATTTCCTGCGGTCTCAGAAGCTGTTTCACCGTCCACTGAGACATTTCTTAAACTAAACTTGCGGCAGACGCTCACATTTAGAGCCTAATTACCAAACTTTGGACTCAAACTGTGATGCTTTCAGGTGGTTGGGTTTGTTTTTCCATCGATGGCCGCCCTTCAACACATCTTGTCGCTGGCTGAGTCTGTGATGGACGACAGCAGCATCTCGTTCTTCTTGTTCTCCGTCATGGTGTCGGTGTGGGTGTACAGGTGCTCCCTCTTCTTGGACCTGGCCGAGCACCTCATGAGCGCCTTGACGATGAGGTAGCACAGCTCGGCCACGTTCAGCACCATGCAGATGGCCGACGACGACACCATGAAGATGGTGAAGACCGTCTTCTCCGTTGGCCTGGAGATGAAGCAGTCCACCTTGTTGGGGCAGGGCCACTGCTCGCACTTCACCAGCCGGGGCATCTGGAAGCCGTCGTAGACGAAGTAGAGCGCGTACATGAAGCCGCCCTCGAAGATGAGGCGGAAGAACAGGCTGCAGGTGTAGGTCCACCACAGCGGGCCGGTGATGGGCAGCCGCTTCTTCTTCAGCGTCTCCAGCTCGTTGTCCGTCATCTTCTCGGTGCCGTTGGACGCCAGCATGCTCCTCTTGTCGCCCCGTTTCCTGTAGGCCACGTGCATGGCCACCAGCAGGGCCGGCGTGGACACGAAGATCAGCTGCAGGCACCACAGGCGGATGTGCGAGACGGGGAAGAAGTGGTCGTAGCAGACGTTTTTGCAGCCGGGCTGCTGCGTGTTGCAGGTGAAGTCCGACTGCTCGTCGCCCCAGACGCTCTCGGCGGCCAGGACCAGAATGGTGATGCGGAAGATGAAGAGGACCGAGAGCCAGATCTTTCCCAGGCTGGTGGAGTGTTTGTTGACGCCGCCCAGCTGGGCGTAGAGCGCCCCCCAAGTCATGGTGGCGAAGAGGACTCTGAGGACCTGCAGAGGGGAGGAAGTCAGGAAGTTAACGGACGACAAAACCCACAATTCAGCGCGTCGAGCAGCTACCTTTAGATACCAGCGGCACTGATATGCAAACTCAAATATCAGTGTTTTATAATATTACAGTGGAGCCTGAAATAATGATCCTAGACATGCAGCTTATTGATTAAATGCTGATCTCTGATCAGTACTTTTTATCAGATGATATCCAGAGTCCAGATATATCAGATCTGTCAGTTCTTTGATTAGTTTTTGGTATTTTTACTTTACTATAAAGTCAAAAAAAAGGGACCAGATTTCTAACAACCATGACACAGACGTCCTTTAAGCTTTTACATTCCTTTTTAATAGATGATAACTGGCTCATTTTTAAGCCATTTTATGTTATAGTTTTTGTTTTTATACGGTCTGACCTTGTAGCACTTGTAGATTTATTATTATCGTTGTTATTAGTTTCGATTGTTCAATTTTAGCAGAAACAGAAACAACTGGAAATGTTATTTTTTTTGTCATTTTACAGAGTAATTCTGGTGTGTCACTGCTGTCTGCCGACACACACTGCTAATATGATGTGATCATTATTAACAGGACCTTCACTCTAGCACACTAAGCTTAGTTTTGTTGGATTCCTGGATGTTTCAGACACCTTATTACACTAATATTACACTAATGTTAACTTCTAACTACACCAGCTTCATTAAAAAGCTCAGTCCTGAGCTATTAATTACTCTCACACATATTCAGGCTTTTCTGAGGATCTTAAAAAATAACTTAAGTAAAACGCTAAAAGGCTCTCTACTTTTCTTTCTACTTTTCTTCCTCTACGCTGTTTGTACTTGATGACAGTGATTTATTTCATGTAGGTAAGAAACACAACATGAGTCTCACTTTCCTTCATTTTTCTCACATAAATCATTTTAATAAGTGAACACAACAAAATTAAAGGGAATTCACCTTCAGCGGAGAAACTAAATTTGGGATTAAACACTTATAATCAAGTTTATCGTCGTCCCTATAATTACTACAGATATAAATGTGAACATTATAAGAGCAGAAACTCACCTGTCTGTGGAGGTAATCCTCTTAAGATATATCAGTAATGTTCCATGAAGAGGACAAACGTTGATATTTAGTGGTTTAGTGAAGAAGAAGAAAAGTCGCCCCTCGTCTTCCAGCAGACTCACTTTGTTTCTTCAGGATGTGGTTGGACTCGTCCTCCAGCTGACTGAGACATACCTGAGTCCTGCAGCAGGTTTTCATGGTGCCTCCTCAGACAGGGAGGGACCAGGGTGGGGCCTGCAGAGCCTCTGAACCCTCCCTGTCCGCTGCATGGAGGCCTCTTCACTGGTTCACTGTTAGCAGGTAGAGACTGTCGTCTGTGTGACTCATCGTGAAAAGATTCAACTGCGAAAGAAGTACTCCATCTTTTACTAGTAGTACTACAGTGTAAAATACTCTGTGACGAGTATCAGCATCAGAAAAGTATGACATCTCAGAATATCATCATATCACAATTAGAGATTTATTGTTTTTATGAAAACCTATTTAGTGAATTTTGCTTTTTTTAATTCACTAGTTTTTGTATTGTATTTTCTAATTTTATCATCCTTAGAAGTGTTGCATTTTTATTTTTTTGTGCAGCACTTTGAGCGAATAGTATAAATAGTTTATTATTCACACAGCTCTGAAATTAAAATACTGCCATTTAGAGCATTTATTGGTAGAAAATGACAACTGGTGAAAAGAAAAAAAGAAAAGTTTGCTTATTATTGAAGAAAGGTTTGCTTATCATCGAATTCTTTCATATGGTTTACTTCACTTCCAGTATTTATTTTTATTTTGATGTTGTTCACATTGAACCTTTTGAAGACACAGTATTTAGTATATGAACCACTAACTCATATCTACGTGTCTCCGCTGTGTGAACGTGTTTTTATTGTTATTTTGGTAAAAAGCAGTCATGTGATGGATGGACGTCCACACGGTGCCATCATGTGAGGCTCGCTGTGAAATGAGATCTGCATCATGAGCGCAGCAGGAATGTGGCAGCGAGCGGACCGATCCCTCGTGACCCGTGTTCCCATTCATTCAGGACGTCCTCCTGCACCCCTGCTAACGCTACGCTAATGCTACGCTAATGCTACGCTAACATCATCCATTGGTTTTGCTGCTGGGAACAGAGACGGCTGCAGGACTCAGTATTAAATTTGATAGTTTTATTTTTCTTGGTGAATCAGATCGAGTGACCATACAAGATAAAGATAGACGCATGATCCCATAGATTTTATCAGTCATTCTTTCATCTTTATTATCATTTATCAAGCACCTGAAATGACTGCTTCAAATTTAGTCCCTTAGTTACCATGATGTCAGTCTTAAAATTGCAGACAATCAGATAAAATATACTGTCGCAGGTCGGCGTCACATCAGAAGAGGTTTCTGGTCCTAGTGGTCCTTCTTCAGCTTGGCCAGACCCATGAGGAGCTGGTCCCTCCTCTCAATCCTGGCCGACAGATGCTGATGGTCGCTGGGAATCAGCTCGTTCATCTCCTGGGAAGGAAAGGTAGAGCGTTAGGCGGCCTCGCTCTGACGGCCGTAGTCTGTTGGTTTGTAACTGTTTGTTGATAAAGATAACTATTGAATGAGCTGGAGCAGAGGTTAGGGGTTCGATTCCCATGGTGCCTCTGGACTGGTCATGTGCTCCAGCTGTGGTTAGTAAAGCTCGTCACTTCGACTGGTCGGTTTGGATTCCTTCACAGCGCCGTGTGAACTGGACTGACAAATTTGATGATTTAAGACTCAAAAATACAACTTTCGACAAAGATGAAAAAGTATGTCATGTAAAAAAAAAAAATGTATGCATGTTGATGATCATCTTCCCTGTGCCGGAGAGACTTTACTTTTTGAGAGGCGCTTTATGGATTTATTTGTTGGGCTTTATTAACTCTGGACTCTTTGTTTGTCTCTAAATTCACTTTGTTAGAACCAATCTGACGGCATCTGATCATGTCGAGACCATGAAGAACCAACAGACTTGTGCCTTGCTCTGCTTCACAGTGGGGAATTAATTCCAAACTGAGTGAAAATGAGGGACGAATCCTCAACATTTTAAATCTAAGAAGTAAAGTTAAACATTTGAATTACCGTCTTGCAGTTATGCGCCAACCAGTCAGGCCACTGAACAAACAACAACAAGTGTTTATAGTCAGTGTTATTCTCCGATCTGAGCTGAGGCTGAAGCTGCATACTGAATGAGGACAGAAGCACTGAAATGATCTTGTGGTTTGAAGTTTAAAGGATGATTTCAGGGTCTTTGTGCTGCTCTCTATGAAGCAGCAGGAAACACTTTAAGAGTCGCCTTTCAAACCTAAAGGAGGATTTGATACATAATTAACTAAAAACATGAAATAAAATAAATAAATACAATAAAATAAAAAAATGAATAAAAAATTACTGCTTTTCAGCAGATTAATCCCTGAGCAGCTCATGTGGGTGACTGTTTTGTTCTCTTTGTTGGTCCAGAGATAAGCACCGAGTCTTTGTTGGTCCAGAGCTAAGCACCGAGTCTCTGCTGGTCCAGAGCTAAGCACCGAGTCTCTGTTGGTCCAGAGATAAGCACCAAGTCTCTGTTGATCCAGAGATAAGCACCAAGTCTCTGTTGGTCCAGAGCTAAGCACTGAGTCTCTGTTGGTCCAGAGCTAAGCACCGAGTCTCTGCTGGTCCAGAGCTAAGCACCGAGTCTCTGTTGGTCCAGAGATAAGCACCAAGTCTCTGTTGGTCCAGAGATAAGCACCGAGTCTCTGCTGGTCCAGAGCTAAGCACCGAGTCTCTGTTGGTCCAGAGATAAGCACCAAGTCTCTGTTGGTCCAGAGATAAGCACCAAGTCTCTGTTGGTCCAGAGATAAGCACCAAGTCTCTGTTGGTCCAGAGATAAGCACCGAGTCTCTGTTGGTCCAGAGCTAAGCACCGAGTCTCTGCTGGTCCAGAGCTAAGCACCGAGTCTCTGTTGGTCCAGAGATAAGCACCAAGTCTTTTGTTGGTCCAGAGCTAAGCACTGAGTCTTTTGTTGGTCCAGAGCTAAGCACCGAGTCTCTGCTGGTCCAGAGCTAAGCACCGAGTCTCTGTTGGTCCAGAGATAAGCACCAAGTCTTTTGTTGGTCCAGAGCTAAGCACCGAGTCTCTGCTGGTCCAGAGCTAAGCACCGAGTCTCTGTTGGTCCAGAGATAAGCACCGAGTCTCTGTTGGTCCAGAGATAAGCACCAAGTCTTTGTTGGTCCAGAGATAAGCACCGAGTCTTTGTTGGTCCAGAGCTAAGCACCAAGTCTCTGTTGGTCCAGAGCTAAGCACCAAGTCTCTGTTGGTCCAGAGCTAAGCACCGAGTCTCTGTTGGTCCAGAGCTAAGCACCGAGTCTTTGTTGGTCCAGAGCTAAGCACCGAGTCTCTGTTGGTCCAGAGATAAGCACCAAGTCTCTGTTGGTCCAGAGCTAAGCACCGAGTCTCTGTTGGTCCAGAGCTAAGCACCAAGTCTCTGTTGGTCCAGAGATAAGCACCAAGTCTCTGTTGGTCCAGAGATAAGCACCAAGTCTCTGTTGGTCCAGAGCTAAGCACTGGTTACGTCAGGGGCTTGGGGTGGGGTTATTGAGACCAACAAGACCGGAGTAAATACTGCCTGGTTCGATCACAAATGTATTGAAAGCACTCCTGGGACACATGGACGTTTTGCACAAACTGTTGCTCACTGAAATCCAGATCAATAGTGTCCCACCAGTACCGTGATCGTGGATGTATCCAGGCTATAGACGACCTCCGTCTCTCTGGTAGTCATGACACAAACGGAGTTTGTGTTCTCAAACGGAGTCGCTGCTCGAAGCGATTATTAACAGTTATACGGTGTTATATTTGTGCCACATTCCTGAGCGAACAATGAAAGATTTGAGCACAAAAATATATTCGGTGTTTAGTAAATTTATTTTTGAACAATCACCTCTGAGTCTCAGTGTTTCTCCTGCTCGTCGTTTGCTCGCTCCAAATCTGTCTTTGTTCGCTCAGGAATGTGGCACAAAATATAACGCCATACAGTTGGTTTTGTCGGCTCTGGATTTTTTGTTTTGATTTCACACTTCACAAGCTTTTGCAGCGACGTACTCGTGTTTTGCAGCGACGTACTCGCGTTTTGCTGCGACGTACTCGCGTTTTGCTGCGACATTCTCGTGTTTTGCTGCGACGTACTCGTGTTTTGCTGCGACATTCTCGTGTTTTGCTGCGACGTACTCGTGTTTCGCAGCGACATACTCATGTTTCGCTGTGACGTACTCGTGTTTTGCAGCAACATACTCATGTTTCGCAGCGACATGACGTGACGTACTCGTGTTTTGCAGTGACGTGATGATGTGGTTCTGACTGGGCTCCTTGCTAATGGAAAAGTGACCGGTGCTCAGACAGAAGGCAGGAGGAACCAACTAAGAACCAGAATTGAACGAGCATCGGGTTCCTTTTGGAGGAAAAGAGGTAAGAAAGACTCGAAACACAATCACCAAGACGCTCAACGTTCATCTTGGATCGTCCCTGTCTGTTGGACAATCAGTGGTTTTCTTTATGTGGAGTCATTTTTCATACTGAATGACAGATTTAAAACTTGACACATCACTCCATTAAATCCACCAACCAGTCAGTGGAGTCAACTCTTCATAATATTTCCATGTCTCACATAATGGAGATATAACTCACCTCATCCACTAACTCACACAAACTGCACTGACTGAGAGGGTTTTTAAGTGAGTCTGGAGGCAGTTTGAGAGCTCTGGGCTGGTTCTTTATGAGTGACAAACACATCATGTGACTGAACTATGTCTATTAGGAAAGGTCACTTTGGTGCCAAGATGAGAAGAAACATTTGACTTTCATTCATGCAGGACTAAAGACGTCATCAACAAATCATGTCCTCTGCTCTCCTGAATGAGTTCAGTTTGCAGTAAAAACGTTTGGCTTCTTACGTTTGCGATGCTCTTGGCTCCTTCGCCGCTGGTGAAGTCAGGTACCGGTCCAAAGGAGCTCAGGACCCTCCTGATGCCCTCTCCATAGCGTTTCATGTAGTCCTCCAGACCTGTGGGAGGACAGCTGATCAGGATTGGCTTGTTCAGGGCAAAGAGCAGCAGCTTCCCTGCAGGCTAATAACTCAAGTTTTTCACTAAAGGACGACATGCAAGCAGCACCATGTTTACTTCTGCTTACCTAGTAAAATAACATCCTGGCTTTGAATTCATCTCCAGTATTGTAAATATAACGCTCACTTCTGGCATCAAATTCTGTCTTCAGAGCAGCCTCCACTGAGAAAAACTGATATGTTTACATCAAAGCCAGTAATGTAGTAACGGCAGATAACGAAATAAATTTGCCCGTTTTAAAATAAAACAGGCTAATAAGGTAATAATTTCTTATTATCTGCTGGGTATTATGTTGTTGACATTATTGACTAGGGGTGGGCAAAAATATCGATATGGCAATATATTGCATTACTTTTCCATCTGATAGAATATTGATTTTTAATTTCTTAATGAAGATTTGCCCTAATTTTAAATCCAGAGAACTTCTGCATGTTGAAATAAAAATTCAAATAAAAAAAATAAAATAAAAATAATCCATAGTAACTTTGACAGCCACCCTAATATATATGTGTGTGTATATGCATATATAAATATATGTACTGTACACATGTAAATATATGTACCTATATACAACTTGTATTTTAAGCTGCATTTTAAATTTCTCAGTGATCTATGTAGAATATCACAATATATCGCAATAATGTATCGTATCATGACTCCAGTATCATGATATGTATCGTGATATCTTTGCCAGTACCCACCCCTATTATTGACCTATTACATTTTAAAAATATCAAATTTATTATGATATAATAGGCTGTTATTACGTTATTGGCTTCTACAGTTTATTCATTATATTTTACAGTTCAGGTGTCATCAGAAAGGAGAGTGCTTTATAAATAACTTCTTTGAGTGTTAGATGAGCTCTCATTCCCCTCATTGATTAAGCTTTAATGATTTATTTGTGATGTAGGCAGCAGGCTCTGTGGCTGATGAATGATTTATTACTGCCCAAAGAAACCGTTAACGATTAATAAACGATAACATTGTCATACTAACATCCTCCAGCACACGTTTGGTTCAGATAGTGTGGCTTAATGTGGAAACATGATGACACACACAGCTAATGATCTGTGTGTGACTCATAAAGTGGAGCATTGACTTACTTTGTTGACATTCCTGTGATAAGTGAGGAACGAGATGATCCCCAAAGTGTGGAGCAATAATGTGCCCAAACCACCTGACATTTAAGATAGCTGTGAAGCTTTTAGAAGGGCGTCGCCCTCCTTTCATCGCAGTTATTCAACGTGGACGACATAGTTAGAAAAGATTCTTTTACGACCCTGTTGTTTCAGCCTGGAGCTGAACTTTGAATTTTGACATATATATGACACGGCCGTGTGATAAATACCATCTACCTACAAGCTGTGGGAAGAAGTGCTATTTTCAAGCCGTGTAACTCAGCTGCCATTGTCTGTTTTTAACATTTACTGCATGAAAACTAAGAATGAAGCCCAACAATATCTGATATACAGACTTTAACTGATATATAAGATCCTCCAGCATCATCTCCTTCACTTTAACTGGACTCTTTCTTTCTCACTGAGTTCCCTACTCTTCACCATTTTAAACAGGAGTGAGGAATTTAAACTGAATTCACCTTTTTAGACCCAAATTTGATCCAGAATTCACTGAGAAGTCAGAAATGAATCCAGAATAAGAAACAACCACTAAAACATCTTTTTCTGTTCAGGAATGACAGGAAATAACTGAAGAGTTTAACATCTCAATCAATAAATAATAAGAATGCGCTTTGATATTTTTTCTTGTTTTTTGTAAAATAGTGAATATTAAAATGTCTGGATAACAACAATACTTTTCCTTTACCATTAAAGATATCATTTTGATTAAAGAGCTTGCACATACTGGTGGATTAACCACTACAGAAACATTAAAAATATTTTGGTGACCAGTAATACTGCTCATTTAGGGCAGCAGTGGGAAACACCTACTGCAAAGCAATTCAGTGGACTGACCGTTAAAGTTAAATACTAAAATAGTCGTAGCTCATGGTAATTATAGCTTAATGTCAAAGATGCCTCAACATGAATGAGTCAGTCATCGATGGCATGAACAACTGTAACTTTACCAGTTTATTGTGTCTCACTGTTGCTCACTTTCATGGGAAACTATAAACGCTCCATGTTGAAGAACCCGATCCACAGCAGGAACAAACAGTGTCGTTTTAAAAAAACAAAAAGTTTCCTGAAACAAAACTGAACCCTCAAATCTGATCAAACTAAATTAAAAAGTAAAAGGTTGACACAGAACAATGAATACAGCCAGTACAGGATGTGAGACATGGTGACCGTCATGTCATCCACTGAGTGTGAAGCTTTGACTTCAGCATTTTGGCCGATCGCCATCTTGGTTTTGCAACCAGAACTGACCACACTGAATAAGACAGTTTTAGGGAATCATCCTCTGCTTTGTGGTCTGTTTGACTCTAAACAAGACCATAATTTACTAAATGAACATCATGATGTGTTGAAGAAGACTTGAAACTAAAGACCATAAACTCATGTTTACAATGTTTACTGTTGGAATAAATAAAGAGAGAAGTACCATCATTTTTTATTAGACTGATATAGAACCAAACTAACTGAAAAAGCATGTGTCATTTAAACACCTCAGCTGAAGTGAAATATTGGACAGTAATTAAAATTAAGCAAACACTAACAGGAAACTTTCCAAACCTCTTCAAACCTTAAACAGGTCTTTTTTTGCTTTCTGAAATCCCTCCATCAGGATGACTGAGCACCTCCACATTAGACACTGTATTGGTTAATGGTTGAGCTTTTAAAGGTGCAGTACAGTCCACCTGTGTTTTCACTGACAGAAACTCTTCTGTCTTGAAAAGTTGTGAAAAGTTTCATCGAGGACAGCAGCTGCTGTAAATAGAAATAATTTTTTCTGTTTTATATTGTTTTTTTTTCTGGTTTTTATATCGCTTCTTAATGCTGCTGCAAAATAATTCTGCAAAAGTATTTTATTTTATTGGAGTTATAGTGGTTACAATGATTTTCCAAAGTCACCAAGCAAAAAAGATAGATAGATAGATAGACAGGATGGATGATAGATAGACGGATGGATGGACGGACGGATGGATGGATGGATGGATAGATAGACAGACGGATGGATGGATAGATAGATAGATGGATGGATGTATGGATAGATGGATAAATAGATAGACAGGATGGATGATAGATAGATAGAAAAACAGGATAGATAGATGGATGGATGATAGATGGATGGATGATGGATAGATAGATGGATGGATGGATGGATGGATAGATAGATAGATAGATAGATAGATGGATGATGGATGGATAGATAGATAGATGGATGGATGATGGATAGATAGATAAATGGATGGATAGATGGATGGATGGATGGATGGTGGATGGATAGATAAATGGATGGATAGATGGATAAATAGATAGATAGACAGGATGGATGATAGATAGATAGAAAAACAGGATAGATAGATGGATGGATGATAGATGGATGGATGATGGATGGATAGATGGATGGATGGATGGATGGATAGATAGATATATAGATAGATGGATGATGGATGGATAGATAGATAGATGGATGGATGATGGATAGATAGATAAATGGATGGATGGATGGATGGATGGATGGTGGATGGATAGATAAATGGATGGATAGATGGATGGATGATGGATAGATAGATGGATGGATGGATATATATATCCATCTATCTATCATCCATCCATCATCCATCCATCTATCCATCCATTTATCTATCCATCCACCATCCATGGATGGATGATAGATGGATGGATGATGGATAGATAGATGGATGGATGGATGGATGGATAGATAGATAGATAGATAGATGGATGATGGATGGATAGATAGATAGATGGATGGATGATGGATAGATAGATAAATGATGGATAGATGGATGGATGGATGGATGGTGGATGGATAGATAAATGGATGGATAGATGGATAAATAGATAGATAGACAGGATGGATGATAGATAGATAGAAAAACAGGATAGATAGATGGATGGATGTGGATGGATAGATGGATGGATGGATGGATGGATAGATAGATGGATGATGGATGGATAGATAGATAGATGGATGGATGATGGATGGATAGATAGATAAATGGATGGATAGATGGATGGATGGATGGTGGATGGATAGATGGATGGATGGATGATGGATGGATAGATGATGGATGGATGATAGATAGATGGATATATATATCCATCTATCTATCTATCTATCCATCCATCATCCATCCATCCATATGGATGGATGGATAGATAGATAGATAGATAGATAGAGAGATGGCTGGACATATAGATGCTGTGAAACTGGACCATCATTTGAAGCTGACTCAGCAGGCTGGATGTTTTCAGTGGACTGTTCCTTTAAAGGCAGATAACGCTCTCCTGGTTTCTATAAAAGCTGAGTCACTGAAGCAGCCTGAGAGCTCCACTATCTGATGGGAATGACTTAAGGACGGGAAACAGCAGCAGCAGCAGCAGCGGCTCTTTGGTGAACATGAAGCAGACTGTACCTACAGGTAGAGCTTCACCTGGCTCCAAGGCCGCCATGTGGGCTCTGTGAGTTTAGGATTACTGGTGTGAGGGAGTGCATTCATGGCCAGCCATCAAAAGAGTGCTTTGTTCTGCCAAAGCGTCCTTTTCCCCCCCTGTGTGTACACAGTCAGGGTTTCACACTGGCCTCTGATATTCTCCATGTCCCTGAAGGGAGGCTCTGCATGTATGACCCACTGAGACATGTGAGCTATGTCACTGTTGTTTTTTTACTTTTCATCTGATCGGTGCCATCCCTGAGAGCCTTTCATAAAGCACTGTGCTGGAGTCGAAGCCAAACGTGTTAATTATGTTAAATAAACAGAGATTACAGGGCTTTTTAACTCTAAATATGTCAATAGTGTGAACAGTAAAAGCCTCGAAGACACAGAGGAGGGTTAGCTGCACTTATCAGAGGAAACAATGATTTTACTTTTATTCTATTTATATTTCCCTTTAATTTTGAGTGTCTTCTCAATCTTTTTGTCCTCAATAAGACAAAAAAAACCTGTAAAAATTATTGGGAGCATATTGCTGCCACATCATAAAAATTAAAACTTGGGCTGTCAAGTGATTATTTTTAAAAATTAACATTAATCTCTATTTTTTACTGATACATATTGTTTTTACTGTGTAAAACTCTCTTATTGATCATCTCCATCACTTCTTCCTCAGGTCTGTAAAGACTTGATCACTGCTAAATAGCCTGTTAGCCGTTAGCATCCCTCTGATTAGCTGCACTAGCATTAGCTTAGCTCCTAGCTGTTAGCTCAAACTGGAAGTTGTTGTCCTTTCTGGCTGTTCCCTTCTGGGGTTACAACAGCAGATGATCCACTTGTAGACTTGCGTTTATCGTCGCCCATTTTGGTAGCCGGGACCGGGAGGGAGTCGAACCCGGGTTCCCCAGGTTCGGTGGCATGAGCAATCATCCACTGCGCTACCGTCTGGCTAGCTCAAACTGGAAGTAGTTCCCTGATATTTTAATTCAGTTTTTTACACAAGGTGGATATTGCGGAGCTGTTAGTAATTTAATTTAATTTTTTAAAATTTAACTTTACTTTAAACCCTATTAACATGTCAACACCAACAGCCCTAATTATAACAAGATATTTTAATGTTATAATAAGATTGATTCACATTATATGGAGATAGTTTTTACCTTATAACAACATATTTTCATGTTATTATAACATACAAACGTATCACAAAGTAACAAGGAACTTTTCTTGTTGTAACAACACATTATTTATCTAGTTATGTTCAAACTGATATTGCTATCACATGAAACTATCTTCCTTTAATAACATTTTTTGTTCAAGTAGATGAATGAGAAAAGTTTGTATGTTTGTAATAACGTGAAAATATAGTGTTTTTTTCCCATTTATCCAAGCAAAAAGAGGGAACCTTACCAGCAGGTGCATTGAGGTGAATCGTTTCCATGGGACCAATGAAGGCGTAACGCATTCCCAGGCCCTCTGACATCACCAGGTCGATGTCCTTCACAGAGATTACGCCATCCTGATGAGGAGGAGGAGAGAAAATGAATCTGTCTTTGTATTCCTTTACAAAATCATTCATTCAAGGAAATGACTGACTCAAAAAAAATACTTTATTTTCAGTGAGAATACTCTGAGTCACCTGTCAAGGGTTTTCCGCCTGTTTCCTGTTCCTGGTTTGTTCTGAGTAACACCAGCTCAGATTTAGTGTCAGGGCGTAAAGACCATGTGGTTCAGGTCAGGCAGGTCATGGCTTTTTACCCCCTTTGATCCCATCAAAATAAAACTCCCACCATATAACGTTTCAGCCAATTCGGTGTCCTCTGGATTATGTAGGAAGCACCAGGATGGATGGAAGGAAAGGTGGTTCAGGTAATCTCTGGGTTAGAGATACCTGTTGGCCGACCGTGGAGGGAAATCAAAGCTTGGACACGGAGACGGAGAGGGACAGGGTCGTCTTTGTTTGCGTCCTGCGTCCAACAACGGGTCTGTTATCTGAGCAGAGCAGGACGGAGGGTGGGGTCTTTTCTCCGCTCTAATCACCGGGGCGACCGGCCGCTTTCTCAGCCGCTCTGCTTTCCAGCGCTGGCTCCGACTCAACGACTGTTTTCTGTCAGCATGAGAGCGTTTTCAGGAGAGGGAGGGCGAAATACTTCTAAATACCTAACGAATGAGCGCTGGGGACGCTACTCCCATAAAAATGATGGAACTGTTAGCATCCAGCTAATTAGCTGCACTAGCATTGGCTTAGCTTGTGGCGGCTAGCTCGGCCTGGAAGTACTTCCCTGATATTTTAATTCAGTTTTACACAAAAGGTGCATGTTATGTTTGGTCGCCTGGGAGTTTCACAATGAATAAAATAAATTTTCAAAATAGAATGAACCTTTGGGAAGTACACTGCGTACTGAGACAAAATAACAGCAATTAATGTGTTTATAAAAAACTTTGACTTTAACCTAATTATAATTAAAACAAGGTATTTTAATGTCATAACAGGATTTTCTTTTGTACTTTCAGTGCAGTTTTGGGGTCATAATGGATTACATCAGGCTTTTTTTTTTTTACTGAATATTTGTTGCAGCCCAAGAAGGCTGTACTTCTGGTCCTACTTTGATGGTTTACATGACGCCTGTGCTTTGGCAGTTATGGTTTTTCTTCGGTTCGGTTTGTTTCACAAATTATTTTGACCTAATTATGTGGCCTAAATAATTTGACCTCTGTGATTGGCCTGGTAGTTCTAGGGCGTTGTGTCACTCATAATAATAAATAGTCTGGTATTATATATATTGTTTCATCAGCTGCGCTTTGTTTTGTTATTACAGATTGTGGGGCTCTCGTGAAAATGATGTATGTATTATTTATGTTGACAGACGTGAAGCCAAACCTGACAGATGAAGGTGATGAGTGACAGCCAGCTTGTTGACGGATGACAGTGATCCGTGTCAATTAAAGATCAAGCCAGTTCCTTAAAACATAAAGCAGCCGATGGTGACTCATGATCATTTTAAAGCTTATTTCTATCTCACACAGGTAACATCCTCTGCTTGTTCTGAAGAATCTGTCACCTGAGTAATGCCTTAAACATCCACCCTGACTTAATTAGAGCCAGGCCCTCGTGCTGAGTTTTTACAGCTAGGATAATGTTCAGGATTTACCTGCCGATCAACATGAGAAAGATCATTCCTGTTCGACAGGTTTGTACTTCTTCTTGACACAACATTTATGATGCTCCAAAAACCAAAACTTAGCCTCTGGTTCAATGTGTCATGTGTTAAAGTGAATATATAACAGGGATTTGGACCATTGTTTTTATTTAAAGATAATTTATTAACGTAAAAGCCACCAGACTCCACTGAAGAAACTGACGTTTTTGTACCTCGCTGATCATCGTGAAACTCACTGCCTTCAAACTCGACAGAATATCAGAAACATTGTCGCTGATGAAAGGAGATCTGTATCTGCTGGTTACTACCAATTAAACAGAGTGCAAGTGTGTCCAAAATCCAGTAAGGTTTAGGTTTTAGTTATACACTGAAAAACAGTCTCACTTTGGCTCGGGGATGGTAAGAGCTGTCTCAGGTCTGATTCCTTGTGGCTTCAGTATGAGTTTCATGACTGAGAGCTAAAGCATTTTCTTTAAATCCAGTCTTTATTTTTGACCGAAAAGTTTGTGCACTGTAATTCACATATACCCCAAGAAATCATAAATAGCGACGTCAAAAAAATGCCAGACTTTCATCCAGCAGACTGATCGATCTGTCCTGTAACTTCTCTCCTTAAAATACACCACTTCCATAGATGTTTTAACCCAAATCACTGTCTTTTCCTGGACCTGACCAAGACGACGAAAGCAAACTTTGAAAAGACTGTAGCGAAATCAACATCTTGCTGGATGTTCGTTGGGAAAATGCTAGGGCTGTGACGGTATGGCTTTTTTATTACCTCGGTGAAAAAGCACCCAATCAATGCGGTATGGCAGTTTAGTGGTGATGGCAATAATGCTAGCCTTAAAAACAGGATATTACTAAATATTACTGTTTATATTTCATATCAAACACAACATGCACTCCTGTAACGTTCAACAGCAAACATACAGAGATATATTTTTTTATTATTTTAATATAGCAGTGATGACGGTAATGAGCTACCGCAGTCTGTATCACATGACCGCGGTATTGCGGTGATGCGGTTATCGTCCCGGCCCTAGAAAATGCAGAAAATGAGGAATAAGGTGACATGAAGAGTTGTATGATGATGTGTTGAGGAATCATACGCTGGGCCGTCAAGGAACAAATACATGTTTTATTGAGTCTATTTGAACCTTTTCTTTAATCTGCTGGTTTGGCACGTTGACGCTACGCACCAGGGCATTATAAAGGTGTGCACAAACATTATTGGGACTTCTCTTGACAATATATCGGACCTGTACAAGTCAAGCGAATCTTGGCAGATGCCACCCACCCTTTGTTCAGAGAGTTTGCATTGCTTCCTTCAGGTCGCAGGTACGCTGTGCCAAGATGTAAAACCAATCGTTGTAAAAACTTTTGTCTCGACAGTGAGCGCATTTCTGAATTCTTCTGTTTCTTGATTATAGCTGACCTATAGGTCGCCCCTGCATAGACACTTAATCATTTTTATTTGTCGAGTTACTCACTTTTGTATTTCTGGACCCTTGTTTTTACATTTCTTGTATGAGTATGCATTTAATTAGTTATTTGTTTATTACATAGTCTTCTGGAAATCTTGCATGTTACGCTCTATATGGATTTTGTTTGTTTGTTTGTTTTAACCACTGGGTGAGTAGACCATTGCCCCTTTGGGGATAATAAAGATAAAGATTTGATGACGGACCGTCACGGAAGTCGAAAACTGCTTGAAAAATAAATATGGAGGAAGCTAAAAATGTTGATTTTAAAATGTTCGCTACATTAAATCCAGAGAGAGAAGCTTGTCTGGGAGCATTAGGGAGTTTCTTGATTGATGGAAGTTGTCTCCAGTGCCTGACATAATGGTTAGTGGCAGACTGAAAAGGCCTTGGCGTTCTTTACATCCTTGTTTTTGAACAGCTCGTTAACTGAAGACAAACACAGCTGATCTGTGGTCAGCCATGAACACACCCAGCTGTCACAGATGGAGCTGCTTCCACAGATAAGTCCTGACACTTTGACATCAACGTGGTGTTTTCACCAGCTGGGACCTAAAGGGTGCTCAGGGTTAAGTGAGTGGTCCAATCACGGTATGGAATGTCATGCAGATATGAGCCGGAGCTTCCACAGCTCTGTGTGAAGACACAAATATCACATGCATGGACACTGTGTTACAGCCAGCACAGAGTCAGGAGTCGCTGCTTCATTTCCCTGAAGTGTGCTTTAATTCTCAGAAGCTGCACAGAGACATTATTTATCCCCAGTGACTGAACTAAGAAGGGCTTTCACCTGACGGCAGCCTCACTCAGCTCATCACTGAACCAAGACGCTCCTCTTGAAACAAGAGCGACTAAGGAGAGGCGAACGAACTCTTTAAAAAGTCCAAACCGGGACAACAAAACAAATGGCAAAAGTGTCCTAACAGAATCTAGAACTACCAGAAATTCCCTAAACGCATTCCTGAGACACTGCATTCACAAGAATGGTTCGTACAAATGAACAGACAACCTGTAAACAGTGGTAACAGCCATAAAAACGTTGGAAATGCAGTCACTGAATATTCGATCAGCACTGCCTAGTTTGACTGATGGAGTTTGGCTCGTCGGCTTCAATCCATATTTGTTTTAAGCCTAAAACTGATGCTCTCCTGCTCACAAAGGAAGTTCATTTGATAACATAATTTAACTCCTTCAGGTCAATGAATAAATTTCTTCAAATTGAGGATCCATCCCATCATGCAATGCAGGCCGGATCTCCTGCTTTCCATAGAGAATGAAGAGAATCTGTCGACTTCATGAACCTTAATGTTATTCAGTCTATCTGTACTCCTGAGTCATGTTAGATAGCTTTTCAGCTTTCATTATGTTTTTGACTGAGAGTCCCATATGGGGTAGGCATTAGCATATTGTATTATTTATCTATCTATTATCAATCTTGATCAGCCCTGGAAGTGACTCGCCTTGGTGTCACTATCGTTAGTGTTCTTGTAAAAACAAACATTTTTTTCATGATGAAATAGAGAGTCTCTTCTTTCATTTGAGCTATTCACTGTTTTCAGAGACATAGTACAAAATATTCTGTGGGTCTAGAAATATGACTCAAAATGAGCAGAAACGCTGGAACAAGACACTTTGTGTTTTATAAAACGACGGCACTCAATGAGTTACTAGTATCATATACTGTATAGAAACTCAGGATCATACTGTCTAAACATGACTGGACTTGTGCACGTTATGCTGTCGCTTCATTCGAGGTGTGTTTCTTTTGCTCTTCCTGTGCATCCTGCTGCACTTCTGCTACCATTACCTGCATGTCAGGTAATCAGTCTTTTGATGTGTCGTGAGTTTTGGTGCTTTGACAATAAGAATGTGAGAGACGACTGAAGTGAACCTCAGAGAACGAACGAGGTGAGGTAGAGGTGTAAAAGTTAGCCTGAAGCTATCGCAGTGCACAAGCCTGTTCTGACAGTGTGAGCACATTCCTCTAAGCATCAGCCTCTTTGGATTAAAGTCTGTCTTTAAGTCAGATGGCTCCCCTCAGACAACAAGTCACTTTTAATATCATGATTGTGTGGCTTCCGTAATTAGATTTTATGGTAGAGAAAACTAAAAATGAATGCCATTTTCCACAAAAAAGGATTATGATTGACAGTCTGCTCTTTAGAGCCACGTGCTGCAGAAACATGTCACTGGTTTTATCTGAGAATCCCTTAATTTAAAGCTTTCGTTTGCACAGCAGTTAACAGCCTGAATGCACGTGTGTGTTCAGCACCAAGGCACTTTGTTCGATCGATCTAACTTTTGTTTGGATTCACTGCTGCAACCAAGTTTCCTCTGGTGGGATAATAAAGTTTGACTTGACTTGAGGGTTCAGGGGCTCATTTATCAAAGCAGCGTACACCAGCATCCACGTTCACGTTCTGATTTATAAATAGTGAACTGAGCGCGGGACCTGGTGCAGCTCCACGCCAACTTCATAGCTGCCGTACCCCAGGTTCTGATGCTTTGGTCCGTTGGCGACACTTAGAGGGGATGTTGGGGAAACTGTCACTAGTTTGTGTAAAACTGTGCAAAACACAGCTGTGCGCAGAGCTGTGACCTTGGAGCGTCACAGGAGGAGCCGAGCGCTGCCAGAGCCACACAGGTGCCGACAACCGCCGGACACCGACCGATCGGGAGTGAGCCAGTCGACCCTGAGCCGGGCCATGCCACCTGTGTTGGACTGGATCATCCACACGTCAGCCAGGCATATTAAAATTTGCATACAATGCAGTTAAACAGGTCAACATTAATGCACAATTTGCAGCGATAGCTGGATTTCCTGATGTAATCAGAGCGATCGACTGCATTTATGTTACAATAAAAGCACGATAAATGAATGTGACCAACATCGATGCGATGTGGTCTGGCTCAACAGGCGATTCATACATCCTAAATAAAAGCATGGTGGGAACGGGCTGCATGTGTGCGTCCCCGATAATCATCTACACATGTGCAAAAAGTCACAAATAGCTTCATCAGCATCAGTGTGATCCGTCAGGTGCAGCACATGTTGCGTCTAATCCAGTGTTTTGAACTCAGGTGATCGTGGCTACGCCCTGAAGTTTCTCCTCTCGTGATGAGGACAGCCCCACGCTTATTTAAATGAATTCGCATATGTATTTATGGGTGTGGTGAGGGAGTAGTCCCCTACGCCAACATGTGCGCTCAATTCCACGCTGACTGGGATGTATCAAGGGAAGATGAGTGGATTCTGACGTTCACACTGTTTGATAAATCTGGATTTTTGACAGCGTACGCCAGCTCTCAGTATGAATGCTACGCATGTATTGATAAATGAGGCCCAAGGTCATTTATATATAAATGCTCTGGAAATTGCTCTGTATTTTACAACGGCTTTCCTGCACAGGAAGTGACATCATCGACATCAACCAGTCAGATAGAGGGACAGGAAGCAACATCACCGCTGGTGCCTCACATATCCTGTGTCCGTTTGAAGCACTGGGTGTGAACAGCCTCAGAAATTAACTTTTACATTTTGTACTGCAACTACTGCACAACAGTTTCCCTTGGAATGCATAAAGTTCCATCCTGTCTTGGGAAACACGAAGGCAAGTATATATATGTGGCCTAAGGGCAGACATGATGATGTTGATGATGATGCTGTTGGACAGGTCAGGCCCTAACTAACCAAACGCCACTTGGTCTGCTGGCCCTCAGCATCAGAGACGGACACATGTGGAAACCCTCTTACGCCCCTGAATATGCTTCTTCAACCGCATAATATGTTATCCAACTCCGTAACCACGGAGACCCCTCGAGCCCTCGCAGTTCTCCGTCCTGGTGCCGGATACGCAATGCAATTTCTCTTCTGAGGGAGTCGAACCCAGGGTCCCCAGGCCAACGGCATGCGCAATCATCCCCTGCGCTACCGGTCAGGTAAAGTGTTCTCTACTCTACCTCTGATGAAACAAGAATGGAACAAGGTAAAAACAAACATTTTTTTCATGATGAAATAGAGAGTCTCTTCTTTCATTTGAGCTATTCACTGTTTTCAGAGTCACAGTACAAAATATTCTGTGGGTCTAGAAATATGACTCAAAATGGACAAAAACGCTGAAACAAGGCACTTTTGTTTTGTAAAACGACTGGCACTCAAAGGGTTAACACACGGCGGTACTTGGGATCGAGTTCGCAATGAAATAGCTTCTCATTATTTGCATGGGACCATTTCTCGGCCTACAGTGAGTTATTGCTGTGGAAACATGAGTCTGTTGTGCCACACCTGCTGCCTGACGACTTCTGCTGTAAACTATTTGTGGTCGATGACTAACAAATAATCATTTTGCAAGAGTTCGGCAAGTTGTTGGTTTCCTTCTAAGACACAACCAGGTCGAAACACTGGATGAAATCTATCAGCAACTCATGTGAAATATGTTCTTCAAAACACCTCAAATACACGGCAGTGGAAGTGTTTACTGGTACTTAAACTGGTACGGACTGGTCTTTAAATGAGCATGGACTGGCATATAAAAAGGGTTTTTACACACATGATCAGCAGTGACTCAAATCCTGCTCTGACTATTGTCTTCTTTGTTCAAATGATGGGAGTCTTATGAGAAAGTGACATCTACATCGTCATAAAATCATGCAAACCAGTGAACAAATTTCCACACAAGAGTAAACAAACTTCACTTGTGTGAAGTTGAAGAAATGCTTTCGTGCCTTTTTTTAGCCGAGCTGCAGAGAATCCTTTCTGGGGTATAAAAAAACCTCTTTGGATGTAAAATGAGAGATTACATGAGTAAGTTAAAGGAGAAGTTATTTCTCTTTTGTCCAGATGCAGACGGTCACACTTATCAGTGTTTTGACCCATTTAAATAAGGAAAACAGTAATGCCATAAATTGATGTTATGCACTTTCTGAATCTTGATTTTTCTCTTTATATCCAAACTCACTGTAAGTCTGTTATTTGTGCGTGAGGGTGTTTGCACAGAAAAAAATCACACTGCTTTTTATTTTATGACTATTTCTACAGGTTACATTCACATAACAAATAGTAAAAATACATTTTATTTATCTAATAATCGTGTTTATTTTAACACTTCCTTTGCAAAAAAAGATGTAATGGTGCAATTTAAGCTATCATTCGGTCTGCAGGGTTCTTGCACCATTTTAAAAGTCAAATTTAATACTTTTAAGACCTCAACAAATATAATTTAAGACCCAAAAATGTCATAACAATTTCTTTGTTCTGATAACCGATTAATCTCTGATAATATTTTTTATGATTGTTTTTTCCAGCCCTTTAACACTTGCAACAACGGTATAAATTGAAGGCAAAACTTTTTTCTACACTTTAATTTCACAACTTTCAGGAACAAAGAAGTGAACATTGTGAACAAAATAATGAGAAAAACTGCAGTACATCTCTGAATCCTGTGTTTCCCTGTTGGCATTAAATGCAAAATTTAATACCTACAGCAAATTTACAGACATTTTAAGACTTTTTAAGGAACCATGGTAACCCTGGCCTGCTTCTCATTGCATTTTGATTTGAAAGCATGTCTTTCAGTCAGGCAGGGTGTGGTTATTATCGTACTGTTTCTTTTATTCTAGGAGGAAAAGGCTCTACGGTGCTCTTATTAAAGCTGCTGATGACTACAGGACCAACAAACACCTCGACACAAGTGCGGTTCGTTAAATGTTTCCGTCTCCTCTGATTAAATTTCGCTGGCAGTACATCATGACGTCATGAGGTAAGCGTCACACCCACGCTGTTGGGTGTGTGCTGCCTTCAATCAGCATTAATTCCATCACACAGGTGCTTTATTTCGCTCTTTCAAAGTGTTCTCTCGCCACGTGCAGATCTGTTCGATACAGTTAAACATGTGAAACCAAGAAAAGAGAGGGAATAAAGAGGCAGAGAAGAAGAAAAAAGGGGCCCTGCCATGACGGCTCTTCAGGGTGTTTGAAGTCATACCCACAGCTAATCCATTAGAGCTTTAATCGCAGTGTAATAATGGTCATTAAGAGCTTCTGTTAAAAGCAGAAATAACCAAGCCAAGTTTGAGGAGATTTGGGATTTTATCCACTATAAGGGACATTTTTGAATTTTGAATTAGTTTAGTTTCTGATGCATGTGGCTCAGATTGAATGTAAGAATAAAGTTATTAAGCAGAGCAGGTCATCTGAGGTGAATCAGTTGTATAATCCTATCCTGAATCTGAGCTGAGTCAAGTAACAATCATCACACCCATCATCCTCATTATTGTTATTATTATTATATTTCTTACGTGAGCGATCATGTAATGAGGCCTGTCATCAGAGGCTGAGGCTCATTTACTCTCATTGTGTCGCCACTCTTTTGGAAGGAGGCCGTGGAGATTAAAGCAGAGGTGAACTTCCTCTTTCCTGCCTCTGTTACAAAAACCATGAGCAGTCATATTTAGAAACACAAAGCCTCACTGAGACAGAGGAGCTCCTGTTCAGAGACAAAGACACACTAGACCTCAAACATCACGGTTTGGTTTTTGAGTGACAGGCTGATTTATGGCTATAAATAAAGTTCTTCTCTCTTGATTTATTCCCTCAAACATGGTTTGTGGTCTCAGTCTCTAGTTTCAAGTCTTCTTCAACACAGCATGGTGCTCATTTAGTAAATTATGGTCCCATTTCGAGTAAAGCAGGAGATGATTTAGGGCGGGGCTACCTGCTGATTGACAGGTCGTTACCATGGCGATGTCTGTCAAAATTGAACCCGTTCAGTGTGTTTTCACTTCAAAGTCAACTTGAACATTTTGGTTGACGAACAATGTCTCATTCAGCCTTTAGTTGTTCTTTGTGCCATCCTCCTTTGTCACTTTTTGTGTCTGGTTGCAAAAAGAAACCAAGATGGCGACACTGACTACTTCCACTTCTTCTACACAGCCTCTGGGCTCATTCAAGCAGAGTTACAGCTTTGTTAAAAAGGACAGCTGCCCTAAAAAATGCTATTTAATCAAATAAAAAGGCCGCTCTGTTCCAACGCTCAACATCTGAACCCGAAAAGAGCATCTTTCTTTACTCTCAGTGCAAAAGGCCAAATCACTTCACTGTGAAGTAAGAACACAAAACAATATTCAAAAGTAAAAACAAGCAGTGGTTCTGGTAGGAGATGCAAACAGGGTTCACAGCAGTGGTTCTCAACCTGAGGTACAGCACCACCGGTGGTACCTGCGCCCCCTGCTGGTGGTTCTTGGTGGGATCACAGGAATCTCAGTGTTTTTAAAAAATGGAATAAAACCATCTTTAAAATCAACTGTAAAACTTGTTGCAAAGTAATACTATCAAAATTCCACTACAAATGAAAATAAGCTTGAGATAACTGAAATTGGGGGGAAAATATTTTTGTTTTTTTGTTTTGAGATTGAGAAACAAAATAAATCCTTGAAGAAACGTGGGGACTCACAAAGAAATGGTGCAAAAAGGAACGTAGCTACAGTACAACTTTAGTTACACTTGTCCTTAATAATGATATTTATGTTCTCTGTGCCTCTTACGTTGAACTGTATGGAAGAGTTTGCTGTGGCTGACAAATGTTAACAATAAATCATGTTATTAGGAATAAACGGTGCAGAGCTGAGTAGATATTTTAACGCCCATCATATGGTGGTACTTGGACAACCGTCTACTTTCTTAGGTGGTGCTTGGTGTAAAAAGCAGGAGAATAACTAGAGGACAGAAACAGGACACTGACCTGGACCAGCCTCCAGGACTCGGCGATAATGGCCACCTGCACTCTGTTGAGGGCGAAGCCGTCGATCTCTTTCTTCAGACGGACGGGCGCCTGACCGACCTGAGGCAGGACAGATGTTAAGGATGCTGATACGGGATCGACAACCTTTAATGGTGGGTTAAGTTTTCCAAACCTATATTTGGTGTCCCAGGAGAGAATAATCCTCTTAAAGGAGCTAATTACAGGATCACAACCTTAATAACCTTACATTTTAAGGTTGAGAAATGTCACTTAAACTAGACTAAACTTGTTCTTGTCCTGTCGTGAATCTACAGCGAGCTTTAAATCTCCTTAACACCTCCAGCCAGTTTATTAAAAAAAAAAAGTCAACACTGTATCTGTTAAAAGCCACGATAATCATTCTGCATGTTTAAGAAAATGTCGTAAAAAGTCATTTACTTTACTGCGAACCTTAGTAGAACCCTTAAGATAAATGAGATAAAACTATTCATCCCAAAGGAAATGCTTTGCAGCAGTTTTAGCATAAAGCAGAAAGTGTAAACAGATTAAAAAAACCATACATATAGAACAATCACAAGCTATACTGTATATCAAACAGTAAATAAAAATAAGGAAGAGACCGTATGTGTGTGTATATATATATATATATATATATATATGTGTGTGTGTGTGTGTGTGTGTGTGTATACGTATACATACTGTATATATACAAATATGTATACGTATATACACACAAACATATATAAATACAAACACATATACATGTGTATACATATATACAGTATATATATATATATATATATATATATATATATATATATACACATGCATATATTTATATACATATATGTATATACGTGTGTGTATATATTTGTATTTGTATATATGTATATGTAAGTATGTATTTATGTGTGTGTGTGATAATTCTGTGCTGTATTGCTCTAAAGGATTTAACGAAGGTGTGGTTGGATCGTAAACTTCGTACACCCAGGGATTTAAACTGAGTCCTTCAATTGGTTTGTTTTTTTAAAATCCATTGTGCAGAGGTTCGCTTGAATTAATCATTATGTTGTTAATCCAGGTACCATAGAGACGCTGTCATCCCAGATTTGAGACACCAGACTGGATTTACAGACAGATCAGAGCACAGCTAACAGACACTGAACATGACACCACATAAAGCTGATGCTCACTCTGTTTCTCACCTCCCTCCCACAGGTCCTGATATATCCAGGATAATTTAATCTGGGATCTTTACCTTGGTCATTAAGGAGTGGGCGGCGTCCATAACGGCTGCTGCAGTCTCTGGGTGAGGCACCAGCTCCACCAGTTTGACGTAGTAAGGTGGGTTCACCTGGAGAGCAGCACAGGAAGTACAGCATGTTTGACCAATACTGCAGCCTTGAGTATTTTGTATTTACTGTATTTTGTACATGAGCATGTTTTGGCAGTATTTCAGAGACCAACCTCGGCTTAACTTTTAAAGTAACAGGTGCTTCGTCTAATAATGGAGACTGAGAGTGTAATCACAGGTCCTTCAAAATAAAAGCAATACCAAGCTGTGTTTTTGTGCATGATGTAATTGACTGGATTCCCGGTGGAATAAAGTGAATTAATTTGTAATAAAGTGAATTGATTTGGAATAAAGTGAATTGATTGGAATAGAGTGAATTAATTTGGAATAAAGTGAATTGATTGGAATAGAGTGAATTAATTGGAATAAAGTGAATTGATTGGAATAAAGTGAATTAAGTGGAATAAAGTGAATTAATTGGAATAAAGTGAATTGATTGGAATAAAGTGAATTAAGTGGAATAGAGTGAATTGATTGGAATAGAGTGAATTAATTGGAATAGAGTGAATTAATTGGAATAAAGTGAATTGATTGGAATAAAGTGAATTAAGTGGAATAAAGTGAATTAATTGGAATAGAGTGAATTAATTGGAATAAAGTGAATTGATTGGAGTAAAGTGAATTAATTGGAATAAAGTGAATTAATTGGAATAGAGTGAATTAATTTGGAATAGAGTGAATTAATTTGGGATAAAGTGAATTAATTGGAATAAAGTAAATTGATTGGAATAGAGTGAATTAATTGGAATAAAGTGAATTAATTGGAATAAAGTGAATTGATTGGAATAGAGTGAATTAATAGGAATAAAGTGAATTAATTGGAATAGAGTGAATTAATTGGAATAAAGTGAATTAATTGGGAATAGAGTGAATTAATTTGGGATAAAGTGAATTGATTGGAATAAAGTGAATTAATTTGGAATAGAGTGAATTGATTGGAATAACGTGAATTGATTAGCTGTAAACAGGCGCTCATGGCTGAATTTGTGGAAAAGCTGCAGGACTGTGGCTCCACTGACCGGATGAGAGACGAGGCAGCGGCTCCGGTTCTTCACTTTAGAGAAGACGCTGCTCGGCACCAGACAGGAAGTGGAGCTGCTCAGGATGACATCATCACCCACCAGACGCTCTACTTCCTGGAAGACGCTCTGCTTGACCTCCAGCTGCTCAAACACACACTCCTAAAAAAACACAGGTAGTAAATATTATCACACTTTCCTTTGGATACAAAAACTGCTAAAAACACCACACAGAATGATACTAATACTAATCTAAAAATAATACAAACACTGCATCACAACAGCAAACAAAATAAAGGCATCAAACTATAGGTGAGGCAATAAAATCAGAACTATCTCACACTTCATATACCTGAAATATATATACAGTAGTAATACCACAGTGTACAAGTACTCTGTTACTGCATTCCAAATACTTAGACACTTAAGTAAAAGTACAAACATATTGGCAATAAAATCAACTTTAAGTAAAAAAAAGTAAATGTATTTCATTTACTCACACTTAATCATTTATTTTTATTAATGGCACATTAACTGTTAATTAAACTTGGTTAATAGTTTTTTTTTTAAATATTTTATTTATAGGTTTTACAATATTTTACAGCAATCTGCTGTCACTCAAACAAAGAACACAAACAACAACACAAAGGAGATGGAAAGAAAAAAGAGGGAAACTTGGTTAATAGTTAAACAATGAAAAGTTTATTCTAAATAAAATATTGTTTAAGAGCTGACATTACATTCTGATTACATGAACAGTTAACTGGTGCCCTCATTCTAACATTTATATCCTACTTGAAGTATTTGTTCGTGATTACTAAATGATTTCAAACTTTACAGAGTTTTTCTCTGATTTCTGCTTCTTAAATGTGAAATATTCACACTCTGTGATACTAAACTGAACATATTTAAGACGTCTGAAACACTGATCCAAACCAAACTAATCGATTAATGTGGAAAATAACTGAACGGATCGATCATCGATGAAAATGTCTGACTGGGGTTGAGCAGTTAGGGAGAAATTCACCTGTTGATGGTTGTCATTATTGATTTATTCCAAGTTTTCTTTATTGCTCTTGGAAGACCTTTTGTTAAATATCTCTATGGTGTGTGCGTGGACACAGCGTTTATTTCATGGTGTGATCTGTCAGTGGTAATAGAGGCAGCGCTGATGGACGTCATGTTAAAAGAGTGTGAAGGTGGAGTTGAGCTGCAGGATGTCCTACAGTCTGATTTACTGACTGAACTCTGTCAGGAAACATGAGGTCAATGGTTCTACTCTCCGTTTCTCCGTTCGTAATAAGCCCTCCATTGTTCCAGAGTACTCATTTATTTTGGCCTCATCTCTGAGCTCTATTGTGTGACTGAAGCGAGGCGTGCAGGACACTTTCTTGGCTTAAGCTGTTAACTTTCTGTTTTACTATTACTTGTTTTGTCATCGGGAGTTGTTGTAAGACTCGAGGTGACAAAAGGCCAGATGAGTGATTTGGTGTTAAAGCGTCAGCGGAGCAGCAGCTCCTTTTGACAGAGTGACGCTCTGCTGTCTCTGCTTGGCTCCTATAAGAGGCAGCTGATGAGAGGTGAAGCTCAAGGGACGGAGACACACCCAGGAAGCTCTGACAGATGTTAGAAAAACATCAGTTCTTCAGCTCATCTGATCAATGACAGCAGCTGACAACCAGCCAATCAGAGACCATTCAGTTAACTTCTTCCTTTAGTTTCATCCTCAGGTCTGTGCTCCCTGATGTTTTAACTCACTTTTTACACAGTTTGATGGGAGTTTTTCAAAATAAAACGCACCCATTCAGAGGCGTATTGCTGCCGTTCTTGAGGAATAACTTAATTAATTTCTTCTTATCTTATCTGATCTTATCTCTGTTAAACACCAGATTTAAATTGGAGCTTTTTCGTGTGGAGAAAATCAGTTTCACAGATTTACTGCTCATTAAATCAATCGGTCGAATTTCTTTAGGTCTACCTCCTAATTATCACAAACTTAAATCACTTGTATTTATCTGTTGTCTATCAACCCTTGGTTATTGTTTTTATGTATTTTATTTATTGGAAATAATAATTTCTAATTTAATTTTTTTGCAAACAGGAACATATTAAATAAAATTAAATAAATAAAGCTTAAAGAAATATTAATTAAATTAAATAAAAAAACTAAAAATTCTATTCTATGTTAGTATGAATTTAGGAGGATAAAGAAAGCATTTTTTTCTTGTGCACACAGGTTATTATCTTAAAGTAGTCTCAGTGTAATCTTCTAACTATATTGAACAAAAAAATACAAACCAAATGGTAAAGAGTCATTTCATTGACTTATAACTTCTGCCTTATGTCCATATCCATCCATGATGTTGGGCCCCCTTGAGGACAAACCAGAACACACTGACCTGAGGTTTAAACCAGCAGAGAGGATTCATTGGGCAGAATGGTCCCTGTTTATATAGTTATAGGTCATATTATTACTGATGATTTAACATGTGACAGCTGGTTCCTTTTAGAAGGAGCAGAAAATTAAAATACTCAAAGTAAAAGTACTTCAAAATTATATTTTAAGGAGGAGGTAAGTAGAGGGTGATTGAGCTCATCTGATATTTACAGTATTAGAACTTGGTGTCTGGAGCTGAATAATATACATAAAATACTTCATGTAGTACACAAGTCGAACAACTTGAAGCTCATGGAAATAATGTTATTTCTCTACTGTCTCACCTGGATGAAGAAGACTTCCTCCTCAGTGTTTCAGTACTGTCTCACCTGGATGAAGAAGACTTCCTCCTCAGTGTTTCAGTACCGTCTCACCTGGATGAAGAAGACTTCCTCCTCAGTGTTTCAGTACCGTCTCACCTGGATGAAGAAGACTTCCTCCTCAGTGTTTCTCTACTGTCTCACCTGGATGAAGAAGACTTCCTCCTCAGTGTTTCTCTACTGTCTCACCTGGATGAAGAAGACTTCCTCCTCAGTGTTTCTCTACCGTCTCACCTGGATGAAGAAGACTTCCTCCTCAGTGTTTCAGTACCGTCTCACCTGGATGAAGAAGACTTCCTCCTCAGTGTTTCAGTACCGTCTCACCTGGATGAAGAAGACTTCCTCCTCAGTGTTTCAGTACCGTCTCACCTGGATGAAGAAGACTTCCTCCTCAGTGTTTCTCTACCGTCTCACCTGGATGAAGAAGACTTCCTCCTCAGTGTTTCTCTGCCGTCTCACCTGGATGAAGAAGACTTCCTCCTCAGTGTTTCTCTACTGTCTCACCTGGATGAAGAAGACTTCCTCCTCAGTGTTTCTCTACTGTCTCACCTGGATGAAGAAGACTTCCTCCTCAGTGTTTCTCTACCGTCTCACCTGGATGAAGAAGACTACCTCCTCAGTGTTTCTCTACCGTCTCACCTGGATGAAGAAGACTACCTCCTCAGTGTTTCAGTACTGTCTCACCTGGACGAAGAAGACTTCCTCCTCAGTGTTTCAGTACTGTCTCACCTGGACGAAGAAGACTTCCTCCTCAGTGTTTCTCTACCGTCTCACCTGGATGAAGAAGACTACCTCCTCAGTGTTTCTCTACCGTCTCACCTGGATGAAGAAGACTTCCTCCTCAGTGTTTCAGTACCGTCTCACCTGGATGAAGAAGACTTCCTCCTCAGTGTTTCTCTACCGTCTCACCTGGATGAAGAAGACTTCCTCCTCAGTGTTTCTCTACTGTCTCACCTGGATGAAGAAGACTTCCTCCTCAGTGTTTCAGTACTGTCTCACCTGGACGAAGAAGACTTCCTCCTCAGTGTTTCAGTAACGTCTCACCTGGATGAAGAAGACTTCCTCCTCAGTGTTTCAGTACTGTCTCACCTGGACGAAGAAGACTTCCTCCTCAGTGTTTCAGTAACGTCTCACCTGGATGAAGAAGGCTCCCTCCACAGCCTGACTCAGGTCATCGTAGCAGCTGATCAGACTCAGCTGTTCTCCAGATGTCAGATCTCCTCTCAGCATGCCGGCGTCCTCCAGCTGCTTCAGCTGCTTCCTGATCCGACACAAAGACAGATGACTTTTAGCAAAACATCAAATAATAATCAATAGAACAGTTCGATCAAAGCAGAAAACAAACCACTCTTCTGTCTATCAAATCAGTCAAATCTAAAGCCTTTATTGTCATTATATGTAGTAGTTTTTATTTCGAATACACAAATAATACAAATAGTACAAGGCGTCCTGAGTGTTACTAGACAGTGCTGAGCTGATTCTCTAATTATTCTCCAGCTTTTCAGATGATGCTCACTGTTCTACTGTTAACCTTTTGATCTCCTCCTGAACACTTCCTGTTCAGACCAGAACGTTGAAGGAAGATTTTTGAGTTTGTGGGCAGAAGCCTGAATGCTGTCAGGTTGGTTTAGCAGCCAAAGCACAAAGCTAATTTAACCGGCTGTCAGTCACGATGGCACCAACGATGCTACTGTATCCTTTAGACGTGTCAAAGTGAGTCAGCTTGTCAAATCACAAAAGTGCATTTAATTTAATAATTAGAGTTTATACAGGATGCATGATGTGTTCAGCAATAAATCACACCCTCTGCTGTCCATACAGGAAACTGTGGCAGTGAACGCAACGCGGGCAGACAGCAAAGAGTTTGGCTTTGTTTCAGTTATTTTTAAGGGATGTAGATCCTCTTGACTGTGCACCAGGCTGATACTTTTCACCAAAAGTCCTTCGTCACTCCACAGTAATGTTTAACCAGCAGTGTTTTAACATTTAAACATGTTTTAACAGGAAGTTGCTGATTGTGCAAAGTTGTCTCTGTAAGGAGTCTCCTTAATGTTTCCTTCAATGTTCTGCAGCCTCATACACCTGTTTTATACACAGTAAATAACACATTATAATCATATAAGAGTAGCTGATGGTCATGTGATGAAGAGTCAACCCAAAACTCAGAAAAAATATTTCTAATCTAAGCTTGAATGTGATCCACAGCTGAAACTGGAACTAAGTGTTATAAAAACACTTTAATTTAAAATCTATATAAAGACATACTTAAAATTACAGAGATTAATGTCTCCTGTGTTGGTATAGGCTATAGTCAATATAATTTCTATTTTTCACCTCAGACAAAGTGGTGATTCGGAAATGGTGGTAAATATGGTTGGGAATGTTTGTTTACACAGACATATCATTATTATCATCATTATTATTATTATTATTATTGTTATTATTATAATTATTACTGTCATTATAGTTAAGTGGGTTGTGATGATTTATCATTTTAAGACATATTTTGAAAAACACTGATTGGCTGTGACCATCCAGTCAGTTCCTCAGTAACTGAGGGTGTCTTTTATTCTTAATAATGTGGATTTAAAACACACTCAGTGACAATTTTATTACATCATGCAAGGACATAATGAAAACAGCTCTTTACCTGTCAGAGGACAGACAGACAGCATCATTTCAGATGTCCTCGAGCTCAATATAATGTTATTGTGATTGATTGATGGCTTTATTCACACATCATCCAGAGAATACAATACACTACAGGTATAGACAACAAGTATTTTTTTACACATAATTATTATTATTTATTGTGTTTCTGTTTATTTGTGACAATTCAGGGTTTTTTTGTTTCTAATTTTCTGATTCCTACATGTTGCTTGTTTTGTTACAGTCTAATTACACTCAGAGTTTTTACTTTGTGTTTTTATTGTATGGACGCCAGGCAGAGGGCCCACCGTGTGGAATATGACCATCAATCACTTCATGATGGTCAAAGTGAGGCTGACCTGATCTCTGTGATGGCGTTGGCAGCCTGTCCAGGCTGGTTGTCATAGATCTTCACTCTGTAGCCTCCAGTGGTAAACACCATGGCCCAGGAGCGACCGATCAACCCACTGAAACAAAACACAAGACCAGTTAGGATGGCAGCAAAATCACTCATTTAACAATCTATTCCTTTATCCATCATAATTACACTTAATGTCCCAACTACTCATACCACAGAAACTTGCAGAGCTTAACTATTTGGTAGCCATGCAATTATTGTTAAGATCCGATTATTATTTGAAGTATTTCTGATTCTGAAATAATAATTAAAGTGCTATAAATGATAATACCTTTGAATGTGGGGCTTATACTTGTAACATCTATTCAAAATAACACAAGCATTCACATGTGTACAGTAACTGAGGCTACACAGAGAAGAATAATTGAAATGGTTGCAGCTGCAGAGGTATCAGTAAAGTACAAGAAGTAAGGAAATGATCTTAGTTGGCTGCATGTCATGTCAGTGCGGTCTGACTAGCATAATAAAAACATGGAGGCAAAGTTCAAACACCAAACACCATTTCCTGGCTCACCTGCCGATCACAGTAATGATATCCATGTCGGAAGAGCTCATTTCAGGATGTTATGAAGAAGAGATCAGGTAGAGAGAAACTATTTTCAGTTTGTTTCACTAAAAGTTATTGAACCGCCCATTATAGTCACGCTGCTTATGCTGCCTTCCCGTTACCTCGGAAATCGGGGTTACTAAGCTGTAAATGTGCCAATAAGCTTTTCATGACTACATATTTGTATTGTCAAAGCCATTTTTGATCAAATCTGCGTACTTTCTACAACTCTCTGAGTTAGAAAAACGGCTTTAACTTGCAGTTCAGTTGTAATTTTGGAAGGAAACTAAAAAAGTCCGACTCTTCAGTTGAAATTCAACGCTACATGTACGGTGCCCTGGAGAGACCCAATCAGCGAATTTAAAAATAAGCCAAAGAGTGCAACAAACTGCATCTTCCCTGCCAAAAAAAGACAAAGGTCCACATATCCACATTTATGTAGCTGTAGCGGTTATTTATCATACGTTCACTTCAACACGCTTAAGTAGAAACTGGGCTGGGAATGACTGAAACTCCGACTGGTAGCTTCCACTTGTATCCTAGCAACAGGGGTAGTCAGCCTCGGCCAATGAAGTTAACGCTACTTGATGATTGACGGGTGAGTAACCAATCAGAAGCTTGAAAGCCTAGCCCGTAGCGATCGCCGCTTTGAATTGTGGGATTGGAATCCTGAAACTACAACAAACTAGTGCCTTTTAACACCCAAAAGTCGACGTTAACTGTTTTGATTTTCGTGTTATTTATGAGTGTTTCGTTACACCGACTCGCCGGAGGAGGAGACATGGAACATGTGCATCTGGCTGTGGAGGAGGACGATCTTTATTCGGGCTACAACGACTATAATCCAACATTTGATTCCGAGGTGAGCTAGCTGCTATGCTACATTAGCTAGCTCTGCAGCTGGCAGCTTCCATAGCTCAACGCTGTTTGCATTCAGTTTTTAATATAGCTAACAGTGTTGCAACGAATGCTAGGAGCTGCAGAGTTGGCGAACTATAATACGAATTGTTTGAAATGATGAATATGTTACGTTTACTTGTGTCGTGGACGATGGGTTGCGAAGTAATAAATAAAGATTAGCTCCGTGTGTGGTTAGAAATACAGTTTGGTCAAGATTGTGCATCACAGGGCTTGTTCACATTTATGATGATACTAAATTTCTCCATGCAAACAACCAAAAACAGGTCTTTCTCTCAACTTGGATTATTTTTTTTCTCAATGTTGTATAACATTTTTAAGACTTTTGTCTACCTTTTTATTTTCTATTATATTGCATTTTATTTTGAAAAGTGCTGTACGCTAATAAATTGGTTTGTTATTAATAATAATTATTGTTATTATTATTATTCACCAATTTCAAGGAGTTAGAGAATGATGTGGGTTTCCAGCAAGCAGTGAGGACCAGTCATGGAAGAAGACCTCCAGTGAGTACCTACTGTAATACAGTGTTTCCGCTTGGTTTGCAGACTCAGATAAATATTTATAATACAGTGATGTAGTTAAGGTATTTGATTCTCACCTAAGCCATTCTGTATAATGCATACTTTTAATTTAGGTATTTAGATATCGTGATAATGTGATGCCCAAATGTTTGTGCTTTAACTTTTAACGTTTTACATGCAGTAAGTAAGATATGTGAATACTTCCTCCACCACTGCATTTAGGGTTAGGGTTATTTACTGTCTTTCAAAAACTGTCTGGTGATGTTTTTCAATCCAGATGACTGCTAAATTTCCTGGCACTGCCATCGGAGCTCGACCTTTAGCTACTTCCTTTGGAGTAAGTATGGTGATGTGAAATAATCAATATTAATAATCTGACCTGATTTGTAAACTTGCAGCTCATTTAATCTTCCCACTCACAACTTTTCCGTTCAAGACTTTCATTGAATCTTTGAATCATTTTGTCTCATATTTACATTATAAATTAGATAAACTTGGTAAACATGCTGGGACTGTTCTCACCTGTCTTATTGTTTCACGAAGGCTCGGATCCCTATGGCCTCTTCAATGGGCAGACCCATGACTGGAGCTGTGCAGGTAAGTTATTCATTAGTTGATATTAGGTTTTATAAACTTCTATATGTCCCCAAAATTGTGTTTACTCAAAGCCAACCAATAACCTGCTCTGGTTTTGTGGGGAAAATTGTGAAAATGAAAGATATGTGAAGACGTACCACTACATTAGTTTGTTATATTATTTAAACATGTTTCCTAATGCTTCAGGATGGAGCTGCCCGGCCGATGACTGCTGTCAGAGCAGCAGGTTACACCTCCTCCATGACCCGTGGTGAGTTTCATCCAACACAGCGATTTTACTTATCACAGCTCAGCAGCAGGAAGTAGGGGGTTTATTGATTGTTTTGTTCTGTTACTAATCTTCCAAAACCCTAATATGGCTTTTATTAATTATTATTAACCCCTCTGTGATCTGTAAGAATAGATTATGGTTGCTTAAGCATTATAGCATTCTTGTTGCACAGCTAGAATGATTAATATTTCCAGGCTCGACCTTTGACCCCCTGGGACAGTCCAGAGGCCCTGCACCTCCACTTGAAACAAAGGACGAGGACACGTGAGTTTGCAGTCTTTAACCTGTTTCACTGTTTTGTTTAAGATCCCAGCGTCCTCCAAAATAAATGTTCCCCTCTTAACAATGTGTGAGGCTGAACAATGAGGACTATAGTAAATCCAGCAAGTCTTAGACCGATACCAATATTGAGCCGATACAATACCATACACCAATCATACATGCACTAACTAACAAATCCTAACTGTACTATAATATGTTTTTATGCATAATAGATTTCTGTGTTTCTGTGGTCTCTCAGTCCAGAAGAGAAGATCAAGATCCTGGAGAAGAAAGTGAACGACCTGATAGAAGAGAGCTGCATGGCACAGAGCAGCGGAGCCTCACAACTGGTCTGTCATTTACATACTGTTTGGATTGCTTTCTCTGTGATAGTGAATATCACATCACAATATCAGTCAAAAAAGTCACAATTAGATCTGTTTTTCAAAATTGTGCAGCCTTTATTTTACAAGGTAAAAACCTCTTTTTGTATAACACAGGCAAAAATGAATACAAGCTGCCACACACAAGTAATTGAGGGTACTGTCCAGTTAATGTGCAATACAAATATACGAATATAATATACAAATCAGGTGGGTTTTGAGAGTTTTTCAGTGACAAATTTCAGAGCAATGGTGCCATTTCTTATCCTTTAAAATGAAATTCCCCTGTAGTATTTGCTCTGAAATATATATAAATATAAAAGCTCTTTTTCTTGTCTGTGGTTGTGGGTTTGTGTTTTTTTGTGTGTTTATGACCACGTTTCCTTACTGTATATCAGCTGTTATGATGTGTTTCTACAGGCTCTTGAAAAAGCCAAAGAGGCCGGGAGGAAGGAGAGAGCGCTGGTGAGACAGAGGGAACAGACTGGGAATGGAGAACACATTAATCTAGACCTCACCTATTCTGTAAGTAATTATACTATCTGCCGGATATTAAAAGTTGTTCCAGTGATTGAGCGTTTACTTTCTACTCTCTCAACAAGTATCACCTCTCTTTAAGGTACTTTAAGGTATAATATGTAACTTAAACATTAAAATGATCAGACCTGATTAATATTTAACGATAAATATTAATATATCATTCATATTTTGTTCACAAAAATGTATAAGCAATATGAATGAAAATCCCCAAAAATTGTTAAAAAACAAAAAAAAACAAAAACTTAAGTCACCTCTTAAATTGACTCACAAAGCCACAGGCTGCTAAATATATACTATATATACTAAATATATATTCTCTTTTTTTGTTCTTCTTGTGACATACATGTCATACAGTATGTGGCTTTTATGTTGTTTTCATGGTGTTTATTATTTTTTTTAGCAGACTTTTCATGTCAAGTGTTTTTTAGTTGTTTTGTTGTTGGATGGTTGAATCAGCAGAACAAATGTTTGGCTTTAGAGGCAGCAGACGACTAAGCGCTCAGCTATGTTGGCTCATATTAAAATAAATTCATTGTTTTTTTTTGTCATCACCAGGTTTTGCTGAATCTTGCCAACCAGTATGCGAACAATGAAATGTACCCAGAGGCCTTGAACAGCTACCAGGTCATTGTGAAGAACAAGATGTTCAATAACGCAGGTGAGCAGTTAAAAAGTCAACCGACTGTACAGACCGGACAGAAGATCCACTGATTTAGAGGATATTTGTTGCTGTGATTCAGGTCTGATCATTGAGCCCGTGAAATGTCACTGAATAACACTGAAATATTGTTCTGTAAAATGTAAACCTGCGACGATTAAAGAACTAGTTATCATCTGTTAAATTAATCATCAAGTCACAGATTTGAGTCCTTCGGTAAATAAATAAGATATATGACAGTAAACTGAACTGTAGAATAACTCCATCTTCTTATATGTGAATATTTCCTGTTTTTTTTTTTCTCCTCTATGACATTTGTCACCATTTTCTGACATCTAACTGATTTCTGAGGAAAATAATCCAGAGATGAATAGTTACATTTAAAGCCACAATGTGTCTTTTATATCATATAATATTTTATCTGCCTGCAGAGAGCATTGACTACTGCTTTTTATGATCAGTACTTTCATTTCTTATAGTCATCACGAGACATAACGATCAGGAGGTTCCATGGAGTGAGTTTATTAGTTACCCAAATAAACTTCAGCACAGTTATAGGAAACTGCTTTTAACATTTTATGAGAAGACGCAACCTCCAGCTTTGTAGAAGCAGCCTGTTTCATATCACTTTATTTGTTGTGTTTTTCCTCTCAAACTACGCCTGCACTGTCCTCCAGGCCGCCTGAAAGTCAACATGGCCAACATCTACGTGAAGCAGAAGAACTACCCCAAAGCCATCAAGTTCTACCGGATGGCACTGGACCAGATCTCCAACGCTCACAAGGAAATGAGGATCAAGATCATGCAGAACATCGGCGTGGTCTTCGTCCACATGGGCCAGTACACGGACGCCATCACGTCCTTCGAGCACATCATGAGCGAGAGCCCCAACATCAAGACGGGCTTCAACCTCATCCTCTGCTACTTTGCCATCGGAGACAAGGAGAGGATGAAGAAGGCCTTCCAGAAGCTCATCTCTGTTAATCTGGGCATCGACGACGAAGACAAGTACATCACTTCTAACGTGAGTCACAGGTTATCTTTATTTATCCTTGTTGAGCAGGTTATCTGCCTTTCCTCTCCGCACCGAATAGTTGGAAGCTTCATTCTTAACACTGACATTCAAATCTAACTCAACATGTACAGAATATATGTGTAGAGTATCAGACCAGTGTTAATTTCAATGATGAAAAATTTTCAAAAGTTTTGAAAAAGAATTGACCCATTCATCAACGAATAAAAACGAGACAAAAAGTTAAGGAGGGACAAATCGGTAAGTGATCCAATAAAAACTAACCCGCGGTGCACTTAAAAGTCCAATCAAAACAGCAGAAGATGTCATGTGACCTGACGTATCATTATTACCATATTAAAATATCAATAATATCCCCCATAAGTCCCCCACTTTGGTCTTTAGTGGAAAGAAATGTCTTTAATTTTAAAATAAAAACACATCACAACAGATTATTCTGTGTCTGTATATTGCACATTCAAACCATAATTAGTATATTCTGTAATAACTGGTTCATAAATGTTTCCTTCATGAGTTTGGAATTTCTAGAAAATCACAGTTTAACTAAACCTGTTCAAAAATATAATGACTAAAATATGGCTAAAAACTAAATAGCATTTTCATCAAAAGACTATGACTAAGAATAAATCATATTTGCTGTCAAAATCAATACTATATCAAAGATTTACATCATTAACATTATGAATACAGTATAACATGAGATAAGAGAATCCTTTATTCATCCCATAAAAAGGGAAATGTCCAGTTTCAGCATTGGTTAGAGCCACATAAATAATAAAGATAAGCAAGTCTTATCCAGGACTGCTAATTATTATAGATCATTACTTCATGTATAAATGTTTAAATTTGCAAAAAAACTAGATGAAAAATAAATTCAGTCAGTCACCATTACTCTGTTTGTAGGATCGTTTCTAACATTTCCAGTTACTCCAGAGGGAGGAGGAGGCACTGATGAGTTTTATTCAAACTAATTAAAGAAAGTTGTTCTAGTAAAAGAAGACTCATTTAATCCAGTCAGTCCAGGGAAATTTTATTTTTATTTAGGATTTTTTCATTTCTTTTTAGGCTGAATTTGTCATAAAATATGGTGACAGACATTTAAAGTTTAGTCTTTAAAAAATTATTTTTAAGGTTTATGGTTCTTTATTTGTCATGTGCAGTGGAAATGAGATTCTTGGGTCTTCGGCTCAAATCCCAAAAATGACTCAAGACAGGGAATATCTAGGACACGAGTTAGAGCAAAGTAACCGATGCACGATTAAAGAAATTTAAACTAAAGTTAAATTTGATAGAATTTGTGTCATAAATCAATTTATTAGTCATAACAACAGACTGACAACAACAGATAAATACTAATATTCGCCCAAAAAGTTTTTTTTTTGTTTTTTTAAATGTACTTCCTGTAAATAACATCTTGACGTCGACCCTCTTCCTGTCATCTCCTTCAGGATGACACCGACTCATCATTGGTCATCGAGGCCATAAAGAACGACAAACTGCACCAGATGGAGAGAAATCTGTAAGAAAGTCACGTCACAAACACTCTGAGCTGATCGGCACGTTTGTTTGTTGTTTACTTGTTGTCGTTGTGTCGACAGAAAAGCTCTGGCTGAGAAATACATCATGACAGCAGCCAAGCTCATCGCTCCGGCCATCGAGACTTCTTTTGCTACCGGATTCGACTGGTTTGTTACTGTTGTTTTTGTTTGTTGTTGTCATCTTAACACCAAATATGTTATCACCACAACAAGGTGATAGTATATTCTAGTATAATGAATATAGTCTAATATACATTAGTGATTCTGCTGTTTCACATGCTGAGTCTGAATTCTCTGACTGAGGAAGCTCGACTCACTTCATCCCAGATTTCACTTTTTCCTCAATTTCCTGTCCAGTTAAGTCTCTCCAAAGGCAAATAATAACAAAACAATGACATTTAAATGTAGAAAAGGGCAGCTGATAGCTGCTGAGACCGAAAACAAGAATTTAAATATATATTTAAAGTGTTTTTTTTTTTAACTAATAAGTAAGTTTTATCATCACTTAAGTGGATTTAATTTATTAGTGGTACTGTATAGTTTACTGCCTGGAGATGTAAAAGCACTTGTGCAAATAACTACCTGAGTAAGAATACATAAGTAAAAACTCACATAATTAGATGCATTACATCAGTGTGTAAGCACATTGTGGTCAATATGCTCATTTGACACAATTAGTTATTTTTATTTTAACTCGATGACTTCATCATTGCGCTGTGTAGGAAGGAAACGGTGACAGTTTCAAAATAATGGCGTTTCTTAAAGGCGATAGGTGTCAGTGTTTTGAATTACATCCATACTGATTTTAAGCCATTAACTTCTTCTTTGTACGAACTGAGAAAAAAACAGTAAAATCATAACGCACAAATCATAAATCATAACAACTTAGATGAATCAAATTATTAGATTTCTTGTAGCAAGCATCAAATATGTGATACATACTGTACACAGAAAATGGATCTTTACGTTCATTGTAGCTTAAAATTAAGGGTAGTTAGCAGCAGTGAAGCACACTTAAAACAAATCTTAACTATGTTGAGTAACACGACTTTAAGTGTCATCCTGTGTCCTCTTGTCAGGTGTGTGGACATGGTGAAGAGCTCTCAGTACGTGGAGCTTGCCAACGATCTGGAGATCAATAAAGCCATAACCTACCTGCGACAGAAGGACTTCAATCAGGTGAGCGCCTGTCTCAGAGCCATTAAAGGGCAATACCACTCAATTAAGACATGTCATCCACAGTTATACCTTTGACATGTAAGAACATGCAGAATTTCCCAGCTTAAAGCAAGAAATTCACAACAAATATTTCACATGAATGCTTGAAATGAATACATCAGTTATATTTAATAAGCCATAAGCTTATTTGTTTTATGTATTTGTTTTATATAGCCGCTGATATATAGTTGTGTTACACAGTTATGAGCTGAGTGGTATTTCCCTTCAGACATGCTGTATGTAAAATGTTTTCTTTTTGTGTGTTTTTGTTCAGTTATCAGCCAGCCTTGTTCATATATGTCAGTTTACTCCTGCTAACTGTGCTTTTCCACTTCTCATTGCCCTCCATTATCTCTTGCTTTTGTCTTGTTTCCTTCCCATCTGCATGCCTAAGGTTGAGGTATGTGTGCCTTCTGTTCACGTTTACATTGGTTTGGTTTTTCCTCCTGCTTTTCCAAAACTCATGGTGTTGGAGAAGCACTTATTGGTTCAAAAAGCTAAAGACCAGAAGGGAAATTATACTGGTTCCTTCTTTAATGAAATACCACGGAGCTGCTCTGTGCGACACTTTTTTATTATATAAAACTTCTATGGAACTTCAAACTGTTCAGTATTATGTAAATTAAAAAAATGACATGAAGAATCATGTATGAATTAGTTTGCAGTCAATATAATTTAACCAACAACTTGTTTAATAACTGAAGCCATTTTTGAAATGAAACCTTCATTACAGGCACTTTATTTAACAAATAAACCCTTTGTCCATTTGTTTTTATTTCATCATTGCATTTTCCCCCTAACACATTTCATGTTGTTTCATTTCACATTTTTATTTATTTTACTTAATCAAGAAGTCACATTGATCAATATCTCATTTACAAATGAGACCTGAGTGGAAAAAAATGGCTAAATAAATAGTGGTAATGTAAAGTGTTTTTGGGGGAAAATGCCATTATAAAAATAGAAAATCATATGAAAACGTTGTTTAATGATGTCATAATGAGTTGAATTTCAGTAATTTAGATATTTTCTGTATTTTATTTATTTTAGTAATGTTTATTTGCTTAATATTGAACACCTTGGAGCTTCATATACATCTTCTGCATGCGTGTGTGGTGTTTTTCTAGTCTTCATAGACGTGGTGGTGGTGCAGCTGTAGTTTGTCGACTGTCGCACCTTAATACTGCTGGAAAACCTCCCCAGTGTACAACACACCTACAGCAGTTAAATGAGCTAAATAAAGGTTTAACCATAGGCTTCCAAATGCTTTCAAACTCCAAATAATACTATTTGGATTTACTTTACATACTGTGGTTTTCCATATTATATTTATGGAAAATATGATGGCTCAGCATAAATCAGACTTATTATACAGTACGTGACTTAGTCTTTTATGTTTGTAGGTGTTTTACATACTGGGGAAATCTGCTTTAACAGTATTACTGTGTAACTTAACTTCAGTATCACTGTATAACCTTAATAACCTCAGTATCACTGTATAACTTTCGTATCATATCATGGTGTTTTTTCAGGCTGTAGAGACTCTGAAGACATTTGAGAAGAAGGACAGCAGAGTGAAAAGCGCTGCTGCCACCAACCTCTCTTTCCTCTACTTCCTGGTGAGACCCTCTCATCGGCCAATCAAAACCTTAATACCTGAATTAGATTAAACATTTCTGCCCTCAAGGACACTCCAGCACAGTAGGATGTTTTTCACCCGTTGCAGGAGAAGGACTACGACCAGGCCGACCGGTACGCTGACCTCGCCATGACTGCCGACCGTTACAACCCAGCGGCACTTATCAACAAAGGCAACACGGTGTTCGTCAAGCAAGACTATGAAAAGGCTGCAGAGTTCTACAAAGAAGCTCTGAGGAATGATTCCTCCTGCACAGAGGCCCTCTATAACCTGGGTAACCTCCCTTTCTACCACACAATGCAGTGCAGAGGTCATGTTATAATGTAGTAACCTTAAAGGGACAGTTCAGGGTTTTTCTTATTCATAGTCAGTGTATAACGTCCAGAGCTTAACAGATATTATTAGAGCATCAAAGAGCCTCTAGCATCATTTTAGTCACTTTAACTGAACTCTTTCTTCCTCACTGAGTTCACTACACTTCACTATTTTGAACAAGAGTGAGGAATTTAAACTGCTGACATTACAAATGTCCACTTGGTTTTGACTGTCAGGCAGAATTGAGAATTTGACGACCTTTTGGCCTTTGGCATCCACCTTTTTTTTTTTTAAAAAAAAAGTAGGGACAAATAGCCAAACACCCAAATATATACTTTTTTAAAATATTTGTTGCAGCTTTAGATATTCCTGTTACCTGGACGGACAAATCTGCATGTTTACTCACATGCATCTACTTTTAGAGACAAATTAGAAATAATTTGTTTGACTGTGGGGTGAAAAGTTTGACCAACTCTTCAACATCACAAGCGAATGTGCAAATTTATCCAACAAATTAAATGAACGAAAAATTAAGAGTACCAGAGTACATACAGTGTTCTGGCCTCCATCTTCTCGTTCCAGGTCTGGCCTATAAGAGACTGGGTCGTCTGGAGGAGGCTCTGGACTGCTTCCTGAAGCTCCATGCCATTCTGAGGAACAGCGCCCAGGTGATGTACCAGCTGGCTAACCTGTATCCTGTCCTAACACTGTAAGAATGAGTGTTTCTAGAGCAATGTTATGAGCAGCTGTTGGTCCTTGACTCACTGGCTTCATGTATGAGCTTCTGGAGGATTCCCAGCAGGCAATTGAGTGGTTGATCCAGGTCTTGAGTGTTACTCACCACGACCCCCAGGCACTGGCCAAACTGGGGGAGCTCTATGACAGCGAGGGGGACAAGTCCCAGGCTTTCCAGTACTACTACGAGGTAGGACATGCTGGGCGTCCTTCAGTGATTAATGTAACATTTAAGATGTTTCACACATGCAGTCTATCCCTGAAATGTTCTGGAACATTTCCTGCATGGTATCTCATCAGTCAGTTGCCCACTTCTAGACTTTGAGAAAATGCAGGTACATCTGTGTTGTGATTGAAAGCAATGACAGAGCAGGGACAAAAATTACACCAGTTTACGGCAAAACATTGGTGGTGAAGAAAAGCAGCTCCTTGCCCACCATGTTCCTGAAGATATAACTATGTTTTATTAAATTTAAACAAAATAATTAACGGTGTATATACACACAAAACTGTCCTTACCAGGGTTACACATACATAGTATAAATTATATATGTATTTTCACATTAATTAAAAAGTAACACAGCTTAGAATATGACATGGTTGATTAGAAATTGATCAAATACAAGCTCACTTCTAGTTTCCTCCCTTTTATTGTGATGCCATATTGATGAAAGTGTTAAAAAATGTTGTGAATGTGAAATTTTCCCAAAACTAATGTCAGTTGTACAAAGTAAACAGTTCTTCTCAGTCCCTTCAGAACACATTAAATGTTTTTATCGTGAGTCATGAATTGTTTGCGCACTTTTCCTTCTTATATAATGTTGAACAACCACCCCAAAGGAATTTGGTATACACAGAAATAAAACAAATACTTATATAATATCTGCTATTTCACAGAAAGTGTAAAAATATTCAATTCAATATGTCAATTTGACATCTTTCTCAAATATTTTTTGCTGGATATATGTGATGTAAACTTGTTTTAGTTTTAGAGTTAAAATTGTGAGCAGTTCTGGAAGTTTTAGCCCGGTAATTTACCTGATGTTTACCTGATGTTTACCTGATGTTTGCCTGATGTTTGCCTGATGTGCCGCTGTCCAGTCCTACAGGTACTTCCCCTCCAACATCGATGTGATCGAGTGGCTCGGGGCGTACTACATCGAGACTCAGTTCTGTGAGAAGGCCATTCAGTACTTTGAAAGAGCCACACTCATACAGTAAGTCACCACCAGGTGTAGTCATTCAAAAGGTAATAAAGTTCTGCAGGGTGACAACCAGGAAGTAAACATCAACCCGTTTCCCTCAACAAAGAGCCAAAGGGTTTCATTCATTTGTCGAATTTGAGTTGTTGTTTTGGTCTCAGTCGACTTGGGGGGTGATAAGTCTTTTTTTCATATTTTTTCATGCTCTCTGGAAACACAAGTCTTAAAGTGATGAAGCATGAACACAATCGACAGAAGCAAGAAGCTTGTTAATGTTGTACAGGGAGTCTGTAAAAAAAATTTGACAATTTTTTTGCATAATTTTGTGCACTTTCCTCTTGGTGTTAAAGTGTTAAGGTTGTGATATGTTAGAAGAGTTTGAATAATGAAAGGATGAGAGCAGATGATTTGGTTTAGCTTCCAGCTGAATCTGTCCTTTAAAACAGGAAGTTTAGTTGTAGTTTGTCTTCTTCGTGACTGGATGTGTTTCTGCTGATCCTCAGGCCGACCCAGGTGAAGTGGCAGCTCATGGTGGCGAGCTGCTACAGAAGAAGTGGTGAGAATAATTCAGTCCTTCACTCTTTTTAATGATGTAGTGTGCTTTTTGCTGAGTCATCTTTTAAAATATAAGTCATAAAGTGCAACATTTCACGTAAATACTGTACAGTATATAATCGGTTGTCAAAATAGTTTAATAGTTGACTTGATTATTAGTTGCACTAATCATGTTTTAACATGAGAAAACAGAAGTTTATTTCTGTAATGTAGTAAGTTATGTTTTGATGTGAAAATATCTTGTCATTGTGTTAAAATCATCTTATTATAACAATGAACGTTTCACGTCCTGACCTGCTGCTTATTGTTTTTTTACAACATTATGTATTGTTGCCGTTAATCTGAACACCTCTTTTCTTGATCATTTCAGAACTGTTGTCTCTGCTGAGAGAAATGAATGAACTCAGTTAAAGTTGTAAACATGGATGCTTTTTTTTCTTTTCACCCTTCACAGGAAACTACCAGAAAGCTCTGGAAACGTATAAAGACATTCACCGCAAGTTTCCAGAAAACGTGGAATGTAATTGATCCCATTTGTTGCACAGTTTTTAACGGACTATTGACCAACAGCTCTGATCAGTGTGAAGAAAGTTAAACAGCTTTGTTTGTCCAGGCCTGCGCTTCCTGGTGAGGCTGTGCACAGATATGGGTCTGAATGAAGTCCAAGAATATGCCACCAAGCTGAAGAAGGCGGAGAAGATGAAGGAGATCAGAGAACAGGTAAATAGCTTTTTTAAAAGTATGTCTGCCTGCCCGATTGTGATTCAGCCTGACGTTAGTCTATAAAAGCTTTCACTGACGTCACCACCTGGTGTTCGATTGCTCTGCTTTTAGGGAAAATGCTGCACATGAAGCTTCTTATTTTGCATTTGCAAAACAAAACCCAAGTTTCAACACCGTAAAGTCTAATGAAGAAGAGATGAGGTTCTAATCCATCGTCAGGGTATTACTACAGTAGTACAGTAGTTCAAGAGAGAAGCAATGTGCAGCTTTAGCTCACTGTCAGACAGCTCTCTTCAAAGCCACCAGACTCCACTGACAAAAACAGTCCTTTTACCCCCCAGATCACAAGACTTAGGAAGACGGATGGATGGATGGATGGATAGGTAGACGGATGGATGGATGGATGGATGATAGGTAGATGATGGATGGATGGATGATAGGTAGACGGACGGATGGATGGATGGATAGGTAGACGGATGGATGGATGGATGGATGGATGATAGGTAGACGGATGGATGGATGGATGATAGGTAGACGGATGGATGGATGATAGGTAGACGATGGATGGATGGATGATAGGTGGATGGATGGATGGATGGATGGATGATAGGTGGATGGATAGATTCACCACTCTGGGGAACCAAAGCAGTCGATAAAAATGGTCATTTTTAGTTATTGTGAGATAACATAACACATAGATAACAGCTACAGTATAAAGTTGTGATAATATTGTAAATATAGCGTTCACTTTAGCTGGTATTGATTTTTTAAATCTGTCTACAGCACCTCATTGCTTTTCTCCAAACTCCATGTACTGCAGTAATACTCGAGAAGGGCCTCATTCAACCACACTGTTCATGTCCACACCCAACATAGATGAGAGGTTTTAAAGAAGTCATGATTCAGAGGAACTGAGATGTGTCCTGTCAGATCAGGAACAGATGAGGAGGATGACTTTATGAAATCAGAAGCAGCTGCTCGTAGAGACAGCGGCTCATAACAGCCGATCCTGCTAATGTAACAGCTCAGTGATGAAATGATGAATGAGAGAATAATCAGCAGATTAAATCACTGATGTTTATGTCTAATGCCTTGTTTCACTGCGGGAATTCACCAAAAACATTTCTGATGTCAGTAGTTTCCTCTCCTGTGTTTATGTGACTTCATGAAAGTGGAAAAGGTTTGCCTACAATAATATTTTGAAGTTCCTCAGTTGTTAAGTGTTTTTCTCTGTAAAACAGGGAAAAAAAGATTTGCAAATTATTTCTTTTGTTATTAGGAGGGTTTTAACACAGTTTAAAATGCATCTTCTAGCCAAAAGAAATACACAACATGTGTAACTCACACAAAGTATGTGTTTTAAGTTTAAGAAGAAATCAACTCACCTGGAAGGAAACATTAAATATGAAAATCTGGGACATTTCCTACTCGTTTCCTCTTACGTTGAGGTCATGAAATGTGTCTGCAGCTGGTTTTTGTTTTCAAAAAATAGTTTTCGACTGATTTAATTAATAAGACACATCTGGCATGAGATGGACTTTTATTTACCACAGAAACCTAATCTCAGTCGTTTTATTTCATCTTAACTTAACGCTGCCTGTCTTTCCTCCTGCAGAGGGTGAAGTCGGGTCGAGAGGGCAGCGCCAGAGGTCGGAGAGACGGCAGCGCTGGGAGTGTCGGTGAGTCACAGCATCATTTCCTGTCCATCCTGCTGCACAGGTTACACTCTATAATCACCCTCATCTTCATCCTCTGTTGCTCACTCATGCTGCCGGTCAGCAGGCGTCTCCACCCCCACCTCCACCTCTGCTAAGAAGGCCTCCATCACGGGTACACCTCCATACACCACACTGAGTCATTAAAAGCAGTTTCCCGTGTGGTCCCACCTGACAGGTCCAGCAGTTTAATGGTGACTGTGGAGGAGGTGGAGGAGCTCCAGAGGTTTCAGCACCTCCTTCACTACAGATCCACAACAAACACTGACACAGTGTTCAAGACTGGCTCAGATGCTGGAAATCTGGCTCATCATCGGCTTTCAAACGCAAACCAGACAAGCTAGAGAGCTGCCAAAACAAGTGGAAATGAGGCCCAGCTTTGAGTCTAACTCTGGTGCAGTCTGTCCTGTAGCGTAGTTAACCATATATATCTATATACATATCATGCATCTGCTAATGTTACTGCTGCTCCACCCAGCCCAGACCTCCACCTCCTTCATGTCCTGATCGATTATGTTAGAAAATGTCAAACTTTTGTTTTTTTTTGTTTGGTATCTGTCAGAAAGAAGCTTTTCATTTGATTTAACTAAACTCCAAACACTCTTCTTACTTTCTTTTAATGCATCAGAGGCGGAGGTTAAAGCAGGTGAGAGAATGAATTTATCGTCATCATCCCTCTGCTCTTTGTTTAGTCTGAATCTCTGTGTGATGATCTTGCTGTAATCTGTTTCCTTTCCGTCTTTCTTTCTGTTTCTGCTGCAGACCTGCAGGATTGTAGCATTCTTGGCTCATTTTGTTAAATCTGCAGCTTAACAAACTGCTCAGAGATGAGTCAGTGTTCTCCTTTTCCCTTCAGGTATCTGTGAAAACAAAGATAACACATCTACAGTTTTCTTCTATTCCTCTTCCTCCAAACTTGAAATGAACCCCGACAACAAATGATGTCACTTCCTCATTGCACTGACACTCACATCTCCATCAAACCCACTGGAAATAGGAAAATGTAAACTAAACCCAAAACACTGGCAATCCCAGGATCCCTCTGTGTTGTTTGGAAAACCAGTATAATCCTTTATGTATTTAAACCAGCTAGTTTCTAGTTTAAGATTAGTGGTTTTCCTACTTTGTCTCATTGCAGCAACACCATCATCTCAAACTGAAATATTACTTTCCACAAGATTTCAAATCCAAAATATAGCTATAAATCAGTCTGCGAAACTGCTTTCATCTCATTTATTTTTTCAAAGCACTTTCATTTTAGCTAAAGGAGATGTTGGACGTTGTGTTGTGATGCATTTCTTTTAATTTTTCATTAAAAATGCTTAAAATGTTGATAGATAATTTAAAAAAAAGGGAAAGTATTTGCACCAACCACAGCTGTATCTGGGTCAAGTTTTGGTAGAATGTAATGAAATGTAATTTTGTTGTATTTTTCATTTCATAGTACTTTCTATTTTTACACCACCTCAGAGGCAAATATTGTACTTTTTAGTGCACCACATGTCTTTAAAAAGCTCTGATTACTTTGCAGATTTAAGGAAAAAGTATTAAATAATGACGTATTATTAAGCAGTATTTCTATCATTAAAACAAACTACAGCTGCAACATTAAAGCCTCTATAATTATAATCCATGACTCTACTTTTGGTACTTGAACTCGTTTTGGATCCTAAAACTTTTGTACTTTTTGAGTATTTCTACACTGTAGTGTTGCTTCTTTTACTGAAGTACTGCTTCACTCACTTTCTTTATACAGTCTGGCAGAGCTGTGCTCATTTATTTAGGGAGGAAAAATAGAAAAACACACTTAACACCAGTGTTTTAACCTTTTGTGCTATGTTTTATAAAAGCGCTTCATGTGCATAATGGGGCTTTGTGAGAAATTCATGCTGTTTTTTACAGCTTAACACCATCTGACACATTGAGAGGTGACTAGTAGTTCAGTGAAAAACACCTGAATCTGGTCCAGAAACCTCCTGACAGGCAGCTGTGATGTTGTCAGTGTTTGCGCTCTCAGATATTTGAGAAAACCTCTCGCTCTCCTCAGACTATTCTGTGAAGTCTGCATATTTTCAGCTGTAAATTCACTGATTTTTGTTTGTCTGTTTCACTTCTCTGTGTGAAAAAAGCCAGAATAGTGACTCATCTTCACTGATCAGCGTCTCCATCGATTTAAAAACTGTAACTCTGTGGAAACTGTTAGACAAAGATCAGTTTTAAGTCCTCCCCCTTCGTGTGGAAGAAAAACACCACTGAGGCCGTCCAAGAAAAATGAGAAGATGTTCGGAGCTGAGAGGGGAGGTATAATGTCAGGCCGCCTCCTCCTTCCTGTTTTCCAGCCTTCTGCCTTTGCTCTGGTCCGTTTCCATGGTTACCTGGCGGCCAGATGTGAGCGGCTGCTGACTATAATCGTGTCTGTATGACACATCTTCCCCAACATGTTCATGAGATAATAACAATATATATATTTTTTTTTATCATCAAATATATCACTTTGATTAAGGAGCTTGCACAGAAATGAATCCAGAATAACAAACAACCACTAAAACACATTTTCTTCTTCAGGAATGACAGGAAATAACTTAATTTGGCATCATAGAGTGGTGTTATTATGGTATGGAAGGCCTCGCTCCATGGTTACCACAGTTTCAGGAACTGTTATTGGTTGGTTGTAATCTGCAAACTCACCACCAGATGTCACTAAATCCTCCACACTGGACCTTTAAATATCGCAATTAATTTGGAATAAATGGTAGTTATGAAAGTAAAAACATAGCAGAGGTTATAAACTATCAGGACACACCTTCATCAAAAACTAGCTAATGAGCAAAACCAGTCAGTCCACTGTGTCCACTTATGCTGTATATATGATGCCTTAACTTTTCCACTTGGTTGTTTTTCTACTGATGTTATGTGATTATTTTTTTAGATAGCACCTTCTTATAATGTTGCTTTATCCACTTTGCTGCCATAATGATGCAAATTTCCTCGTTTGTGGGCCTAATAAAGGGTTATCTTATTGATTGATAAAAGTAAAAGATTGATGAACATCAGTATCTCCACACTGAGTGAAACCAAACCTACTCAAAATAGAAATATGTATAAAGCCTGACCGTCACAGGATCATGATATGTTGTTTAGGGGGAAGAAAACTGTGCCTGTATTTATGTTTCTATGTTTAAACCAGCTGCTTTCCAGTTTAAAAGGTTTGGAGCTGCTGTGAAAACATGCAGACACATTTCATAACTCGCTGTCTCCATCTCACATCTCCACCATGTTGACTTTTCAGAGGAAAAAAAACTCAGTTTATCTCGCTGACAGTCGTGGAAGTTTCTCACGATAAAACTGACAGGAGTAATCTGCTGCTGCCTAAAAAAATTTTATTTAGCTCTCAGGATACAGTTTCATTCAAACTGTGTCAGAGACAGGAAATCTACTCACTTCTGACAATTTTTTTAAAGCTTCTCTTCTGATCATTATCTGTTGTGTTTTGTGCAGACAGCGGCCACAGCAGCAGCAGTGCAAAAGGAGAGCGACTGAGCGCCAAGATGAGGTCACTTCCTGCTTCCAACGAGCCCTACGAGGCCAGCAGCCCCAAAGAAATAGGTGAGGAACCAGTGACGTGATATAAGCTCTTCTTGAGCTTCACTGACACTTCAGTGCCTCATATCGCTGCAGAGTTAATCATTATCTATTTTAGTGTGTAAATACTGTGAAAGGATTTAAACTTTGTCATTAATCAGGTTTCAGTGGATAAATACTGTTTTGTGACGTCATTAAATTTATTTCCTGTTAGCAGCTGACAGGAAGTAAACGTGGAGCCAAGCTGTTGCCTAGCAACGCTGCTCCATTGAAATGCATAAAAAAGAAATCGCAGATCAGGTGTTTTTTTTTTGTTTTTTTTTAAACATTAAAGCATATAAACATGTTCTAGTAGAAACTCTAAATCCAAGAATTGAGCTGAAAATCAACTGCAGTATGGAAGCTTTTCAACTCTTTGAGTGCCCTCAACATAATAATACGTCAGTGTTTTTTGGCAGTGGGTCGCTGATTGTGATCTCACACAGCCTGTGAGTAATTTTGGGGCTTCTGGGAGATGTAGTCAGAGCATAAAGAGACCGTATACACCACAGGGATCAAAACAGGAAGTGGAGACGATCGAGATTAGAGAGCAAAACAGAATGTGGAGAAAAAGTGGTGATTTTGGTGAAAGTGTCCTCTACTCTACCTCTGATAAAACAAGAATGGAACAAGGTAAAAATAAACATTTTTTTCATGATGAAATAGAGAGTCTCTTCTTTCATTTGAGCTATTCAGTGTTTTCAGAGTCATAGTACAAAATATTCTGTGGGTCTTTAAATATGACTGAAAATGGAGAAAAACGCTGAAACAAGACACTTTGTGTTTTATAAAATGGCTGGAATTCAATGAGTTAAAGTCAAATAATGCAGGAAACGTTTCGTATAGTTTGTAACATTTAAAGTTGACCCTGACTCAACGACACTGGAGGTGAGAACTTCTCATCATGTTTGCTCAAAGTTACGGACTGCAGGTTTAAAGTTAAGTTCACCAACAGGAGGCGCTGTGGCTGCTGCGTGAAGCAGGAGTAGAAAGTTCAGAGTGTTTGACTGATTGACTGGTGATGATCCTCTGTGTCCAGACGCCTCCTACGTCGACCCGCTGGGGCCTCAGATGGAGAGACCAAAGACTGGAGCTAAGAAGCGTCTGGAGGACGACGACTTCGCTGATGAGGAGCTGGGAGACGACCTGCTGCCGGAGTGACGGCCTCCACCTCCTTCCTGCCTCCACCAGGAGTATCAGCTTCACCACACAACCAAAACATTTGATGTTTAACTTTCATTTAAATTCAGACCTTTTAGGACAAACTGTTCCTCCTAAGATTAACCCGCTATGTACAGTATATGTGAACACCAATGAGAACCACATTGCTGTTATAATATTTCTGACTGAATGCATGTTTCCATGTGTGCGAGTCTGGAAAATCCATTAACATGCAACATAACAAGCTTATGTAGTCTGTGCATTTCAGGTCCGTTCACTAACTTTTAATATTTTGTACTTGTTTATTGTAGAATATTATTTATTTTGATTTAATTTCTGTAATAAAATATGAAATATTTTAAGAGACAGTCTTCTGAGGTGATGTAGTGCAGTAAGTTTTTTTTATATGCTTAGTATAATTTAAAGCTTCTGCCTCACATCAGTCTGAATAATCATACTGAGTGACAGGGAGGAGTGGAAAGAAAGCAGTGAAAATGATTTGACCTTGAGGATCTGTGTGAAACCAGAGCAGAAGTAAAAGGTTGGACATGTTCATCTCCAGTCTGGGGTGAAGCCAAGCTCCAGCTGCAGAGCTCAGCCAGCAGTCCGGACTTCCCACTCCTCTTCATGACTGCTGGCCTCCTCTATGTGCAGGACTGCATGTTCATCTGTCTGGACTCATCTGGACTCGTCCTGGATGGAGGATCACACTGTTCCTGCCGGGTTTTACGCACATCTCTGTGGAGAAAAGCAGCAGGGAAACACTCCTGGTTTCTCCTGGAGCACAGAGGAGCAGGTGTGAAACTTCCAGCTCGGTTTTTAGTCTTAATTCTGAGGCGATTGTTGTTCCTGGAGACGCTGAGGACGCGCTGTGCCAGAATGTTTCCCTGGCGGCGCGCCTCGGTTTCCAAAGCAGGACTGTGGCTGATCTGCAGCGCTTCCAGCATTTCTCTGGGTTATAACAGAGGGAAGTGAAGTCATTAACGAGGGTAACTTGTGTTCAGACTGTCGTGTTTTATGAAAGGCGGAGAGGAGCTTTTTTCAGTGCGCATTTTGGCACAACACCGCACCGGGAAGCGCTCAGTGATGCCGCTTCGGATCCGCGCCCTGCTGATGTTGCACCTGGCTGCGCTGCTGCTGAGCTGGCCGGCCGGGGCGAGTCGTGTGCGGAAGAAGGCCACCAGGACCCGGGCCTGCCTGGACCTGCCGGAGGAGATCCTGGAGCAGATGTTCGGGCGGCTCTCGGTGGGAGTGATGAGCGCTTTCCACCACGCGCTGCAGCTGGAGCCGCAGGACAAACTGAACCTGACGTGTCCGAGCACCGCACGGCCCGTGACCGACAGCAAGAGCCGCCTGCCGGTCAACCTGCTCAGCATCTCCCCCTGGGCCTACAGGTGAGAGCAGGTGCAGCAGAGCAGCACCCACCTCTAAGGTGTATTCATTTAAAAGCACCATTTTATTCTACTTTGCATTATTTAAATAAAATATACTTACACTCATGGTCAGAAAATACAACATTTCTCCCAGAAAACTGTGTTATTAACATGTTCATTTCCTTTCTTTGCACCAAAACAACAGAAAACAATCAGAGAAGCAAAGACAATAATAAAAATATTTCACACAGAACTCAAAAAATGCACTGGACCCTTGACTCAATATTTGGTAACACTCTCTTTGGAAAAAATATTGAACTCTATCACTTCCTGTAACCATGAATGAGTTTCTCACATACTGAGTTTTGGACCACTCTGGTTATTTCAGAACTCTCCAGCACTTTATTTATAAGCATTTTTTATTATTGATCCCCACTGGAGGAAGTTCAGCTACAGCAGCATAAACAAGTTACAGGAAGAAAATAAAACAAGAGTAATGTCAATAGAATAGTTTTTAATGGCAAATTAAAGGAAACTATTTATAAAATGCACATAAAACAGGCTACAACAGGGACAGTTTTGCAGATTAGTGCCAATAAGTGATGTTTTGAAAAGATGTTTGCAGAAATCCACCATGCCCTCTGGTTCTGCTCATGCTCTCAGGATCTCCTACGACCCGGCCCGGTACCCCCGCTACATCCCAGAGGCCTACTGCCTGTGTAAAGGCTGCCTGACCGGCCCCTACGGCAGGGAGAGCCAGCAGCACCGGAGCACTCCGGTCTACGCTCCCTCCGTCATCCTGAGGAGAGCCGCCTCCTGCGCCGGCGGCCGCCACTCCTACAGCGAGGTGTACGTCTCCATCGCGGTGGGATGCACCTGTGTGCCGCTGCTGGAGAAGGAGAGGGACGGCCAGGACAGCAACCAGAGTCTGGAGGGAGTCCAGCCCAAAACCAGGAGGGTCGTCCCTGCAAGGAAGAGGGTCTGAGGACCGAGGACCGAGGACCGAGGAGCTCCAGAGACTTTGTGCTGCACCTGAGTCACGTTTCAGGTCAAGATGGACTGTTTGTTCAGCCTCAGCTTTCAGGACACATTCATTCTCCATTTGTCCTGATGACCTTTGACCTTTGACACAAAGATCAAAAATCCAAAATTATTATTGTTTTGGCAGAAAGTCTGAAGAAGACATAGTATTTCACCTCATGTATCAATGTATAGATAGATAGATAGATAGATAGATAGATAGAGAAAAGCTCATGATTAATCAATGACCTGATCAACACTGCCACCTACTGATGTAAACCTGAACTGCATGTTCTTTCACTGTAGTTAAAATAACTATTCCAGATTATTTCTCTTCCAGTTTGCTCACATGTTCCAGTGATCGTGCGCTGTAAAAAATGTGACCAACTTTCAGGTAACAGGAAGTGGACATCAGGTGTTTTAACAGGTGAGATCATCCGATCATTCAGAGTGTTGGGAGAATAAACACCCCTGCTACAAACATGACTGTGTTTAGTTTACATTTTTATTTATTCTTTCTATTTGTGTCTGGTAAAAAAACAAACAAACAGAAACAGACTTTTTATTTATGACAATTTTTGACATTTTATAAAATGACTATTTCACAACTTTACTCACCATTTAATACTATAAAGTCATTCAAAATACCATAATAAAGCTATTTTAAGACTTTTATGGACAGTTAATATTTTGATGTTTTTCGTCATTTTTCGACATACTATATACTATGACATTTTATGACAATTTTTGACATTTTATAAAATGACTATTTTACAACTTTTGTCACCATTTAATGCTATAAAGTCATTCAAAATACCATAATAAAGCTATTTTAAGACTTTTTAGGACAGTTTATATTTTGACGTTTTTCATCATTTTTCGACATACTATACTATGACATTTTATGACAATTTTTGACATTTTATAAAATGACTATTTTACAACTTTTGTCACCATTTAATGCTATAAAGTCATTCAAAATACCATAATAAAGCTATTTTAAGACTTTTTAGGACCGTTTATATTTTGGTGTTTTTCGTCATTTTTCGACATACTATACAATGACATTTTATGTCAATTTTTGACATTTTATAAAATGACTATTTTACAACTTTTGTGACCATAAAGTACTATAAAGTCATTCAAATACCATAAGACTATTTTAAGACTTTTAACGTCATTTTATATTTTGATGTTTTTCGTCATTTTTCGACATACTATACTATGACATTTTATGACAATTTTTGACATTTTTTAAAATGACTATTTTACAACTTTTGTCACCATTTAATGCTATAAAGTCATTTAAAAATACCATAATAAAGCTATTTTAAGACTTTTTAGGACAGTTTATATTTTGGTGTTTTTCGTCATTTTTCGACATACTATACGATGACATTTTATGACAATTTTTGACATTTTATAAAATGTCTATTTTACAACTTTTGTCATCATATTATACTATAAAGTCATTCAAAATACCATAATAAAACTATTTAAAGACTTTTTAGGACAGTTTATATTTTGATGTTTTTCGTCATTTTTCGACATACTATACTCTGACATTTTATGACAATTTTTGACATTTTATAAAATGTCTATTTTACAACTTTTGTCACCATTTAATGCTATAAAGTCATTCAAAATACCATAATAAAGCTATTTAAAGACTTTTTAGGACAGTTTATATTTTGATGTTTTTCGTCATTTTTCGACATACTATACTATGACGTTTTATGACAATTTTTGACATTTTATAAAATGACTATTTTACAACTTTTGTCATCATATTATACTATAAAGTCATTCAAAATACCATAATAAAGTTATTTAAAGACTTTTTAGGACAGTTTATATTTTGACGTTTTTCATCATTTTTCGACATACTATACTATGACGTTTTATGACAATTTTTGACATTTTATAAAATGTCTATTTTACAACTTTTGTCACCATTTAATGCTATAAAGTCATTCAAAATACCATAATAAAGCTATTTAAAGACTTTTTAGGACAGTTTATATTTTGATGTTTTTCGTCATTTTTCGACATACTATACTATGACATTTTATGACGATTTTTGACATTTTATAAAATGACTATTTTACAACTTTTGGCACCATAAAGTACTACAAAGTCATTCAAAATACCATAATAAAGTTATTTAAAGACTTTTTAGGACAGTTTATATTTTGATGTTTTTCGTCATTTTTCGACATACTATACTATGACATTTTATGACAATTTTTGACATTTTATAAAATATCAATTTTACAACTTTTGTCATCATATTATACTGTAAAGTCATTCAAAATACCATAATAAAGCTATTTAAAGACTTTTTAGGACAGTTTATATTTTGACGTTTTTCATCATTTTTCGACATACTATACTATGACATTTTATGACGATTTTTGACATTTTATAAAATGACTATTTTACAACTTTTGGCACCATAAAGTACTATAAAGTCATTCAAAATACCATAATAAAGTTATTTAAAGACTTTTTAGGACAGTTTATATTTTGATGTTTTTCGTCATTTTTCGACATACTATACTATGACGTTTTATGACAATTTTTGACATTTCATAAAATGTCTATTTTACAACTTTTGTCACCATTTAATGCTATAAAGTCATTCAAAATACCATAATAAAGCTATTTAAAGACTTTTTAGGACAGTTTATATTTTGATGTTTTTCGTCATTTTTCGACATACTATACCATGACATTTTATGACAATTTTTGACATTTTATAAAATGACTATTTTACAACTTTTGTCACCATTTAATGCCATAAAGTCATTCAAAATACCATAATAAAGCTATTTAAAGACTTTTTAGGACAGTTTATATTTTGACGTTTTTCATCATTTTTCGACATACTATACTATGACATTTTATGACGATTTTTGACATTTTATAAAATGTCTATTTTACAACTTTTGTCACCATTTAATGCCATAAAGTCATTCAAAATACCATAATAAAGCTATTTAAAGACTTTTTAGGACAGTTTATATTTTGATGTTTTTCGTCATTTTTCGACATACTATACTATGACATTTTATGACAATTTTTGACATTTTATAAAATGACTATTTTACAACTTTTGGCACCATAAAGTACTATAAAGTCATTCAAAATACCATAATAAAGCTATTTAAAGACTTTTTAGGACAGTTTATATTTTGATGTTTTTCGTCATTTTTCGACATACTATACTATGACGTTTTATGACAATTTTTGACATTTTATAAAATGTCTATTTTACAACTTTTGTCACCATTTAATGCTATAAAGTCATTCAAAATACCATAATAAAGCTATTTAAAGACTTTTTTGGACAGTTTATATTTTGATGTTTTTCGTCATTTTTCGACATACTATACTATGACATTTTATGACAATTTTTGACATTTTATAAAATGACTATTTTACAACTTTTGTCATCATATTATACTATAAAGTCATTCAAAATACCATAATAAAGCTATTTAAAGACTTTTTAGGACAGTTTATATTTTGATGTTTTTCGTCATTTTTCGACATACTATACTCTGACATTGTATGACAATTTTTGACATTTTATAAAATGACTATTTTACAACTTTTGTCATCATATTATACTATAAAGTCATTCAAAATACCATAATAAAGTTATTTAAAGACTTTTTAGGACAGTTTATATTTTGATGTTTTTCGTCATTTTTCGACATACTATACTATGACGTTTTATGACAATTTTTGACATTTTATAAAATGTCTATTTTACAACTTTTGTCACCATTTAATGCTATAAAGTCATTCAAAATACCATAATAAAGCTATTTAAAGACTTTTATGGACAGTTAATATTTTGATGTTTTTCGTCATTTTTCGACATACTATACTATGACATTTTATGACAATTTTTGACATTTTATAAAATGACTATTTTACAACTTTTGTCACCATAAAGTACTACAAAGTCATTCAAAATACCATAATAAAGCTATTTTAAGACTTTTTAGGACAGTTTATATTTTGACGTTTTTCATCATTTTTCGACATACTATACTATGACATTTTATGACAATTTTTGACATTTTATAAAATGACTATTTTACAACTTTTGTCACCATTTAATGCTATAAAGTCATTCAAAATACCATAATAAAGCTATTTTAAGACTTTTTAGGACCGTTTATATTTTGGTGTTTTTCGTCATTTTTCGACATACTATACAATGACATTTTATGTCAATTTTTGACATTTTATAAAATGACTATTTTACAACTTTTGTGACCATAAAGTACTATAAAGTCATTCAAATACCATAAGACTATTTTAAGACTTTTAACGTCATTTTATATTTTGATGTTTTTCGTCATTTTTCGACATACTATATACTATGACATTTTATGACAATTTTTGACATTTTTTAAAATGACTATTTTACAACTTTTGTCACCATTTAATGCTATAAAGTCATTTAAAAATACCATAATAAAGCTATTTTAAGACTTTTTAGGACAGTTTATATTTTGGTGTTTTTCGTCATTTTTCGACATACTATACTATGACATTTTATGACAATTTTTGACATTTTATAAAATGTCTATTTTACAACTTTTGTCATCATATTATACTATAAAGTCATTCAAAATACCATAATAAAACTATTTAAAGACTTTTTAGGACAGTTTATATTTTGATGTTTTTCGTCATTTTTCGACATACTATACTCTGACATTTTATGACAATTTTTGACATTTTATAAAATGTCTATTTTACAACTTTTGTCACCATTTAATGCTATAAAGTCATTCAAAATACCATAATAAAGCTATTTAAAGACTTTTTAGGACAGTTTATATTTTGATGTTTTTCGTCATTTTTCGACATACTATACTATGACGTTTTATGACAATTTTTGACATTTTATAAAATGACTATTTTACAACTTTTGTCATCATATTATACTATAAAGTCATTCAAAATACCATAATAAAGTTATTTAAAGACTTTTTAGGACAGTTTATATTTTGACGTTTTTCATCATTTTTCGACATACTATACTATGATGTTTTATGACAATTTTTGACATTTTATAAAATGTCTATTTTACAACTTTTGTCACCATTTAATGCTATAAAGTCATTCAAAATACCATAATAAAGCTATTTTAAGACTTTTTAGGACCGTTTATATTTTGGTGTTTTTCGTCATTTTTCGACATACTATACAATGACATTTTATGTCAATTTTTGACATTTTATAAAATGACTATTTTACAACTTTTGTGACCATAAAGTACTATAAAGTCATTCAAATACCATAAGACTATTTTAAGACTTTTAACGTCATTTTATATTTTGATGTTTTTCATCATTTTTCGACATACTATACTATGATGTTTTATGACAATTTTTGACATTTTATAAAATGTCTATTTTACAACTTTTGTCACCATTTAATGCCATAAAGTCATTCAAAATACCATAATAAAGCTATTTAAAGACTTTTTAGGACAGTTTATATTTTGACGTTTTTCGTCATTTTTCGACATACTATACTATGACATTTTATGACGATTTTTGACATTTTATAAAATGACTATTTTACAACTTTTGGCACCATAAAGTACTACAAAGTCATTCAAAATACCATAATAAAGTTATTTAAAGACTTTTTAGGACAGTTTATATTTTGATGTTTTTCGTCATTTTTCGACATACTATACTATGACATTTTATGACAATTTTTGACATTTTATAAAATATCAATTTTACAACTTTTGTCATCATATTATACTGTAAAGTCATTCAAAATACCATAATAAAGCTATTTAAAGACTTTTTAGGACAGTTTATATTTTGACGTTTTTCATCATTTTTCGACATACTATACTATGACATTTTATGACGATTTTTGACATTTTATAAAATGACTATTTTACAACTTTTGGCACCATAAAGTACTATAAAGTCATTCAAAATACCATAATAAAGTTATTTAAAGACTTTTTAGGACAGTTTATATTTTGATGTTTTTCGTCATTTTTCGACATACTATACTATGACGTTTTATGACAATTTTTGACATTTCATAAAATGTCTATTTTACAACTTTTGTCACCATTTAATGCTATAAAGTCATTCAAAATACCATAATAAAGCTATTTAAAGACTTTTTAGGACAGTTTATATTTTGATGTTTTTCGTCATTTTTCGACATACTATACCATGACATTTTATGACAATTTTTGACATTTTATAAAATGACTATTTTACAACTTTTGTCACCATTTAATGCTATAAAGTCATTCAAAATACCATAATAAAGCTATTTAAAGACTTTTAGGACAGTTTATATTTTGACGTTTTTCATCATTTTTCGACATACTATACTATGACATTTTATGACAATTTTGACATTTTATAAAATGTCTATTTTACAACTTTCGTCACCATTTAATGCCATAAAGTCATTCAAAATACCATAATAAAGCTATTTAAAGACTTTTTAGGACAGTTTATATTTTGATGTTTTTCATCATTTTTTGACATACTATACTATGACGTTTTATGACAATTTTTGACATTTTATAAAATGACTATTTTACAACTTTTGGCACCATAAAGTACTATAAAGTCATTCAAAATACCATAATAAAGCTATTTAAAGACTTTTAGGACAGTTTATATTTTGATGTTTTTCGTCATTTTTCGACATACTATACTATGACGTTTTATGACAATTTTTGACATTTTATAAAATGTCTATTTTACAACTTTTGTCACCATTTAATGCTATAAAGTCATTCAAAATACCATAATAAAGCTATTTAAAGACTTTTTGGACAGTTTATATTTTGATGTTTTTCGTCATTTTTCGACATACTATACAATGACATTTTATGACAATTTTTGACATTTTATAAAATGACTATTTTACAACTTTTGTCATCATATTATACTATAAAGTCATTCAAAATACCATAATAAAGCTATTTAAAGACTTTTTAGGACAGTTTATATTTTGATGTTTTTCGTCATTTTTCGACATACTATACTCTGACATTGTATGACAATTTTTGACATTTTATAAAATGACTATTTTACAACTTTTGTCATCATATTATACTATAAAGTCATTCAAAATACCATAATAAAGCTATTTAAAGACTTTTTAGGACAGTTTATATTTTGACGTTTTTCATCATTTTTCGACATACTATACTATGACATTTTATGACAATTTTTGACATTTTATAAAATGACTATTTTACAACTTTTGTCACCATTTAATGCTATAAAGTCATTCAAAATACCATAATAAAGCTATTTAAAGACTTTTTAGGACAGTTTATATTTTGATGTTTTTCATCATTTTTCGACATACTATACGATGACATTTTATGACAATTTTTGACATTTTATAAAATGACTATTTTACAACTTTTGGCACCATAAAGTACTACAAAGTCATTCAAATACCACAATAAAGCTATTTTAAGACTTTTGACGTCATTATATATTCTGACGTTTTTTGTCATTTTTCGACATGCTATACTATGACAATTTATGACAATTTTTGACATTTTATAAAATGTCTATTTTACAACTTTTGTCACCATTTAATGCTATAAAGTCATTCAAAATACCATAATAAAGCTATTTAAAGACTTTTAGGACAGTTTATATTTTGATGTTTTTCGTCATTTTTCGACATACTATACTATGACGTTTTATGACAATTTTTGACATTTTATAAAATGACTATTTTACAACTTTTGGCACCATAAAGTACTATAAAGTCATTCAAAATACCATAATAAAGTTATTTAAAGACTTTTTAGGACAGTTTATATTTTGATGTTTTTCGTCATTTTTCGACATACTATACTATGACGCTTTATGACAATTTTGACATTTTATAAATTGTCTATTTTACAACTTTTGTCACCATTTAATGCTATAAAGTCATTCAAAATACCATACTAAAGCTATTTAAAGACTTTTTGGGACAGTTTATATTTTGATGTTTTTCGTCATTTTTCGACATACTATACTATGACGTTTTATGACAATTTTTGACATTTTATAAAATATCAATTTTACAACTTTTGTCATCAAATTATACTGTAAAGTCATTCAAAATACCATAATAAAGCTATTTAAAGACTTTTTAGGACAGTTTATATTTTGACGTTTTTCATCATTTTTCGACATACTATACTATGACATTTTATGACGATTTTTGACATTTTATAAAATGACTATTTTACAACTTTTGGCACCATAAAGTACTATAAAGTCATTCAAAATACCATAATAAAGTTATTTAAAGACTTTTTAGGACAGTTTATATTTTGATGTTTTTCGTCATTTTTCGACATACTATACTATGACGTTTTATGACAATTTTTGACATTTTATAAAATGTCTATTTTACAACTTTTGTCACCATTTAATGCTATAAAGTCATTCAAAATACCATAATAAAGCTATTTAAAGACTTTTTAGGACAGTTTATATTTTGATGTTTTTCGTCATTTTTCGACATACTATACCATGACATTTTATGACAATTTTTGACATTTTATAAAATGACTATTTTACAACTTTTGTCACCATTTAATGCCATAAAGTCATTCAAAATACCATAATAAAGCTATTTAAAGACTTTTTAGGACAGTTTATATTTTGACGTTTTTCATCATTTTTCGACATACTATACTATGACATTTTATGACGATTTTTGACATTTTATAAAATGACTATTTTACAACTTTTGGCACCATAAAGTACTATAAAGTCATTCAAAATACCATAATAAAGTTATTTAAAGACTTTTTAGGACAGTTTATATTTTGATGTTTTTCGTCATTTTTCGACATACTATACTATGACGTTTTATGACAATTTTTGACATTTTATAAAATGACTATTTTACAACTTTTGGCACCATAAAGTACTATAAAGTCATTCAAAATACCATAATAAAGTTATTTAAAGACTTTTAGGACAGTTTATATTTTGATGTTTTTCGTCATTTTTCGACATACTATACTATGACGTTTTATGACAATTTTTGACATTTTATAAAATGTCTATTTTACAACTTTTGTCACCATTTAATGCTATAAAGTCATTCAAAATACCATAATAAAGCTATTTAAAGACTTTTTGGGACAGTTTATATTTTGATGTTTTTCGTCATTTTTCGACATACTATACTATGACGTTTTATGACAATTTTTGACATTTTATAAAATGTCTATTTTACAACTTTTGTCACCATTTAATGCTATAAAGTCATTCAAAATACCATAATAAAGCTATTTAAAGACTTTTTAGGACAGTTTATATTTTGATGTTTTTCGTCATTTTTCGACATACTATACTATGACGTTTTATGACAATTTTTGACATTTTATAAAATGACTATTTTACAACTTTTGTCACCATTTAATGCTATAAAGTCATTCAAAATACCATAATAAAGCTATTTAAAGACTTTTTAGGACAGTTTATATTTTGATGTTTTTCGTCATTTTTCGACATACTATACTATGACTTTTTATGACAATTTTGACATTTTATAAAATGACTATTTTACAACTTTTGGCACCATAAAGTACTATAAAGTCATTCAAAATACCATAATAAAGCTATTTTAAAGACTTTTAACATCATTAAATATTTTGACGTTTTTCGTCATTTTTCGACATACTGTACTATGACGTTTTATGACAATTTTTGACATTTTATAAAATGTCTATTTTACAACTTTTGTCACCATTTAATGCTATAAAGTCATTCAAAATACCATAATAAATAAATTTAAAGACTTTTAGGACAGTTTATATTTTGATGTTTTTCATCATTTTTCGACATACTATACGATGACATTTTATGACAATTTTTGACATTTTATAAAATGACTATTTTACAACTTTGGCACCATAAAGTACTACAAAGTCATTCAAATACCACAATAAAGCTATTTTAAGACTTTTGACGTCATTATATATTCTGACGTTTTTTGTCATTTTTCGACATGCTATACTATGACAATTTATGACAATTTTTGACATTTTATAAAATGTCTATTTTACAACTTTTGTCACCATTTAATGCTATAAAGTCATTCAAAATACCATAATAAAGCTATTTAAAGACTTTTTAGGACAGTTTATATTTTGATGTTTTTCGTCATTTTTCGACATACTATACTATGACGTTTTATGACAATTTTTGACATTTTATAAAATGACTATTTTACAACTTTTGGCACCATAAAGTACTATAAAGTCATTCAAAATACCATAATAAAGTTATTTAAAGACTTTTAGGACAGTTTATATTTTGATGTTTTTCGTCATTTTTCGACATACTATACTATGACGCTTTATGACAATTTTGACATTTTATAAAATGTCTATTTTACAACTTTTGTCACCATTTAATGCTATAAAGTCATTCAAAATACCATAATAAAGCTATTTAAAGACTTTTTGGGACAGTTTATATTTTGATGTTTTTCGTCATTTTTCGACATACTATACTATGACGTTTTATGACAATTTTTGACATTTTATAAAATATCAATTTTACAACTTTTGTCATCAAATTATACTGTAAAGTCATTCAAAATACCATAATAAAGCTATTTAAAGACTTTTTAGGACAGTTTATATTTTGACGTTTTTCATCATTTTTCGACATACTATACTATGACATTTTATGACGATTTTTGACATTTTATAAAATGACTATTTTACAACTTTTGGCACCATAAAGTACTATAAAGTCATTCAAAATACCATAATAAAGTTATTTAAAGACTTTTTAGGACAGTTTATATTTTGATGTTTTTCGTCATTTTTCGACATACTATACTATGACGTTTTATGACAATTTTTGACATTTTATAAAATGTCTATTTTACAACTTTTGTCACCATTTAATGCTATAAAGTCATTCAAAATACCATAATAAAGCTATTTAAAGACTTTTTAGGACAGTTTATATTTTGATGTTTTTCGTCATTTTTCGACATACTATACCATGACATTTTATGACAATTTTTGACATTTTATAAAATGACTATTTTACAACTTTTGTCACCATTTAATGCCATAAAGTCATTCAAAATACCATAATAAAGCTATTTAAAGACTTTTTAGGACAGTTTATATTTTGACGTTTTTCATCATTTTTCGACATACTATACTATGACATTTTATGACGATTTTTGACATTTTATAAAATGACTATTTTACAACTTTTGGCACCATAAAGTACTATAAAGTCATTCAAAATACCATAATAAAGTTATTTAAAGACTTTTTAGGACAGTTTATATTTTGATGTTTTTCGTCATTTTTCGACATACTATACTATGACGTTTATGACAATTTTGACATTTTATAAAATGACTATTTTACAACTTTTGGCACCATAAAGTACTATAAAGTCATTCAAAATACCATAATAAAGTTATTTAAAGACTTTTTAGGACAGTTTATATTTTGATGTTTTTCGTCATTTTTCGACATACTATACCATGACATTTTATGACAATTTTTGACATTTTATAAAATGACTATTTTACAACTTTTGTCACCATTTAATGCTATAAAGTCATTCAAAATACCATAATAAAGCTATTTAAAGACTTTTTAGGACAGTTTATATTTTGATGTTTTTCGTCATTTTTCGACATACTATACTATGACGTTTTATGACAATTTTTGACATTTTATAAAATGACTATTTTACAACTTTTGTCACCATTTAATGCTATAAAGTCATTCAAAATACCATAATAAAGCTATTTAAAGACTTTTTAGGACAGTTTATATTTTGATGTTTTTCGTCATTTTTCGACATACTATACTATGACATTTTATGACAATTTTTGACATTTTATAAAATGACTATTTTACAACTTTTGGCACCATAAAGTACTATAAAGTCATTCAAAATACCATAATAAAGCTATTTTAAAGACTTTTAACATCATTAAATATTTTGACGTTTTTCGTCATTTTTCGACATACTGTACTATGACGTTTTATGACAATTTTTGACATTTTATAAAATGTCTATTTTACAACTTTTGTCACCATTTAATGCTATAAAGTCATTCAAAATACCATAATAAAGCTATTTAAAGACTTTTTAGGACAGTTTATATTTTGATGTTTTTCATCATTTTTCGACATACTATACGATGACATTTTATGACAATTTTTGACATTTTATAAAATGACTATTTTACAACTTTTGGCACCATAAAGTACTACAAAGTCATTCAAATACCACAATAAAGCTATTTTAAGACTTTTGACGTCATTATATATTCTGACGTTTTTTGTCATTTTTCGACATGCTATACTATGACAATTTATGACAATTTTTGACATTTTATAAAATGTCTATTTTACAACTTTTGTCACCATTTAATGCTATAAAGTCATTCAAAATACCATAATAAAGCTATTTAAAGACTTTTTAGGACAGTTTATATTTTGATGTTTTTCGTCATTTTTCGACATACTATACTATGACGTTTTATGACAATTTTTGACATTTTATAAAATGACTATTTTACAACTTTTGGCACCATAAAGTACTATAAAGTCATTCAAAATACCATAATAAAGTTATTTAAAGACTTTTTAGGACAGTTTATATTTTGATGTTTTTCGTCATTTTTCGACATACTATACTATGACGTTTTATGACAATTTTTGACATTTTATAAAATGTCTATTTTACAACTTTTGTCACCATTTAATGCTATAAAGTCATTCAAAATACCATAATAAAGCTATTTAAAGACTTTTGGGACAGTTTATATTTTGATGTTTTTCGTCATTTTTCGACATACTATACTATGACGTTTTATGACAATTTTGACATTTTATAAAATATCAATTTTACAACTTTTGTCATCAAATTATACTGTAAAGTCATTCAAAATACCATAATAAAGCTATTTAAAGACTTTTAGGACAGTTTATATTTTGACGTTTTTCATCATTTTTCGACATACTATACTATGACGTTTTATGACAATTTTTGACATTTTATAAAATGACTATTTTACAACTTTTGGCACCATAAAGTACTATAAAGTCATTCAAAATACCATAATAAAGTTATTTAAAGACTTTTTAGGACAGTTTATATTTTGATGTTTTTCGTCATTTTTCGACATACTATACTATGACGCTTTATGACAATTTTGACATTTTATAAAATGTCTATTTTACAACTTTTGTCACCATTTAATGCTATAAAGTCATTCAAAATACCATAATAAAGCTATTTAAAGACTTTTTAGGACAGTTTATATTTTGATGTTTTTCGTCATTTTTCGACATACTATACCATGACATTTTATGACAATTTTTGACATTTTATAAAATGACTATTTTACAACTTTTGTCACCATTTAATGCTATAAAGTCATTCAAAATACCATAATAAAGCTATTTAAAGACTTTTTGGGACAGTTTATATTTTGATGTTTTTCGTCATTTTTCGACATACTATACTATGACGTTTTATGACAATTTTTGACATTTTATAAAATGTCTATTTTACAACTTTTGGCACCATAAAGTACTACAAAGTCATTCAAATACCACAATAAAGCTATTTTAAGACTTTTGACGTCATTATATATTCTGACGTTTTTTGTCATTTTTCGACATGCTATACTATGACAATTTATGACAATTTTTGACATTTTATAAAATGTCTATTTTACAACTTTTGTCACCATTTAATGCTATAAAGTCATTCAAAATACCATAATAAAGCTATTTAAAGACTTTTTAGGACAGTTTATATTTTGATGTTTTTCGTCATTTTTCGACATACTATACTATGACGTTTTATGACAATTTTTGACATTTTATAAAATGACTATTTTACAACTTTTGGCACCATAAAGTACTATAAAGTCATTCAAAATACCATAATAAAGTTATTTAAAGACTTTTTAGGACAGTTTATATTTTGATGTTTTTCGTCATTTTTCGACATACTATACTATGACGTTTTATGACAATTTTTGACATTTTATAAAATGTCTATTTTACAACTTTTGTCACCATTTAATGCTATAAAGTCATTCAAAATACCATAATAAAGCTATTTAAAGACTTTTTGGGACAGTTTATATTTTGATGTTTTTCGTCATTTTTCGACATACTATACTATGACGTTTTATGACAATTTTTGACATTTTATAAAATATCAATTTTACAACTTTTGTCATCAAATTATACTGTAAAGTCATTCAAAATACCATAATAAAGCTATTTAAAGACTTTTTAGGACAGTTTATATTTTGACGTTTTTCATCATTTTTCGACATACTATACTATGACATTTTATGACGATTTTTGACATTTTATAAAATGACTATTTTACAACTTTTGGCACCATAAAGTACTATAAAGTCATTCAAAATACCATAATAAAGTTATTTAAAGACTTTTTAGGACAGTTTATATTTTGATGTTTTTCGTCATTTTTCGACATACTATACTATGACATTTTATGTCAATTTTTGACATTTTATAAAATGTCTATTTTACAACTTTGTCACCATTTAATGCTATAAAGTCATTCAAAATACCCTCATAAAGCTATTTAAAGACTTTTTAGGACAGTTTATATTTTGATGTTTTTCGTCATTTTTCGACATACTATACCATGACATTTTATGACAATTTTTGACATTTTATAAAATGACTATTTTACAACTTTTGTCACCATTTAATGCCATAAAGTCATTCAAAATACCATAATAAAGCTATTTAAAGACTTTTTTGGACAGTTTATATTTTGACGTTTTTCATCATTTTTCGACATACTATACTATGACATTTTATGACGATTTTTGACATTTTATAAAATGACTATTTTACAACTTTTGGCACCATAAAGTACTATAAAGTCATTCAAAATACCATAATAAAGTTATTTAAAGACTTTTTAGGACAGTTTATATTTTGATGTTTTTCGTCATTTTTCGACATACTATACTATGACGTTTTATGACAATTTTTGACATTTTATAAAATGACTATTTTACAACTTTTGGCACCATAAAGTACTATAAAGTCATTCAAAATACCATAATAAAGTTATTTAAAGACTTTTTAGGACAGTTTATATTTTGATGTTTTTCGTCATTTTTCGACATACTATACTATGACGTTTTATGACAATTTTTGACATTTTATAAAATGTCTATTTTACAACTTTTGTCACCATTTAATGCTATAAAGTCATTCAAAATACCATAATAAAGCTATTTAAAGACTTTTTGGGACAGTTTATATTTTGATGTTTTTCGTCATTTTTCGACATACTATACTATGACGTTTTATGACAATTTTTGACATTTTATAAAATGTCTATTTTACAACTTTTGTCACCATTTAATGCTATAAAGTCATTCAAAATACCATAATAAAGCTATTTAAAGACTTTTTAGGACAGTTTATATTTTGATGTTTTTCGTCATTTTTCGACATACTATACTATGACGTTTTATGACAATTTTTGACATTTTATAAAATGACTATTTTACAACTTTTGTCACCATTTAATGCTATAAAGTCATTCAAAATACCATAATAAAGCTATTTAAAGACTTTTTAGGACAGTTTATATTTTGATGTTTTTCGTCATTTTTCGACATACTATACTATGACATTTTATGACAATTTTTGACATTTTATAAAATGACTATTTTACAACTTTTGGCACCATAAAGTACTATAAAGTCATTCAAAATACCATAATAAAGCTATTTTAAAGACTTTTAACATCATTAAATATTTTGACGTTTTTCGTCATTTTTCGACATACTATACTATGACGTTTTATGACAATTTTTGACATTTTATAAAATGTCTATTTTACAACTTTTGTCACCATTTAATGCTATAAAGTCATTCAAAATACCATAATAAAGCTATTTAAAGACTTTTTAGGACAGTTTATATTTTGACGTTTTTCATCATTTTTCGACATACTATACTATGACATTTTATGACAATTTTTGACATTTTATAAAATGACTATTTTACAACTTTTGTCACCATTTAATGCTATAAAGTCATTCAAAATACCATAATAAAACTATTTAAAGACTTTTTAGGACAGTTTATATTTTGACGTTTTTCATCATTTTTTGACATACTATACTATGACATTTTATGACAATTTTATAAAATGACTATTTTACAACTTTTGGCACCATAAAGTACTATAAAGTCATTCAAAATACCATAATAAAGCTATTTTAAAGACTTTTAACATCATTAAATATTTTGACGTTTTTCGTCATTTTTCGACATACTATACTATGACGTTTTATGTCAATTTTTGACATTTTATAAAATGTCTATTTTACAACTTTTGTCACCATTTAATGCTATAAAGTCATTCAAAATACCATAATAAAGCTATTTTAAAGACTTTTAACATCATTAAATATTTTGACGTTTTTCGTCATTTTTCGACATACTATACTATGACATTTTATGACAATTTTTGACATTTTATAAAATGACTATTTTACAACTTTTGGCACCATAAAGTGAAATATAGTCATTCAAAATACCATAATAAAGCTATTTTAGGACTTTTAACGTCATTAAATATTTTGACGTTTTTCGTCATTTTTCGACATACTATACTATGACGTTTTATGACAATTTTTGACATTTTATAAAATGTCTATTTTACAACTTTTGTCACCATTTAATGCTATAAAGTCATTCAAAATACCATAATAAAGCTATTTAAAGACTTTTTAGGACAGTTCATATTTTGATGTTTTTCAAAATATAAATGGGCGGCAGTAGCTCAGTCTGTAGTGACTTGGGCTGGGAATTGGAGGGTCGCCAGTTCAAGTCCAGGTCGGACCAAAATGTGGAGAGTGGACTGGTAGCTGGAGAGGTGCCAGTTCCTCCTCCTGTGCACTGCCGAGGTGCCCTTGAGCACCGCCTGGATAAGGGGCAGCCCCCTCACTCTGACACCTCTCCTCTAATGCATGTGTTTGTTTCATGACTTGTGTGTGTAATGTGCAATTGAAAAAAAAAAAAATATATATATATATGCTAACAGAGTGAAAAAATGTAATTTCCCTCATTGAGGGATTAATAAAGGAATTCTTCTTCTTCTTCATCATTTTTAAACATACTATACTATGACATTTTATGACAATTTTTGACATTTTATAAAATGACTATTTTACAACTTTTGGCACCATAAAGTACTATAAAGTCATTCAAAATACCATAATAAAGCTATTTAAAGACTTTTTAGACAGTTTATATTTTGACGTTTTTCATCATTTTTCAACATACTATACTATGACATTTTATGACAATTTTTTGACATTTTTTAAAATGGCTATTTTACAACTTTTGTCATCATATTATACTATAAAGTCATTCAAAATACCATAATAAAACTGTTTAAAGACTTTTTAGGACAGTTTATATTTTGATGTTTTTCGTCATTTTTCGACATACTATACTCTGACATTGTATAACAATTTTTGACATTTTATAAAATGTCTATTTTACAACTTTTGTCATCATATTATACTATAAAGTCATTCAAAATACCATAATAAAACTATTTAAAGACTTTTTAGGACAGTTTATATTTTGACGTTTTTCATCATTTTTCGACATACTATACTCTGACATTTTATGACAATTTTTGACATTTTATAAAATGACTATTTTACAACTTTTGGCACCATAAAGTACTACAAAGTCATTCAAAATACCATAATAAAGCTATTTAAAGACTTTTGACGTCATTATATATTCTGACGTTTTTTGTCATTTTTCGACATGCTATACTATGACATTTTATGACGATTTTTGACATTTTATAAAATGACTATTTTACAACTTTTGTCACCATTTAATGCTATAAAGTCATTCAAAATACCATAATAAAGCTATTTTAAGACTTTTTAGGACCGTTTATATTTTGGTGTTTTTCGTCATTTTTCGACATACTATACTATGACAATTTATGACAATTTTTGACATATTATAAAATGACTATTTTACAACTTTTGGCACCATAAAGTACTATAAAGTCATTCAAAATACCATAATAAAGCTATTTTAGGACTTTTAACGTCATTAAATATTTTGACGTTTTTCGTCATTTTTCGACATACTATACTATGACATTTTATGACAATTTTTGACATTTTATAAAATGTCTATTTTACAACTTTTGTCATCATATTATACTATAAAGTCATTCAAAATACCATAATAAAGCTATTTAAAGACTTTTTAGGACAGTTTATATTTTGACGTTTTTCGTCATTTTTCGACATACTATACTATGACATTTTATGACAATTTTTGACATTTTATAAAATGTCTATTTTACAACTTTTGTCATCATATTATACTGTAAAGTCATTCAAAATACCATAATAAAGCTATTTAAAGACTTTTTAGGACAGTTTATATTTTGGTGTTTTTCATCATTTTTTGACATACTATATACTATGACATTTTATGACAATTTTTGACATTTTATAAAATGTCTATTTTACAACTTTTGTCATCATATTATACTGTAAAGTCATTCAAAATACCATAATAAAGCTATTTAAAGACTTTTTAGGACAGTTTTTATTTTGGTGTTTTTCGTCATTTTTCGACATACTATACTATGACATTTTATGACAATTTTTGACATTTTTTAAAATGGCTATTTTACAACTTTTGTCATCATATTATACTATAAAGTCATTCAAAATACCATAATAAAACTATTTAAAGACTTTTTAGGACAGTTTATATTTTGATGTTTTTCATCATTTTTCGACATACTATACGATGACATTTTATGACAATTTTTGACATTTTATAAAATGACTATTTTACAACTTTTGGCACCATAAAGTACTATAAAGTCATTCAAATACCACAATAAAGCTATTTTAAGACTTTTGACGTCATTATATATTCTGACGTTTTTTGTCATTTTTCGACATGCTATACTATGACAATTTATGACAATTTTTGACATTTTTTAAAATGTCTATTTTACAACTTTTGTCACCATTTAATGCTATAAAGTCATTCAAAATACCATAATAAAGCTATTTAAAGACTTTTTAGGACAGTTTATATTTTGATGTTTTTCGTCATTTTTCGACATACTATACTATGACGTTTTATGACAATTTTTGACATTTTATAAAATGACTATTTTACAACTTTTGGCACCATAACGTACTATAAAGTCATTCAAAATACCATAATAAAGTTATTTAAAGACTTTTTAGGACAGTTTATATTTTGATGTTTTTCGTCATTTTTCGACATACTATACTATGACGTTTTATGACAATTTTTGACATTTTATAAAATGTCTATTTTACAACTTTTGTCACCATTTAATGCTATAAAGTCATTCAAAATACCATAATAAAGCTATTTAAAGACTTTTTAGGACAGTTTATATTTTGACGTTTTTCATCATTTTTCGACATACTATACTATGACGTTTTATGACAATTTTGACATTTTATAAAATGACTATTTTACAACTTTTGTCACCATTTAATGCTATAAAGTCATTCAAAATACCATAATAAAGCTATTTAAAGACTTTTTAGGACAGTTTATATTTTGACGTTTTTCATCATTTTTTGACATACTATACTATGACATTTTATGACAATTTTTGACATTTTATAAAATGACTATTTTACAACTTTTGGCACTATAAAGTACTATAAAGTCATTCAAAATACCATAATAAAGCTATTTTAAAGACTTTTAACATCATTAAATATTTTGACGTTTTTCGTCATTTTTCGACATACTATACTATGACGTTTTATGTCAATTTTTGACATTTTATAAAATGTCTATTTTACAACTTTTGTCACCATTTAATGCTATAAAGTCATTCAAAATACCATAATAAAGCTATTTAAAGACTTTTTAGGACAGTTCATATTTTGATGTTTTTCAAAATATAAATGGGCGGCAGTAGCTCAGTCTGTAGTGACTTGGGCTGGGAATCGGAGGGTCGCCAGTTCAAGTCCAGGTCGGACCAAAATGTGGAGAGTGGACTGGTAGCTGGAGAGGTGCCAGTTCCTCCTCCTGTGCACTGCCGAGGTGCCCTTGAGCACCGCCTGGATAAGGGGCAGCCCCCTCACTCTGACACCTCTCCTCTAATGCATGTGTTTGTTTCATGACTTGTGTGTGTAATGTGCAATTGAAAAAAAAAAAAAATATATATATATATGCTAACAGAGTGAAAAAATGTAATTTCCCTCATTGAGGGATTAATAAAGGAATTCTTCTTCTTCTTCATCATTTTTAAACATACTATACTATGACATTTTATGACAATTTTTGACATTTTATAAAATGTCTATTTTACAACTTTTGTCATCATATTATACTATAAAGTCATTCAAAATACCATAATAAAGCTATTTAAAGACTTTTTAGGACAGTTTATATTTTGATGTTTTTCATCATTTTTCGACATACTATACTCTGACATTTTATGACAATTTTGACATTTTTAAAATGGCTATTTTACAACTTTTGTCATCATATTATACTATAAAGTCATTCAAAATACCATAATAAAACTATTTAAAGACTTTTTAGGACAGTTTATATTTTGATGTTTTTCATCATTTTTCGACATACTATACGATGACATTTTATGACAATTTTTGACATTTTATAAAATGACTATTTTACAACTTTTGGCACCATAAAGTACTATAAAGTCATTCAAAATACCATAATAAAACTATTTAAAGACTTTTTAGGACAGTTTATATTTTGATGTTTTTCATCATTTTTCGACATACTATACGATGACATTTTATGACAATTTTTGACATTTTATAAAATGACTATTTTACAACTTTGGCACCATAAAGTACTATAAAGTCATTCAAATACCACAATAAAGCTATTTTAAGACTTTTGACGTCATTATATATTCTGACGTTTTTTGTCATTTTTCGACATGCTATACTATGACAATTTATGACAATTTTTGACATTTTTTAAAATGTCTATTTTACAACTTTTGTCACCATTTAATGCTATAAAGTCATTCAAAATACCATAATAAAGCTATTTAAAGACTTTTTAGGACAGTTTATATTTTGATGTTTTTCGTCATTTTTCGACATACTATACTATGACGTTTTATGACAATTTTTGACATTTTATAAAATGACTATTTTACAACTTTTGGCACCATAACGTACTATAAAGTCATTCAAAATACCATAATAAAGTTATTTAAAGACTTTTTAGGACAGTTTATATTTTGATGTTTTTCGTCATTTTTCGACATACTATACTATGACGTTTTATGACAATTTTTGACATTTTATAAAATGTCTATTTTACAACTTTTGTCACCATTTAATGCTATAAAGTCATTCAAAATACCATAATAAAGCTATTTAAAGACTTTTAGGACAGTTTATATTTTGACGTTTTCATCATTTTTCGACATACTATACTATGACGCTTTATGACAATTTTGACATTTTATAAAATGACTATTTTACAACTTTTGTCACCATTTAATGCTATAAAGTCATTCAAAATACCATAATAAAGCTATTTAAAGACTTTTTAGGACAGTTTATATTTTGACGTTTTCATCATTTTTGACATACTATACTATGACATTTTATGACAATTTTTGACATTTTATAAAATGACTATTTTACAACTTTTGGCACTATAAAGTACTATAAAGTCATTCAAAATACCATAATAAAGCTATTTTAAAGACTTTTAACATCATTAAATATTTTGACGTTTTTCGTCATTTTTCGACATACTATACTATGACGTTTTATGTCAATTTTTGACATTTTATAAAATGTCTATTTTACAACTTTTGTCACCATTTAATGCTATAAAGTCATTCAAAATACCATAATAAAGCTATTTTAAAGACTTTTAACATCATTAAATATTTTGACGCGTTTTTATTTTTCGACATACTTTACTATGACATTTTATGACAATTTTTAACATTTTATAAAATGACTATTTTACAACTTTTGGCACCATAAAGTACTATAAAGTCATTCAAAATACCATAATAAAGCTATTTTAGGACTTTTAACGTCATTAAATATTTTGACGTTTTTCGTCATTTTTTGACATACTATACTATGACATTTTATGACAATTTTTGACATTTTATAAAATGACTATTTTACAACTTTTGGCACCATAAAGTGAAATATAGTCATTCAAAATACCATAATAAAGCTATTTTAGGACTTTTAACGTCATTAAATATTTTGACGTTTTTCGTCATTTTTCGACATACTATACTATGACGTTTTATGACAATTTTTGACATTTTATAAAATGTCTATTTTACAACTTTTGTCACCATTTAATGCTATAAAGTCATTCAAAATACCATAATAAAGCTATTTAAAGACTTTTTAGGACAGTTCATATTTTGATGTTTTTCAAAATATAAATGGGCGGCAGTAGCTCAGTCTGTAGTGACTTGGGCTGGGAATCGGAGGGTCGCCAGTTCAAGTCCAGGTCGGACCAAAATGTGGAGAGTGGACTGGTAGCTGGAGAGGTGCCAGTTCCTCCTCCTGTGCACTGCCGAGGTGCCCTTGAGCACCGCCTGGATAAGGGGCAGCCCCCTCACTCTGACACCTCTCCTCTAATGCATGTGTTTGTTTCATGACTTGTGTGTGTAATGTGCAATTGAAAAAAAATATGTGTATATATATATACTAACAGAGTGAAAAAATGTAATTTCCCTCATTGAGGGATTAATAAAGGAATTCTTCTTCTTCATCATTTTTAAACATACTATACTATGACATTTTATGACAATTTTTGACATTTTATAAAATGACTATTTTACAACTTTGGCAACATAAAGTACTATAAAGTCATTCAAAATACCATAATAAAGCTATTTAAAGACTTTTTAGACAGTTTATATTTTGACGTTTTTCATCATTTTTCAACATACTATACTATGACATTTTATGACAATTTTTGACATTTTTTAAAATGGCTATTTTACAACTTTTGTCATCATATTATACTATAAAGTCATTGAAAATACCATAATAAAACTATTTAAAGACTTTTTAGGACAGTTTATATTTTGATGTTTTTCGTCATTTTTCGACATACTATACTCTGACATTGTATGACAATTTTTGACATTTTTTAAAATGGCTATTTTACAACTTTTGTGACCATAAAGTACTATAAACTCATTCAAAATACCATAATAAAGCTATTTAAAGACTTTTTAGGACAGTTTATATTCTGACGTTTTTCATCATTTTTCGACATACTATACTCTGACATTTTATGACAATTTTTGACATTTTATAAAATGACTATTTTACAACTTTTGGCACCATAAAGTACTACAAAGTCATTCAAAATACCATAATAAAGCTATTTAAAGACTTTTTAGGACAGTTTATATTCTGACGTTTTCATCATTTTTGACATACTATACTATGACATTTTATGACAATTTTGACATTTTATAAAATGACTATTTTACAACTTTTGTCATCATATTATACTATAAAGTCATTCAAAATACCATAATAAAGCTGTTTAAAGACTTTTTAGGACAGTTTATATTTTGATGTTTTTCATCATTTTTCGACATACTATACTATGACATTTTATGACAATTTTTAACATTTTATAAAATGACTATTTTACAACTTTTGGCACCATAAAGTGAAATATAGTCATTCAAAATACCATAATAAAGCTCTTTTAGGACTTTTAACGTCATTAAATATTTTGACGTTTTTGGTCATTTTTTGACATACTATACTATGACATTTTATGACAATTTTTGACATTTTATAAAATGACTATTTTACAACTTTTGTCATCATATTATACTATAAAGTCATTCAAAATACCATAATAAAGCTATTTAAAGACTTTTTAGTACAGTTTATATTTTGACGTTTTTCATCATTTTTCGACATACTATACTATGACATTTTATGACAATTTTTAACATTTTATAAAATGACTATTTTACAACTTTTGGCACCATAAAGTGAAATATAGTCATTCAAAATACCATAATAAAGCTATTTTAGGACTTTTAACGTCATTAAATATTTTGACGTTTTTGGTCATTTTTTGACATACTATACTATGACATTTTATGACAATTTTTGACATTTTATAAAATGACTATTTTACAACTTTTGTCATCATATTATACTATAAAGTCATTCAAAATACCATAATAAAGCTATTTAAAGACTTTTTAGTACAGTTTATATTTTGACGTTTTTCATCATTTTTCGACATACTATACTATGACATTTTATGACGATTTTTGACATTTTATAAAATGACTATTTTACAACTTTTGTCACCATTTAATGCCATAAAGTCATTCAAAATACCATAATAAAGCTATTTTAAGACTAACGTCATTATATATTTTGACGTTTTTCGTCATTTTTCGACATACTATACTATGACATTTTATGACAATTTTTGACATTTTTTAAAATTGTTATTTTACAACTTTTGTCATCATATTATACTATAAAGTCATTCAAAAAACCATAATAAAGCTATTTTAAGACTTTTTAGGACCGTTTATATTTTGGTCTTTTTCGTCATTTTTCGACATACTATACTATGACATTTTATGACAATTTTTGACATTTCATAAAATGACTATTTTACAACTTTTGTGACCATAAAGTACTATAAAGTCATTCAAAATACCATAATAAAGCTATTTTAAGACTTTTCAGGACAGTTTATATTTTGACGTTTTTCATCATTTTTCGACATACTATACTATGACAATTTATGACGATTTTTTACATTTTTTAAAATGGCTATTTTACAACTTTTGTCATCATATTATACTATAAAGTCATTCAAAATACCATAATAAAGCTATTTAAAGACTTTTTAGGACAGTTTATATTTTGATGTTTTTCATCATTTTTTGACATACTATACTATGACATTTTATGACGATTTTTGACATTTTATAAAATGACTATTTCACAACTTTTGTCATCATATTATACTATAAAGTCATTCAAAATACCATAATAAAGCTATTTAAAGACTTTTTAGGACAGTTTTTATTTTGGTGTTTTTCATCATTTTTCGACATACTATGCTATGACGTTTTATGACAATTTTGACATTTTATAAAATGACTATTTTACAACTTTTGGCACCATAACGTACTATAAAGTCATTCAAAATACCATAATAAAGTTATTTAAAGACTTTTAGGACAGTTTATATTTTGATGTTTTTCGTCATTTTTCGACATACTATACTATGACGTTTTATGACAATTTTTGACATTTTATAAAATGTCTATTTTACAACTTTTGTCACCATTTAATGCTATAAAGTCATTCAAAATACCATAATAAAGCTATTTAAAGACTTTTTAGGACAGTTTATATTTTGATCGTTTTCATCATTTTTCGACATACTATACTATGACGCGTTTTATGACAATTTTTGACATTTTATAAAATGACTATTTTACAACTTTTGTCACCATTTAATGCTATAAAGTCATTCAAAATACCATAATAAAGCTATTTAAAGACTTTTTAGGACAGTTTATATTTTGACGTTTTCATCATTTTTGACATACTATACTATGACATTTTATGACAATTTTGACATTTTATAAAATGACTATTTTACAACTTTTGGCACTATAAAGTACTATAAAGTCATTCAAAATACCATAATAAAGCTATTTTAAAGACTTTTAACATCATTAAATATTTTGACGCGTTTTAGTCATTTTTCGACATACTATACTATGACGTTTTATGTCAATTTTTGACATTTTATAAAATGTCTATTTTACAACTTTTGTCACCATTTAATGCTATAAAGTCATTCAAAATACCATAATAAAGCTATTTAAAGACTTTTTAGGACAGTTCATATTTTGATGTTTTTCAAAATATAAATGGGCGGCAGTAGCTCAGTCTGTAGTGACTTGGGCTGGGAATCGGAGGGTCGCCAGTTCAAGTCCAGGTCGGACCAAAATGTGGAGAGTGGACTGGTAGCTGGAGAGGTGCCAGTTCCTCCTCCTGTGCACTGCCGAGGTGCCCTTGAGCACCGCCTGGATAAGGGGCAGCCCCCTCACTCTGACACCTCTCCTCTAATGCATGTGTTTGTTTCATGACTTGTGTGTGTAATGTGCAATTGAAAAAAAAAAAAAAAATATATATATATACTAACAGAGTGCAAAAATGTAATTTCCCTCATTGAGGGATTAATAAAGGAATTCTTCTTCTTCTTCATCATTTTTAAACATACTATACTATGACATTTTATGACAATTTTTGACATTTTATAAAATGTCTATTTTACAACTTTTGTCATCATATTATACTATAAAGTCATTCAAAATACCATAATAAAGCTATTTAAAGACTTTTTAGGACAGTTTATATTTTGACGTTTTTCATCATTTTTCGACATACTATACTCTGACATTTTATGACAATTTTTGACATTTTTTAAAATGGCTATTTTACAACTTTTGTAATCATATTATACTATAAAGTCATTCAAAATACCATAATAAAACTATTTAAAGACTTTTTAGGACAGTTTATATTTTGATGTTTTTCATCATTTTTCGACATACTATACGATGACATTTTATGACAATTTTTGACATTTTATAAAATGACTATTTTACAACTTTTGGCACCATAAAGTACTATAAAGTCATTCAAAATACCATAATAAAACTATTTAAAGACTTTTTAGGACAGTTTATATTTTGATGTTTTTCATCATTTTTCGACATACTATACGATGACATTTTATGACAATTTTTGACATTTTATAAAATGACTATTTTACAACTTTTGGCACCATAAAGTACTATAAAGTCATTCAAATACCACAATAAAGCTATTTTAAGACTTTTGACGTCATTATATATTCTGACGTTTTTTGTCATTTTTCGACATGCTATACTATGACAATTTATGACAATTTTGACATTTTTTAAAATGTCTATTTTACAACTTTTGTCACCATTTAATGCTATAAAGTCATTCAAAATACCATAATAAAGCTATTTAAAGACTTTTTAGGACAGTTTATATTTTGATGTTTTTCGTCATTTTTCGACATACTATACTATGACGTTTTATGACAATTTTTGACATTTTATAAAATGACTATTTTACAACTTTTGGCACCATAACGTACTATAAAGTCATTCAAAATACCATAATAAAGTTATTTAAAGACTTTTTAGGACAGTTTATATTTTGATGTTTTTCGTCATTTTTCGACATACTATACTATGACGTTTATGACAATTTTGACATTTTATAAAATGTCTATTTTACAACTTTTGTCACCATTTAATGCTATAAAGTCATTCAAAATACCATAATAAAGCTATTTAAAGACTTTTTAGGACAGTTTATATTTTGACGTTTTTCATCATTTTTCGACATACTATACTATGACGTTTTATGACAATTTTTGACATTTTATAAAATGACTATTTTACAACTTTTGTCACCATTTAATGCTATAAAGTCATTCAAAATACCATAATAAAGCTATTTAAAGACTTTTTAGGACAGTTTATATTTTGACGTTTTTCATCATTTTTTGACATACTATACTATGACATTTTATGACAATTTTTGACATTTTATAAAATGACTATTTTACAACTTTTGGCACTATAAAGTACTATAAAGTCATTCAAAATACCATAATAAAGCTATTTTAAAGACTTTTAACATCATTAAATATTTTGACGTTTTTCGTCATTTTTCGACATACTATACTATGACGTTTTATGTCAATTTTTGACATTTTATAAAATGTCTATTTTACAACTTTTGTCACCATTTAATGCTATAAAGTCATTCAAAATACCATAATAAAGCTATTTAAAGACTTTTTAGGACAGTTCATATTTTGATGTTTTTCAAAATATAAATGGGCGGCAGTAGCTCAGTCTGTAGTGACTTGGGCTGGGAATGGGAGGGTCGCCAGTTCAAGTCCAGGTCGGACCAAAATGTGGAGAGTGGACTGGTAGCTGGAGAGGTGCCAGTTCCTCCTCCTGTGCACTGCCGAGGTGCCCTTGAGCACCGCCTGGATAAGGGGCAGCCCCCTCACTCTGACACCTCTCCTCTAATGCATGTGTTTGTTTCATGACTTGTGTGTGTAATGTGCAATTGAAAAAAAAAAAATATATATATATATATACTAACAGAGTGAAAAAATGTAATTTCCCTCATTGAGGGATTAATAAAGGAATTCTTCTTCTTCTTCATCATTTTTAAACATACTATACTATGACATTTTATGACGATTTTTGACATTTTATAAAATGACTATTTCACAACTTTTGTCATCATATTATACTATAAAGTCATTCAAAATACCATAATAAAGCTATTTTAAGACTTTTAACGCCATTTTATATTTTGACGTTTTTCATCATTTTTCGACATACTATACTCTGACATTTTATGACAATTTTTGACATTTTTTAAAATGGCTATTTTACAACTTTTGTCATCATATTATACTATAAAGTCATTCAAAATACCATAATAAAACTATTTAAAGACTTTTTAGGACAGTTTATATTTTGATGTTTTTCATCATTTTTCGACATACTATACGATGACATTTTATGACAATTTTTGACATTTTATAAAATGACTATTTTACAACTTTTGGCACCATAAAGTACTATAAAGTCATTCAAATACCACAATAAAGCTATTTTAAGACTTTTAGGTCATTATATATTCTGACGTTTTTTGTCATTTTTCGACATGCTATACTATGACAATTTATGACAATTTTTGACATTTTATAAAATGTCTATTTTACAACTTTTGTCACCATTTAATGCTATAAAGTCATTCAAAATACCATAATAAAGCTATTTAAAGACTTTTTAGGACAGTTTATATTTTGATGTTTTTCGTCATTTTTCGACATACTATACTATGACATTTTATGACAATTTTTGACATTTTATAAAATGACTATTTTACAACTTTTGGCACCATAACGTACTATAAAGTCATTCAAAATACCATAATAAAGTTATTTAAAGACTTTTTAGGACAGTTTATATTTTGATGTTTTTCGTCATTTTTCGACATACTATACTATGACGTTTTATGACAATTTTTGACATTTTATAAAATGTCTATTTTACAACTTTTGTCACCATTTAATGCTATAAAGTCATTCAAAATACCATAATAAAGCTATTTAAAGACTTTTTAGGACAGTTTATATTTTGACGTTTTTCATCATTTTTCGACATACTATACTATGACGTTTTATGACAATTTTTGACATTTTATAAAATGACTATTTTACAACTTTTGTCACCATTTAATGCTATAAAGTCATTCAAAATACCATAATAAAGCTATTTAAAGACTTTTTAGGACAGTTTATATTTTGACGTTTTTCATCATTTTTTGACATACTATACTATGACATTTTATGACAATTTTTGACATTTTATAAAATGACTATTTTACAACTTTTGGCACTATAAAGTACTATAAAGTCATTCAAAATACCATAATAAAGCTATTTTAAAGACTTTTAACATCATTAAATATTTTGACGTTTTTCGTCATTTTTCGACATACTATACTATGACGTTTTATGTCAATTTTTGACATTTTATAAAATGTCTATTTTACAACTTTTGTCACCATTTAATGCTATAAAGTCATTCAAAATAACATAATAAATCTATTTAAAGACTTTTAGGACAGTTCATATTTTGATGTTTTTCAAAATATAAATGGGCGGCAGTAGCTCAGTCTGTAGTGACTTGGGCTGGGAATGGGAGGGTCGCCAGTTCAAGTCCAGGTCGGACCAAAATGTGGAGAGTGGACTGGTAGCTGGAGAGGTGCCAGTTCCTCCTCCTGTGCACTGCCGAGGTGCCCTTGAGCACCGCCTGGATAAAGGCAGCCCCTCACTCTGACACCTCTCCTCTAATGCATGTGTTTGTTTCATGACTTGTGTGTGTAATGTGCAATTGAAAAAAAAAAAAATATATATATATATGCTAACAGAGTGAAAAAATGTAATTTCCCTCATTGAGGGATTAATAACGGAATTCTTCTTCTTCTTCATCATTTTTAAACATACTATACTATGACATTTTATGACAATTTTTGACATTTTATAAAATGTCTATTTTACAACTTTTGTCATCATATTATACTATAAAGTCATTCAAAATACCATAATAAAGCTATTTAAAGACTTTTTAGGACAGTTTATATTTTGATGTTTTTCATCATTTTTCGACATACTATACTCTGACATTTTATGACAATTTTTGACATTTTTTAAAATGGCTATTTTACAACTTTTGTCATCATATTATACTATAAAGTCATTCAAAATACCATAATAAAACTATTTAAAGACTTTTTAGGACAGTTTATATTTTGATGTTTTTCATCATTTTTCGACATACTATACGATGACATTTTATGACAATTTTTGACATTTTATAAAATGACTATTTTACAACTTTTGGCACCATAAAGTACTATAAAGTCATTCAAAATACCATAATAAAACTATTTAAAGACTTTTTAGGACAGTTTATATTTTGATGTTTTTCATCATTTTTCGACATACTATACGATGACATTTTATGACAATTTTTGACATTTTATAAAATGACTATTTTACAACTTTTGGCACCATAAAGTACTATAAAGTCATTCAAATACCACAATAAAGCTATTTTAAGACTTTTGACGTCATTATATATTCTGACGTTTTTTGTCATATTTCGACATGCTATACTATGACAATTTATGACAATTTTGACATTTTTAAAATGTCTATTTTACAACTTTGTCACCATTTAATGCTATAAAGTCATTCAAAATACCATAATAAAGCTATTTAAAGACTTTTTAGGACAGTTTATATTTTGATGTTTTTCGTCATTTTTCGACATACTATACTATGACGTTTTATGACAATTTTTGACATTTTATAAAATGACTATTTTACAACTTTTGGCACCATAACGTACTATAAAGTCATTCAAAATACCATAATAAAGTTATTTAAAGACTTTTTAGGACAGTTTATATTTTGATGTTTTTCGTCATTTTTCGACATACTATACTATGACGTTTTATGACAATTTTTGACATTTTATAAAATGTCTATTTTACAACTTTTGTCACCATTTAATGCTATAAAGTCATTCAAAATACCATAATAAAGCTATTTAAAGACTTTTTAGGACAGTTTATATTTTGACGTTTTTCATCATTTTTCGACATACTATACTCTGACATTTTATGACAATTTTTGACATTTTTTAAAATGGCTATTTTACAACTTTTGTCATCATATTATACTATAAAGTCATTCAAAATACCATAATAAAACTATTTAAAGACTTTTTAGGACAGTTTATATTTTGATGTTTTTCATCATTTTTCGACATACTATACGATGACATTTTATGACAATTTTTGACATTTTATAAAATGACTATTTTACAACTTTTGGCACCATAAAGTACTATAAAGTCATTCAAAATACCATAATAAAACTATTTAAAGACTTTTTAGGACAGTTTATATTTTGATGTTTTTCATCATTTTTCGACATACTATACTGATGACATTTTATGACAATTTTTGACATTTTATAAAATGACTATTTTACAACTTTTGGCACCATAAAGTACTATAAAGTCATTCAAATACCACAATAAAGCTATTTTAAGACTTTTGACGCCATTATATATTCTGACGTTTTTGTCATATTTCGACATGCTATACTATGACAATTTATGACAATTTTTGACATTTTTAAAATGTCTATTTTACAACTTTTGTCACCATTTAATGCTATAAAGTCATTCAAAATACCATAATAAAGCTATTTAAAGACTTTTTAGGACAGTTTATATTTTGATGTTTTTCGTCATTTTTCGACATACTATACTATGACGTTTTATGACAAGTTTTGACATATTATCAAATGACTATTTTACAACTTTTGGCACCATAACGCACTATAAAGTCATTCAAAATACCATAATAAAGTTATTTAAAGACTTTTAGGACAGTTTATATTTTGATGTTTTTCGTCATTTTTCGACATACTATACTATGACGTTTTATGACAATTTTGACATTTTATAAAATGTCTATTTTACAACTTTTGTCACCATTTAATGCTATAAAGTCATTCAAAATACCATAATAAAGCTATTTAAAGACTTTTTAGGACAGTTTATATTTTGACGTTTTTCATCATTTTTCGACATACTATACTATGACGTTTTATGACAATTTTTGACATTTTATAAAATGACTATTTTACAACTTTTGTCACCATTTAATGCTATAAAGTCATTCAAAATACCATAATAAAGCTATTTAAAGACTTTTTAGGACAGTTTATATTTTGACGTTTTTCATCATTTTTTGACATACTATACTATGACATTTTATGACAATTTTTGACATTTTATAAAATGACTATTTTACAACTTTTGGCACTATAAAGTACTATAAAGTCATTCAAAATACCATAATAAAGCTATTTTAAAGACTTTTAACATCATTAAATATTTTGACGTTTTTCGTCATTTTTCGACATACTATACTATGACGTTTTATGTCAATTTTTGACATTTTATAAAATGTCTATTTTACAACTTTTGTCACCATTTAATGCTATAAAGTCATTCAAAATACCATAATAAAGCTATTTTAAAGACTTTTAACATCATTAAATATTTTGACGTTTTTCGTCATTTTTCGACATACTTTACTATGACATTTTATGACAATTTTTAACATTTTATAAAATGACTATTTTACAACTTTTGGCACCATAAAGTACTATAAAGTCATTCAAAATACCATAATAAAGCTATTTTAGGACTTTTAACGTCATTAAATATTTTGACGTTTTTCGTCATTTTTTGACATACTATACTATGACATTTTATGACAATTTTTGACATTTTATAAAATGACTATTTTACAACTTTTGGCACCATAAAGTGAAATATAGTCATTCAAAATACCATAATAAAGCTATTTTAGGACTTTTAACATCATTAAATATTTTGACGTTTTTCGTCATTTTTCGACATACTATACTATGACGTTTTATGACAATTTTGACATTTTATAAAATGTCTATTTTACAACTTTGTCACCATTTAATGCTATAAAGTCATTCAAAATACCATAATAAAGCTATTTAAAGACTTTTTAGGACAGTTCATATTTTGATGTTTTTCAAAATATAAATGGGCGGCAGTAGCTCAGTCTGTAGTGACTTGGGCTGGGAATCGGAGGGTCGCCAGTTCAAGTCCAGGTCGGACCAAAATGTGGAGAGTGGACTGGTAGCTGGAGAGGTGCCAGTTCCTCCTCCTGTGCACTGCCGAGGTGCCCTTGAGCACCGCCTGGATAAGGGGCAGCCCCCTCACTCTGACACCTCTCCTCTAATGCATGTGTTTGTTTCATGACTTGTGTGTGTAATGTGCAATTGAAAAAAAATATGTATATATATATATACTAACAGAGTGAAAAAATGTAATTTCCCTCATTGAGGGATTAATAAAGGAATTCTTCTTCTTCATCATTTTTAAACATACTATACTATGACATTTTATGACAATTTTTGACATTTTATAAAATGACTATTTTACAACTTTTGGCAACATAAAGTACTATAAAGTCATTCAAAATACCATAATAAAGCTATTTAAAGACTTTTTAGACAGTTTATATTTTGACGTTTTTCATCATTTTTCAACATACTATACTATGACATTTTATGACAATTTTTGACATTTTTTAAAATGGCTATTTTACAACTTTTGTCATCATATTATACTATAAAGTCATTGAAAATACCATAATAAAACTATTTAAAGACTTTTTAGGACAGTTTATATTTTGATGTTTTTCGTCATTTTTCGACATACTATACTCTGACATTGTATGACAATTTTTGACATTTTTTAAAATGGCTATTTTACAACTTTTGTGACCATAAAGTGAAATATAGTCATTCAAAATACCATAATAAAGCTATTTTAGGACTTTTAACGTCATTAAATATTTTGACGTTTTTGGTCATTTTTTGACATACTATACTATGACATTTTATGACAATTTTTGACATTTTATAAAATGACTATTTTACAACTTTTGTCATCATATTATACTATAAAGTCATTCAAAATACCATAATAAAGCTATTTAAAGACTTTTTAGTACAGTTTATATTTTGACGTTTTTCATCATTTTTCGACATACTATACTATGACATTTTATGACGATTTTTGACATTTTATAAAATGACTATTTTACAACTTTTGTCACCATTTAATGCCATAAAGTCATTCAAAATACCATAATAAAGCTATTTTAAGACTAACGTCATTATATATTTTGACGTTTTTCGTCATTTTTCGACATACTATACTATGACATTTTATGACAATTTTTGACATTTTTTAAAATTGTTATTTTACAACTTTTGTCATCATATTATACTATAAAGTCATTCAAAAAACCATAATAAAGCTATTTTAAGACTTTTTAGGACCGTTTATATTTTGGTCTTTTTCGTCATTTTTCGACATACTATACTATGACATTTTATGACAATTTTTGACATTTCATAAAATGACTATTTTACAACTTTTGTGACCATAAAGTACTATAAAGTCATTCAAAATACCATAATAAAGCTATTTTAAGACTTTTCAGGACAGTTTATATTTTGACGTTTTTCATCATTTTTCGACATACTATACTATGACAATTTATGACGATTTTTTACATTTTTTAAAATGGCTATTTTACAACTTTTGTCATCATATTATACTATAAAGTCATTCAAAATACCATAATAAAGCTATTTTAAGACTAACGTCATTATATATTTTGACGTTTTTCGTCATTTTTCGACATACTATACTATGACATTTTATAATATGGCTATTTTACAACTTTTGTGACCATAAAGTACTATAAAGTCATTCAAAATACCATAAGAAAGCTACTTAAAGACTTTTTAGGACAGTTTATATTCTGACGTTTTTCATCATTTTCCGACATACTATACTATGACATTTTATGACAATTTTTGACATTTCATAAAATGACTATTTTAACAACTTTTGTGACCATAAAGTACTATAAACTAATTCAAAATACCATAATAAAGCTATTTAAAGACTTTTTAGGACAGTTTATATTTTGATGTTTTTCATCATTTTTCGACATACTATACTATGACATTTTATAATATGGCTATTTTACAACTTTTGTGACCATAAAGTACTATAAAGTCATTCAAAATACCATAATAAAGCTACTTAAAGACTTTACATGTTGACGTTTTTCATCATTTATTGACAGACTATACTATGACATTTTATGATGATTTTTGACATTTTTTAAAATGACTTTTTTACTACTTTCTTCAACATATCACACCATATTTTCATTCAACACATTATAATAAGGGTTTTCGATGTTTGTTTTTGTACATACTAAATGATGACATTTTATCTTGTTTTTCCGACATGATATAATCTTTCTTTCTCCGTCCAGAGCCATATTAAAGCAGCCTGTAGTAGCGTATCAAATCAAAGCACAACTCAACGCCATTCCAACAATATTTATTGTTTCCACACTGAACTGAAGTGAACAGAAATAATAAGTAAATAATAATAAATAAATGTTCCTCAGTCATTTCAAGTAAAATAAGGGTTGCAAACAAATGTTAACTTAACTTTGAAGTTTCAACTGAACTTATAATAAATAATTTTAACCCATTCTATCAGAAGAGAAACTGAACACTTCCTTTTCTTCCTCTTACATCCCAGAGAGTCATCTGTCATCATCAAAGCAGATCAAAGATGTAGATAATGTGTAATGCCTTTTTTGGAATAACAGTAAAAAAAGATCATCAACTTGACTGTATTCCCTCTTTTGTTCGAGTCTCGTGTCTGTAAACAATCTGTTCAAACTCATTTTTGTTTGTTCCACTTTAACTGAAAATGATCACCAGATGTTTTTTTGAATTCACAATATATTAAAAAAAAATATTCCTTCATGCATTGCTTAAAAGAAATCATCATCATAATTCAGAGCCACAGGTTTTTACTCGAACATAAAACTATCTGCTGCAATAATAAACACTGCGAGAACAAAGACTGTTGTTAACAATCGGTGTAGTGGTTCTGAAACATCAAGTGACCAAAAATAAAGATGAGAAGATTTCTATTTCCTTCTACACCAAATAATTGTTTGCTGCTTTGTCAATGCTCCAAATTTAAAACAGAGAACCTTTAATGTGAAATACTTTACATTAAATTTCATCCGCAAGCCGTCTGTGATTCTTTTAAGTTCAGATTAAAGGAGAACGTCACCTAAATTTAGAGCTTCAGTGTGTTCCATCCGTCTCATAACATCTCTTCACCTCACAGCATTGTAAATTTGAGTTTTAGTGGTCTACTTTCTGGATTTGGGAGAAAGTTTTTGATGTTTTTTTGGACCATCTCAGAGCAAAGAAACGTCCCAGGAGACGGCTCAGGTTCAGGACAGCAGGCGAGACGGATAATTGACAAAACAACGAAACTCATTGGACAAGTTTCTGCTGTGTTTTGGCAGGAAGCTGCACATTTTAACACCCAGCAGGTCTGTGGCGAGCTCCTCCATGATGACTCCTGCAGAACAAACAGGACACAAAACATGAGCAGAGCTTTTTTTAACACTGTTATTTTTACTGAAGTAAGAGAACGAAGCACGTCTTCCACCACTAAACATGCATGATGTTAGTCTAAACGCCTCCATGTGTGAAAGGAAAAAGTCACTTTCTATTAGAAGAAAGGCAAGATCTGTAAATAAGGAGCTCAATATTTATGAACAAAACAAGCCAGAAGTTGGTTTTTGAAAGAGTTCTGAAAAGTAGATTGACAGATTAAAGCAGAAAAGTCATGTTTTTGATTGGCTGGCACCATCACCATCAACATAAAACTCTATAATCACATTGGCACAGATATTAAAGGTGTCATTTTTAACAGTTGTCATTCAAAGTTGGCAGCGACGGTCAAGCGAGCTATAGAGAGAATGGGGAGAGGGAGCGGCATTAGCGAGAACAAAGCAGTGAATCAGAGGAACAAAAAGGTGAAGCCCAGAAATGTCGCAAAGGGAAAAATAATGAGGAGAAAAAAGAGGAAACAGAGGCAGAGGGCAGCAAAACCAAAGTAAACTAGAAATTACCGCCTCGCGGCTGTTTGCCTCCGTCAACCAGTGAGGTCGCAGTTTACATCCAGGTCATCACTTCATTTTATTCTCTTAGACATCTGTGTGAAATTATCATTATTAGAAGGTTAAATAAAATCTCCTTTTCATGTCAGAAGCAGGTGAATGCTCATGAGGTCACGGTGACCTTTGACCCTCGTGGATGAAAGCCCCTCCAGGTGTTCCTGAGATACGTCAACGTGAAAAACATAAAACCTGATTAATTAGAAGTGATGCTCATTTGAACATGGTTAATAAAACAGGCACTAGAGATAAAATAAAACACATTTATATCTATTTAAAACATCATGATTTTGGCTTTAGAGAATCTGTGTATAAGAAGTAAACGTATTTGACGTTTTTTAAGCCTTGAGTTCTGCATTGTGGCCGCCGCCATCTTGGTTTTTTTTTTTTTTTTTTTGTGACCACCAGTGACACACAAGGGTGGAGTGTAATAAGACATTTACAGGCGTCACAGTTAACTTTCTCGACAACTGCTCATCCAAACAACATCACTGCACTTCCTGGGTTGCCTAGCAACGGATCTGCCATGACAGAGGTGTGGAAACACCAGTGAAATGCATCCTGGGACAAAAACACCAGGGGTCAGGCTTTACTGTCCAAAAATATCTAGATTTATTCTGATGTTTGGATGTTTTAATCATGTTACTAAGAAATAAAAGAACTTACATGCAACTCAACGGTTTACTACTTACTGTGTACTTCTACTTCAGAGGAAAACACTGCTGTACATTTAGCTGACAGAATTGTGACTGGATACACTGAAGACTCAGAACATAAAACCATTATGTTATCTTATATTTCCTGGGCGGCAGTAGCTCAGTCTGTAGTGACTTGGGCTGGGAATCGGAGGGTCGCCAGTTCAAGTCCAGGTCGGACCAAAAAATGTGGAGAGTGGACTGGTAGCTGGAGAGGTGCCAGTTCCTCCTCCTGGGCACTGCCGAGGTTGCCCTTGAGCAAGGCACCGAACCCCCAACTGCTCGGGGCGCCTGGATAAGGGGCAGCCCCCTCACTCTGACACCTCTCCTCTAATGCATGTGCATGTGTTTGTTTCATGACTTGTGTGTGTAATGTGCAACTGAAAAATATATGTATATATACTAACAGAGTGAAAAAATGTAATTTCCCTCATTGAGGGATTAATAAAGGAATTCTTCTTCTTCTTCTTCTTCTTCTTATATTATATCATATTATATCATATTATGGCTCCACCTGGAACAGCAACTTTGAAGCACATTGGGCCTCTTTTATCAATTCAAGTAAACATTTTAATACAGGATTTTTACTTTTACCATCATCTTAATGATAATAATAATATTGATGATGATAATGATAATAATAACAACAATAATGTTATTAATAATAAAGATAGTCCCTCACCTGTACACAGCAGCACTTTGCCTTTGCTCAGGTGTTGGGCCGTTTGGGCCTCTTTGCTCAGACACTCTTCGGACAGGTACGGCGGGTCGGCGAGGACGATGTCGAAGCTCTGAGGAGCGGCGCCGCCGAGGGACAGCGGCTCGTTGTAGTCGTAGAAGATGAAGTCGTCACCGTAGGCGGCGAAGCGGCGGTCGTACTCAAAGAGGACGGCAGACACCTGGTCGGAGCCGCTGACCACGCCCTGCTTCAGCTTCAGGTAGACGCTGGGAGCGCTCACACAGGCTATCCTGCAGTTCATGCATACAAATATACACATTTATAAAAACGTCTATGCAGCATCCTTCAAGTGTTTGGACTGTTATTGTTGTAAAATGTAAAAATGTGGTCAGTAAAGACCTTTAAGAACACGATGAGTTGACTTCTTTGATCATTAGTGGTCAATAAATCAACAGCCTGAATTTACTGTTCTGTTAACAATTAAATGATAATTAATAATGCTGACTAATGATTAGCAATGCTAGTTACTGAGTTAGTTAGAAATAGTTTGTATAATATGAAATAAGTAGATTTACTCTATGTAATGTTGACCATTTAAGAAATCACTCTGCAGAAACTATTTATTTATTACAAATATATCTGTCTAATTTACAAAACTATTTTTCAAGCTTTACAAATATCTGAATCATATCAACAAATACTTCTAGTATATACATATGTAACATGTACAAATGTGTGCTTCAATAAACTGTATAAAAGAACAAGACATAAATTATAGCATCACTAATACTTAGTATAAACATGATTAATTATAATTCTGTTGTTTGTTAAGAGTAAAATAACTAAGAACTTAGCTGTTTAGCTGTTAATTTCTTATATGTTGCTTATTATAAAGGGCTACTGGAACTTTCTGTGGAACAGAAGTTTGTGACTTATCTGGTGACCTCTAGTTTTGTGTTAAATTGCATTTAATACAGAAGTTATTTAATTGTTCTTATGTTTTTATGGCTGTCATTTTTCATTTGTAAATATATAAAGTGTCTTTGAGCTTTAATAAAAGCACTTGATATCAAAAAAAAGCATTTATTAGTATTAGTATTACTATCATTATGTCTTACCTTCCTCCCTCTCCAGCTTCACGGACGGCCTCCTCAGCTAACCGAGTCGCCGTCTCGTCGCTGTACCAGAACTGACTCATCCTCTGGTGGAAACCCAAACAACAGTTCTGTCTTTCATCAGAAACATTAAATGTGCAGTGGTGCGTTCAAAGACCAAACTCATCTCACCCAGTCCTCCTCCACTGCTCCCACACTGAACCGGTCCGATGGCGTCTTGGTGCCCGTCTCGTTGTAAAACTCCTGCAGGGCGGCCAGAGTGTCGGCCGACAGCATCTGGACGTCGTCATCGCTGCTGTCGCTCATGGTGTGAGGAGGAAGATGAAGATGAGGAGGGGAACAGCTGTCCTTTAAGGATGAAGAAGCTGGAAACCTGAAACTGAAAAAAAAAAAAAAACATTGTTATTGATGACATTTAAGCTGATAGATGACAAATAACTCTTATTAAAACCTCATTGACTTGCAGGAAACTCAACATTGATGATATATTTATACATTATAGTTATAAATGGCTGCTGGATGGTGTCGTAGTCCTCCTCCTGTTTAAAGATGGCTTCTTTACCTCCTCTCTTGAAACATCTGTCTTACCTGAACATTACCTGATGGGGATGTTTTAGGTCTGGAAACTAAAAAACCTTAAACAGTCCAGTTGGCTCTTTTTTTGTTGCTCTTTTTACCTCCACAGACACGCTATTCTACTGCTTTATCTGGGTTTATTTCACATTAGTTTTGTCTTGACTTTGTTCGGATAATCAGGAAAATTAACCTCAATTTTGGAAACTACTGGGAGCAAAATATAAAATTAATAATACATAACACGTATTTAACATTCAAATAATACATATTTCACATATTTTGAGGACTTGATGATCACCCCAAACATTTCAAAAACATATGTATCGCTTATGTTTTTACTTTACTACATTTTGATGCTAATACTTCTGCATATTTACTTGTTAAAGTATTTTAAACTGATGAATGAATGACGCCAAACATCGTCGCCTGCTGTTTCGTTAATAAATTGCCAATTAAATCAAATTAAATTGACTGACGAAGAATCCTGTTAATACAACAAACACAATAAAGTACCTACTTATAAATGTAGTAAAATAAAGTGAACGTACCTGACCAGTAACTGTCTAGAAAGCTCCTTTTCTTCTTCCTCTGCTGTGAACAGGTGCAGTATGGGTGCGGTGAGCAGTCGCGGAGTGATGACGAAATACAGTTTCTGACGAGGGACAAACTAGCAGCTGCGCCATTTCTCTCTACGGCTAAACACAAGGAACAAAGCGGATATTCTCTCTCTCTACTGCACTGTCTTTAAATTTAGACCAACCGATAAACACATAAGAGGTTTATCTTTCATTCCTTGAGAAACCATTTTTATATGTTTGTGAATTTCGATGAAAACAGTCAAGTTGGCATTAAATTGAATAAATATTGAAGGGAATTTGGCTGACTTCAGGTACAAGTGGAAAAAAGTGACCTGCAAATCCTTAAGAAAAACCCATACATTTTACATACAGACATGGTAAAACATTTCATGGTTCCTGCATGTTTTCTGAATTTTGCAAACCAAACTATTCATGGATAAAGATTAAGTCGTAATGAAAATATTTGTTAACCTTCAGTAGTTTCACAACTGTAAAATCCTGTGATATGTAATAATAATCTAATGACAGATTCTAGAATTAACATAAATTTTCCTGATTTCACTTCAATGATTTTATTCAAGCAACATTTATGGCAGGACTGCTGGAACATTGTGGTATTAGTGCTTCCTCTACCAATTTAATTAGCAGGAAAACAAATGATAATTTACAGCCCAAATTCCTGCTGCTGTCTTGACTTCAAGAGCAACTTCCTGCAGCTGTAGAAAATATTTGGTAGTGAGCAGAATAATCAGCTGTATTTCCTACTAAAGTAGAAGAAAGACAACAGATGTGGCAACTCGTGAAGGAAACTGCAGAAGCCAGAACATTTTATACAATAGGTTTATGTACACTTTTACACTTCATTAACAAAACAGCCATTCTACAATAACCAGGATAGTGCTGTTCACTAGGAGCTCTCCACCATAACGCTTCAACAAAGTGGCTCCGCTCCTTTTTATTTGGTTTGTTATTGCCGTCCTTCAGCTCAAAGTCTGCCTCAGTCCAGTGTGTTGAAGAGCCATAACGGCAGATGATGTGCTGCTGTGGAAAAAAATACTACAGGAGTTAAATCTGCTAAACTTTAGAGGCCCGACCCTTCGTCGAGCCTTTCCAGGGGAGAGGACGCTGCAAAGTAATACTATGACCCAAAAAAAATAATACAAAAGAAAAAAATAATCAAGAACAAAACTTCACTTCCTCTTTATCTGAATTCATGTTGAACTCTTCTTGCTTATAAAAACATTTCAGTCATGTTTCATTTTGTCTTTGAACAAACGTTTCTTGTAGTTTTTGATTTGAAAAACATTATATACATATATACATACATATCTCTATATATATGTATATATATATATACTGTATATATTTACACCCTTTAGAGAAAGTGATTTTGTTTTTCTGTCATCACCAACAAACGCCCTGCAACGCCATCAACCCACCATGTGTTATTTGTCTGTGTGTGTGTGTGTGTGTGTGTGCGTGCACATGTTGACTTCATGGTGAATGGCAGGCAGAGTTTGTCAGTTAATGCATGACGAATTGAAAAAAAAAACAAAAAACCTGCACACACAGACCAATCAACAAAACAAAGGCACTCTGAGAAAGATCAGGGCGGCGTGTGTTACTGTTAAAAATCAAGTGCGTGTGTGTGTGTGTGTGTGGTTGCCATGGCATTCTTGAAACTAAATGGCCCCTCTGAGTAACTACAAAACATCACACTGGGAAAAAAAAGTCTCCTTCAAACAGCAACTTGTTTTGTCACTCTGTGTGTGTGTGGGGCTCCAGGTACAGGAAGTGACAGACAACAACGCTGTCAACATCAACTGCAGCGTCGCCTCCTCTCGCCAACATGGCGTCCCTGCGACAGGGTCCGTCTGCTCTGTAGTTCCGTCTCCATGGTAACCACATCACGCTGGACTTGGAGGAGAAAAAAAAAAAAAACACTGAAAACATTCAGGCATGAGATGGATCCTCCAGCTGCCTCCTTCTACCCATAGTCCTCAGGGGCGAAGCAGCGAGGGGGAGGAGTCTTTTGATTGGTTCACGATCGTTGCGATCTGAGGCGGCGGCGGTTTCCAGTGGTTATTTGACGCAGAGCAGGCCGCCCACGTTGGCCACAAACTCCTCCAGGCTCTTGAGGAAGGCGACCTTCTGCTTGCGGTCCATGGTGGGCGGCGTGCTGCTCGCCGTCAGCTTGTTGAAGGCGTCGGCCAGCCGCTGGTAGATGACGGCGTCCCTCTGCGACGAGAGGAGCGTCTCCACCAGCTCCGAGTACTCCACCTGACGAGGAGCAGACCAGGAGCTCAGAGTTAAAATCACAAAAACAACTATCTACTACTATCTAAAAGCAATAAAAAAACATATAAATAAGAAAAATCTCAAAGCACACTCTCATTATTTATTGACAGAGATGTTAAATTCCAGTTATTTCCTGAACAGAAAAAAATGTGTTTTAGTGGTTGTTTGTTATTCTGGATTCATTTCTGACTTCTCAGAGAATTCCAGTGTTCTGGATCAACTTTGGAAAGAAACAAAATAAGAAATAAGAAAATAAGAAAAATAATGATCCTTAAAATTATATATATATATATATATATATATATATATATATATATATATATATACACACACATATATATAACAACGGGCAGGAAACTACGTCAATCACTTTAAATATCTGTGGAGACGAACGTTTTAGAGACGAGTGATCGCCTTAAAAAGCTTCAGGTCGTCATTCCACAGAGCAGCAAAAACCCACTAAGTATACTATGAGGCATTAAAAACACAACAAAGTCAATGTAAAATAAAACTGGATACAACTACTTTGTATACAAAAGAATGTTTTGTTTACTACCACTCATGGCTATTGAAACTATGGAGCCACATTTTTCAGCTCAAACAATAAATTAACGTGGCAGACGGTACCAATCCCTGTTTTTGCATGTGTGATTCGTTAGGACATTGTTTGTAAGCTTTCAGTGAGTTCTTTTGGTGATTTGAGCTCAGCTGGTCAAGGCTTTAAAAACCAGGAGGAAAAATGCAAGCTGTCACAGACGGTCACCATGCCACACTTAGCAGCAAACATGAGGGAGCAGGCCATTGGTATGCTGAGATCCAGAATGACCGAAGCGAGGGTAGCCAGGCATTTTGGCGTCCACAGATGCACTATCTCACGCCTGCAGGCACGTTATGCACAGACATAATGTGCAGGTTATGGACTGGATATGAATCCGATTGAACACCTTTGGGACAATCTGGATCGCCGTGTACGGCGTCGTATTCCACTGCCGGTGACGGTTGCTGATCTCCGTACTGCACTCTTGGAAGAGTGGGAAGCGATTCCAGTGGAAATCACCGCGTTCATCATGTCTATGCCACGACGATCACACAAGATACTGACATTTGTAATCCATGTGGATTAAATTTTCTATTGTTGCTTTTGTTCATTCATGTTCAGTCTCATACCAAGTGAAGTCACCCAATAAATTATGAAAATTCAAATTAATATAGAAAAAAATACAATGTTGTGTTTTTAATGCCTCTTAGTGTAAATGAAAACTGGAGCCTCCAGCTGCTGACAGGTGTAGTTGTGTTATTTCCTCACCTGATGGAGGCACACGAGGGTGTAGAGAGCTTCACCTGCTGCCACTGTCATCTCTGTGTTGTGTTTCTGCAGGACCAGCATGTCAAACACCAGCTGGAGGTACAGGAGTGAAATGAAATTAAAAAGCACTAATAAAAGGTGAACATTTCCTGTATATGAATATTCCAGTTTCTTTGCTGTCATTTAGATCTAATCTGTAGTTTTAAATATTTAAACTCTCATTCGTTCCGTCAAACCTCACAGACACTCTTGTGTGTTTTATTGTGGTAACTCTCGTGTGTTTTATTGTGGTAATGTTGCGTACTCTACCTTCAGGAAGTGACGGGTGGCGATGAAGAGAGGCGTGTCCTTCTCTTGGTTTTTGGCGCACTGCTCGGCCAGCGGAGACAACGCCTCCAAACACAGCTGGCTGATCTCCGAACTCATCCTGGACAAACGAGTTAAGGAGCACAAACAGCTTCTGCACAGATTTCTGCAGGATTACAGTAGATTATTACCAGGAGGTAACACAGGGCTGGAAAAAATATTTTATGTGGATCTGAGCACCAACTTGAGGACTTTCACTGATAAAAAGTTACTTCACGCTCTACAGTCTGTTTAATATTAACTGAGCAGACCTTTCTGGTTTAAAATAATGTGAGGAATATCAAATTAAACATGGCGTTCTCCTCCTAAAACAGAGTTTTAGATTAGCATTTATTTAAATTAACACTCTATTTTGTTTGTGACTTTAGTCTCAGATGATCTGAGCTTTTTCTCATTAATCTATATTTACTTTTTAAATAATTTTGATCGTCTTTATTTAAATTAACAATTTGGTCTGTGGTTTGTGACTTTAATCTCAGAAGTTCTGAGCTTTTTCTCATTAATTTATGACTTTAATTCATAAATTTATTTTCAATAATAGTTTGTAATAATATATTTTTAATTAATAATATTTTGATAGTATTTAATTAACAAACACTTAATTTTGTGATTTGAGCTTTTTCAATTTATGACTTAAAATCATAAATTTATTAATTTTTTTTCCCCTTGTAAATTCAGAGATTTTTCAAAGAACATTATCCCTGTCTGCCTCTTTGCAGTTTATTTGCACATAAATGGACACTATCGGTATATATTTTAGGATTTAAGATTTTGATTTTATTATGTATATCTTTTGAATAATTATGTCTATTTTTAACAATCTCACCTCTGTGCTCTGTGTTTGCTGCTGGTTACTGACTTTCCCTCAGGATTAATAAAGAATAAAAACAAATCTATATTCTATCTCTGTACATTGTTTTTTTTATTTTTATTTTTACCGACAGTAAGGACTGTATAAGCTTTTACACACCTGGGTTTTGGTCAAATAACTAATCATAAAATACTTTTTCCAATACTATTAATTACTGCGGGGGATATTTGTGTGTTTTCCATTTAACAAAGGAAGTTCTCACTTATTAGATGATGTTTGAAGCAGCAGGAAACTAATCGTTTGAGGCTCAGTACTGAGAAGCTAAAGAAGATAATAACAGCAGGATACGAGGTCATTCCCAGCTCCAGGGAGAACATGAGGCTTTTGAAGAGGTCTTCAGGCAGCTGAGGGATCTTCTCTGGAAAGATCTCACAGATGAAGGTGATGAGCTTGTAGTACTGGTTGCACAGGGAGGGGAACTGGGAGAGCGACACGTCCAGTTAGAGGAGAGGCATCCTGAAAATACGATTAATCATCTTTACAGCTGTGCAGCTTCACCTTGAGCAGGTCCTGAGACATGAGGGGGAGGACGATGTTAACGCCGTAGAGGACCACGTCAGCTGCCGACACCGTCCGACTGGACGCCGGCGTTCCCTGGTCCTGGTTTCTGAAGACCTCGTCTGAAAGGTGCAGTTTGAAACATGAACAAGGAGAAGGAGGCGTCTTCTGCTTTAACCTCCTCCTCTCCGTCAACGTTCGGAGACTCACCGGTGTCGCTGAAGTCGATGAATTCTTTGGAGAGCAGGTTGGTGAGCAGCTCCATGATGAGCAGCAGGTCCTGGTACTGGTCCTCCTCGGCCGACGTGTCGCTTCGCTTCCTGCTCTGGTTGTTCTTGGAGTAGACCTGCAGCAGCGTCAGACACGCCTCGTACAGCTTCATGGACTTGGTCTGGATGACGGCACAAGAGACGGAGTTAATCATTTCATTTCTTGATCAATACATGAAACATCTGGAACATTCTTGAGCTGATAAATGTCTGAGTCACACCTTTATGACGACATTAAACCTCTTTTAAACTAGTCCAGTGTTAAGTTTTGTTTACTTAAGAATGTTTTTGTGAGGATCCAATGAGGTTAAAATAGTTTTGACATTTAATTTTCAGTTTGCTATTTTTGTTCTTGTTAGGGCCACCTGATAAGTCTCAGACATACAAAATACATGATATTGTTTTAATATTTAATGCTTTTAGTGTCTGCAGCAGCGTCTCCTAGAAGTCAACATCAAAAAAAATCTTAATTTCTGTTCAATTTTATTGTATTCTTATGTTTAACCAGGCAATATTGTTTCAGCTTAGGTTTAGTTTCTCTTAATGGATGGAGTATTTATTTAAATTTTAATTTTAAATTTTACTAGTTCAGTTTTAGTTATTATAAAAATAAAAAGTAGTGTCTTAATGTTCAGTAAACTATTATTTTTATCTTAAAACCAAGAAAGGTGACAAGGCAAAGATCAAATATAGAAACAGATTTCCTCATATATACAGAGTGCTGTTTCATTAATTAAAATCATATTGAGAGAAAAATGGTGACCTGCTGCTGCCTACCAGAATAAAATAGTTAACTGACAGTTAAAGACGTGACGCTCACCTCTCCCAGGTAACAGATCTGCTTGTGAGCCACTTCTACAAAAACCTCGATGATGAGGTTGATGGTCTCCGGCGTGTTGCTGTAGACCTGAACCCAAAAACACACAAGTCAGAGGAAAGGTGAACGTCGTCCAGATATTTGAGAAACACATTTGAGTTTGGTCATCGGCTCCTCTGACCTCCATGAGGCCGATGCAGCTGGACAGGAAGTCCATGAGGAAGGAGAAGAGCGAGGCCACGTTGTCGATCTGCGTCGCCTCGGCGATGCCGCACAGCGCCTCTAGCGTGGCGACGATTTCCTGTTTGACGGCGGTTTCCTGGCTGATCTGAGCGAAGTTCTCCTGGTTGATGAGGTTCAGGAAACGCTGCTGGAGGGGGTGGAGCACCTGGACAGGAACAGGAAGTCTGCGCTCAGTTTACAAATTAAAATGGACTCTTTAAGATGTGTTCAGGTGGGACTTCCTGATTATCATCTGTCAGTGGATGCTTCACTGTATTTCACTGCTAATTAACACAGTTGTTATTTTGATTACAGAGCACTGATCAGTCCTCTGCCAGGACTGAAAACCAGAGTACAGTTCTGAGGGAAATAGTGCACATTAACTTAACTTTTATTTAAAAAAAAAAAAAAATACAGATTATTATTTTGTGCTTCAACATCAGTAATATTTTGAATTCAGGGCCCTTGTAATGAAGTATTTTAAAATTGTAGTATTTCTACTTTGACTGAACTTTTTCCTCTACGGCCGAAAAGACACAACAGGAAGCAGTTTTTAATAATTAAAAAAAAACAGTATTACTATATTCATTTATTTTTGTATTTTTTTAATATTATTTTTTATTTAATGTCATTTAATTAAACATTTTAAAACAGAAAATATAAGTTGCAGACCTGTTTTTTTTTTTTTTTAGCTTTTTAATCTGAGTTAATCAGTTAATAAGATAAGATAAAACTTTTTCCCTAAGGTGCGTTAACAGTGATTTGTTGGTGAAGAGGAAGAGGAATCTAACTGAGGGAGAGTTTGATCAGGTGTTGGGTCCATGACGGTTCAGACGAAGCAGCTGCAGACGCCAACAGCTGATCCATCCATCCCATAATTACTCTGGAGTCACCGTGGCTTTGCACCCACATTTACTACCATCAGCCTATTAAGACAAAAGGCCTCCAGGATCACAAGAAGGATCACGTTATACACTGGAGAATATTATCCACTCAGTCTGATGACTATTTTTTATTTCATTTTTAAGAGATTTAATGTCAACAAAAAGCAGAGATGTTTGTTTACATCAATATCTGGACTCTACCAGTCAGTTGGATGAGCATTATTATTTTTGGAAAAAATCGGATGGTTTCTTAAAGCCTAGATGTTGAGCTTTACAGCAAACACGGTGTCATTTCCATTGTCATTCCATGTTACCTCGGCCCAGTACTGCTGCTTGGCATCAGAGTCCATGTGAGCGAAGCCTCCCAGGACCAGAGCCTTCATCAGGGACCTCTGGACGGAGCTGGACAGCAGGTGGAGCGGTGGGCTACGACTGGCGAACTGCTTGGCCAGACTCCACCAGCTCTCACACTGGACCACGATGTTCGCCCTGAACACAAAGAGAGAAGAGAGCGTTTCTGTTCGGCTCTGTGGTGAGGAAGGATGTGCAAAAACATCTGCACTTAGAGAGGAATTTACCCACAATTCCTCAGAACACAGATTCTATAAACACATTACTGAAGGACAGAAAAACAAACCAAATGTCTCTTTTCCTGTTTGATCAACTCTCATCATGACTTTGACTTTAGGAACAAAGATGAAGGAGCTGTTAAGAGTTTAGGGTGGAAATATGAACATTAATGAGAATTAAAATTAGTGCATTTTACTGTGAAGGGCTGTTTGGACTGATGGTCACTACTTCCTGATAATAATAATAACATGAATAGGTGCTTCCTGTCCATCCACTAATCGCTGCCCTCACCTGTCCTTCTTTTCCACCAGCGTCACCAGCAGCTCCACGGTGTCGTTGGCCAGCTCGGCCTCAGAGCTCCACACAGACAGGTTATTGATCACCTTCTCCAGCAGGTATCCCACAATCCACTGGGCCCCCTCTGTGTCCGGACCAAACGCCGTGCTCAGAGGCATGCTGATCTGAGGACAGAGCAGGAGAAACATCTGGCTCGTTGCTCCGACGGAGGAGAAAGACAGTGGATGTAGGAAAGGGTGAGGTGACGAGCTCCTACCTGCTCGTAGAGCTTCTCGTCCAGCAGCAGGTACGTCTTGGCCCAGCGTCTGAGGAACCACATGATGTCCTTCCCCATCTGAGGACTCAGCAGCTCTGTCAGACTCGCTCTAGTCGCCCTCGACTCGACCTCTGACGTCCGCAACACCGCCGACAGCAGCCTGAAGACCAAAAAGAGGGAGGTTAGATGGTTAGAAGTGATTAGGAGATGGTGAGGAGATGGTTAAAACGGCAAGATGGCGTGAGAGCATGATAGGTGTCGTTTAAGACTTTTTGCCCAGCAAACTTTTTAGTTTATTTTATATTTCATCATATATAAGGCATATTCACATCCTAAATATTGTATTTCACTTCATTTCATTTGCCATCATTTTTTCAATACAAACTGTAAATATTTATAATTACTATCACTTATTCTATTGTTTAATCATTGTTATTTTATTGTTGTTCTTATTTTTAACGTGTTTCTTGCTGCTGTAAAGACTAAATTTCCCCCAATGATGAATCAAGATGTGTGAGCTGTACTTTATATAATTTGGACAACCAGCAGAGTAAAGATTAATTTATAAACCAAAAACACTGTTATCCTCAGAAACCTGTCTATATCTAGAACCTCTAAGAAGTGGTAGAAAAGGAGCTCGGCATCATGGGATGGGCAGCTGATCAATCTGCAGCAGCTGAGCGATGCCATCATGTCAACTGAGGAAGTTTAGGAGGAAAACGAGGATTAATAAGGTTTAATAGGAGGTGCACCACGAGGACGAGACTCCTGAGATCAATAAGACACAGCTAACGGCAGATTGGTCCTCCTCCTGCCCTTTGGGGAGGACTGAAAAAGTCAAGTCATGGAGGATGTGGAGGACGGAGGGCTTAAAGCAGCTTACTGCTCCGCCCCTCTCAAGTGGAGGACAGTGCACAGTTTCACATTGTTTGCAGAAAACAAAACCATGCTGACATTTACGGCGCCGGGGTCGGACGCTCGCTGCTAGGAAACCCGATGCCTCTGACACACACACACACACACACACACCTCTACATAATGAACAATCTAGAAAACACTCAACGACCTTCAGCAGACAATGTCAGCGGCTGCTGCGGCTATCTATTGTCGTCGCTGTGATTATCTGCACACATGGTAGCATCCAGGGCGACTGCCAACATCCCTGAACTGCACCACGTTTCCAACGGCGCTCTCGCATTCTGTCGGCTGCACAATTAATTGTTGTTGAAACACTAAATCCTGCCTGATAGCGGCAACTGGATACGCTCGTTTGCATCCCTGCAGTCCATTTTATTATAACGCCAGTGTATTTTTAGAGCCATGGGTTTTGTTCTCCACCTGCAACGCAGCAACAAAGGAGGTGAAAACAATCAGACGCACGCAGCACACTTATGCTCTGATCTGAAGTTTTAGGTTTGAATGGTAGAACTCTCATAATAACTTTATCAATAAACAAACTGTGGGGATATGCTACTGCCATTTCTATATAATAATAATAATAAAAGTACATTTCACTAGAGTTAAGATTCAGTAAAAAAAAAAAAAAAGTCTTGTCGTCTTGTTTACCAATTTATAATAATTTATTGTCATTGCTGATCAATCATTTAATCTATAAAACTGGCAAAAAAGAGTAAAAATTCCTCAAGATAACAGCCAACCAACAACCCAAAACCCAAATATATCTAATGTACAATGCTGTAACAATTAACATTTTGCACTATTCTTTTTTTAAATTTATGACTGTTTCTGCAGGTCACATCCATATAAAAAAAGTAAAAATACAATTTATTTCATCTAATAATTGTGTTTAATTAACATTTCATTTGCAGTTAAAATATGTTTTTTGCTATTTATTACATCTATTATGTCTTTGCCGTTGTTAATTGTTTTTTTATTACTATAATTTGGTGGGTGAATTTCCCCCAAATAAAAATATTCTATTCAAAGTAACGAATAATGATAAATAAGCTTAATTATCAAGTACTTTTAATCAGACTCTTCTGAACTCATGAGACGGATGAGTCCACAAAGGGATGTTAAAATCTGCAAGATAAAAAAAAAAAAAAAAAAAAAAAAGATATCCCAATGTATTTAAAATCACGTCACATCCAGAAATTTAGCATTATAAAATATAATAATAACAGGACTTCATTGTTGTGAGAATTTCTGCAAATATTACATATCCTCTGCAACTACAAGTGTTTTCTATTTTTCTATTTATATCTTTATATTTATTCTTTACATACGTTTATTGTTTATATACGGCCTTTAAGCCGAGAGACTCTACAAAATTTCATTATGCGTGCATAATGACAGTAAAGACTCTTAAATCTTGAATAACATGATAAAAAAGAGGTCAAACTGAACTCGGCTGAAAAACATAATTGCTGTGTTTGTGCTGAAATATTATTTGTCATATCTATTGTGAAGCTGACCCTGAAACGGGGCTGATAGCGGTGACGTGAAGCTCAATTCATGCACTTTTTTCAAACACTTTTTATCCACCACAGTTTAGTTTTTTAAATAATTTACTAGGTGAAAAATAATCACTACTTCCAGCCTCTAAAGTGTGTCTCAGTTTCACAGTGAATACTGTTTTTTGAGGGTTACGTTTGGAATTGACACAATTATCTGACATTCTATGTTCTAAACAGCTGACTGAATAAAACTAAACTTGTCTTATTAGCAGAAGAACTCGAAGCTCCATGTTAATGTGACGCTGAGCTCATGTTATAGCCTTGACACTTTTATTAAGTCCTGTTTTATCACGCGTGCACTCGACAAAACCACCTTAACCACTGAGCAGAACCACAGCGAGAGCCTCTCGGTGTTTTCCAGGCTGCTGTTTGTGGGTGTCAATGTGAGGGGAATAAACCACCTTCAGCTTTACGGGACAATAACTGTCACGAGCCAGCCGGCCTCGGACACACAGGAAGTCTATTCTGGGAGAGTTTTACTGTCACAACATCCCGACAGCAGTTTTTCTGGTCCTTCGCTCAGCTTTAACGTCAAAAAGACATTTCAAACATCCAGGTTTTTTCCTCAGAGATGCTTCGCTTGACGTTCGTCAAACCTGAGACCTTCACAGGTCCAATTAACATGAACTAGTTTATAATAATATTTATCTCAAAGTCTTACTAAACGTCAAATTCCGACATATTTTCTTGGATAGTTTGCAGTCTGAAGTGGTCGACCTTCCTGTCATCAAAGCTGGATGCCTGAGAGGAATTTTCCAGAAAACCGTGTGAAACCTTCAGACCCAACAAAGCCCAAACATGTTGCTTACAAGAAAAATCATCTCACTGTCTAAATAAAAATCCTGGAGAAAATATTCTTCTGCTAGATAATGAAGCAGCCAGAGCTCCCAGCTGTTTGAATGAAACCTGAAGCGTTCAAGAATTAAATCAAATTATTATTAATTTCTCACACAGCACTGTTACTACTTTACACCTCTATGATTCTATTTCAGCTTCTTTTAATTTTATATTCTCTTGACACGTGTTTTCGTGGCGTTTCATTTGATGCTTTTGATGTTTTATGTAAAGCACTTTGCTGAAACGTGCTATATAAAGAAACTTGCCCTGCCTCGAGGAACACGGCACTATTTTACACTAATTATGCAAAAACTTCCTCCACGCAAATATCTATGCCTGAAGGTCTTTGAGAAAAGCCTGGATATGCTGAGAAAGGAAAGACTGGCGTAGAAATGTAGGACACTAAATATTAGCATATAAATTTAGTTCAAATAAACATGAATAACCATCACCCCTTTAAACCCAGTTTTAATCTCTTGCTTTTAATTGTCTGTTTTACCTGATTTTGTTCAACTCTCTAGGTTTAAAACACTACAAAAATGTAGGGTTGGAAAAAAATAAATAAAAAAATCTGGATGTAAATCCAGAACGACTTCTGCACATTGAAATAAAAAGTAAAAAAGCAGAACCCCCCAACATTAACGCACTAACTTCGACAGCCCCCCCCCCAAATATATATATATATATATACATATATATATATATATGGGCTGTCCGAGTAGTTATATGTACTGTACATATATACAACTGTATTTTAAGCAGCATTTTAAGTTTGTCAGTGATCAATCTAGAATATCACTATATATTGCAATTATGTATTGTATTGTGACTCCAGTATTGCGATACATATCGTATCGTGAAGTCCCTACAACTCTGATCTCTAACACATCCAGTTAAGAGTCTCCATGTTGACACAAAACTCTTAAATAATAATAAATATAATGATAAATCACTGGAGCGCGACAAAATCTCTGAAATCCAAACATTACATCCACCTTTGGCGACGGAGGCGGTACCTGATGACGGAGTCTGTGCGGTTGCAGCCTGGTATGGACGACGCCTTCTCGCCCGGCGAGCCGAGGATCTGCAGCGTCGTGTTGATGTCCACTTCTGTCGAGTGTTTGATGGAGAACTCCATCACCTCCGAGGGGATGAGCGGCGTTTCTCCCTGAGGGTCGTCTGCTAGTAAATACCCTGGAGGATGCACAGACAGATTATTATTATTATTATTATTATTTTTCACTCCTGATGACTAAATTTGCTGCTCCATCAGTTGCATCAGTTGCATACTCACCTTAAAACACATTTAAACCTCTAAATATTTTCCATTCTGTCATTTTGTTCTAATTTTAAATTGTTTCATGTTTGTATTTATGCTGGAGCTCACTCAAACACAGTTTCCATCTCCTCATTTTTTAATCATTTTCCTGTTTTGTCATCCTTAATATCTTTTGGGTTTTGGGCTGAAAAAATGTGCCAGTTTTAATGTTTTAGTGTGCTGCAACACATAGCCTGAACATTAAACTGTATATTATCTATTATATTATATGTACATTATATTATTTTTTTATTATTTTTTATCATAGAAAAATAGATTTTATCTTTAATAGTGAGGACTCTGCTGCTTTTATTTTTTTTTTTGCAGATTTAATGATGCTGAATTAAACAATATTTCACGAATTCAAACCCACAGAGCTGGGTGGAGTCCTGCTCTTCTGCCTACTTCATAAAATAAAGCCAGTTAAGTGGAATAAACAGTGCTGGAAAAGTCATTTGTGAGCTCTATAAAAAAAAGTAATTTTCTAGTGAGGTAATAGAACATTTAAACACACCCTGGACATAGAACACTCTGTCTTCTCTAAATATATAAATACATAAACACGTTTAGAGCCCAGTGTAGTTAACAGCATCTAACTTAAATTTAGAAATAGCCAACAATTATTTCTTTATTCAAATAATAAGTAATAAAGAGCTGTTATTTGACTGCAAATATTAGTTTTCCTATATGTTTGTGTTATATATACAGAATATATCCTTAATATTTAATTAATGATTGTGTTTTGAACATTTATGCTAGAAACGTTAACAGTGGTACTTTATCAGCTATTCATGGGAGCATTATTGAGTGTCTGGACTGTATTTTTTTTCCCATGAAAACATTAAAACACAAAGAGAACACATTACATCTTCCTCAAAACACACAAAGAAGCAGAACTGGTTGCCCTGCTGCTGACCTGAGACCAGTATGAGCCAGTGGATGTCCTCATAGAGGTCGTCCAGGACTTTGCGGTCCATTGATCCGGGGTCTGATGTAGCCATGAGGTGCTGCTGGGTCCTCTGGAGCTGACCGTGCAGCCGAGTCACCCGGTCCTCCAGGAGGCTGCAGGAGGACGCCACAGAACAAAATGAACTAACAAACTGAGGCAATGACTCTCCACTAAGTTTATAAATATGTAAATTAACAAAAGGCCAAACTTATTGAGCTGTGCCACAAATTTAAGATCTATTTTATATTGTACATATTGTATTTTTGCAATACATTGTTGCCTTTAAATTGCTTTTATTTATCTATTTTTACCTATTTCACATTTTGATCTACTGCTCTGTGTTTATTATGGACAGTCAAGTGCACAGAAACATGTTTCCTTACTGTACTGTACAAATCTCTGAATTAAGATGAACTTTGATGTGTTTACTTTGTGAGCAGGGGGATGCAGTGGTCGGCGGCCACCCGCCCCAGCATGCCGATGCTGGACAGCTGGTCTGAGAACAGCTCTCTGTCGTCTTCCTGCAGCTCGTTGATCTCCTCTTCTTCATGTGATGATATGCCGTTCACCGACTGAGGGGTGGGAAGGAAAGAAAGAAAGTTGCTCAACGTCACTAAAACAGCAAAATAAAAAAATGCATAAATGTTTTCAGTTTTGGGCCCTCAGGTTAAATCAGAAGGACATCACCCTTGACTCTGACTTAAATTCAGCATAAAAAAGGTACCAGCTTTCTTTCATTTGATGCAAATACACATCAGACGTCAAAAAACTTCCCCCCCCAAAAAAAAAAAAAAAATAGAACTGCACCAATAAAATATGATTAATTCAGAAATCTGCAGCCAGGCTTTCAACAAGAACAAGAAAATGTTCCAGAGTCTTTAAGGACTGATTATTTTACATTTTTATAAGGCTCAGCCTCTTTATGATTTAGGACCAGCCTATAATACTGATTATTTGTTGTTTTATAATCATACACGGCCTCTTAGATCCTCTGCTGCTGTTTTTTAAACACAAACTATCACACAAGTAAGAAAACTGGCAGTTTTTTTTTTTAACACTGCATCAAAACTATAAGACTATACAAGTGTAATTATTGTAAATCACATTGAAATACACCCCCTGTATGAGAGATGTTGTACAAATCAAGCTGTACTATCATTATAAAGCAGATCCAGAGTTAAAGTTCTTCACTTTAACACCTTATTTTCCCAGACCTTTCCACCTTCACCACTGTGTTCATCACTGAGAAGAGTCTCACCAGGTTTCGGGTGCCATCAGGAGCAGCCAGGTGACACTGGATGTACGAGTTGAAGACCTGGATCGCCGGCTGGACGAAGCAGCCGCGAGGAAAATGCTCCTCATCCTGGACGAGCGTCAACCACGACTCCAGCAGCTTGTCGTAGGCGTCCATGTAAACCATGTCGTCTTTATCCAGCTGAGCGAGAGGAGAATGAACAACAATAACGATAAAATGTGCTGCTTCATGTTTCTGAGACCTTTTTAAGACCTCAATTAACAATTTAAGACCCGAAAATGTCATAACAATTTATTGGTAGAAAACAGTCAATTTATTGTAGGACTTGACCAAAATGGAGTTTTCAAGGCCGATATCAATATTTAGCAGGAACAAAAATCTGATAACAGATTAAACTCTGATAATATATTTTTTTTATTTTTTTTTCCAGTCCTTTAACAATTGAAACGATATAAATTGAAGGCATAACACTTTTTTTCTACTAATTTCACAACTTTCACAAACAAAGAAGTGAACTTTGTGAACAAAATAATGTACAAAATTGCAGTAAAGCTATGAATACTGTGCTTTCCTATTGCATTACATGCACCATATGACAATTTAATACCTACAGAAAATTTACTGCAAACTTAAGACAATTTAAGACCTTAATTACCTGGATTGTAATTTAAGACATTTTAAGACTTTTTAACTCTTTGAGTGCCATTGATGCATTTCAATGTCATTTAAAATCAGAAGCTTGAGTGCCATCAACAAAATAATGCATCAAAGTGGTTTTTCAGCATCGATCGTGGTCTCCTGCAGCCTGTGAGTAATTTTGGGGCTTCTGGGATTTGTAGTTCTGGGATTTGAAGAGACGGTATACACCACAGAGATCAAAGCAGGAAGTGGAGACCATCGAGATTAGAGAGCAAAACAAACAGAATGTGGACAAAGAGTGGTGATTGTGGTGAAAGTGTCCTCTACTCTACCGCTGATAAAACAAGAATGGAACAAGGTAAAAACAAACATTTTTTTCATGATGAAATAGAGAGTCTCTTCTTTCATTTGAGATATTCAGTGTTTTCAGAGACATAGTACTAAATATTCTGTGAGTCTTAAAAAAATCACTCAAAATGGGCAAAAAAGCTGGAATAAGGCACTTTCTGTTTTATAAAACACCTGGCACTCAATGAGTTAAGACTTTTTAAGGAACCGCGGGAACCCTGAGTCGTCACGACTCACCACCTCCTCCAGGGCGGCGCTGCGTCCGAACGAGCAGGTGAGCAGTGTGAGGCAGTTGATGAAGGAGGTGAAGAGGTCGCTGGGCAGTGCCGTCAAAGTATTTCGAGGGAACATGGTGATCAGGTTGGAGATGATGTTGGAGATGCCCACCGCCTCCGAGTCCTCGATCTCAATCCTGGATGGCAGAAAATAAAAAGTGAGTTAAAGATGGATACTTTAATAGTGGAAGTAGACTTTTAAAGAAATGCTGTGTGTGCTGTAGTTTGTCAGTAAAACAGTGATGGTGCCACTGGCATAACACTCAGCGGTACGAATCAATTTCCTGCTCTTGACAGAAAAGGATAAACGGCTTCTTTTCCACTTCTTATTCCAAACCGGGCTCTGGCCTGAGGGACAGTTTCCACTCTCCAGGGTGAGGCTGAGGCTAAACCGGGGTCACTTTCCAGTTTACACACTGGGGACTGAGGTTTGGACACAGGCATGAAAATGGATCCTTATAACAAAACTCGTGGGCGACTTGACCCCTGAGCAGTTTTCCACAGCTGCATCTGGGGTTATTTTCATGGTATTTCTGCCTCATCCTACAGTACGCAAAGTACACAATGACAGAGGGAATGGCTGTAATTACACTCCTCCTTTTAAAAAGACTTTTGTCGTCAGAATGCACCGTGATGCATGAAGCGACACGTGTGGACACGCTAAAATCATATTTGGCTGGCGTGTTGTTGAGTTTTGAAAGCAGATATAAAAGTTGCTTGTAAACTGAATAGTTCACCATGTGCATAAGTCTGACCACAGCGTGAGAAAGCACTGAAGGATCATGAGAGGAAGAAAAGCTGCCACGATTTTTAAAGGAGGAGAAGTTTAAAAGGAGCTTTGATTTTCAAGTCATGTTTACACAGTTCATTGTTCACGGTTAAAAACAAAAATCCCATTTACTTCAACTCCTTCACTTCGATATGTTTTGTTTTTTATTGTTATCTTAATTATATTTATTTATAATATAATATTTAATATTTATTCATAATGTTTTTATTGTGCTTGTTTTAATGTTAAGCACTTTGGAAACTGAGTTTATTTAAATTGCGCTTCATTAATAAAGTTGGATTGGATTTATTATCATTTTCCTTCAGTCTTTTTTTTTTTGCTAATCTATTATGATCAAACTCTGATGATCTTCCTCAAGTTTCTCACCAAAACTTAATTTTACAACATTTGATCCAGAGTTGAACACATTATAACATTATAATCCACCTCTGCCCAGTACTATTTTCATATTTTGTTTTTAGTAAATTGAGCTTGAACACATCATAATGTAACTCCATTTATTTTATTCCTCGTGTTTAACAGTAGTTATTTCACTTTTTCCTCACACATACTGCCTATATTTGATTATATTTATAAAATTTATGTTTACTTCTCATCACAAAGTTGTTGTATTGTTGTCTGACAATAAAGACCTTGAAATCTTTAAATTAATGTTACCCAAAAGAAATACATGACAGTAACATAACGTGGGAACGCTCAACAGAAGTACCTGTTAAGAGTGAATGGAGAAAAAAAAAGGAAAAGAATTATTTTCAAAAGCAGCTGAAATCATTCAAATTAAATCTTTTAAAAAGATTATCCTTGAATTCTTCCAAAACAAACAATGTCAAAGAAATATCACAATAAGTTAAAAAACAAAAAAAAGACAAAAAACAAAACAAAACAAAACTGACTACATACAAAACCAACCAGAACCAGAATGAGACGGTAAAGAAGTGAGAAGCATTTTACTGTGAAGGGCTGTTTGGATTGATGATCACTACTTCCTGTCAGCTCTGTGATATTAAAGAGCAGAAAAGAGAGATCTGGTGTCTGTCCTCCTTTTATTAGAACAAGGAACTTTATTTTGAAATTAACTGGTGTCTGTCCTCCTTCTATTACAAGAGGGAGCCTTACTTTGAAATTATCTAGTGTTTGTTCTCCTTTTAGTACAATAAGGAGCCTTACTTTGAAATTATCTGGTGTCTGCCCTCCTTTTATTACAACAGGGAGCCTTACTTTGAAATTATCTGGCATCTGTCCTCCTGTTATGACAAAAACAAGCTTTAATTTGAAAATATCTGATATCTGTGAAACTTGTACTACAATAAGTACTTTTACTTTCATTCATTATTATCATTACTTTGAAATTATTTAGTGTCTGTGATCCCTTTGTTACAATGTTACAATGAGAAGCTTTACTTTGAAATTATCTGGTACCTGTCATCCTTTTCTTACAATAACGAGCTTTACTTTGAAATTATATGGTATCTGTGATCCTTTTATTACAATAAGGAACTTTACTTTGAAAATATCTGGCATCTCAGGTGATGTTACAGTGTAATCCAGCAGAAATGTAACCAGTAGTTGAACTAACAACTTTCAGCAGTGAGTCATTTGGTAAAATATTCATTTGGGAATATTTTTTTTTTTTAAATAACCAGTAATGTGTAATCCATTACTTTGTAATTGTAACTGTAACTGACACACCTCCCCAGTCTGTCAGAGAGGAGCAGAGTGTGATAGAGGAATAACTAAACCCTATCAGATGGAGCTAAATTGCGAGCAGAACTGTTCAATCACTGCAGATCGGACATCCCTCTCTCTGCATGGTTTTCCGATGAGGCAATTGGAAAAAAGCTCCGAAAATAGGTGATTACAGACGGAGGGGAGAGGGAGGGAGCGAGCCCCTACTCAGTGGATCACATGGTCCAACATCAAGCTGTTATTTATACAGTCAGTAGAGTCAGTGTGGCCCCTTAATTCAAATCAGAACCACTTTCACTGCAGACACTCCCACCAGCTAACATAAAATACATCTGTCCTCCACATAATCAGCTCTGGAGGTTCCCATGAGCAAACACATTGCTTTCTTTCTTCACCACTTTTATTAACCTTTCCTGTCAAAGTGACTCCATCTGTTCTGACAGTTTTAAGAAGCACAAAGTACAAATAATCACTCCAATTTCTTGATTATTTTATTTAATTTGTGGCCAACTAATTCAGCTGAAATTCACCTAATCTTGAAGCAAAAAACAAAACAGATATTTTAAATTATTTTGCCTGTAGAAAAAGAAAAAAACAGACACTGAACATCTGGTCACATCTGTTTACTCATTCTTTTAAAATTTAATTTAGGTAAGGTCTGTTTGCTTCTTTCCAAATAGGCACAACATTACTCTTCTATTTTAGTTTACTTACTCTACTAAATGTATTTTACTTTAATTATCTCACTCTGGTGTTAATTCATACTACTTCTTGTACACTTACCTATTCTATTTAATTCCTCTATTGTGCTTTTTACTCACTTTTGAGTAATGTCTGGAAAAAGATCTTATATTATCCCTTTTATGACTATGTTGATCATTGGTTTGATTCTCTAACTCTCAAAACATTTTAAAGCAAAAAAATACAAGTTCAATTTGTGTCAGTTTCACTGCTCTAAGGTGTATATCCGCCTTTGTGTCCAAAGATTTCAAATGACACCAAGTCCAGATTTAAATTAATTTAATAGGTAGTATAAATTCAAAATAGTGCATTCACAGAAAGTCAGTTAAAAGAGATATTTAAGGAGCTTTAAGTAGTTAAAACGTTGGGCTGTTCCAAATTTTTTGGGGCCATGTTGTCAAAATAGGTCAAATCCATTTGAGGATTTATGAGTGAACATTAAACGCTTAAATTGTATTCTAAGAGCAACTGGAAGCCAGCAGACGGATAATAAAATGAGGCTAATGTGTTCCCTGATTGTTAGTTATTGCTAAATAAAACAGGCTGAAATAAAGGCCTGAATAACTTTCTGGAGGTCAGCAGGGATGAAACTCTAAAAATCATTTATTTCCACTGTCAAACTGAAGAGCATCTAATCTTCACTGAGAGGGAAAAATGAGACTTTCAACATTTAATTTTCTGAAAATGATTTGTTACAACAGAGTCCCTGGAGGTAAAGGGAAGTATCATCAGCATAAACATTAAAGCATAAAGTTGGGAAATATGAGACACGTCTATTAAAATATGTGATGATATAAAATTATAGTTAATAAAGTAACATTGAAGCAATGTAACCACTAAGCATCCTTTAAACTCAACTAATGTTCGTAAAATTAAAAAAAAATTCTGCAGGAAAAGAACTGAAGGAGTGGTAATAAATATATTTGCATAGCAGTTTTAAACTATATTTCAACATAGTTCCTGAAGCTGAGAAAACGTTCCATGTATTTTTGTGGTGTTTACATTCCAGTTTAATAAAGGAGAGCTATAAGAACTCTCCAATAGTATCTGTGACTTAAAAAACTGATTAATCTTTATGTAAATTTTTCCAGCAGAAGCTACAAACATTCAGCTTAAAACTACTTCGGTTTGCAGATAAAATACTTCTCTTTGTTTTATATCATAATAAGCTGATTATGTGACTGTTGGTCACTATTCTCTGATATCTTTTATACTAAACAATAAATTGAGAAAACAACTGTTTAACTTTAAACCTGTCAGTCATTAAATTGTCATTCTAATATTTGTTTCATGAGGTCCACATCTTCATCTTATGGGTCACACTGCTCTATATTAGATTAAATGATTTCTACTATCAGTCTGATACACAGCCACACTCAGTATTTACCAGTGTTTGAGTGGTTGCTAGCGACGAGCTCTTCCCTTGAATAAATATTTCAGCGAGAAGAATAAAGATATAAATTGAAACTGGGAAAACATCATTTCCTGGTTAACTCTATTTGTTACGGAACTGGAGGACACGTTCTTCCCTCTCCAGCCAGTTTCCCATCGAGTGTGCAGATGCTAAAATCAGAGGCCATTAAAAACACAGACTCAACAAGCAATTACTTCCTGTAAATAAAGCACAGAATGAGTCACGCTCCTGCTGACGTTGGCCTCCATCACTTGTTGAGTCTCTGAATTTTAGAAAATCCTTGAGATACTAGAGGGAAATAAACAGCTACTGTGGCTGGAGCCAAGCTAATATAACGGTAAGTGTAATCACGGCAAAACATGCATTAAATATAGATTTAAAAAATGCAGAGATGCAGCCTTTATTACACATTTAGACTTTATGTAATGTTTATGCCCAGGATGTCTTTATTTTCCAATTCATCACGGCACAGATTCATTTAGCAACGGGAAAGTTACTTTATTTTAGTGCAGCGAGCATGTAATAACCTCTGCACACCCAGGGGAGCTGCTTTCAATGAGCAGGTTTGAATTAGTTCCATCTGTCTGTGTGAAGTGGAAATTACTTTGAAGGTTTTTTGCAGATTATCAACCCGAAAGAAGAAAGCGTGAGAGCGATCAATGTGACGTGATGGAAATAGTTGAGTGCCTGCTTATATTAATTGGCAGTTCCTGTAATGTTCCTATTTGTCCTCCATGTGGACGGCTGCCCATCCCCAGAGGCTGGGTGTTATTGATGGAAGCGGCCACTTTCAACAGCTTTAGACATGCTGTCAGAGATGCAGCATCTCCAGGACACTGCTAGAGAGCATAAACGAGACTATCACTCATTAAACTTTTGACACAGCCTTCAACCTTAATGTGAGACTTAGATCTAGAATGTGCAGAGCTCTGCCAGGGTTCTCCAGTCCAGTCACCACCATCATCCACCTTCACTGCCACCTACAGATCCCTAACGTCCAGTACTAACTACTGATCAGACCTCCTCCACCATATATGTCTGCAGGCCATGCCCCCAACATGCAGCACTAAACACCTGATGATAGATATCTAATGTCTTCCAATAGTTGTTGAGACTTCATTGAGACTTCATTCAATGCTGCAAGCGTCAATCTTGGTGGTACAAGAGTAAAGGTCAGGAGATCACTAGAATAATTCAGATTCATCCTCTGGGGGTCATGAATATCTGCACCAAATTTAACAGCAATCCATCCTGTAAGTGTTGAGATATTCCAGCATGAGCCACAGTGGGAGCAGACCAACATGTCCATTCATAAATCCATATTCAGTTGATAATACTAGATACCAGCTGCTACTACTACCAGTTATTACTACCAGCTACTTCAGCCTCTACTGCCGGCTACTTCAACCTCTACCGCCGGCTGAAGTAGGTCCTACCACCAGTTACTACCACCTGCTACTTCAGTTATTACTACCAGCTACTACAAAGCACAGAGACTCACTGACCCGTTGATCATGCTGAGTAGACCCTCCACCAGATGGGCCAGGTAGGACACCTGGGCGCTCTCATCGGGGAAGATGGGCCCGTGCATGGAGGCCAGCTGGGCCAGGCACTGCAGGGAGTCCTGGGCCATGTCCGAGTCCTCCCGGATCTTCCTGTGAACCTGCAGGACGACAGAAACAACAGAGAGGTAATGCTTCGACAAACTGTCCTCTTTATACTACTTCATTTGATCATTAATAAAAATAAATGCACTGGGGAAAAAAAGACAGGATTAAAATATATATATATATATATATATATTAAAAAAAGGGACATTTCAATACAGACTTCTTGCATATATGAGAAGAGGAAACCATCTTTCCCTTTTTGATTAAACTGAGTATCTGAGTCAACAAACTGAAAAAAGTTGTGACTATCATTTTTGTTCACAGAAAACTTGTTTATAGGCGGTCCACACCAAGAACCATATCTGTGATGATATATGAAAACTACAACGTCAGCATTCATACTGATGAACTGTGGTGGTGGCAATAAATGTGCTGTGTCAAAGCCCTGAAATGGATATTTATGACCTTTTACAGAGGAATAAATATAGATACTGAAATATATAATAAGAGTGATAAAACAGTTGAAAAGAAGCTGCTGTGCTGCACATTTCTATCTATTTATAGTTATTGTTCTGAATGATAATAGTAAATGAAATAAAATGTAAAAAAAAAAAAATAGATTTGCTCTATTAAAAAATCCTCCAGTACCGAACATGATGGATTAACAACAACAGACATTATCTTTTATATCCTGCTGCTTTATTTGCTTTAGTTTTATCCAAAAGAATTTCCCACCGAATTAAATTTACACATAGTTTTAACAGCCAAAGAACGACGGAGACTATAGTCACCTTTCTGTCGGTGATTTCTAATAAAATAATGGATCAATTCTATCACTAAGACCGTCACAAATAAGAGGCAGAAAAATGGATCAACCAAATAAAAATCAGAATGAACAGACTGAAGACACCTGTTCTTTACAAGATGATGTATTTCCTGCTCCTGTAGCTAGAAGCAGTGACTTTTGGAATAAGCTTGTCTGTTTCATGCAGAAACTCAATTAATTTTCAATGTTTTTTAAGACACTGGTTCACCTCTGTTGACTAGAATTGCACATTGTGGATTAAAATTGGAGCTGAATAGCACCGTACGACGTCTGACAGCCCAAACCCACATCAACAAAAGTTTTAACTAATGCCACCGTCTACAGCAGGTGGGGAAACTTTACAAGACATGCACAAAAAACCCAACTTTTACTGTTTATAATACCTTCAACAAAAACTTGAAACTTGGTGGAAAGGTGTAGCACACGTCAAGGAAGAACCCATTAAACATTAGAGCTACATGCGGTATTTTCACTTGTGGAAACTACTGATTAAAGCCTGCTCTCCGAGTGCACTTTTAGTTTGAACTGATTTCATTGCTTTTTAAGACTTTTTCAATCCCTGCAGACGCCTGTTGATATTAAGTCCCTGAGAGGAGAAACAGGTCACATCTCCTAAGCACAGCCTGTGAAAGGAAATTTAATCTAAGTGTTAATTTTGCTCTGAAACTGAATCGACTGCATGCAGAAAAACACCAAATGAAACAGAAAAGTCAAGAAGGTGAACCTGCCTCGTCCTCCTGTCACCGCTTTCAAAAACAGATCAGCTGATACCGTCAGGATTAATACTCACTGGTGTCTCCCACCACTCAGAGGAAATTGATTTTTTTAATATTTTCCACAACACGTCCGTCTCTTCAGACACCGTGACCCCCCTCTTTGGTCTCAAACAAACAATCACTGAGCCGACGTGAGACCACAGACAGCCTCAATCAAACCCAGAGAGGAAGGCATCGGCTCCTGATGAAAAATAAAGATCTGCTGGCTTCAGTTTGTGCTTCTGCTCTGGGGTTTCGGTGGTTTTTGTCCATGCTGAGCTGCCACACTCCGACAGGAGAGGAGGCATTGTTGGTTTCTACAGACAGACACAGTGAAGCAGCGGCGCTGCCAGTCATCGCAGCAACATGGGTTTCCAGCAGCGGTCCTGAGCGCTGACGTCTGGAGCTCAGCTGCTTCTTCTCAGCTGGTCCACGCTCCTTCTCCTTCCACTCCCATCATGCTCTTAAATCCACAGAGTGCTTCTCCACCGGCTCCACGCTCTAAGACAGTGCATGGCCCCATCGCAGTAGCAATCAAACTTTCAACCTCCCTCTCCTTGTTGCTTCCTCCTCCTCCTCCTCCTCTCAGATTGTCTCGCCTTCTTGCTCCCTCCCCTCAAATTCTTTCCTGCTGCCGCTCCTCCTCCTCCTCCCTGCTCTCCAGCTGGGGCACCCGGTCAGTCTCCAGCCACGCTGCTGGGAAGAAATCTCAGATGCTAACGTAGCGTAGCCACCACAGTCTTTGCTGCTGCTGCCCTCTTCCAGAGCGTGAAGTCATCCTCTGGAAGAGCTCAGAGGAGGAGGAGGAGGGTGAGCGAGTACGAGGAAGAGAGAGAGAGAGAGAGAGAGAGAGGGAGAGAGAGGGAGGGAGGGGTAGGAGAGGTAGAGCAAGGCCAAAGGATTGAACAGCTCTGAAAAAGCAGCTGCACCAGCGAACGATCCATGTCATGCCAGAAATGTCAGTCGCCTTGAGTCTGACTATAGTTAGAGATACACAACCTGTGTGTGTGTGTGTGTGTGTGTGTGTGTGTGTGTGTGTGTGTGTGTGCGTGTCAGTATGCGGGAAGTGGGATGGACGACAGGAGAGGAAATAAGATATAACAATAATTAACATTTTAAATATGAAACATTCAAATTCAATGTGAGGAGTGTACACTGTAAGAATAATACTTGTGTCTGTATATATTGTATTTATTTATTTTAAATAATTTTATTATTCCTGACTTATATAACATACAAATAAATACATAAATAAATTTAGCTTTCTTCTTTATTTTTACACATTTATTTACTTATTTATGTAGCTATGAATCTCTTTTATTTCATTGTTTTTCTGTACTGCCATATGTCCTTGTGAGGGGATTGTTTTTTTTATTTGAATTGCAAAAAAAAATGTTTAAGCTACAAAATCCATATGTTGATAATATTTCAATGTTAAAAAAATAAAATATAAAAATATATCTGGAAAATTATTGGGATTTTGGTAATATGATTTATTTTTCCAATTTTTAGTATAGTTTCTCAAAGATTAAATGTTTTCCCCACACAGGAATGTTACTTTAACAGTCTTCTAAAGATATCAAAATAAAAAATGTCATATAAATATAATGAAAAAAATTGTTTCATCTGTAAAAAAAAAAAAAAGGTCTGTATGTGGGACTTGGCAGCATGTCATGCTTGTTTCCTTTTTATGAGGATTGTGAACATTAATTAAACTACAACTCAAAAGCTGCAGCCTCTCTGCTGTCTAGGCCAAGAACAAAAAAAGCTGATAGCAGATCAAATGATTCTTGCAGTTTATCGTTGAAAAGAAATGTTGAGATTTGAAAATCTGGATTCATTAAATTCAAACCTCACCGCAGACACAGGAGAACAAAGATAAAGACAGTGAGTAATGAGGACGAGAGTCGAAGCGAAGAGACAGAAAATTATCTCTAATGAGGGAAACTGAGGGAAAGCAGGCAGGTAGACAAAGAGGTGAGGGAGAGGAGGATGAAGAGCTGGACGATGGATATTTATAGGACACAAAGCCTGGTGTCTGTTACCTCGGGGGCTCAGAGGCTCATCTTTTTGTTTTTTCAAATCAACACTGTGCTTCCAACTCATTGTCTTTCGCTCTCTGTTTTCCACCCTCCCTCTGCCTCACACTGGGTTACTGTCTGCCTGCAGGCCAAGTCTGAACAAGCAGCCTCATCACTGCTGGCTGAAAATAAAATGCTCTCCTACTTCTGTCTTTGTGAGGACGAGGAGGCAGACTGTTTACATGCTCACCAATATCCCTCTATCATTAACGGTACGAAGACATTCAGAACGGGAAATAACACAAACAGCTCATGCTGACCAATCATAATCAGTCACAGTTCTTCCACAGCACTGCAGCTACCGTAGGCAGTGTTGAGCATGAATGAGAGCATCGTTCACTTATTGTAGAGCTGTGCACTATGTCTTGATATAGCTAATTTTATATTACAATATGTATCAAACAGGGTTGTTCTCTACACGGTTTATCTAAACCACAGCCGGAGTAATGTTAAAGTTAGCATAGCAACAGAGCTAACGAAGTAGCTACATGTTAAAATCACAATATAAACTACAGACGGTAATATCCTGCAAGAGACATTTTTATATGCAATACATATCGTAATATTGCACAGCTCTAACTGAATGTGATCATTCTTTGGATGAACAGCGAACTGAATATATCCTTCTTGCAGCTAATGAAGGTGAGCGGCAGGAACATAAACGGTGTGAATGTGGACTTTGTGAACATCGTGAAAGTTAGCATGAATGTGGACATCATGACTGTGAGCGTCATGAACCAACTCAGCATTACTGAATGTCGGACAGGCGCTTTTTTTCCCGTCTACCACTGACTGGTATTGTTCTGTGCACACTTTTATGCACAGGTTTTATTCATAAGTGCACAGATGTCTGTTTGCACAAGCGAAGCTTCAGGTGAAGGTAAATTACAACATTAGCATGATGTCTTCAAATATATCAACACTTTCTGAAATTGGTATCGACTACTACATTTCTGTCATTGAGACTAGGGCTGGGCGATATGGCCTTAAAAAAAAAAAAAAAAAAAAAAATCCCAGATTTTTTTTAACAAAAAATCTGATTTACTACTTATTTTAGATTTTCTTAACAGCCCGTAAATTCAGACGCAGATGACAAAAAAGTACGTTTCGGCTTTTAGGGCTAGCAACAGACTTCATACGTACTTCCCAGCGGGGTGTTGTCTGGTCTAAATCTGACCTTGTGAACGCGAATCAATTCCAAATAACGGATAACACAGTGCTTTTTTTGGGAATGAGTTCTTCCCTGCTCGCTGCCATGATGTTTGTATCACTGTGTGCGGGGGGAAAACTACGGCACCAAACTACGGGAGCCCAGAGGGAAGCGTTGGCGGAGGTTGAAGAGAAAATCGATTTTCATTCAAACAAGTCAACGTTAACTGCACATTCGAGTTTATCAATAAAATTGGTTTATTGCCCAGCCCTAATTGTGACCTCCCTCTCTGCCATATAGTCCTTATCTTACAGTTTTAAAGAGGCTTCAAGTATAAATTATAGTAAAATCCCTTCAACCATTAAATCAGCTTTAGGCTGTGAGGAAGAAAAGCACGTCTGAATGGCTTCACGTTTATGGATGCAAATTACTGTGTCAATGTGATGCAATGAAATAAACCAGATGCTTCTCAGAGTCTTGAATGTGTTTTGTTTGAACGTGAAGTGATGCCGCTCTCTAATCACTGCGAGCCAAACAGAAACAAAAACTCACCGCTGAGGACAGAAATTACAGATTCTTCAGTCTGTACACTCTCCTTTTCTTCTTCTTTTTGTTTTGTCAGAGGGATAATGCTGTGGTCACCAGGTACTAAAGCAACAAAAGTGGAGTGTGTTTATTTTGCAGAAGGCTAACGAACACCTTTTCAATCTACAGTGACCCATTTATCCCCAAACCTCTCTAGCACTTCTGCAAATTACATCCAGGTCTCACTCTGCAGACCTTAAACTGTATTTCTCTGTTCAGTTTTTTTTTCTATCTCCTTTGTAAAAGTATTCCTGCACCTCGTTTCTCTTACAGTTCCCCTCATTCTTTCCATATTCTCTCAACTCTTTCCTTCATTAATCCATCAATAATCAATCAGTTTAACGCTTTTCCACAAAAACCTTCACAGACCAGATGAAACATCTCTTCAGCAGCACAATTATTGAGTTGATTTCCAAAATATGTGTTTGTTCTGTCAGTCAGAAAAGATCCACCTAGGGTTCCCACGCATCCGTGAAAACCTGGGAAAATGATTGACCAATTTTCCAGTCATGGAAAATATATGGAAAATGAGAAAAAAGGTCAAATGTCCTGGAGACGGTTAATTATCCTGGAAAATTATTCATGAAAATGGGTTAAAAGTAACTTTTGACCTGAATGCATTCGCTCACAAAGCATGGGGAGGACGATTTTCCAGGATACCTTAACCGTTTCCAGGACACTTGACCTTTTCCTCCCCATTTTCCATGTTTTCCATGACTGGAAAATTTGTCTATCATTTTCCAGGTTTTCCAGGATGTGTGGGAACCCTGCATCGCCAGTGTAATCTCATTGATTTCACTGTGATTATCGGCAGTGAATCTTCACCAATTCTTGCGCCATGATATTTCAAACAAAAAGTTTGACGGTTACAGGCAGATATTAACTCCCACCAAGCACCAAAAGCAGGCGGATATTCCGACTGGTGCATAAATCTCAAAAGGCTATCCACACCACTGATAGGTAAATTAGTGCCAGCCGTTTTGTAAAAGTGCCTTGTTGCGGCGTTTTTGCCCATTTTGAGTCATAGTCCCACTGAATATTTTGTACTGTCTCTGAAAACAGTGAATTGCTCAAATGAAAGAAGAGACTCTATTTCATCATGAAAAAAATGTTTGTTTTTACCTTGTTCCATTCTTGTTTTATCAGAAGTAGAGAAGAGGCTGTCGATTTTTCTCTCTAATCGCAATCATCTCCACTTCCTGCGTTGATCTGTGGCATATACTGTCTGTTTATGCCTTGACTACAAATCCCAGAAGCCCCCAAATTACTCAAAGGCTGTGGGAGACTGATTGGCGACCCACTGCCGAAAAAACTCTTTGACGTATCATTACGTTGATAGCACTCAAGCATTGGATTATAAATGACGTTAAAATACGTCAATGGCATTCAAAGAGTTAAAATACCATAATATAATGATAATAAGAGCAACAACAATAATGTATGGAGTACATTGAAACTGATTTTAGGATATGTAATACCAAAAACCTTCTAAGTGCTTTATCTGGGCAACTTCACGGGGAACAACGGCCATTGAAATGATCACTATCTTGTGAGGATTTTGGTAGCAGCAAATGAGAAAACAACCAGCAGGAGATGGAGAGAGGAGGACTCCTGAAATTCTTGAAGATCTATTCAATAAGGAAAGACGCACACATGTAGTGAGAATGCAACAACCACAATCTGAGAAGAAACTGTCAAAATGGACCTTCACTGTCAACAATGGGACACGTTTGTTATGTTAAACCAGAAAATAATAAAATTTAACATCAAGTGAGTTGCTAGGTTTCCCAACCTGACTCTGGGGGAAAAAATATCTTCTTATTGAACCCTGAAATCACAATAAACCTGGATTGTCCTTTAGTGGGAGTAATAAAAATAAGAGGAGCAGCTTCTTGTTGGCTCACCGCTGATCACTGAGGGAGCCTTGGAGCCAGTTAATGGGAGGCTGACAGACATCCACCCAGAAGGGAACAGAGACGGAGACGGATCCCCTCCCAGAGCCCCTCAACAGGGTGACGAGTGCGTGTGCGAAGGATGGGTTACTGCGGTTGTTAACAGGGGCCCCTAATCCTGGAGCCGGGCTCTAATCCTGCCACCGGTCTGCTGTGGACTGTGACCCTGGTGGCACGTGGCCAGTCTGTTACCCCCCACAGCTGAGGAGAAGCAGCAGCTGAGGACCCCATTAAATTAAACAAACACACACAGATCCATGCAGAGCGTCCGCACAAACACAAACTCAATCTGACACAATCCCACAGAGACAGATATGCGCCGTCGCACACAAAAATGCACCAGCGGGAAGACGCTTTGACGCGCACGCACATGCACAGACAGCTGACCACGGCGGCCTTACAACAACAAACAGTTGAGCTACTAGAAATACCAGAGCGAGAGATGAGACCGAAGGCCTGGAAACTGAAACCAACACAAAACACATCCTGCAGATTCCAGCAGCAAAGAGAAGCGACGGAAAAATGACAAATATTTTTATTCGTGCCAAACTGCTGCTGCCGACCGGCCGGCCAATCAAATCCTTGATTAGGCCTGAGCGCTTTGTGGAACAAACAAACGCCTGATTACAGTTTAGAGCCAATTACAGTCATTTCAGCCAGAATGATCAGGCTGCAAACTGTTTCAGGACGGTTAATGAATGGTGATTATCAGGCAGAGATCATCAATATATCTTCAAAATAGTATGTAATTAAACTGGGGCTGAATTTTTTTTTCTTTCATGAAAGATGCAAACAAAAATTATGAATGCAAATGAGAGAAGAGATAATTTCCATGGATCTTTTAGAGAAACCATATATGTATATCACAATCTATAGCAACATGGACATACTGTAAATTATGTTCATCTCTCTGCTCTGCAGCATCAAGTTAAAAGACATTTTTTTCATAATTTGCTCCAGACGATTTTAATAAACATTTATTAACTTAATATCCTTCAGCCTTGCTTTTAAAACCACGTCCATATTTAAAGGAAAGTACAAGTAAAGTATTCAATGCCAGGCCTGACACACATGTAGGGTAAAAATGGTGCTACAGAGGCAGTATTCTGCAATCAAACTACTGCATGTGCTACTGTATGGCATCAGCGGAGCAGTATCTGGCAGCATACAAAAGCCCTGACTCATCAAGACGACTGATGCATCATCTCTTATAATCTGATAGCAAGAATATATCTTGTTATATCTAAATTAACAATAAGAAGGGAAAGGCAAAAAATAAGTAACTATAATATTACTTGGAGTTATAGTTTACATCCATTTCTGTCCAAAATGTCTTCATTTGATCCTGTGTGTCTAAATTACATGATGAATGGAGTGTGATTTATGACCAAAATGTAATAAGTTCATTGGATGTTTGCGCTTAAATTGGAAGAAATCCCCCCAGGTGTTCCTGAGGTATTGTGTTCACAAGAATGGGACAGATAATGTGCAAACACAAGGCATAAAAAGTGAACAAATAACAGGTCACAAAGCTCTGGACATGCCAGCTCCACATTTCTCTATTTTGGTGTGTTTTAGTTGAGTAAATCACAGGTGACAGGTCACAGGTCAGTGAAACAGGTGGTAAAGGCAGGTAAAGGCCAAAGTAGCTGTGGAACAGTATCTGGCAGCATGGCAGCTGAATGGCTGGGCTGTGGAGCGCTATGTGGCAGCCAGAAGCCGGTGGTGACTGCTTTGTTCCATGCGTCTCTTCCACACCGTTAGGCTGGCGTTGGCCGCCACTTAAAACACACAAGGTGCTGCACAAAAATACACATTTACTTCAGTGGGCGGTCCTCTAGACGCCAACGCCATGACACGGACTCCATGGCAAAGCACCCATAAATCTGCTCAATGGTGCGTCCGAACAAACAAAAAACCCACGGAAACTAGCGAAGACGAGACAAGGTTTCAAACGGCCTCTCAGTGTTTATCAGAGGTCAGGATAAAAATGAAGACCTGGACTGAGACCTCCCAGACAGGACCGGATGGATGGATGGAAAACAGTCCGACCTATCAGACATCTGCAGGTTTCCTCAGTTTGATTTAAAGTTTATCGTAACGCTGTTTGACCCGTTAATGCCCTTTAAATGATCCTGTTTAAATCAGTATAGAAGAAAAACCACAGTAGCCAAAGCATTGATTGTTTCTACAGCAGAAGCTGAGGGCTTTCACTCTGTCACATTTTAGACTCGTGATGACGTAGTTACGTTACAGGCGGTACTAAAAAAAACATGGTGAAAGATGCAGTGGTGCCAGAGTATTGCCTCATCATGTTGTTGGCATGATCCAGTTTAAACTGATCTAAAATAAAAAAAAAACAAAAAAAAACAAATGCCAAAACATTCATCCGTTTTGCAGCACAAAATTAAGACTTCTGTCCTTCATTACATTGTACGCTCGTGACGACGTCTTTACCTTAAGTTACGTGTGGTGCAAACAGAGTTAATCAAGAGTTAAGCAATCTAAAATAAAAAATAGTTCAAGCATTGATTAATTTTGCAGCAGAAAACTCAGGGTTTCAGTTTTTTCAGCATTAAAAGTGCCTCTCAAAACATCTTTGACCTCAACCTGCTCATGAAAACGACTGTTATCAAAAAAATGTGCATAGTTTAAATAACCAAAATATTTGTGTATATGCAGTTTTTGTTAATATATGCTACAATTTCAACACTTTTATCAGTTATTTAACTGAACGACTGACATGACCAAGTAGCTTTGGTTGATCAGATTTAAGTAGGACTGCAACTAATGATTATTTTCATTGTCGATCCATCAATCCGCTGATTGTTTTCTGGATTAATCGATCAGTTGTTGATTTCAGAAAATTGTGACAAATACTATATGTGATAATTAGTATCACAGAGGAGGAAAGAAACCAGAAAAAAAAAACACATTTAAGAAGCTGGAATCAGGGGATTTGCTCACAGCGATTAATTGGTTGGAGAAATAGTTGATTAATCGATTAATCGTTGCAGCTCTGGATTAAAGATCCCTGAGAAATGTCTTAATGTAGGCACTGGAGAACCATTTCTATCACACAGTTCAAAGGGTTTAAATGAACTGGGAAACCACTTTCACCAGTGACGTTTAAAACCGCCATCACAACTTTTGAGGAAGCCATTCATCCATCGTTGGGAAGGACAACAAAGTGATGGAGGGGGTACTCACGGTGAAGAAGAGGTCCATGACTCGGGTGTCCAGCAGCGCTTCCCTCCAGGTCTCCGTCGGCTTGAGCATGACGTTCTGCGTGGCCTCAAACATGGCGATGTAGTGGCGCCCCAGTGACCCGGTTAAGGCCAACAACAACATTAAGAAGAAGAAGAGGAAGAGGAGGAGGAGGAAGAGGGGCACACACAAAAACACCAGCTCCTGTCACTAAGCTGCCTCTCAATGGGGTATTTTTGGTTTGGCTGGCAGCACAAAATAACTGCCTCTCATTAATCTTATCAGTGTTCACTCTGAACTTCTGATTTTCTCTCCTTTCTTCTTTCCTCCCTCCTCAAAGACAACTCCTCACTTCCTTGATCCGATCTTCACCCGGTGACTTGCCCTCGTCTTCACCTCCACAGCCTGCTTCCTCTCTGCAGCCAGTCCAGCCTCTGGCTCTTTGTCCACTCCTCTGTAAGACGTCCTCCAGACTCCTTGCTGCCCTGAGACACTCCCTCTCCCTCCTCAGCCAATCACTTTGTCCTCCAAAGCAAGACTCTCTCTTTGCCCTGCGACAAAACCTCTTTCACCTGGTTTAAAACCTCACCTCAATCCCTCCTGAAAGCTGTAAAAACATCCCTCTCTCCTTATTTAAGACTTTCTCTACACCCACAGCACTTCCTGTCCTTATTGAAAACACACATTTTTCCCTTAGCTCATCAAGATCTGCTGCTTTCACTCTCCCTTAGTCTTTTCACACAGTAGTCAAGAGTTTCCTCAGCCTGTCGATAACACCATATATTTACCTCAAAGCTCAACACATGAGTACAATTCAGACATTTTGCCTCTTTCTTGTTGGAATAATTTCATTTTATTGATTATAGTTTCATGGAATTCTCTTGAATTTTTTAATTTCTTTTCCTTATATTTGGGCATTGTTTTGTGTGTGCATGGGATCTCGCATATCACAGCTTTTATTTAAGTTTTATTTTGAAATAACTGTATTTATAACATATTTTACTGATTAATGAGACAAAATAAACCAGAATGGGGTTCCGAAAATATATATTTAGTTGTTTTTTGAATTATTTGTTCATTTATTTATTTATGCAGTTTCCATTGTGATTTGTCATGCCCGTGCATCCTGTTCAAATATGCATGTGTGTGTGAATAGATGTACAAAAGCCATTGTATTTGTTCAAAATTTAAATAAAAAAGACAAATGCTCACTAGAACATTAATACTCCCTCCTTCTACAAAAAAACTGCTAATACATTTTTAATTAAGTAGCTGTTAATGTGCAAAAATCATCTTATTCCACTGACATGACATATTCTGTATCAGCTTTTTAAAAGCAAAAATCCTGTTTGATTTGTTGGTGGCGGTTCGCAACCCCAACGTTCAAAGTTGGCTCTAGTCCTCAGCTCATAAGACGATGAAAGCCAACCTCCAGGTTTCTGTTCTTTCAGTGTTATTAAGAATTATGAAATATTGCAAGTTCATAAAACAAAACAGCATTGTGAGTGACTTATTTTGCCGTGGATTACGTATGTTTTTTTGACGTAATGATGGCTCGCAAGGATGTAAGATAAGCAGGTGGGTCAACAATAAAGGATTTTCGTGTAATGTGAAATTAAAAGTAGACATTCACGTGTTTTAATCATGATGTGGTTTTACTGAAGCTAACCAAGTAGTTTTGCTGCATTCGTACAATATTAACGAAATGTTTTGAAAGGTTAGGAGTAACCTGACCCGGGATATCTTGACCCTAACCACTCCAGATTATTGTCTATGAACACGACAAAATAAGACAATCCAGGCAGATGGCTGCAGAGTTTCTGTCCTCAGTGACAACAGAGAGATTATTTTTCTATCAATTTAGACATTTTTTTTTTTGTAAAATCCTTTAACTTAAGTGAAATATTCTCTCCAGCAGCATGTCAGAGAAGAATTTACAACTACGCTTTCCTGACATGCTCAACCTGACCAAAAGTCCAAAAACCAAAGATATGAACAGGATATATACGGTTATATATACACAGTATATAATCTGTATACAAACAAAATATAAAGTAAACAACAAATTTCTGTCACAATAAAAGCATTCTATTCTATTCCAAAGCCACGAGTAGAGAAGTTGTTTTTGGCTGTAAAAAAGTGACTTCATTTATTAATCTCTTGTCAAAAATGAATCAGATATTCTCAATCGATTGATTGATTAATCGATCTGTCTCTAATTAAAACCCTAAATGTTTGTTTATGGCTGAACTTTTACATGAAAGCAGAACATTTTAGATATTATGTAATTTTTAACATTACAGTTTATTCATTTTAATTTTACTCACAGGACATCATTATATTTACGCTATAATATAAATTCTATGTAATAATATATCACGTTAATAAAACTACTAGAACTGTGTGTCTCCTAACCAGGATACTGAATGGAACAACATCCGTAGCTTTGTGGTGATGGTACTTAAAAAAAAAAAACTTCCCTCTACTTGTAAAATATTGAATAAGATAATAAAAATATGACACCCTCTTGCTCTCTTCTTCCCTCACAGATAGAAAACATAAAATCTCAGCTGGACTCGTATCGCTGACAGTCGAAGGGGGAAACTCCCACAGGAATGTCTGATCAAAGCCAAACGGCGGCGGAGGCCGGCGAGGTCAAGCATTCCTGCGACACTAGCCCACAGTCACTCCCCATACACTCACACACACCCACCACAACACACCACGCTTTTCGGCACAAAAGTTGGCACCTGTCTGACGGGTTGCATGTGTGTCCGTCCAACGCTTGGCTTTCAGGCCCCGTTAAAAATAGCCGCGGTGAGGCAGAAGACCTCTGTCTGAACCTCAGTGAAATAAATGAGGAGGGTGCTGCAACAGGAGTGAGATCAGGTTTGTTTGATAAACGCCACATTATCCAGAGATCCTCCCTCCAGCATCATCTCCTTCACTTTAACTGGACTCTTTCTTCCTCACTGAGTTCACTACTCTTCAGCATTTTGAACAGGAGTGAGGAATTTAAACTGAATTCACCTTTTTAGACCCAAATTTGATCCACAACACTGGAATTCACTGAGAAGTCAGAAATAAATCCAGAATAACAAACAACCACTAAACACATTTTTCTGTTCAGCAGAATGCCAGGAAATAACTGGAGCTGAGCTACAACACTGTTTATATTATCTTTCATAATTAAACCTGACACTGAGTGGAGGAATAAAACATTTTAACTCTGTATTTCTGATCACTTACATGGTGCCATTTTCACAATATTACCCATTTATAATGGGTGTTTTCCTTCAATCAGAGACAGTAGTAATAAATGTAACATGAGGACACGAGGTCTTCTCCACAGGGAGGGACCACCTCAGTGGCAAAGGTTGTACAAACCCTCCTAAAGATCAGATGACCCAGACAAAACTCACAAGAGACCTCAGGAATGATAACTACACCGCTATTTGGACTATTTTACGCAGCCCAACAGAGACGAGTCTGGCAGGCCGTGACACCAAAATAAGATGGAAAGAGGACGGCTGAGAATGAGACAGATTAACTGTTAACTGATCGCTCAGATCAATGGGTGTGTTTGTCCAGAAGAGCAACGAGACGTCATCCTTTTATAACACAAATTAAATTAGATTACAGAATAAAAGGCTTCTAAGGACGAGGCAGCAATGAGATAAGACTTAAAAACTGATACTGCAGCGCACAGGAGCCCAAATCTCTTTTTTTAACATGCAATTTTTGACTTGTATATTTTTTATTCTTATTATGATTTTAGCTTTATATAACTAGTATTATTCATTTATTTTACTTTATTTATGTCCATGTGCTGCTGCAGTTATGATGAAACTCTCTTATCTTAGAAGACTAAAGCATATGCATACATTTCTGCTTTAAATCATAACCTTTATGGCTAGTGTCCACGCTAAACCTCCAAAACACAGATTTTAAAACACTGCTGACCCTGTTTGTCTTTGAAAACTCCAGGGTTGTGATTTCAGACACTCAATGCACAATAAGAAGAGCTGCCATCTTGGCTTCCAGTTCTTACAAAAAACAAAAAATCCACGAGACGCTACGTTCACTTCCTGGTTGGTTATTTTCAGTCACCATGTGACCCAAAATCCCTATCATCCCTCTTCCAGAAGAAACCAAACATGAGCCTCAACTACGAGCGGGTAAATTATACATTTTATAACCCTCCGGCAGAAACGTCTCCACGAGCAGGAAGAAAGCTACCAGCGCATCGAGAGGTGTTGCCAATCTACTTCCTGTTTACAACGATGTGTACATGAATGGTCATGTGACATGTTAGCATGGATGCAGATTATTTCTGAAACAGTGATCTACTATTACTGAGACACGCCAAAGTAATTAGGATGTTTCTGTATTGTGTACAGGAGTGCTTTACGATACACTGTTCGTATACACCTGTCTTGTTTAATTCGGTTCTTACATTTTTATTTTATACATCTTATTTTATATTTTTATACCTTTTTATTTTACATATATATTTTTATTTTACTTTTAACTTTTTATTTTACGTTTCACATTTTATTTTGTTAATAATTTTATTTATATTATTATTATCATCATTTTATTAATTTACATTTTTTATTTTATTGGCTTTGTTCCACTGTTGCTGCACCTAAATTATTATTATTATTATTACTTTTTTTTAATATATGTCACTTCACCTTCGCTGCTGTGATGCTGTGGGATTTATCTTATTCACCTGTTATTATTACTTTTATGTTTTAAATAAAGACCCACAACATCACTACTAATGTGATAAAGGAATTCATTGAACCATTTATGACGTGGAAATGAAAGCACTTGAGTGTTCACTTTAAGTTGAGGGAAATTCAACTTGTGGAGTTGACAAGTGAATTTACAACTTCAACCCAGCTTCAAGCCCTGCTGCTGGAAAAAAGATGGGGAGAGTGTGTGTGTGTGTGTGTGTGTGTGTGTGTGTGTGTGTGTGTGTGTGCGTGTGCGCACACATGCCTCCAGGGTGAGTAATGTACGCAGAGTGACTCGGACATGTGGCTGTGGGTTTGGTGGGTTTTTAAAAGACATCACCTGCTACTATCTCAACCCTTCCAGCAGCCTCAAGAATAACTAATGTGACACGTCAATTTTCCACTGGAAAGACAAGACAGACTGATGGATGAACAGACGCACCGACACACATTCGGCTGATCTGAGACGCTGCTGTGTGCGACCACAAGAGTTTAAATCAAGTGAGGAGATTTGTTTAGTCCCAGCGCTCTGTTACCAAATTCACAGACACATAAACACACCCTGAAATATCTTAATTAACACCAGCCACGAGCCAGTATGATTACTGCTGCTGCAGTTACTTTTTTGTATTTTTTTTTTAATTTCCTGCTGATATCTATTCTATGCTAAGTGTTTCATTTTATTTATGGCTTCAGTGTAAACCTTTTGCTCAGGTGGAGTGTGTCGATGCTCAGCAGGGCTGCAGTAAAAAGCCATTGTTCGTTCCTTCAGAGGCTGTAACTCAGCGATTGCTGAGCAAGCGATTTAACTTGTTCTTGTTATATTTTTGGCAATGGCGGCCCTAAATAAAAAATAATAAGCAGTGACATCAGTAAACAAGTAGAAAAAGTAGAAAATACACATATTACAGATCTTAACAAATGTATTATTCCTCCACCCAGTGTCAGGAGTTGACCACCTCTCTTCAAAAGTTAACAGTATTACTGATTACCAAAATATATTTTTTATGTTTCTGTAATGGTTAAACCACCAGTATGTGCAAGCTCTTTGGGTCTAAAAAGGTGAATTCAGTTTAAACTCCTCACTCCTGTTCAAAATGCTGAAGAGTATTGAACTCAGAGTCCAGTTAAAGTGACGGAGATGATGCTGATAGACAAATATGTGTGTTCAGATTTATTAACTTTCTTTCTTGTAGTTTTTGCTCCTTTATGTATTTTTCTGTCTACTTCCTGTACTCAGAGGCACGTTTTAAGACTTGAGCGTAAACCAGCGGATGCCTGGAGCAGTGGAATAACCTCCTGGTATAGTTCAAACTGAATCCAGCTTCACATTCCTCGCTCTTCTTTGGACCACTTTAGGTGGACCGTCTCAGCCCTCTGAACATCTTGCAGGCCCGGGCGACCTTCATGGCCCAGGGTTGTGCATTAGCGAGTTTCTCCTGTATCCTCTATTCATTACTGCTGATCCTCCAGACTGAGAACGAACCGGCAAACAGGAAGAGCGGCGGAGCGCCTGCCAGCGGCCGTGAGCGGAGGGCAGCGCTATGCTAAGGCGCGTGGTGGGGTTTAAGTGATATATCCTGCTATAAGTCTCCCCTGCAAGCCTCGCCATGTGAAATAACAGTCCAGGAATACCTCCTGACTGCCCCCCTTCCCTCTCCTTCTACTGTTTGGCCTCCATCTGTTTAGACAGCAGTTGTCTTTAATGCCACTAAATCAAATCAATAATATATTAATTAGAAACTGAGATCAATGTCAGCTGGCTTTTGTTTGTTTAGACCACAAAGTGACGATCCTTTTCATTTGAACAACAAGTAGCATATATTTTTTATTATCATTATAATAAAATTATAAAATTGGAGGGGAAATTAATAACATGGCAAATAATATTAATTTAAAATGATAATCTGCAAGTTTCATGATTTGTTTTTGTAATAACTCACCACTTTCTGTGAGACAGGAAGCTGAAAAAAAGATTAAATCTATAGGAACGTGGTGGAAACTTACTGTACTTATATAAAATGAAGAAAGGAATAGACCATCAATCACTAAAAATACAAAAGAAATTGTATGTAAAATATACCAACTTATTATGCAGAAGGAACATTTTAAAGGCATTTATTTATAATAATTGATATTTATTAATAATTATTCTAAATTTGTAAAGTAACTAAAAAGTGACAAAAGTGACTGTTTTACTTTAGATTTGTTTAATATGTTTTTACTATTTATATAAGAGTACTGCATCTTTTTTCATTTCTTAATTGATAATGAGGGTTGCCCCATAACGAGTACAAAAAAAGGTAGGAATTAAAAAGTACTTAAGGACAGTACTTGAGTAAATGTGGTACTTTTTGTCAAAGATAATTACTTAACTAATTAGGACAGTCAAATAAAAGGCAGATGCTTTCATCTGAAGTGCAACGTTGTACTATTTCTAAAGATATGTTAAAGAGATATTAAAGATAAGGGTTGGGACTCCTTGTGAAGGTGAAAATATCCACTTTAAATCTCACTGAACTCAGACGGAGCATGGTCCAACTCAATGCGACTCTAAATCCTCCTCCTTCTCGTGTTTAGCTGAAGATTCTCCACACAGGTCGAGGCCAAGGCAAACATCCAGCATCAGCTTACACACTCCAAATCCTAACCTTAACCTGAGGGCCAAACTGACTATAAATTGACCTCGGAGCAGATAATGAGAATACAGAGCCGGCGTCGTCGTCAGCACAGGAATAACTCCTGATTGAAGGGCTGATTGTTGCTCGGGGGAACTTAATGCCCCTTTTTATTGCTCCTCACTAAAAATAAACACTAAAAAATCTCTCTTTTACGACAAAGTACTTAAAAACAAGTGAAGTTAGAGGCAGAGAGGAGTGCCTAAATGGACGACCATGCTTCAAACTGAAATAACTTGAGCGGATAAAGCGTGAAATCTGCACATTCCTCTCCGGTGAAGGAAAGAACAGATGGGAGAAAAAAACCACAGAAGTGGATTTAGAGAAACCCTCAAACACATCTTAAACAACACAAAGAGGAGGGTGATATATCTGTCAGCTCGGACAGCCATTTACAGCACCTGACTGCAGCCGCTAACACCGCCTCGAGGCCTCGCCGCGACCCCGAGCGGAGTCAAGCCCGGTGTGGAGTGACACGATGTTGCAGCGACGCCTGAGAGCGTGCCTCCACCAGATGACACCAGAGCTGAAGGGTTCAGACGGCCGGCGAGGACAGATGACATGCATGCCGCTCGTGTTTTTGTTTTCCAAAAGGCTCTCGGAGCTGGTCGAGAGGAGAGGCCCCCTGATAGCGGCGCTGGCGTACGCTCGCCTCGCATCAGACGGGCGTGTTGTGACACTCTGAGACAGGCGGCGACGCTCGATCAGGCCTCCCAGCGGCCTTCATCAGTCTGTTCGCCTTTTCAACAACAGCTCAGACACTAGTGAGGCTTTACATGGACGCGCTCAGTGAGTCTAAAGGAGAACGCCACTCCACTGGAGAAAATGTGTTATTTTTATGAGCCGAGATGATGACGTGACGTCAAGAAACCAGAGAAACACGACTTATCTCTGTTTTCAACAACACTAACCTGAGGCTTGTTTTATTCAGGATTATCTGTCTACTTAATGTTTTTTAAGGGGTACAGTCAGACAGCCACAACTTGCTTTTTATTAGGTGTGGGTATTAGCAAGGACTTCACGACATGATACGTATCGCGATATGATACGTTATTGCAATATTCTGCATAAAAACAAAAAAATCTACATTTAAAATGCAGCTTAAAATAAGAGTTGTATTTACAGTTTATTATTTTATTTGAATTTTTATTTAAACTTGCAGAAGTTACTCTCGATTTAAAATTGTCCGCAAACATGACTTTTCTTTTGGGGGAAAAAAAAAACAATATTAAGAAATTAAAAATCAATATTATATCAGAAGAAAAACTATTGCGATAAATTGAAATATCAATATGTTTTCCCCACCACTACTTTTTATATTTCTTAAAGAGGAGAGCTACCTCTAACACATTAGATTATTTATAGTTATATCTAATTAATCCTCTACATACTTGCACACTATTTGCACTGTTTTAGTAAATATTTTAGGATTTAGTAGTATTTTACTTTAGTTTGTATATATATTTTTTAATAATTTCTGTATTTTTAACATGTGCTGCTGATGACTGAATTTCCATGGGGATTAAAAGTTAACTATCTATATCTAGTCATATCTATCCATCTATATCTATCTGTCTAATAAGAAAAGACTCATCTAGTTAAAGACAGTTTGTCTTGTCTTGTCTTGTCTTGTCTTTCCTGTAACTTCTACAATAATGCCATTTACTCATGTTCCTAAAGGAGCACAGAAAGATCAGGACAGATCTTCCAGGACTTAAAAGTGCGTCTTGCCCACATCAGACTGAGCGTGACGGGCATACCAAGGGGAGCCTGGAGGCGGGGGTGTCGACGGGCTGCTGGAATGATACGGAGATGGACGCGCAGACACCTCTTTGAAAGTGATACATGGTGCTGAATGGCAGCAGAGCGCCACTCCAGAATCCCCTCAGACAGGCAGAGGATGCCAGGCAGGGAGGGATTTAGGCCGTGATGAGCCTCACACAACACAACACGCTAAGTGTTCGCTCAACAATGTGGCCAACTGCTAAGATAATATGGACGCGTGCCTCCCACTGCAAAGCTAAAGTGATGGGCAGATACACATTCCTGGTGTCACACTCACACTCACACACAGCAATGTTTTAGCTCATCTAAATTCTATTTATTTAGATTGTTTTCCATTTTTATTTTATCATAAATGTTATGACTATCTGCACTTTTTGTTGCATTTAAGCCATGACTTTTGGAATAGTTCTTTCTCATGCCTTGTTTTATTATTATCAAATAAGCTGACAAATAATATGTTAGGTACTTGTTTTTATTTTATACATTATATTAACTCACTGAGGTTTTTTTCTTTTAATCGAATGTGTCTTGTTCCAGTTTTTTGTCCATTTTCAGTCATATTTCTAGACCCACAGAATGCACATATTAACTCTTTATGTAACTCTTTACTGCAAATCACAGAAGCCCCAAATTACTGACAGGCTGCAGGAGAGCACAATCAGCAACCCGCTGTAAAAAAAACAAACAAAAAAAAAAAACCCACTTTGATGGCGTAACTCGTCAATGGCACTCAAAAAGTTAATAAATTATTTTTTATTTCTTTAGTTATTTATTTTCATATGTGTTTTTCTTTTCTTTGTCTCTTTCTGTCACATGTAGATTATTGGTTAATGATATAAATTTTAACCTTTTTGACCTGAAATCTGCTCTTTCAAAGTGAAACAGACCGACTTTTCTGGGTTTTATTTTTGGAGTTTTAGCCATCAATGCTGGGAGATTGTTGTTAAATAGACCAGTGTCTCTCTCTGGAAAACTATTTTAATGTTTCCTACACAAACTTTTCCACAACCTGGCTTTGATTTTTGTAGTTTTAGCCCTCAACACCGGGAGATGCTTAATAATACAGGAGAAACGATATGATGAATTTTCTATAACACAGTGAAAGTTACAGTAAACAGTGACGTAGGTCAGAAAAACAAGACTCCATTTAAGAAAAGAACTGGCTGATTTGGCTGATCTGATATCTGATTCATGAAATCCAGAGATCAATCTTTCAATATTTGCCCTTCCTGGAGGACGAGTGACGCTTTAACCCTCTTAGTTTCTCTCTGATTTGGCCACATGAGAAACAATCAAACATCAGGTGAATTAAAACATGTTGGGAGCTGCGACACCGAACGCACCACCAGGACTAAACCGAGATGTTCGGCTGCACAGCTGGACAGAAGCAAAGCCATGTTAGATGCTCCCTGCTGCACTGTGTTCATGTTGGATAAAACTGCATTAATAATCTATTTAATATCCACTCAAAAGTGGTCATGAAACTGAAATATCCCTCATTGAATCAAATCAGAAAAAGGTTTTGCGTTAACTTCCAAATAACACAAATTAAAACCATTCTCATCATCTGGCTGCTTTTCTTCCATAACTGCTGTAAAACCAATAAAAGTCAATGGCTAAAACTGCAAACATCAGACCACTGAGATGATCTTAGTTTTCTGTTCCTGATGAGTTATTAATCTGTAAAATCATGCTAAACAATACATATTCCACCACGTGAAGTGGGAAGCCATTATTTTGCAAAGTAAAGACCTTGTGAAACGGTATTTCATCCTGACCTTTCTGGATGTTTGACTCGTCGGCTGCCTCTGACAAAGAAAGGATATGATTGGGCGGCAGGAAGTTCCAGCAGAGGACCTGGTTGGCCAGAGCCAGGTAGCGCTGGAAGACCGACGACATCTGAGCGTTGAGGTTTTCTCTGCGGCTGAACTCCTGCAGCACCTCCATGGTCAACATGAAGATCTGACGCAGGCCGTCCTCCTGGAGGCACGGAAAGTATTAAGAGCATGTGAAATAAAAAGAAACAACAACAACAGCACAGCAGAACAGGAAGTGAGGTCGGTTAACGAACCTGGAAGAGACGCTTGCAGCTGCCATGGAACTCCATGCTGAGGCCGATGCTGCTGGTTTTACTGGAGCTGGAGAACTCACTGAGCAGGGCGGTGAGGATGGAGCACGCCAGCGTTTGCTGCAGCACAGAGGGAACAAAAAGAGGTATACTGAGGTCAAACCAGAGCAACACCCAGTCAAGACCCAAAAGGTACAGAGGGAGGCTGAATGCACAGAGACAGTCAAAGCCAAAACTTAAGCATCTCGCCAGAATAAAGTGTCAGTTACCTTCCAGGCAGGGCCCGTCCTATTTCCTAGTTTCTACATCCATGATTTCTTACCAATTCAAAAGACACATGGAGAGAGAATTCGAGGCAACAAGCATATCACAAAATGAGATGTCCATGCTTTGGAGCCGATATTTTAAATTGAAAGTTTATTAAAAATGTCACAGGCACCAGGCAGACTTCTGCAAAGGATGAATCTTCACTCAGAGATCCGCCAGCTCTTCCCAACTATATACTGGTGTGTGCCTCACTGGAAAACTACAGAATTAAAAGTAAATTCACTGGGAAATAAAGTCAGTATGCAGACTGATGTATAACGTTGCTCCACATAAAGGACTGGAGCAGCTGCAAAACATTAAAACTAGCTGTGATTATGTTGAACTGTTCATTAAAACCCTTTCTGTAAATATTCACATACTTAATTTCATACCCTTTACTCCTATATCTCTATATTCATTCTGTATTTATATTTACTGCTTTTGCACTTCTAGTTGGATGAAATCTGCATGTCGTTAACATTGTGACATGAGTAATGACAGTAAAGTTGAATTTCATCTCATTATTAAAGGTTCACTGGTAAGAATATTCACAAATTATGGGTCATCACATGAATTACTAATTATATAAAAAATATATTCCCACAAAAGTAGATGGTTGATTCAAGAATGCTAGTCCTTAAAACATTCAATTTTATCTAAATTAAATTTGTGAGACCCAATCTCTATTTTTAACTGACAAGTGTTGAATTCTTTCTTTAATTTCTGATCTTAAAACAACTACAAAAAAAATATCCAACACGATTAATTTGAGCTCAAAGTCACATCCTCAAATTTTAGTCCAAAACGAAAAGACTAACAATTAAAACTAAAGGTGTGAAAAGCAGAAACTCACCACATTTTATGAAGCTGGAAGTAAAATCTATTTATCTAATAAATCTATTAATCTAACTATTTTAAACACTTGCTCCCTTTACCATCAGACAGGAAATAAAAACAAGTTTACTTGTTTTACAGCTCATTCTCCTCTGCATTTGCTCACAGTTTTATCCTCTATATGTAGTTTTTATTATCCACAATGATCGCTCTGTTTTTTTTTTTTTAATCCTGTTATATTTGCATCACCTCAACTAGTAAAAGCAATAAAACAGTAACATCTCTCTTTAGTGGACTGATTTTATTCTTTAATGCTGTGTTTCATTTGTTATTTAAAATACTGGATTTATCTTTCTGTCCACCTTCTCCATGTTTTAACATTAAATGACCTCCCTGATCACTTCCTCCTGCCTGGATGTGAATGTCTTTATCAATTAAACCAACCTGCTGTCACATTTGTCCTTTTCTAGTTCAGAGTTTGTTTGAGGAAACAAATGAAATAGTGACACCTGCTGGATAAAGAGGAAATGTCCAGCATGAAGCCAGGCTATTTAACTGACAAATACAAGGGGTTGGACAATGAAACTGAAACACTGGCCAACTTAGTGTTGGAGGTTTCATGGCTAAAGGTGAACAGCCTGGTGGCCAAACTTCACTGACGGCACATTACATCAGTAAGAGCAGAGTGTGAAGGTTCAATTAGCAGAGTAATAGCACAGTTTGGCTTAAAATATTGCATGGCACACAACATTATGGGTGACATATCAGAGTTCAAAAGAGGACAAATTGTTGGTGCACGTCTTGCTGGCACATCTGTGAACAAGACAGCAAGTCTCTGTGATGTATCAAAAGCCACGGTATCCAGGGTAATGTCAGCATACCACCAAGAAGGACGAACCACATCCAACAGGAGGAACTGTGGACGCAAGAGGAAGCTGTCTGAAAGGGATGTCCGGGTGCTAACCCAGATTATATCCCAAAAACATCAAACCACAGCTGCCCAACTCACTGCAGAATTAAATCTGCACCTCAACTCTCCTGTTTCTATCAAAACTGTCCATCTGGAGCTGGCCGGGCTGATATAACCAAACCTTTGGTCACTCGTGCCAAACGTCGGTTTCAGTGGTGCCAGCAGTGAAAATCTTGGGCTGTGGACAATGTGAAACATGTGTTGTTCTCTGATGAGTCCACCTTTACTGTCTTTCCCACATTTGGGAGAGTTATGGTGTGGAGAAGCTCCAAAGAAGCGTACCACCCAGACTGTTGCATGTCTAGATTGAAGCATGGGGGTGGATCGGTGATGGTTTGGGCTTCAATATCATGACATTCCCTCAGCCCAGTACTTGTTCTAGATGGGCACGTTACTGCCAAGGACTCCCGAACCATTCTGGAGGACCATGTGCATCCAGTGGTTCAAACATTGTATCCTGAAGGCGGTGCAGTGTATCAGGATGATAATGCACCAATACACACAGCAAGATTGGTGACAGAGGTTTGATGAACATGAAAGTGAAGTTGAACATCTGCCATGGCCTGCACACTCACCACATCTAAATATTATGGAGCCACTTTGTGGTGTTTTGGAGGAGCGAGTCAGGAAACGTTTTCCTCCACCAGCATCACGTAGTGACCTGAACACTATTCTGCAAGAAGAATGGCTCAAAATCCCTCTGGCCACTGTGCAGGACTTGTCTCTGTCATTCCCAAGACGAACTAATGCTGTATTGGCTGCAAAAGGAGGCCCTACAGCATACTAATGAATTATTGTGGTCTAAAACCAGGCGTTTCAGTTTCATTGTCCAACCCCTGCATGTTGTCAGTAGTGTGTTAGGGCACAGCACATCTTAATCTTGAACCGTACGTTAGTTTTCAAATCCACTTTGACAGAATTTGTACACAAAATTGATTTGCGTGCTTGAGCAAAGAAAACAGACACTTGGTATTAAGCTTTCTCCAAACCACAGGAACACGCCTGGGGTGTTTTTTTTCCTCTGCAGTACTTTTTTTAAACTTTCAAACTGAGCTCTCTATAATCAGAGACAGATCTCATGCAGGAGGTCACAAATATAACAAATATGATCAAAGCTTTAACCCAAGGAACCAACATCAGCTGATTTAAACACATAAACGCACTGATTGATGATATGTGGGTCTTTCTCACCACTGTGGTGTTCCCGCTGCTGATGAGCTGTCCGACCTCCAGAAAGATGCTTTTACAGTTGATGCTTTTGTCCAGAGAGCCCCGCTTCACGATGACCGCCACCGCCAACAGGATCTGTTCACGGACGTACTTCTGGAGACTAGAGGGGAGACAGAGGGAGGGCTGGTCGTTAACATAAGATAAGATGTATGAGTTGCTACTCCATAATCAACTTATTACTCAAAGTACAGCCCATATTGCTGCATTCTTTAAAGCCACCAGACTCCATTGACAAAAGAAGCAATTTTACTTAACAGACAGCAGGAGTTGCTGGTCAATCACTGCGTCAATGAATTCATTTATTTCTGTTATTCTGTAACTTTGGTGTTTTCAACGGTCAGTTCAGACTCACCAAAAGTCACACAATGACACAATCACACTAACCAAAGGAGGCAGCGATAGACCAACAACTCCAGCTTTCTCTGAAGTTAAATTACTGTTTTTGTTAATGGAGTCTGGTGGCTTTGAAGAGATAGATAACAGCTAATAAATAGAGTGTACATTCAAAGCTTAGTCATTTATATAGCACTTGTAAAGCAAACAGCTTTGCAGCAAAGTGCTTCCCATGTCAGACAATTAAAAGCAAGAAAATAAAAATGTTTTTATGCAGCTTCTAAAAAGCATCAAACTCGTTTGGACATATATTTTAAAGTGCAGTACACTGCTGGTACTCCTGTAAACTCCACCTACTGCAATAATATACTGACTACAGAGAAGACCATCATAGAACCACACCTAAACTATCATTTTAAATCAATACCCTGATCCAACAACACTGACCACCAGCCAAGGAAAGCAAAGTGAAAGAGAAATGGTTCAACCACAGCTGCAGCTTATTTTCTTTGGCCTGCATCACATGGAAAAGTTTACTTGCATTGCATTTTTGTGTCAAACTAAAGCAAGCAGGAATCCTTCCAGCTCGTTTGTTGAAGACAGTTTCAGTAACTTGTAACTGCACTTTCTGTAACTTGACCACATCAAATTAATCTGTCCTTCTTCTTCTTCTTCTCAAGAAACAAACACAGGATTATGAGCACTGGCTTACTGACCTACTAATGATGCAACTGTGAGCACAAAAGATTAAACTGTTAGATAAAAAAATGCAATTACATATTCTAAGAAAAAAGAACTGCAATGCTTCTCAGGAATCTGTTATTTCAGATGTCATCGATATTAATACTTATGGTTATATTTCATATTTATGGTTATATTTCAATCATCAGGTCATAAATACTTCATAAGAGACACAAAGGTGGAATCATCTCTTCTGTCTTACTTGGGTCTCTGCAGGACGTAGGTGAGGAGGAACGCCCGGAGCGACTCAATGCTGGTCTTCTCCAGCAGGATCCACTCCCGGACCACCGCCTCCATGATGGCTGTGGCGGCCTGGAACAGCACATAGTCCACCTTACTGGTCTCTGGACATGAGAACAGAAATAAACACAAAATGAATGGCTGGGGCATTTACAAATGTATTAGAACAGTGAGAAATTAATCCAGAATAACATCCAACCATGAAAACAGGACATCTGAAGTAGATGAAAACGCATCAGATGGGAGCAAAGAGAAAGTGAAATGCTGTGCAGCTTTCATATTTAAAGAAACAAAGAGAGGCGGCACTTCTGGAAGAACAATGCTGGTTAAAATAACATGTTGTGAGGGGTTACCTAAGATGTGCTTGCAGATGGCAAAAGGAGATTTGGATTTCCTGAAGGAGAGGAATATGTGTTCAGCATGCTGCCGCTGTTCAGTGCTGACCATGGACGGCGGTGCCTGGAGACGAAACGCACAAATAAATAACATTTAGACTGAAGACGGTGTTCGTGTTTGTGATTTTAAACATTTTGTATACAATTTCAGTCTATGAGAAATGGATTTGTTAACAAACTGCTGATATGGAAGCATGAAAACTGACAGTGACATGAACTGAAAACAGACACAAAGTGAAACAGTGAAGACACGTGATACAAGTTTAGATTTAACAGTCGACAGAAGTCAAAAGTACAAAGATTCCTACAGCTTTTAGTTTAAATAAAACATTAACATGTAATAAAACACATAAAAAGTCACACTGACACCCACAGTCCTCCTCAACAATAATTATTCACATGAACACTTCATATTTAATCAAGAGCCTTGTACTAAATGGTACAAAAAGGTACACTTATACTTATACTACTGCACCCATTCAATATTTCTTATCTGTTCACGGACAAAAACACATGTACACGTTGTTACACACATTTTTACTAACTCTGTTTGTTTGATCAGCTTTATCATTTTCAGCTCTGTGTCTGTTTATCTTATGTAAATAACAGAGCCAAAGTCCTCGTATGTGAACACGGAATTTGCCAATAAAGCTGACTTTCCCTGGTTATTCATGACACTAAAATTCACACATTATGATCCATAACTTGTACTTGTATTTGTGCTACAGCTCTGAGGTCATCAGAGTGACTTTTTAAAGTGTTTTAAGTATAAAACATATTAACAAAACTAGCTGTTTAAACTGAGACTGGTGTCTGATAGTACTTTTTAGCTCACTACCTGGTGTTTTTAAACTGCTTTGAACAGAAAATGACAACAACATAAAACTAAATCCTCAGCAGTTTCATTTATTTGTTATAAAATACTGTCTGATAAAGTAAAATCTCTATTTCTTTCACTGTTTGTTCTAAGAGGAATGCTATGATTTTGAGATATGTTACACAGAAAACACTAAGCAAACTTAAGTTAGTCTATAGATGAGGAGTAGTCACTTTATCAGTCAGTTTCCTGTTTTATTGAGCCTAATATTAACAAATAAATTCACAGGTATTATCATTATGGAGGACTTGCACTCTGTGTTCACATGAAGCAGCTAATGTTAATTAAAAGTGAAGGAACGACGCAGTTTAAAAATAATAACAAGGGGAAGCAAAATGGCAGAAAGGCAAGAGCTAGCTACGGTGTCCAAAAGACTGATAACCTCTCACGGAGGTTAGCCACTAGCTTCAGGGTGTCCGCTCTTTTACTCCTATGGAGGCTGGAGGGAGTCAACGGAGGAGGAAAACTGGATGAAAATTAGTGTTTTTAGTGGGAACAGGACGAGCTAAAGCTACACACCGACTGGACCAACAGCACCGGTCCAAACTTAACGGCTGAATTCAAACCGCTGAACTTTCTGGAACCGTTGGGAGAGTCCAAACAGAGAGGAGGGGGGACATTTTGATCGCGGTGGCGGTTTAACAGAGGAACATAACGGTTAGAGAGGAGGTGTAGTACTGGATGGAGACATGGTGATGGTGGTTGGGGGGGAAAAGGAAAGGGATGGCGCCACGCATCTCCCGCACGCCGTGAAACTGAACACACATAACAGCGAAAAAACCGGGAGCATCCCAAACCGTAGCACCGCCCGACACCGAGTTAGCACACCCGTCCCGCCCGCCGCCATTACGGCCATAAAACAACATGAAATGTCTCACCATCAAAACTTTGGCAGCGCTTTCCAGCTGTGTGATCACTTCTGGTGCACCGACCGCCGCCATCTTCGTCGTCCCTCTCCAATGACGCGCCATGCGCTATGCATTGTGGGAGTCCAGAGTTGGTACCCGGCAGGGTTTCAAAACAGGAAATCAACCCGGACCATAACGGGATAACAGGAGGATATTTTATTATATTAAATCTATAAATATAGAAATAAGTAACTATTAGTAAAATAAAGACAAACAAAAGAGACAAAAGAAACAGGAAATATTTTACTTATGGGGTCAATTCAACCCGGGTTCAACCAGCACCATAACGGGATAACAGGAGGATATTTTATTATATTAAATCATAAATATAGAAATAAGTAACTATTAGTAAAATAAAGACAAACAAAAGAGACAAAAGAAACAGGAAATATTTTACTTATGGGGTCAATTCAACCCGGGTTCAACCAGCACCATAACGGGATAACAGGAGGATATTTTATTATATTAAAAATATAAATATAGAAATAAGTAACTATTAGTAAAATAAAGACAAACAAAAGAGACAAAAGACACAGAGGAAATATTTTACTTATGGGGTCAATTCAACCCGGGTTCAACCAGCACCATAACGGGATAACAGGAGGACATTTTATTATATTAAATCATAAATATAGAAATAAGTAACTATTAGTAAAATAAAGACAACCAAAAGAGACAAAAGAAACAGAGGAAATATTTTACTTATGGGGTCAATTCAACCCGGGTTCAACCAGCACCATAACGGGATAACAGGAAGATATTTTATTATATTAAATCATAAATATAGAAATAAGTAACTATTAGTAAAATAAAGACAACCAAAAGAGACAAAAGACACAGAGGAAATATTTTACTTATGGGGTCAATTCAACCTGGGTTCAACCAGCACCATAACGGGATAACAGGAAGATATTTTATTATATTAAATCATAAATATAGAAATAAGTAACTATTAGTAAAATAAAGACAACCAAAAGAGACAAAAGACACAGAGGAAATATTTTACTTATGGGGTCAATTCAACCCAGGTTGAACCCGGATCAATAACACAATACCATGAGGGTGTTTTATTTTATTAAATACATAGACAGAAAAATAAGTAAGCATTAGTAAAATAAAAACAACTAAAAGAGGCCAAAGACATAAAGGAAATGTGTTTTTATGAGGTCCAATCAACCCGGATCAATAACAGAATAACAGGAAGATATTTTATTTATTTTAGAGGCTTTTAATGGGGTCAAATTGACAAGTTCTACTGAGTTAAACAAGTTAAGTAGTTTTCTGATTTTTTACACTTTGATATTTCTGTACTCTTACACATGTAACATTTTGAATTCAAGATTTAAGTTTTACATATATTGCGCAGTAAATCTGGTTATATTTCACATGAAAAAAAAGTTTCCGTCAAGAAAAACAAGATGTCTTAGACGTCCTGGTAAGTGTAATTAATTTAATTGCAGTATAAGTTATCATTCATAATAACTCTACCCTGATCATCAATCTCTCATTCTTCATGTATTCACAATTTTTCTTTGGATATACTCTGGATAACAGTCATGACACAGAAATATAATAATAGTACATTTAATTTACATGTAATAGAACTGATTTTTTTGCTCATGAGGCTGATTTTTTTTTTCTACATTCAATATAAAAATAACAATTAATGATAATGAAGTTATCTTCCATTCACACATTAAGGGCACAGAAATAAAACACGAGTCCAAGTCGGTTAATTTAATTTATACATACATTTTACACACAAGGACCGTGAAAGCATTTTTACAAATTCTCAGTTCATACATGAATGTAAAAAAAGAGATCGCTGTCCACATTATGTAATCTATAATACTGCGTAGACATGTTTTTGTTTTTTGTTTTTTTAAAACATTAGCACAAGAGAAACGGGGAAAGATACAAAAAATATGTATATCTGTATAAATATAAATTCAAGAGTAACAGAATTGTATCATACATCAAGGAGACAACTCCTTATAGTGAAAATACAAGATGAAAAAGAGGATAAACGTGTCAGAAATCAGTCAAAGATTGTCAGCCATCAGCCTTAGAAACAGGAAACACATCACACACTCGTTGTAAAGCTATTTATCACCAAGTCGACCGTTCTGGTTGACATGGCGACGAGAGGTTCCGAGAACAGGAAGTGGATGTCTGGACCAGCGGAGAGAGAAAAAAAAAAAAAAAACAGACTGAGATTTATCTTGGAAGCACTGGCTTTGTTTACATGCAGGATACTGAGTCCAGTTTAAACATAAACTTATATACAGTAAAAGAGATGAACAAATTTATTATTCCTCCAGCCAGAGTCAGGTGTTTGGCACCACCTCTGCCCTATATCAACAGTATCACTGATTACAGAACATTTTTAATGTTCAATCAAAATTACATCTTTAATGATAGAATATAATCACTGTTGTCATCCAGGAATTTAAAAATTTACTGTTTTACAAAAAAAGCAGGAAAAATATCAAAGCACATTCTCATTATTTTTTGACTGAGATGTTAAATTCCAGTTATTTACTGTAACTCCTGAACAGGAAAGTGTTGTAGTGGATATCTTATTGTGATTAATTCGACTGATATTGCAAATGAGGATATTTTACATTGTTATTTTACATTTTCATTGTAGAAAAATCTTAAAACGAGTACAGTGGACCTGTGCCAAACAAAGATGTTTACGTATTTAAAAGAGTATTTTGACATATTTCATCTTTAACATATATTGCACCTCCTGCAATTTCAATTTTGATTCAAACCAGCAGCTTTATAAATGTCAACATGACCAACGAAGACTTGGTTTACCTTCTCCTAAAACACTGTGCTGCAGCCAGAAATAAACCGAGTTAAAAAAAATATTTCTTGTTATTCTGCCCACTTTTCCCTCAAAATCTGCTTTATCTATTTCTATTTAATTACCAACACCAGTCAGTCTTTTTTGGTGATGAAATAAAATCCCTCACTGTTCACCATCATAAACAGGAGTAAAATGAGCCACGTGATTAACTGACAAACTGCCTTAAGTTTATTCTAAACTCCTTTTGCATCATCTGCAACACATTTCTCAGGATGGACACTCACTAGTGGACTGTATTGTCCTTTTTTTGAGTATTTTTCTCTTCATCTCAGATTTGACAGTTTTAAATAAAGATTTTGGATGATTTGGTGCGTGTAGACGAAGCCAGTGTGTCTTTATCCACAGATAAATAGTAAAAACAGGTAAAGATAGGACAGTGAAGAATATAATGATGATAAGAAGAAGAAGGCAATATTTTAAGATTGTGCTGCTCACTTTAGAACACAAGGCACATTTACAGGAAGAACAAAACAAACGTTCAATACATTGTCAGGCAAAAATAAAATAATAATAACAATAATAAAAAAAATCTTCTGTAACAAATCCGACCCTCACATTTCTCTGTCAGGAAAAGCTTCTGCCTTCTTAAACATTCCAAGTCATCAGATTCAGAATACTGTCGCGACTGTTTGGCGTTAATCAACCAAACTGTTCGGTTGATTGTCAAATAAGCGAGAAGGTTCTGGATGGTGAGCACAGAACATGGCACCGGTCTGCAGCAAGACACAAAACTTGTGGTCATTTTGGATAAATAAAGACAATGTACCAGAACACAAACTGAACCATTCTGTAAAAATAAAGAAAAGCTATTTGTTCTTTCCTGAAGCCAACCTGCCTCGCTCCTCCTCCGTCTCCTCCTGGACCAGAGGCCTCCTCCTCCTCCTCTTCTCCAGCATCAGGACCAGCCCGGCTGCAGGAGGCAAGGAGTCCTCCGACCCCGCTCTGCAAACACCCACCACCTCCACCTCACACACTCAACTAGAAAGGCACATCACTTAAAAATAAAAACAAGCACACTCGAAGCCAACACTTCTTTAAGCCACAACAAAAGAAAAAATATAATAATGTAAATAATATTAACCACAATAATAAGCAGCATGTTGTAACTGAAAAGAGAAAATATATATAAACCAATATATTTGTACATTTCAGTACTAAAAAAAGGATATTAAGTGTTTAGAAAACTATATATAATGTATTTTTTTTGTATTGCACATAGTCATACTATCACATGTTGTTTGCTGTTATAAGAACATGTTTTGTGATTTCAGAGGATAAAGAGGAGGCTTGTTATGTTACTCATCTTGGAGAACGTGTTTTTATAAGAGTCTGGCTCCGGTTTCTATTAAATAATCACTCTAATCATCAGTTCTTTCCTTAAAAGCAAAGTATGGAAAAAATCTGTTCTCCTCCAGGAAACTAGCAGGTGAACATGAAGAAACTTTTCTTGCTTTTGGGATCAAATTATTATTCCTGTAGAGGGGGAAAAAAAAATAAATCACCACGTCAGGTTGGATGGAGCCGAATAAAACCCACTTCTAGAGCCTTAAATGAACTCTGTGTGTGTTTGTGTTTTTGGTGAATCATCTTATAAAAGCACAGATATTTATATCAGTGAGGGACAGTCAGAACTAAATGAGGCAGCTGTGGATACATAAAACAGATGAAATATTTGGTTAATTTCCTCTAAGCTATTCCTCTCGTCCGAGCGAACCTGTTCAAATGTGCACTCAGAAATCGACCTGCTCCACCACTGAAGACATGGATGTGTGCACGAGCATGCAATGTATCTCTGTAGCTTATTCTGCAGCAGCTGTGAAAAGAGGCGCGTCGCTGATTCAGTCCCACCACCTCCGTCCTTCCGCGGTCGACGAGTAAACTGGTTCCACTCAGCTCAGGTGGAACAGGAAGCAGCTCCCACTGCCGAGGAGTTTCACAAAATCCTGTCGTCCTCACATTCTCAGGAATGTCGACCTGTTTCCGCTAGTCTCGCCGCTTCACGCAGTCTGAAAGTAGTTCCTTGGTCCCGGGTCAGTTTTGTACTTTAGACTCCACAAGGTGGCGTTGTTCATCAACCCTGCGATGTGAATCTGCTCAGGAAGTCTACACGTAGACCGGCTCACATCCCTCCCCCTGCTCGCCCTCGTCCTCCTCTTCGTCGTCCTCCTCCTCTTCGTCCTCTTCTTCCTCCTCGTCCTCCTCTGCACCGGCGCTTGGCGACGCCTCGCTGACCTCCGGTGGCTTCGGGTAGCGGAAGGGGCAGCCGTTGTCGTCGAAGAACCTGCGGAAGGTGAACTCGTAGAAGGCGTGCTCTGGGTGCTTCCCGTGCGGCGAGCAGAGCATGTCCAGGGCCCGGGTGCTGTCGCCGCTGTCGCTCCACGCCCCGGGGCCGCCCTCCTCCTCCACGGGGTCAAAATTGGACGTGTCCATGGGGTGGGCGATCTTGGGCCGGTAGGGGGCCGGCTGCTGCCGCAGGTTGCTGGAGAAATCCATCTGGGTGAAGAAGGGGTGGGCTTTGATCTCGCCAGCACCGTTTGCTCCCAGGCGGTCCTCCGCTGAGCAGCAGAGGCGAACAATGATGTCCACGGCCTCAGGACTCAGTTTGACCTGAGCGGGCACCTGTAGCGTGCTCTCCCAGTTAATGACCTGCAGATCAGAAGATCAGAGACAACGTACAAGTTATGACTCATCTGAGATTTCAATTGATTTTTATTATTGATGGTCTCAATTTCAGGTTCAGTCTTCTATTTATTGTTTCTACTAGAACATCTTTTCATGCTTTAATGTTAAAAAAACACCTTTATTCTCCTCACAGCATCTGTCTGAAACAGTTTTAGTCCATCTCAATGGAGAGGTGTTGCTAGGCAACAGCTTGGTCCATGATTATTTCCTGCTGCTAACAGGAAATAAACTGGGAACATTCAGAGCATTTAAAAACTGAGAAATAGACTAAATGTAGATTAGTGATGAAATCCTGAGAGGAGGAGAGAGAGAGAGAAGAGGAGGAAGAAAGGAGGAGAGAGGGAAGAGAGAGAAGAGGAAGATAGGAGGGGGAGAGATGAGAAGGAGGAGAGAGGAGGAAGAGGGGACTAGAGGAGGAGGGGGAGGAAGAGGGGAGGAGGAGAGAGAAGAGAAAGACAGGAGGAGGAGAGATGACAGGAGGAAGAGCGAGAAGAGGAAGATAGGAGACTAGAGGATGAGGAGGAAGAAAAGAAAAAAGGCAAAAGAGAGAAAAGAGGGGGAGAGAGGAGAGAAAGAAGAGGAGGAGGGAGAAGAAGAAGATAGGAGGAGGAGAGAGGAGACTAGAGGATGAGGAGGAAAAGGAGGACGAGAGGAGGAGGAGAGTTTCGGTACTTTCACAGTACATATATTACTTAATATTTTAACAGTATTAATTCTTCCAGATACTATGTTTTTTGAATATTTTAAACAGTTAATTCTTGATCTTAAAACAGTGAATCCTGAACAACCATCAGTTCAGTCTAAACGTGACGTTTTCATGTCACAAAAACGCCTCATTCATCCATTGGTCAGTGAAGGTGTTCCTCCATCATGTCATAGTTGCTTCACCTTGATCTGGGTCTCAGTAGGTGTGGAGGCCAGGAAGGGCGGCTGTCCCACCAGCATCTCAAACAGGATCACTCCAACGCTCCACCAGTCACACAGCTGGGTGTAGCCTGCTCCACAGCACAAAAGGATCAGGTGGGAAAACTGTCATTTGTGCACAAGATTACACTGAATTTTGTTGTGTCTCAGGTGTCATGATTACAAAAACTCTTTCACCCAGACAGTTTATTACCAAAATAAAAAGTGTGTTTTCCAGTCATCAGACGTGTTTTTTTGTTCTCGCCCACCTTTGCGCAGCAGCACCTCCGGGGCGATGTAGTTGGGCGTTCCCACCAGTGAGTGGGCGAGGCAGCGCTGGTGCTGCCGGTTGGCTCGCTGCTCCAGCGTCATCAGCCGGTCGCCACAGCGACAGTTGGACACGTCGTCCCAGAGGTCGCTGGGCTCCATGCTGTCCTGTCTGACGTGACTCCCTGCAGCAGGAGGAGGAAGAAGAGGGACGAAGGTGTCAAAACCAGCGTAAGAATGATGCACCTGAAAGCAAAAGTCAAGCTTTGGGAATTTATCTGAAAAACGACGAACAGGAAGGTGATCTAAAAATAATGAGGAAGGAAATATGACACAGCTTTTATTGTAGTTGCTGGACTGAGAGGAAGGAGTACAACGATTTAATCAGACCAGTTTTAATCTTAAACTTTTCTCCTTTAAACTGATAAAAAAAAAAACACAGATTAATAAACCATGATTGTTCACCCTTTTAGATGTTTTGTTACAGGAACCTAAAATAGTTATAAAAGAGATAAGTGAGAGTGGACTCCATGTAAAACTGTTTTATATATTTATTACTATTTATTTATTTTATGACCATTTTACACTTTCTGATTTAATTTGCCATTAAAATGTATTTTTTACTATATTTTATTTATTATTGTTACTATTATTACATAATTTGTTTACGCAGCTGTAACAAGTGAATTAAAATTAATAAAAAAAATGCAATTCTTTTCTAAAACAATAAGTAAGTGAGACTAGACTCCATGTAAAAAACTGTTTTATAGATTTATTGCTATTTATTTATTTTATGAATATTTATTTCTGATTTAATTTGCCACCAAATGTGTTTTTAGTATATACTGTAAATATTTATTATTCTTATTATATTATTATATATAACTTGTATAACTTGTTTATGTAGCTGTAACAAGTGAATTAAAATTAATGAAAAAAAAATCAATTCTAGACTCCATGTGCATTACAACTGTTTTATATATTTATCACTATTTATTTTTCTGTTTTCACTGCTCTTTTATCCTTCTATTATTTATGATTTTATGCTGTGAAAAAGGACTGCTTTATGTGCATCTATCCAGCTATCAATAAGAAATTATTTTGCCAGATTGATCAAAAATGACAACACAGTAATGAATACAAAGTGAACAAGAAGTAATACGAACACCAGAGCGTGATCGGATAATGATAATCTGTTGAGTAAAATAAAACAAAATTAACAGAGTGCATGATGATACTCAGAAAGAAATATCAGAAATGATATTTAAAAAGTAATATTTCTCATGATATTCTGTCATTGTGTTACTGATGGATGAATTACTGTGAAAATAGATTATTCCTCTTTTCGCTGGAGACCCTGTGGAGCCTCCTTAAGGACCCCTGGGGGTCCCTGGGGGTCCCCTCGACCGCCTCACCTTTCTGGTAGTACTTGGAGTTGTGCGTCCAGCGGAAGCCCGTGCACAGGCCAAAGTCCGTCAGCTTGATGTGCCCGTCCAGGTCGATGAGGATGTTGTCGGGCTTGATGTCGCGGTGGATGAAGCCCATCTTGTGGACGCTCTCGATGGCCAGCGTCAGCTCCGCCACGTAGAAGCGCGCCAGGTGCTCGGGGAAGACGCCCATCCGGATGAGCAGGCTCATCATGTCTCCTCCGGGGATGTAGTCCATGACGAAGTAGAGGCTGTCGCGGTCCTGGAAGGAGTAGTAGAGGCGGACCACCCACTCGTTGTCCGCCTCCGCCAGGATGTCGCGCTCCGCTTTCACGTGGGCCACCTGCACCGATCAGAGGCGTCATGTGAATAACATGATAGAATAAAACGCCTTTATTGTCCTTACTCAATGTACAAAAACATAAGGAGGGGCGTTCCTTTCAAAGAGCAAAACGTAGAACAAGGGAAGGAGGCAAGGAGACAGGGGAACATATTTAAAGAACAGATTCTAGTAAAGAAAACTGCTGCTCTGTGAGGAAAATATTGCACTAAAGTCTATTTGTTCCTGCTTTTATGAACCTGTAGCACCTGTCAGAGGACAACAGGAGCAAGGACCAAACAGTCCTTAGAATAGAATACAAAATATTATAATATGATACATAATATAACACAAACAACTTATAGTGAGAAACAAACAACACTAATGAAATAACAGAATAAGTAGCAAAAATAATTATTACATTACATTATTACATATTTACAGAACATACTAAATAAACAAAAAAAAAATTTCCATGGCAAATTAAATTAAAAAACAGTATCAATGCATCAAATTTCCTTTTGAATATTTTCATCATTTTACTTCTCTGTCATTCATTATGTACGCTTTCTTCAAAGCCACCAGACTCCATTGAAAAATAGTGAAATTTCACCTCTCAAACCAGAGGAGCTCCTGGTCTACCTCTGCCTCTATCTGTTTTGTTTGTTTGTGTTATTGTGAGACTTCAGTGAATCCGAACTAACAGTTTAGAACACTGAAATCACACAATAACACAAACAGACTGACTTATGCAGTGCTAGATCAGCAAGTCCTGTGTTCCAGGAGGTAAAATAAGCATTTTTTTTCCCAATGGAGTCTGGTTGATAACAGCTTCAGTTCCATGTTGGAAATATAAACCGTGGTTCTGTTTTGCAGCATGGAAAAGCAATGCAAATACTGTGAATATCCATACACTTAATCAGCTTTGCTTTGTAAAGTGGTAGGTGGTGATATGGAATCTGCTCTCAGGTGTCTAAAATAGCTCACCTGGTTGCGATTGAGGACGTCTTTCTTGCGCAGCGTCTTCATGGCGTAAAGTGCACCTGTGTCCACTTTACGTGTGAGGCACACCTCGCCGAAGGCTCCGATACCCAGCGTCTTGATTTTGACGAACATGGACTTGTCCATCTTGGCCCGGCGCAGCCTGTTGTAGTTTGACTCCTTCTGGTTCAGCATCTTCCTCATCTGCTCCTGCTCCGCCTCCGACAGGCCGGCCTGAGCAGGAAGGATGGGTGGAGAGGGTTAAAGGAAGAAAGATGGCGACGGGGACAAACACATTCTTCGTTTGTGATTAGTGACGACCTTCAGGAATGCAGCCTGGGCTGAACCCTGACCTCTGTTGTCAAATCTAACTGATTCACTTAGCGGACTGTCTGAGTCTGGCTGCAGGATTTTCTCTAAAAAAAATGCCTTTTAACCACTTTAAAGCGGCGTCGCAGAGGGCAGAGGCCAAAGTCATGACTCAGGACAAGCAAACACAAGAGTGAACCCACTGACTTCTCATTCCAGGACAAAGATCTGGTTGCCTCAGAGGAGTCCAAACCCGTCTCAGACTGAAGTCCTGAGGCTGAATTCTCTGGAAGACGACCTCTTGGACCTCATTATCATGTTATCATCTCCTTCAGGTCACTTTCAGTCCATTAACTACAGACTACAGTGTGAAGCTCTCATACAGCCCATAACTGTCAACTGCCAACACAAAAATAAGCTGTTTATTTTATGACTATTTTTCAGAATTTCTGATTTTATTTAATTTTCCATTAAGATATATATATATATATATATTAGTATATACTGTAAATATTTATTATTATTATATTATAATTATTATATAACTTGTATAACCTTTTAAGACCGCTGTAACGAGTGAATTAAAATGAATAAAAATTACAAAAATTACATTATTTTAAAAAAATAATGATATAATGTTTATCACTTTGGTCATGAAAATTTAAATATCTGCATATTTTCACCTCCTGCAGCAACAGATCAGATATTAATTCATACTTTATGTTTTACAGTGCCAATAGTCTGGGAACACAAAAATATTTTCCTTTTCTTTTTTTTTCCGTATACTTATCCTGGAAACTACCCACAACAAAACCCCATAATTTGACACAACTCTTACATTATATTAAGTCTCCACATCTGCAGCATATTAATGCACATCTGTTGGATCATCTCTGTATTTATTTGCTATTCAATTTAATTGTGCATATTCTTACTGAATTTCTCCAAAAAAAAAAAACTGTACAGCTCTTCATCTTTAGAACAAATTTTCACTTTTTTTTCATACTGTCATTGTCAACATTTCTATTGTGATGAAGTGTCTTGACAGTTTGCACCCCTCTTATTGGATCTTACTGTCTTTCTTGTTTTGCATGGAGCACCAAACCTCCCTTACCTTTGACATCTCCTGCTCCAGCTGCAGCCTGCGGTTCAGTTTCTGCTGGTGGGTCTTCATCACGTTCTCGATGTGCTGCTCCATGTAGAACTTGAAAGCGAAAGGTGAGTAGGTTTTGATGCGAGACTCTCGCTTCTCCTCGTCTCGTCCGTTCTTCCTCACCGGAACCGGTGAAGTCTGGATCTGCTTCTTGTCTTTCACCGTTTTCTCGCCCTTCCCTGTCTTCGTCTTCTCCTTCACCTGCTGGCTCTCCTCCGCCTTCCCGCCTCCGCTGCCACCGCCGCCGCCATGCGTGCTCCTGGCAGCAGGGCTGCACAGGTCCTGGCCGCCACACATGACCCCGGCTCCTTCCTCCGCCCCCGACATAAGCAGGTTTTTGGGGTACGGCGGCGGCGGGCAGCGTGGCTCCTGAGCGGGCTCCAGAGAGTACGCCTCCTCCGGCATGTAGGCCAGAGGCTCAGCGGCATCCTGGGCCTGAGCCGCCATCCAGCTGGGGTGACATGGTCCCACCGCCGTCTTTGGTTCTGGTCTCATCACACGGATGCTCTTGACCGGCTGCTGGATGGGCGGGGAGGTCACAGCGGTGATGGTGTTCGGGGGGCCCAAGGAGGGGTCCTGTTTGCCGGCTGTTGGCGGCGCAGCCATCGCAGGCCGGACGCCATTGGGCCCCGCAGAGCGACTGTTGAAGGAGTTGGTTCTGCTGGGGACTCGCACCTCCCCTCTGAACGGGCCCTGGGGCTGCGGTGGCCTAGCCTGAGGGGCTCCTTCTGGACCAGGAGGACCTGCCCAGTGGTGCTCATACAGGTCCAGGTTGAGGCTGGCCCTGGATGGAGTCATCAAGCCCTGGGGCATGTCGGAGAAGTCAGGGCCCATTCCTGCCACCCCACCTGGAGATCTGGACATCAGGTGGACCTGGTGGGAGGTGGGGCTGGCCTGGCGGGGGTGGGAATGAGGGGGCAGGTAGAGGTTAGAGGGGTACCCTCCCCCTGCACCTCCTGGACCGCTCTGGACCACCTTCCCCTGCATGCTGACGTAGTTGTCTGGGGGGGCCATGGGGGGCGGCGCCATCTTGTTCTGGAAGGAGGCGGTTCTCTTGACTCCGTAGCCCGCCGGCTCCATAATGTGTGGCCTGGCGTGGCTGTAGTCGTAGTGGGGCACGGGGCCCCCCGGTGGCTGGGGCTGGAGCTGCAGCGGCTGGCCGGGGACGTTGTAGCTCATCATGGGCCCGTGCTGCTCCATGGCGCCAGGGTAGCCCTTCTGCTGGGCCCCCGGCGGGTACATGGTGTTGGCCGGGTTGCTCTGGGCGCCCAGCACTGGCGGATAGGTGCCCATACTGGGAGGTCGACCCATCGGGTTCCCCATGGTGGGGCCCTGCGCCGCACCAGATGGGGGCATCATGTAGTTCATTACAGGGGCGGAGCTCATGTAGGGTCTGGGCATCTCACCTTCGGGGGTGTAACCCCCCACCCCCTCGTACATGGGAGCACCCATCTGGTGGTAGGGGGGCATCGCACCTGCCTCACCTGGAGCCTCTAAAGGGGGTCGGTGGTCCAGTGAGGTCGGCATGCCAGCTTTCCCTGAAAAGACAAGAAACAGAATGAGTCAACCTAATAATGGTAATTAATAATACTAATATAATAATATTACTTATTATTAATATTTAATTATAATAACAATTGTTTATTTTATTTGTTGAATTTATTTTGTATTTTTCTTCAATTAAAAATTATTTTCAATTAATGTTTTGCACTACGTTGTGTAATTAAATTCAATCACAAAAATAATAAAAATAAACAAAAAAAATCACTCCCTACATTAAGCATAATCTAATGAGACCATGCAGGAGGGACTGAAGCATGTTCGTACCTGGGGAAGTCTGCTTGATGACACGAACGATGAGCTCATTTCGAGGGTCCAGGTATCCCATTTTGCTGATGTACTCCAAGGCGGCTTCGATGTTCCTACTTCCCGTCTGCTTCAGCGCCCGCACCGCCATCTCCTGAGGAGCACACGAACAAAACGCGACATTAAGAAACTTTACTGATTCTTTTCCAGAACAACCCTTATTTCATGCAACAAGAAGTCATCTTTGTTGTGTTGCTCACCCTTTAATAAGCGATTAAAACAGTTAAAAATATTAAAAACTTGCCCTCAACGTTTTTATTATGAATACATACTGTACATAATTTAATTTGCTTTACTAATTTCGTTACAAAGGAGAACAGAAAAGGTTTGATACAATTATTTATTTATTTCTTATTATTAGTATCAGTAGAACTTATTGTTTTTAATAACTATTGTATTTTACACAATAATTTTCAATCATTGTTTTTCTTGTTCTTGTCTACCATATTTTTATTTCATTTATAAAATTTATTAAATTTATTAATATAAATGATAAATTAACATAGAATTCTATTCTATGTTAATTTATCATTTATACAAAATCCTTATAAATGAAATCCACTGCTGAAAAAATGAAAAAGTTAGTTTTTAAATTAGAAATTGTTAGCATATGGAATTTTGATAGATAAAGTGACTAAAATTTACAAAGTTTAAAATTAAAACAACTTTTTGATCAAGGAGTAAGTACTGATAATAATCTGCCTCGAAGGTGTTCAAACTTATATATATATGAACTCTTGTCACACACACCACAGACCACCACAAAAACACCAAACTGGAATAAAAATCCCTAGAAATGATGATAATTTAAACAAGTAAGGATGGAAACAATCAAAACAGATTTTCATTTAGTTTTCTTTTGTCGTGAAATTAAAACTTAACCAGCTGTTATGGAGTTTCTGCAGGTTTTTTGCCATTTAATACCAAACATGAATAAACTCTCCATCACTACCTACTATTGTACAAAGCACACTGCTTAAAATGTCCACTATTTTCACAACATTTTCACTGATTTACAGTACAGTTTCAACTGAATGAACTCAAGCTGTTATCAACCAGACTCCATTGAAAAAAGCGGATGTTTTACCACAGTTGCTTGTCTAATGTCACCATCAGTTAGTTTGTTTGTGTCATGGTGTGACTTTGGTGTTTCAAAGGGTTAGTTCAGATTCACTGAAATTCACACAATTACACAAAAAAAAAACAACTTTATCGATGCAGCAATAGAACAACGACTCCTGTACTCTTAGACATTTACTGATTTTGTTGATGGAGTCTGGTGGCTTTGAAGAGAGCTTCAGCCCCCCATCAGAAAGGGCTGCCTGACAGTATATTATTCTAAATACAGTGTACACTTGATTTTATGTGTTTTAAATACCTCACCTACACTGATGGATAAACAAACCTACCCCAAAACAAATATTCCTTTAACGTTGGCAGCAGCGCCCACAACTTCCCCTGAAGATCTCTGCAGCCAAACTGGTTGAATTCTCCTCATTCTTCATGCAAAAAGTCATTTCATTCAATCATCTGCCCTCTAGTCCATCCTCAATCATCCCCAACAGGTGGGTCAGTGTGAAAAGCCCAGAGCTATGTAGGTCACCTATGTGAAAAATGCTGGTTAACCACTCTGGCATTTTCTATTCATCGGCTGCTGTGTAATTTATGCTGTGGCAAAAATGTGAAGGAGGAGACGAGAGGAGAGGAGCATTCCTTCCTCTCTTCTGGCCTTTTATGAAACAACGCCAGTCGTCTTGTGTTCGTTTAAAGCCGATCTGAAGAGCTTTAAGACTCAAAAGGCCTTCACTCTGTTACCTCTGTTCTGGTTTAAAGTTAGGAAATGTTGGATTGATGTCAAGATGATCATATGAAGAGAAACAAAACTGACCGTTTCATGAGCTTCAATTATAACAAAGGTATCTGTTAGCATCAGACCGTTAAGAGAAACGGCTCACTGTGTTAAAATATACATGTATAATATAATAAAAGTGAAGTCAAAGTCATAATATCACAACAAAAATATACCTTTACAGGTAAAAGTCCTGCATTCTGAACCTCACTTCACTAAAAAGAATATATACATATTAGAAACAAAATATACTTAAACCACAAAGTATTATTGCACAATAATTAATGCATTATTGTTTAAGTATCACTGATGTAAGTTAATCTATTGTAATACATTATAATGCAGTCACACTGATTTTTCACCATTTTCTGACATTAAAAACCAAACAAATGATTGGTTAATAGAGAAAACAATCATCAATGAAAACAATTGTTGGCTGCAGCTCCTAAACTTGTTAAATCAACAGCAAGTGGAGTAAAAATGGCAATATTTGTCTGTAACATGCAGTAGAAAAGGAGGAAAACAACGCCCTGAATTTGTGGTGCAGAACAAAGACGATGATACCAACAGTAAACATGTAAACAAAGAGCAGAGCATCAGTGTTTCCTCTCTGAGAGGGGATTTCCTCCTCTCATGACCTCACTGCAGACACGTCTCAGGTCCAGATATTATATATAATATTGTATAAGATGTACTCCTGTATAAATTGTAAATAATTACACATTATTCCCTAACCTTCACGCCTACATATGTATATTCCTATTTATGGAAGCCTATTGCATTCAAGTGTGGAAAAAAAAAAATCTGAGTAATTTATATTGTTTGTTTTTTTTTTATATTTTTTTCTTGATTTTCTGAGTGATTTTTTTTAGTTAATTGTTTTGAACATTGTTTTCCTGATTTTCTGAGTGATTTATTTTTTGGTTTGTTATTTTTTGAACATTTTTTTCCTGATTTTCTGAGTAATTTATTTTTTGGTTTGTTATTTTTGAACACTTTCCCTGATTTTCTGAGTAATTTATTTTTTTGTTTGCTTTTTTTTGAATATTTTTTCCCTGATTTTCTGAGTAATTTATTTTTGAGTTTTTTTTTTTTTTAAATATTGTTCCCTATTTTTCTGAGTGTTTTTTTTTTTCTTTTTTCAGAGTAATTTTTGTGGTAATATTTTCCTGAATTATTGAGATCTCCATCCTACCAATGACCTGTGTTTCCATGGTGACTACGGCCCTGTACACATTCTATCGTACAGGCTAAATAAACACACTGATGTGTTTAGGAGATCTGAATGGGCTTTCCTTCTGAATAACTGAACTGTGTAAAGTCTACAAACTAATGGTCACACCATATGTATAGATGCCCTAAAGACAGGACTATCTGCCTGTGTCTTAAAGCCAGATCAAAGTAAAACTCGGTCATGTCCGCTTCCATTAAATCCAGCTCTCAATAAACGAATGAATGCATCTATTGTTTCAAATGCTCTTTAAACTCAGGAAAAAAATAGCCCAAAAAACAGAACAGAAAATTATTCTTGGAAAAATAAAAAATAAAAAACACTGAAAGAATAATTACTTGGAAACTCAGAAAAAAATACCCAAAAAGCAAATCATGAAAATAAAATTACTCAGAAAAACAGAAATAATAGAAATCACTAATAAAATAAAATCACTCAGAAAAATGAAAAAAAAAAAAAAAAAACCTAATAAAAAAATACTCAGAAACACAGAAAAATTACTAGTAAAATGAAATAAGATAATATTCCGAAAACAAACCAAAAAATTAATTTATTTTAAATTATTTTTTTTCCCAGTGAATGTCATGCCTTTCCATACTATTTATTTACTGCTTGTGCACTTCTGGTTGGATGCAATCTGGATTTCGTTACCTTGTACTGATGACAATAAATTTTAAAATCAAACATTGTCATTTTTAGGCAGATTTTTTTCCCCAGTAACTCCCAGAATCTTATAGCTGCTTTTTTAAACCACGGATAGGAAAAAAAAAAAAAAAAAAAACATATATCACTTTATTATTTATGGACGACAGTGAGTGCCTCTTGCACTCTTTCTTTCTTTTATTGAAGATTATTTTAAAAGTTTATAAATCACTCAGAGCTTAAACGAAAAAAAAGTTTTAGAAACTTCCTGGTTGTCTGCAACATGCAACAACTTTCCACACATTTAAACGCCTAACATTTTCCTTTAACTGATATCCTCTGGTGCACTTCTTAAGATACCATACACACTATTTACACTGCCACTTTATTAGGTACACCTCGCTAAAACTTAATCAGAAGTGTTGCAATAAACAATCCTCCATTTCTAATAGTTAAAACTGGTGCAGCTGTTTAAAGCTGGATGACAGAAACACATCTATAAACATTAACCATCATTTTTTTGGGATCTGTCTCCCTACCATAAATTAATATCCATTTATTTAACCTTATGCTCCTTTTAATGTAGCTTCTATTGGTGAATTCTGTTTTTATGTGTGCAGATTTTGAAAATCACACGTTTTGCGTGCAAAAAGTAGACGATTAAAGGGTATTTTCTATTTCATTCTGAGGTCAGCCAAACAACAGAGGTGATAAATATGCATGGAAATAAATGCATGAAGACCCCAGTGGAGGCCATTTTGTGTCACTCCTACTGCCAGTTTCTGGGCTTTATTATTTTGTATATTATATTGTATTTATATACAAACATTGCATAAACCCTGTTTAAAGATCTATAGGAAAGAAAAGGAGACATTTTATATTAAAATACAAATAATAATAACAATAATATTAGAAAATAAAATTATTATTATTAACAATAATATTTAACCTCTAAAGTGAGATAAATGAACCAAGGGAGACCTGATTAGAAAATAAACATTTCACGACATTTTTAATTTAACTGTGCAAAAGGTGTGTGAATTTCTCTCACAGAAGAAACATGAAACTGAATTTTTGGTTCACTTAATAAATTCTGTGTTGCAGTATTTGTAATGTCGTATTAAAAGTGAGTGAAAACAGTAACACTGCTTTTTATTGTTCGCTGCTTCCTCTCTGTGTGTTGGGTGGAGGCGTCACGGTGACCCCGGCTGTCATGGCGACAGATGTTCCCCGCTCACATTCCTCAGCCCAGGAAGCAGGAATTCAAGCTATTTACATTCTGGGTTGTCTTTCTCCGTTGAAAATATCCAGGCCACATTTGTCACGATGGATCTGCGCCGCAAACCGCCGAGGTTTTCCCAAAACGTATAATCACGGCCCTCCGAGGACCGCTCTTTTCTGCTTTTTGTTTGGTGAGATCTGTTGTCTCTTTGACCCAATTTCTGAAACTCCAGCGGGAGAAAAATGAAAGCCATATGGAGGACGTTTGGGAGCAGATGGATGGACGGCGTCCACGCATCATTTCCTGCCTTCCTCTTCCGATGCTGGAGTGAGGAACACCGCCAGCCCAAACATACACGGACGCTAACGCATCGTTACATAAACGCTGCGGTATTTGCTCGCTCGCCTTTAACCAGATTCCTGTACGTACAGCTGGGAAGGAAACTCCTCCTTCCCTTCGTTTCCTTTCCTTCCCCTCCATCTCCATGCGTGGCATGCAACCCCCCAAAAACATTTCCTCCCTTCAAAAAAATAAAAGGGATTATGTAAGGAGCCACATTGCTCTGTAATTTGCAGCTGGAGAAGATGGGAGAGGAGGAGGAAGACGAGGTTAGCTGATAAGAGTCTTCTGGAAATGAGATGAGGAGTGTTCAAGGACACAGTGAGGATCTACGGCGGCCATGTTGGCTCTGGAAGACGCTCAGAAAACACAAGAACACAGCACAGTGGCCGAAAAACAACAATAAGTAATTTCCAAAACAAACTTGTACTGTTTGTATTTTATAGTTCATAATCAAAACAAACAAAAAGTCTCATATCTATTTAAAAAAAAACACAACTTTATGAGAATGTGTGAGAATTTGGATATTCTCTGAGATTTAATAAACAAATTCTGACATAAAAGCTGTAAATTCATGAGGATTTACTCACAAATTTATGGGAAAACAAACTATAATCTGAGATTAAAGTTTGAAATGACTGATTTTCTGTCAGATTAAAGCCGTAACTTTACGAGGGAAAAAAAAAATTGGATATTTTCTGAGATGAAGCCACAAACAGACATTTTTATATATTTTTTTTTTTGCAGTGTGAATTACATTGCATGCATTTTCATCTGCTGTGAAACTGAGTGAAAACTAAATATTTTTTTATTATCAGTGCACTGTCGTTCAGTTCATTCATTGACTGTAATCACTAAATAATTATTCTGAATGTGTAAGAATTAAAACACGTATCGAGGGAGACAAAACGCCTGACAGGACGAGAGGCGACTTGACTGAAGGAGGAACTGATCCACCCTGCTGCCATTGAATGTTCACTTCCTGTTTGTATTGACTCGGCCCGCTGCGCTGCGATACATTCACAAATGGTGGAAACAGCGGAGGTCAACTGGCCGCCATCGAAAACGGCACTTTCTCCTATAATCCTCCTGCTCTCCAGCCAAACCTAGAGCAACTTTTCTGCATTTTGAAAAAAAAAAATAGGATGCAGTATTTCTCTGGAATCGAATACTTCAAAAAGTTTACCGTTAATGTATATGTGTATATACATATACACATACTCATCAGTGTGGCCTGGGTGTTATCTGACACCTGCAGAAACAAGAGGAAACAAGAAGCTGAAAGGCATTTAAATGATGGCAGTCAAATTTAGCATAATGTCGAAGTCAAATTCATAGTTTAAAATCGTATAACTATCAGAATAGCTGGTGATTAATTTGACTGATAATTGATTATTGACAGCACACAGTCTGATCAAATGTCAGAACTGAATCTGTGAATATGAGAGATGAATGAACGCGGCTGTAAACTTTTCTAGATGTGATGCTGAGGTGTCAGCTCTGCTTCACTGACCCCTGATTAACGGCGTCCACATGACACCTTCGCCCGGTGGTTTCTGACCGGAGGCCCTCACTTCCCGTGGAAATTCTCGCATTCCTCAAGCAGGACGGAGGGAGTAAAACAGCAAACGCCAACAGCCCCAGTGGGGAAATCCACCTGATATTTCAACATTTCAGCGCTGAGGCCCGGCGTTACGTAACCACAGCGCTGCTCTCCTGGCAGGAAGACTCAGATTGTGTTGCTTATAAGAGCGAAGGACAACCTGGACGGCTTTCATTAAAGATTCCTGACTGAAGGAGGCAGCAAGCAGCACAAATTCACACTAGTTATAGATTATTATTACTATAAAACACATTCTCCATCTCTTTACTTGATGTGGATCTTTACCACATTCATGGCAGCACACTATTACATTAAGGCTCACCAGACTTAATTCATCCATCCATTTTCTACCTCTTATCCTCATAGGGTCATGGGGGGCTGGAGCCTATCCCAGCTGTCTTAGGGTGAATGACAGGGTACACCCTGGACAAGTGTCCAGTTCATCACAGGACACATAGAGACAGACAACCACTCACACTCACATTCACACCTACGGTGAATTTAAATTAGCCAGTTAACCTAATCCCCATGCATGTTTTTGGATGGTGGGAGGAAGCCGGAGTACCAGAGAGAACCCACACAGACATGAGGAGAACATGCAAACTCCACACAGAAAGGGGAAACGAACCCGGCTCTCCTCTCACCAGACTCTATTCAGTGTGGAACTGATGACAGAACGTTTGCACACCACTATCGTTTCAAGCGGATATTCCTAGAAAGAAAAGTTCAGCGTCTGAAGCTCAGAACCAACATATCCCAACTAGAAACAACAGAGAACAAACCCATGAACACCACCTCCACCTCCACGGCTCACCTGGTCACAGCCGGCATTCACCAGCTCCTGTAGCATCTGCCGGTTGACCTCGCCGGCGCCTGCTGGGTGCCCCGAACCAGAGGACGGGCCCGACTCGTTGGCGAAGGGCATGAGGGACTTGCGAATCTCCCGCAGGGCGTTTTGGTAGTTGTTGAACTTCTGCGGTGGTCGGAGCTGCTGCTGGCGGCTGGCGGTGTCTTTACCACTCTTGCAGTCGGCACCTCTGCCGCCATCAGCTCGGGAGCTGCCACCATGCAGCGCCTGGCTCACCAGCTTGGCCGGCTGCTTCAGGCCCTCCTTTATCTCCTGCAGCCGCTGGCGGGTGTTGCCCACATAGGGGGCGGCCGGGAAAGTCTTGGGCCTCATGGCCTCAGCGCCTTCTCTACAGAGGGAAACTTAGCGCTCCGCTGCGACAGATCCCCGTTCACGCTGGCTGACCTCAGTCGTCAACGTCTCTCTTTGTGATTCTGCTTCCTGCTGATGATGGAGGTCTGGATGAAGGTGAGGTGCTACAGGTGATCCATGGCCGACGTTCAAGGCTCAGGTTCCAGCTTGTTCCAGGAGACGCAGTCGGTGGCGACGGCGCCGCCGACCCAAACCATGATGGTGCCGATCTTCGCCTGCAGAGGGAAAGAGATGGCGTTAAAAATGGAAGACTGGGATCACGTTTCTTTTAAAATGAAAGTAGTTTACATCTTAAGCACAGGATAGTTAAATATGTACAAATTATACAGGCAGGTTATCAACAATCAAAGAGTAGCAGACGTTATGCTAAAGGAGTCAAGCACCAGACTCCATTCACTAAAGCGGTAATTTAAGCTCTCCTCTCACCAGACTCCATTCACTAAAGCGGTAATTTAAGCTCTCCTCTCACCAGACTCCATTCACTAAAGCGGTAATTTAAGCTCTCCTCTCACCAGACTCTATTCACTAAAGCGGTAATTTAAGCTCTCCTCTCACCAGACTCCATTCACTAAAGCGGTAATTTAAGCTCTCCTCTCACAAGACTCCATTCACTAAAGCTGTAATTTAAGCACTCCTCTCACCAGACTCCATTCACTAAAGCTGTAATTTAAGCACTCCTCTCACCAGACTCCATTCACTAAAGCTGTAATTTAAGCTCTCCTCTCACCAGACTCCATTCACTAAAGCTGTAATTTAAGCTCTCCTCTCACCAGACTCCATTCACTAAAGCTGTAATTTAAGCTCTCCTCTCACCAGACTCCATTCACTAAAGCTGTAATTTAAGCACTCCTCTCACCAGACTCCATTCACTAAAGCTGTAATTTAAGCTCTCCTCTCACCAGACTCCATTCACTAAAGCTGTAATTTAAGCTCTCCTCTCACCAGACTCCATTCACTAAAGCTGTAATTTAAGCTCTCCTCTCACCAGACTCCATTCACTAAAGCTGTAATTTAAGCACTCCTCTCACCAGACTCCATTCACTAAAGCTGTAATTTAAGCTCTCCTCTCACCAGACTCCATTCACTAAAGCTGTAATTTAAGCACTCCTCTCACCAGACTCCATTCACTAAAGCTGTAATTTAAGCTCACCTCTGATGTGAGTCTGATGTGACTTCCCACTGGCTCGGCTGAATTAACAATTTATTTGTGACAAAATGGAGATTATTAATTCATTCATTGCATTTCTAATTTTTTGAATAAAAAGAGAAGGCAGGTTGGTTTCCAGATACGATCTGTGGACGAACCGCCAGACGTAACCTCACGTCCTGGCAGGTTTCGACAGGACGGTGGCAGTTTTAAAGTGATGTCTGGTATTCCAACCATGTTGTTGAGCAATCTGCCGTTAATTGATCCAAGTCTGACAGACGGGTGGATTAGTGAGAGAAAATATCTGAGCCACAATTATCCTGACTCATCAAAATAATTAAAGAGATGCTCACGTTCCACCACAGAGCTCTGCCAGCCAATCAGAAACCAGCATTTTTTGGTCTTTTGGTCACTGATCAATCGCTGACCGATCGATCGACTGACACCTTGTTCAAACAGGTGTGAACATTTTGGTCTTATAGGTGAAGAAAACCCTGACAGGGATCATTAATCTGATTATTTTAAGTGGTTTCTCTGGAACTGCTTCAATTAAACTTTTAGTCGTCAACCAATAATCTGATCCACATGTTTTTTTTTACCATTTTATAAACCAAATAATTGAAAAGAATCAACTCAGTAACAAACAATGGAAATAAAACCAGTATATGTCCAGTAAATAATGATAATTTAAATGAGCCAACAGAAGAAAGCACTCACTGGTAATACATAATAATAATGATTAATCAGTACTTATTCTAGTGCATTTAATGACGTGATATTTTAATCATTTAGGTTTGCTTTACATATAAAATTATGATTTTTAGCTTATTATTTAACAGAGGGAAGAATTCTGACGTTTTAAGCGCCACATTAAACATGTTGACATTTTTTATGAACTTTTTTCACCATTTTCTGACATTTTTTTCAGACCAAACAACTAATCGCTTGATGCAGAAAATAATCAGCAGAGCAATAAAATATAATAAATAATCATTAGCTATTATTTATATAATTTTTAAATATTATTTTATATTCAAAAAAACTCTACTGCTTCTTAAACATGAATACTTCCTGGTTTCTTATCGATTAATGGAAATATAATCAGCAGATTAATAGGAGAGGAATAATAATCATTAGTTGCAACTCTAATATTTACATGATTTTTTTTTTATATTATTTTATTTTGAAAAATGTGTTAATTATCTGATTACAGCTTTTTAAATGTGAATATTTCCTGGTTTCTCAAAGATTAATGTAAAAAATATTCAGCAGATTAATAAAAGAGCAGATTAATAAGAGAGGAATAATAATCATTAGTTGCAGCCCTACTATTTACATATTTTTTTAGTATTATTTCTGTATTGAAAAAAATGTCTAAATCGTCTGATTACAGCTTTTTAAACGTGAATATTTCCTGGTTTCTTATCTTATTAATGGGAAATAATAATCAGCAGGTTAATTGGCTTTATGCACAGCTGCCCTACTTCCTGAACTCCAGATAATCCAGGTGTGCCTGACCTCATTAGTCACAACAAAAACACACCTGGATTAATCAGTTTGTCCAATAGCAGCAGACAGGAAACAGAGAAGCTATCTGAAGTTCAGGAAGTAGGGCAGCTCTGCATATAGCCAATAAAAGCTGAATAATAATCATTAGTTAGCTCTAGACTTGGCATATATCTTGTTATACTCCTCCATCCCGTTAAGACATCTCCAGGAAGCACACAGCCCTCACAGTTTGGACACGTAAAACACTGCACTTTATTTTGGCGGGGGGTGGCGTTGGGCCGGTCCCCAGGGTGCCGGGCTGCCTGAGCGTCGCCCCATCTCTGGGATCTCCGGCCTCCATTCCTGCGATGCTTCAGGCTCCATGTCCAACCAATGAGCACGCCATTCCACAAGTAACTCCAAGTAGCACTGATGAATCATGGGACAGTCTGGGACAGGATGTGCTCACCAAAATAAACCCAAAACAACAAGATATACCAACGCAGAAGGATGTCCCGACAGGTCAAACCTTTACCATTCGCCACAGAGAGAGAATATGATATAATCCATAATTCACCAACACACACCTGAGCCTAACCCAAAATAAAATCAAACAACTAGAAATCCATATTAACGTGTCGTTCAGTCTGTGCAGAGTCTGAAAATCTGTCAAATATTTTGATAATTTATTTATCACTTTGAGTAAAACTTTTTTTCTCTGTCTCCAGCTTCTTAAATGTGAATATTTCAAATTATTTTCTGGTTTCTTTCCTCCTCTATGACACTAAAATGAATGTTTTTCAGTCAGAAATATATTCTGGTATTTTTTTTTCCTCATGGCACAGACTTAAATCTGACCCTTCCCAACTGACTGATAAATATATTTAATATATATTTAATTATAATAATTTATTATTCTCACAGCGTCAGAGCAGCAAAGGCAAAGTCAGAATAATATTAAGAAATATTTTAGGGGAAAAACAACTTAAGAGCACCAACAAAGGAACAAAGCCAATATAAAAATATATTAAAAAAAAAAAAAAATTTAATAACATGAGTTTGTAACCAGGGTGTCGTAAAGTGCTCCTGTACACAGTCCAGGTTTTATTTATATTTTGCATTAATTATTACTTTCATTTTTAATATATACATTTAAACTCAGTTCGCTTTTGTTTGTCACTTTTTTAAAAAATATATATATATTTTTATATTTCTTTTAAAATTAGCTTTATATGTTTATTTGAGTTGCATAAGATGTAAACAATAAAAACAAAATAATCTGCTGTCGGACTAAAATTGGGTGCTAATGGATCAGAGAGAATTTAAGAGAGATGATAATATTTCTGGAAATTAAGGGAGAAAGAAATTTTCCTAAACAGGGAAACAGAGTTATTTAGTGAAAACTGAAAGTGCTGCATTAAATCCCACAGGAAAAATAGGTTTTTTTTCATAAAATTTCTGTTTGTCTTTATAAAATCTATAAAGTGACATCACACACTTCCCCCAACATCTGCATCCTGACAGAGGCCTAAATAGAAGCTGTTGTGATCTCTGCTGCCAGGTGAGTTCACACACCTGAGCTGATAAAAACCTGCAGCTCTGCCAATCAAACAGGAAGTGTGTGTGAGCAGCAGCAGCACACCTGAACGAAGCACATGGTTGCATCAGTGCCAAACTATGCAGGCCTTTAGGCAACACAGAGCATTACATAGAGACATTTTTCACATTTTGTCCTCCTTTATTTCATCCCAGCACTCACCCTCTGTGAACAACATGAAATAACCCTCATGTTTGAGTGAATCTGTTGACACTTATGTCTCATTTACGGCTGATTTTTAAGAGTTGTGCAAGATTAAACCACATTAAAACCTAAAATAAATACAGACTGAAACAAAGCTGGAGTTTTATAGTAACCCAGGGCCCCTGACATGGAGCCTGGGCCCCTATATTGGGGACCCGCAGCATAAACATCATCACACCCGCACTTTAAATCAGAGGATAGTGTATAAAACACATTATTCTGTGTATAAGATCACCATGAAAGGCTGTGGCACAGCTTTAAAAGACAAAATGGTGTCTGTGTAGTTTGCAGTGTTTTGCCTTGGGGGCCCCTGGACGAGAAAACATCAGTTTCAGGCTGCAAAACCAGAACATTCCTGTGCAGAAACAAGCGAGCTGGTCCTGAATAAAACAATGAAAACACACATTTCTGTATCCTGTCTCACACACACACACACACACACACACACACACACACACACGACGGGACTTTTTCCCCTCAGCAACAAGTCGTGGAAATAAAGTTCCCACCACCACTCCCCTCCCCACATAAAGCAAAGTCTCGTCTTACCATGTGATAGAAAGCAACAGGAGTAACCCGGGTTGTTGGTGTGAATCCCGTCAGAAAAAACGCCACTTTGGGTTGAAATGTGTGAACTTTATAAACTCAGAGGAGCTCAGAAGAAGAAGAAGCGGCTAAAAGCGCTGAAGGCTGCCTCCATTTTCTGCTTTTGAGCTCGGACTGCAGCAGGACTGAAAAGTTGGACACTCGCTGCATTGTTCGCATTCCTCAGGTCACGTGACGAACCGACGCACGTCAGCACTGAGCCGAAGATCGTCTCTTAAGAGAGGAGTCACTCTGTTCGGGTTAGAGAGACCAGCAGCTGACCATGTTTGGTTCTTTTTAAATTAAAGTATATCAGCACATAAACACATTCAACCCATCAAATAAAAATAACCTGATACACGTGGACACATATTTACACATAGTATTTTTACTAACATTGAGATAAAAACATTACTTCATTGTATATAAATACTTTTAGTTTTAATTTTAGTGTATTTAGGACACACGTTTTATTCTATTTATTTTACTGTATTTAGGCTGTGCATTATTTTATTCTATTTTACTGTTAATAAATAAATTTTTAAAAAAATTTTGTCCTTATTTTTATTTCTTATCTATGTGTGCCTTTAAGCCAACAAACTTAACAATATTTTGTTATGCAAGTGTAAAGACTATAAAGACTTTTGAATCTCTTGTTGTAATTAGTCTGTACATTTATATTATATTTTATTTTAATCAATTAATTATTTTATTACATTGAATTTAGACTATATATTTTTTCTATTTTAATATAATTTTATCAATCACTTAAATTGTGTACATTTGTATTCTGTTGTATTATCACTCATTATATTCTAAGTTGTAAAAACTTATTTTTTGTTTTATTCTATTCTATTACTTACTTGTTATTGTTGTGGCATACGGGTCTAAAATTTTCTACATGTATATAATCATATTTATCGTCTGCTAGTTATTGTCTATATTATTATGAATACCAGCAAATACATACATTTATTAATCCCGAGGGAAATCCAATCATGTAAAAACCATGACACCACTAAAGCAAAGTTTTAATGTGCTTTTTAGTTGTGACAACTGAATGCTTGGCAAAGGAGAGACTAAACACTAATATTTAAATTTAAACAGGAGGATAAGTAAACCCAACTCTGAGATTCATGGTCTAAAACCGTGTTTGTTTCTGTTTGTCATGTTTTAAGAAATGATCCAGAATGCACATTAATATAATAAATTATTAAAAAAAGCATTGTTTACTTAACGTCTGAAGTTTGTGCTTGCATTTCTGTCTCAACCAGCAGGAGTCACCAGAATGATGACACATAGTGACTTTTTAAAAATCAGCAGAGTGAGAGGTCACCTCTTTCCACCTCTCTCTGAGCGCACATATTCTAGGAGGGGCTTCCTGCAACACATTTCTGCCTTTGATAAGTCAGAAAATACATGAGTGCATTACTCAGTGAGGACTCTTTACCAAGGAGCCAATAAGAGGCCACCAGTCAGTCAGAATGCAAATACATAAATACCTTTTACTCTGTTATCAATCATTACAAACAGGTGGACAGAAAGACAGGAGGACACATGCGGCTGGAAAATTAAAATACCTGGAAACACAGAGGCAATACATTAAAAAGCTGCTGCATTCCCTAAACCTTTCCAGTCACAATACAGGCAACAATGAGGAAAAAAAACTACACCTTCAGGAGAAATAACAATAGTAACAATAGTGTGATAAGAGGTGAAACAAAGTGCAACATTAACGTTTGTTTGTATTTTATCTCAAACTGGAAGTTATTTATTTTAGAGTGGGAGTTAACAGAAAGTGCTGCTTTTGGAAGAATTGTCTTAAAAAAAAAATACATGTATAATTTTCCTCCCTGCTTGAACGTAAAGATTGGATAGTTACCAGGACATTAAACGCATTATCGCTTGATAATCAGTTAATTCCATTTTTCAGCTGAGGTAAACACAACAAAATGTAAATTTAAAGACTTAAGACTAATAGTTACCTATCTGAAGGCTAGCTAGGTTTCTTTTAAAGACAGCTTTCGTTGTACAAGTGAGAGCAAAACTCAAAAAAAATATGTAAAACTGCAGGAAACAAAACAGCTTATTTAGGAAAAGGCAAAAAAAAAGATTTAGCTTAAAATAACCACATTTCAAAAGTAGAAACGTATCATTTGTGGAGGTGAAGACGACTACTTGTCTTCTTTTATTCCTGTTTTCTGTGAACAGATGACAAAACCTGCTAGTAGGTGGAGTAGGGCCCTACTGACCCACATCTATGAAGCTGATAACAGGCATTTAATCGGCTGAGTATACAGGTAGATTTCTTGTCCATCCAGTGAGCTATAGTTAGCAGTGCTGATTCATTTCTAAGTGGAGTAAACAGATAACATAATAATAATAATAATAATAACAAAAGCACTGCCTCAACAACAAAAACAAAAACAGACTCCACATCAGGAAATGTTACAAACACATGAAAAAGTCAGGAAAGACCCTCTAAAAGGCACTATGTTAATTCTGAACCAGCCATCACTGAAGGAAGGAACAGAACTGAACCAGCTTGTGTCAAAATCTCACTTCATTTCAGGCCCAGAACCTTGAAACAGTTCTCTTAAAGGAACAGTGCGCAAAAAATTAGTGAGCTACAACTGTATTATGTACCACCGCTGACCTAAATAAACAGTATTACTGATCACCAAAATATTTTTCACGTTTCTGTAACGGTTAATCCACCAGTATGTGCAAGCTCTTTAATCAAAACGATTATCATTAATGATTAAATTTTATTATTGTTGTTATCCAGGAATTTAAAATTTTACTGTTTTACAAAAAGCAGAAAAAATATCAAAGCCCGTTATTATTATTTATTGATTGAGGTGTTTAATTCTTCAGTTATTTCCTGTCATTCCTGAACAGAAAAATGTGTTTTAGTGGTTGTTTGTTATTCTGGATTCATTTCTGACTTCTCAGATGACGCTGGAGGATACAGCATTTGAACTGGTTGCAATCTGCGACTTCACCACTAGAGGATGCCAGATCACCACACGCTCCACCTTCAAAATATGTGTGATTACGTGACATTATCGGGGGGTTTAAACACATTAAATGATGGTTGTGTGAAGAGCAGAAAAAAAAAAACACAGGCGCGTTTACTATCAACTCAGGCTGATTTCTAACAGCTGTACTTTACAAATTAAGGCACCAGCAACGACAAGGAGATGCAGTGCAATTAGCAAGACGTGAAATCATTTTTCCAAGATGTAAAAACATGTATTTTTTTTCATTTTACCTGACGACATGTAAGCTTTATCTTAGCTTGATGTGACGAACTATTAAAAGTATAAAAAAAGCACTGACGCAGATGGGTAATGTTGAGTTTGCAGTCTTGTACCGTCGCTAACGGAAACGTCTAAAATGCTTACAATCAAAAATGACAGAAGACAGAACAAAGGAATAAAAAGCATCAGAAATCAGATGTACATTCTCCAGAGTGACTTGCTCGTTAATGACTACCTTGGAATTTGACTCGGTGCTGTAAGAAAATATAAAACCTTGCTTCCCTTCACGTGATGTTAAACAAATGTAAATGACTTAAATTTCAAGCTCTGTGTTAAATAAGAAGGCTTGAGGGACAGTTTGGATGTGAGCTTGTGTGCTGAAGTAACAAAACTCCACTGAAAAAAGCAGTAATTCTGCAGGAGCTGCTAGTTTTTTGTGTTGATAACTCACAGACAACCTTTAATCTATTTCACTGAACTGGAATACATAAAAAAAACTGCCTTCAAACACCTGTGTGGCAAAGATTGACATCATTAATTATACGATCACTGAATGGACAAACATCCAGCAGGCATATATTGTAGTTAATCGTGACTTGTGCCAAAAACTATTCATATTTTTTTGGTGTGTTTCAGCAGTTTCTGCAGGGAGCACTGTTTATTTTGAAATGTAGTGATGGTAATCTATAAAATCAAGCTGGCAGGCAAAAACAAAGAGGTATTCCCTCAAAACGCTCATGACCATGTCTGTAGCCCTGCAGGAGAAAGGCATGCTGCTTGTGTTGTTCTGACCTGCTTTATCAGCCTTTGTGTTGTTGTTGATTTATGAGAAACAGCTGCTTTAACAAACAAACAGTCCTCAACAGAGGGAGGATGAAGATGAAGGCTGTCATTCAAAGTCCAAAGTAAAAAAGAAAGATGTCCTCTGTGAGCCTGCCGTTCTGTCAGCTGAGTTGCATAAGTCTTCTGACATCACTTCTTAGCAATGTGGTTCGTGGATGTGCTCTTCTTTCCAGGCACAGCCCAGATAACAGGAAGTCACATCCACTCAGTCCTCCACAGCGACGCTGGCATGACTGGGCGAGCCGTCGTCACTCTCAACTCATCAAAAACACGTCCGGTCCCTTTAACTCCACGATCAACACATCTGCATCATTATTAAACAGCAGGATTTTTCACTCAGGAGGCCTAAATTATTTCAACGTATTACCTGCGTCAAGGAGGTTATGTTTTCACCGGGGGTTTGTTTATTTCTAGGTTGATTTGCAAAACAATTCAAATATTTATGGACGGATTTTGACAAAATTTTCTGGGTTGGCCGGAAGCGGCCTAACTTAAAACTGATTAAGTTTTGGTGGTGATCGGATCCGATTCAATGGCACCACCAAAAATTAATGAGTTTTAATTTAGGCCACTTCCGGCCAATCCTGAAAATTTCATCAAAATCCATCCATAACTTTCTGACTTACTTTGCAAACACTTCACACACTAGTTAAACCCAAACCATCATTTTTCTGAAGCTCTTGAGTGTTTTTTTGCCTCCATCCAGCAACACAAAGGGCATGTGCAATAACAAATATGATATATTAATATTCAGGATTCAAGCAAAGCATCAAATTTCTCTTAAATTTCACTGTTTGTACAAATTATTTCCATCTGTACTGGGTACGGCAGAGCTTTAATAAACCCGAATACCCTAGTTTTATTTTATTAATTTTAATATTTAATTTTGCCTTATTTTATTTTTACTATATTTTAATTTATTTTGTCTTCATTTTGCCTTATTTTTGCCTCATTTAAATTAATTTTCATTTAATTTTGCCTCATTTAAATTCATTTTTATTTAATTTTGCCTTATTTAAATTCATTTTTATTCAATTTTGCCTTATTTAAATTTAGTTTGTCTTATAGTAATTTATTTTATATATTGGCCTTGTTCCGCTGCTGCTTTTTTTTTATATAATATATATCTATATATTGTTCTATCACTTTACCTGTGCTGCTGTGACACTGTAAATATGGAGGATTAATAAAGCTTTATCTTATCTTTTTACCTGGAATAAAGCTGGGTAATGTGACCAAAGTCATAATATACATTTATACATATGTTTGCTGGTGTTTCAATAAATAAATACTCTTTATGCTAAAACCTGTTTTAATACTGTGTTAATTAAATACTTGAATATTATTTGAATAATAACTGTGTGTGTTATCTGACGTTTCCATTGAAAGATGATAAACTATCGTGTTGAATTATCGGCCAGCCGTGCTTTGGAGGTTTATTTTGAAAAAACACAATGCATGTAAAGAGAGGAAACTAGAGTGCCATAGTTTGAAGCGTAGGACCGCTGACCAGGCGTCTGAACCTGAGGAGCTGAGAGTGAGAACGAGCTGGTCTGAAGCACTAAAGGGTTAAAGTTCAAGGAGCAGCATGGAGGAGAAGCAGGAGCTTCAGAGCCGATCACTCCAGAGGAGCAGCATGGAGGAGAAGCAGGAGCTTCAGAGCCGATCACTCCAGAGGAGCAGCATGGAGGAGAAGCAGGAGCTTCAGAGCCGATCACTCCAGAGGAGCAGCATGGAGGAGAAGCAGGAGCTTCAGAGCCGATCACTCCAGAGGAGCAGCATGGAGGAGAAGCAGGAGCTTCAGAGCCGATCACTCCAGAGGAGCAGCAGAGATGCACAGGTTGTTTAAGGCACAAGCAACCTGCACCATCTTATCAAAGGTGGAGAGGCTCGACGTGCGCTCGGACACCGAGGTGAAGGGGCTCTCGACGGGGCCGGTGAGCATGGCGTACCGCCGCTTCACCATGGAGATCACTTTCTCCACGTGTCCCTGCACGCTCGCCGTCTCAGAGGAGGCGTTGGCCAGTGACGAGCCCTCTGAGCTCCTGCCAGCTATTTTAAACAGGGCTCCTCGGGCGGCGACGGAGTCCTCAATGTCAAGGTCGCGACTCGCCAGCACGACGTCGCCTGGGAGGAGCTTGCAGAGGAAGCCGCAGCCCTGCGCCAGGCTTTTGTCGCTGACGTTTCCCAGCACGCCCCTGGAGACGAAGGTGACGACGCCCTGCGGTGCCACGCCGATCAGATACTTCAACACATTACAACCCTGCTGGTGGCCCCGGGATGCCGGCTCCTCGAAGGGCACCACGAAGCAGTCTACGATGACGGCACAGTCCGGGTGGGAGGCTCTCAGAGCCGCCGGCAGGTTCTTCCTTAACTCCGCTCTGGAGGGCCAGAAGACGGCCGTGGGCACCAGCGTGGAGGACATGATGTTGACCATCTGGTGCACTGTTCTGGTCACCGTGCTGACCTTCACTCCGAAGCGGTACGCCAGGTCCTGGTTGCGGAGGTCCAGGCGGAGGCGCATCAGCGTCAGCAGCAGCTGCTGGAACTTAGAGAGCTTCACCGTTTTCATCCCGTCCATGTGAGGCGCCAGAAGCCACATGACCGTCTCCAGGACAAAGAAGTTGGGTAAGCCGGTGTAGAACTTCACTTTGTCGGCATCGTTCCTCAGGGAGTTCTCGGAGAGGGACATCTTGTCTACAGACTCCCTGAGGGCATGGTTCTCCTTCTTCAGGGCCCTCAGGACGTCGTCAAAGTTAACCTTCTCCTCTAACTTCCCTTTCTTGCCGTCGCTTGATTCATCGTATCCGTCGTTCTCGTCTTCATCTGTGCTGAGGGAAGAGGAGGCGCTCTCCTCCATGTTGGCCTCCTGCTCCGCCTCCTCAGGATGCTCCTCCTGGCGTCGCTCCCCCATCGTGGACCGACCCTGGCCCTGCAGGAACAGCAGGGCGTTAGCCGCCTCCACTCGCGCCTCCTGCTTGTCCTGGACCTCCAAGGAACCTGGTTCCTTCATGTCTGGGAACGAGGGAGACGGCGTGAACACAGAAGGAACAAAATCTGGAGAACGAGGATTCTTCACCTGTTTACCTGCATGGAAGAAGAGAGCTAGGATTAGGGCTGATGAGGGCTGTTCATGGGACATCGAAGCTCCGGTTCTCCTCAGTTTATAAAGACATCTCCTCTTTATTTTATGAATTAGATCAGTGATCCCAACCACTTTTTTTTACCATTGAGTAAACTGATGAAGTGACATATTTAATGTTTAATTCATATTTTATTCAGTTCATAAATATAACAGAAACTGTGCAATAACTGCAGAAATTTGAGCCGATTAGTTCCTGCGAATGACACATCAGAGATTTAAATTCTTGTTATTTTTATGTGATTTTTTTATTTTTTAAATAATCATACATACTTGCTAGGAAATCACATTTACATAAATGTATATATTGAATAATAATTCAAATGAATGTCCATAAATAACATTTTTACTTAGTTTTCTGAACAGGAAATGAATCAAACTGAGCTGTGGTCTCGTAGAAGCTTTGGCGACCCCTGCTGGAATAGTGTTAAACGTCAAAGATCTGAAAATATTTGCGGCATCACACACAGGAATTCGACAATATTTTCACACTGAAAGCAACCAAAGGTTTCTTCACACTGAGCAGAACTGACTCCCTCAAAATGAACACCTAAAGCAAGAGATAAATACAAAGTGGGACAATAAAACCTTAAAAAAGATTTAGTGCAGGAGTGAACATTAAGTCTTCTTAATGTATCTACCCTCAGCCCATATGAGAGAAAGAGGACTGGATGGGAATAAAAATGAGGTGAACAATGGGATGGAAACCTACGGTTACCCCAGTCCTTCCATAGATAAGATAAGAGAAAATAAGATAATCCATTATCCGTCTCACCAAAGTGGAGGGAGCAACTTTCTAATAAAGATCTATAAAAATAAAGTCTTAGAAAAATGTGCTAAACTAATAAGCAAAAGAAAAAAAAATATATATATATATATATATATATATATATATAGACACACAAATATATAATAAGATAAGATGCAATATTGTGCAAAGACAAAGAGAAGCAATATAAAAATAATCTAAAAAAATAAGAGCATCATAAAGAGACAACAGTATGGTGATGGTTGTTTTTTTTAATTTATTTATTAGTATTATTTATTTTACGTGAAAATATAAAGGGCGATTTGCTGTTTAAATGTAATAATAAAACTAATAAATAATTTTGTTAAAATATATATATGTTTTAGAAAAACAAATCTAAGGTGAGTTTGTCATGATGCAGTGCACCAAGCTAATAGAAAAACTTGTCTAAATACTTTGTGGTGTCGATGTAGGACTGGGCTCGTACCTGAGATGAAGTGAGTACTACACAGCCTGCTGCCGTCGTTGGGCACCCAGCCCTCCCGGTTCACGGCAGCTATCCAGCGCTGCTTCCTCTCGGGGTCCCGGGGGAAGCGGTAGAAAGATAAGGTGGTGCCCGGTGTCCTTCGGTTCCTGCAGCCGGCCACCACACAGGTGTGAACCATAGTAAAGGCCACGGGAGACGCGTGGATGTGCGCGCTGCTGTTAGCTGGCTGGTTTGACTCCCAAAATGGCGGCCAGCTACAACGACTGGGAGAGAGGAAAAAAACTGTAGCAACGTCACCAACGGTCGTTTTGCATTCTGCGATCTGATTGGTCCATCTGCTGGTGACGTCCTGTAATAAGATCTTTCACTCACTAAGGGTTGAAATTGAGTAAATTAACAGAAATATGACATGAATACATAAAGAACTTTAATTATACTTAAGGAAAGTTAATATTTGACTGTTTAATCTCCTAAAACTCAACATGCGTGGACACATACTGTAATACTTAAATCTGCTTATTTTTTTTCTCAAAAATACAGCTTTGTTTTTATACTTATCAGGTCCCAATAAGCCCAGACAGCAAAGAGAAAACAAAAAATGCATACCAAAAGAGCTTAGGTCTTCAGCCATTAAGTGACTTTGATTAAATTGAATTTGCATACGAAATATGAGCAGCAAATAAATTATTATTTAAGACTTGATTGATCCAAGGGGGTAAATCTACAAAGCTACCAGCAGAATAAAGTTGTTAAAAACAACCTCAAATGTACCAGCTGCAGGTTTAAAATGATGTACGCACAAATGTATAGTAACGCAGTAACATATTTAGATAAGATTATTCTAAAATAGGGATTTCTGTGTAAAATCAGTGGCCTGATTTTTCCTTTTGGTACTACTTAAGTGAATTTTGACTCTTATTTCAGTAAAATATTGAATGCAGGACATTTATCTCGTAATTTTACTTTGTAGTATTGCTACTTCGTCTTAAATTAATAGTTCAGGTGTTTCTCAGTGTGTTTGTATGAGTTTCTGCTCCATTGTCAGTTTATTTCCTACAGTAGAAACAAACAGGCGTACCAGCACAGGGAAAACCAGACTCCATTAATAAAAATGGTAATTTTATCTCACAGAACACATCAGTTGCTGTCTATCACTGCCTCTATTGTTTAGCTTGTTTGGGTTATTGTGTGATTTTGGTGAATCAGAATTAACCCTTTAAAGCACCAAAGTCACACATCAATGCAAACAAATTAAGCAATCAATGCAGCAATAAATCAGCAACTCCTGTTTACTGTGAATTAAAATTACGGTTTTTGTCAATGGACTTTGGTTGATTTGAAGAGAGTGTAGATGGCTTCAGTTTCCCATCAAAAAGGCTGTCTGACAGTGAGGTTAACAAGCAGAATATTCTTAATATAGTACACATATATTTAAAATGATATTGATTTGACAGAATTATATAAAATCCTTGTCCCCACACAGTTAATAATAATGTAAATCAAAGCTTTCCTTTTTTAGCCTTAATTATTAAAGACATCATCATCTTTTATCCACAATTAATTTATATTGCACTATTAGTAGTCATAATGTGTTTATTAATTGTATAATGTACAGAGTTTACATCTAGAACAATTCAATAACAAATTTACAATTGAGATAAAGCAAGTTAAGAAGCCAGCGTTCTCTGGTAAAGTTAAAAAAAAACAGTCAGGATTCCTCTTTTTTGCAGTGTATAGTGACAGAAACAGAACAGACCAGCATCTTAAAGGTGGATGCAGGTTGTTCGGAGTCCTCCGCCCAGAAGCATGAAGCATCTCAGCCACCTTTAGTGGTGTGTGCACAGTTTGTACACCGAGTTGTTCCTGGCTCCTCCAATGTGCTCCAGCCTCTTGAGCTCTATCAGACAGATGATGTAAATGGGCGTCTTTATTTCAACGAGGCAAATCTTCCGAAGCTCCTCCATCCGAAGCTCCATCTGGTCTCCTGCAGAGGGCAATCGAATGCAAGAATCAACAGCTGCCATGCCCAGGAAGTGTAACTCCCATATACTGTAGTTGTTTTTGTTTATATGATTGTTGCCAGGATAAAACAAAATTACAAAATTCTGAATGTGTATAATGTGTTTTATGCTAACAGACTCAAGGTAAATTTGTTCTTCCACCAGCAGCTACGATAATCCAAGCAAGTGGATAGAGCAACAACATAAAAATAAGAAGCAGTGACATAAACAAGAAGGATAAGAAGAAAAATAAACAGGTAAAAAAAATAAGTAGGTTGGTCCTAGTTGAGTAAAGGACTGCAAGCTAAAATAAGATAAAATAATCATCTGATCCTTCTGAGGTAACAAACAACACGAATAGGCTGTGGAAGAGTGCAGCCACCAGACTCCATTGAGAAAAACAGTGATTTTACCTCACAGATGACAGGAGTTGCTGTTCAGCCACTGTCTCTACCAGTTAGTTTATTTGTGTTATTTTTAAGGGTGGGGACTGGCAAGAACTTCATGATACGATATGTATCTCAATACTTGAGTCATAGATTTCTTCAATATTCTACATTATTTCTCTGAGAAATTTACAATGCATACATTAACACAGATTTTTTTTTTTTTTTTAATTCATTGTGCGTAAGTCGTTCTGGATTTATACTTGGCCCAAAACACGACTCTATTTTCGGGGAAAAACTATCAATATTAAGAAATTAAATATCAATATTATATCAGAAGGAAAAGTATTTCAATATATTGCCATATTGATATTTTCCTATCCTTTGGAGTTTGAAACGGGTAGTTTGTACTCGCCAAAGTCACACAATGACTGAAACTAGCTAACAGATTGAGGCAGCGGTCAACCAGCGACTCCGGTGCCCTGAGAGGTAAAATTACTGTTTTTGTCAATGGAGTCTGGTGGCTTTGACAAAAGCAGCGATAACAGCTTTAGTTCCCTGTTAAAAGCTCGGAGGGTGCTATAAAAAGACACAAGACATTTAGCTGACCTTGACCTCAGGCAGATGGCGGCACTGACCTTGACGCTCTTCTGTGAACTTGTTGATGTTGAGGATCACCTGGTTGAGGCTGTGCAGAGTCACCTGCCTCAGGTACTTTGGTAAAGTCTGGAACTCACTCTCTGACACCACAGACAGACTCACAGCTCTGGGAAGAGGACAGGTAAATACTGATTATAGGACAATGGATGACATAAAGCAGCAGCAGCAACACTACATTTAATCCTCGTCCTCTGTGCAGGAGAAAGGAAAACTTGGTAAAAGTGTTAAGTATTTCTCCAATTAGAGGGGAGAGGTTTTCTGAGTTAATTTACCTGTTTTTACCATTTTCAGGCCTGATATTCGGCTGGATAACCGCCATGGCAGTCTTCTTCGTCCGAGCCTGGGACACAAGCTTCAAAATGAAAAGGCAGGGAGGTTGAATTTTAAATATTATCAAAGGGATTTTCTGGAAAACACATCAGACAAATTTAAAGTTAATAGATAAAAGGGATAAGATGATGGATAGATACTTTATCAATACAGTAACCAGCAGCACATGTTAAAAAATACAGAAATAAGAGCAACAGAGCACCGGGGAGAGATTCAAAATTAAAAAAAATCCAGACAAAATTATTCAAAAAAGAATACATATATAAGACTAAAATACTAAATTCTAAAATATGTACTAAAAACAGAGCAAATAGTGTGCAAGGATGCAGAAGTGTACATTTATATGTAAATAAACTGTGCAAATAGGCAGAGACGTCATTAATGTCCATGAATATATGAGGAGTTAGAGCAATGGAGTCAAATAAGATCCAAGATTCAAGCAACTTTACCGTCATTCCAGCAACATATATTCACATGATGTGGAGGGAAAGCAAAGAAGAACATTAAGTAACATTATAAAGACATTAAATAGCATAATAACAGTATTTAAATCAAAACTTACTTTGCAGATGTCCTGAGTGACAGAGCTCAGGTCTGGCATCTCTGGGGTGCTGGGATCTTGGTAGTCCGTCCGGATGCGAGGAGTCCCCAAGCTGAACTCCTGGGTGGGTCCGTCCAAGTCCAGACCTCCGACAGTGGGCTCCTCGTTCTCCTTTTTGTGCCCCACAGCCGTCTTCTGCAGTTTTGCACTTCTCTGGAGATTAAAATGGTGAACAAAGAGGCTTTAACGTGTCATCATTTGGGCTGTCTTTTATTTATTTATTTCATTTATTTATTATTATACTATTTTATTTATTTTTCCTGTTTTAGTGTTTTTTATTGTTATTTTTTATTAGATTTATTTATTTAGTCATTTAGGCACCTTGGAAACCTTGTGTCTATTTACATTGTACTTTATAAATAAAAAGTTGGATTGGATTGAATAATTTCAGAAAATAATAATGTTAAATTATGTTGTTAAATTGTTTTGATCGTTGTCATTTACAAAATTTTTGTGAAAAGTTTAAAAGTGATGTATTTCAGCGTCCTTGAAAGATAATTTTAAAGATTTTTTGGATGTGTTTTTCCTTTATATAGAAGTATTTTGACAGTCAGTGCAGGACTGTTTTGTAAAAGACTTGCCATCATTATCAGGGAGATTTGAGGTGAATCCTTCTCAATAAACAAATAGAAACAGATTGAATGGTTAAAATTAAATATTGCATCAGTGAACCATCAGTGAGAGTGTTTAGGAGGAAACATGTTTGCTTGTGCAATGAAATATTTAAATCAAAGATGAAAATCGATAAATAAACACAGCCATTAAAGTTTTACACTGAGGCTGAGAGGTAAGAAGACTTTATAATCACACGGCCACTTCTTTAATAAAAAGATGGAGCAACCTGTGACTAAAGAACAAACTTTCTTGACTCACAGTTTGTAAAGAATTTCCCAGAACAGACTCCAGCTTTGGCATCTCTGGCATCGGCTTGTCCTCCACGCCTGTGATGGACACATCTGGCACGTTGTATTCCCAGGGTCGCTTGGAGGCAGCGGCCCCGTTGCGAGGCGATGGAAGGTCAAAGGCGGTGTCGTCGTCGTCGTCTGCGAGCGTATCGACAGGCTCAGGCGGCTGTGAACTCTGCTTTCTGCTGTTGGCCATCCGGTTCAGGTACGGGGTCTGAAACACTGGGACCTCTGGGGTGGTGGGCAGGTTTCCAAGGCAACCGGGGGAGTTAGGGTCACCATCAGGTTGTGCAGGCGGGTCGCAGGGACCGTCAGTCTTTTTGATTTTGAACCTCGGGGTGTAAAACACAGGTGGCTCCGGAGACTCCAAGGTCTGAGCTGAAGGCAGTAAGAATAACGAAGAAGACGGAGGAGTTTTTCTAAACGATGTTCCGAAACATGTCCCAAACAAAACAAAATAAGCATTGTTAACATTTTAGAATTAACAACTGCGTTACTGGCTGTTTTATCAATATTTACTGCCATGGTGTTCCTCACTTCTCACAGGGATAATTCGTTAATTTTTCATTAAAAAAAGAAGCTTTCAATGTTTCACCACATGATTAATTTTTAAAGGCAAATGGGCAGCAACCTCTGAGGGCCTCTGTTACAGAGACCAACCCTAAGCCTAGTGGAAGTACTACTACTACCACTAGTAGTAGCAGTAGTAGTAGCTCTTAGGCCTAATTCTCCATCTCCTTTGCTGACAGGAACTGAACCCGTTATCTCCACCCTCTTCAAAGCCTTTAAACTTTAATTTAGCCTTGCAGAACATGAGAGTTACAGGTCTACCACTGCAACTAATTTGGGAAAACTACAGACAATCATGCTCTGTGGAGGTGATTCGATAAGAGAATTAAGGGCTGATTTGACCTGAGGATGGCTGATCTGAAACCAGAAAAACAGAGGAAACAGGAAAATTAAAGATGCCAGTGCAGGAGAGAGTTTCATACCTTTTGTGCTCAAACTCTCCACGACAGCGTTCACTGGTGCTACAGGCTTGTCTTGTGATGGTCTGTCAAAGAAGTAAAGCAGGAATAAGCAGCGAGTATACACTGCTAACCAGCAGTACCACATTGCCAGTAGAGGTCAAACACATGATGCTCTACCTTTGGGGCTTTTCCATGTTCTTCCGGCGCAGATCCATGGTGAAGTCGTTGTTCAGACACATGGTGTGCTCTAGAAAGGCAAAGTCAGGCATCTGAGGTGTCTGTAGCTCGGCGTCATCCATCCGCAGGGCACATTTGGGGGTCAAGGGCATGGGCGGTGGTGCAGGCGTGTTGAGCGTGGGGTGAGGGAGGCTCAGCTGAGGCATGGGGGGCACCTCAGTGCACCACTCCAGCCCGGCAAGAGCCCTCTTCATCTGCAGCTCACACAGGCCAAAGTCAGAGAGCTGTGGCGTTCGCAGCAGGTCAGTGAAGGGCGGCGGTCCTGTTGTCAGAGGCAACGAGGAGGGACTCACTCCAGCCTCCTCCTGGTTTTCTCCTTCTCCTCCTGTTAACTTGGTTTCACTCTCATCTGCTGCTTCATCTCTGTCTTCAGCCTTCGACTCCTGATCTTTGTAAGAGAATAATAATAGAAGATGTCATCAGATGTTTAACTTCAACACCTTCAGTAATAAACATCTATGTCTGACTCCGTCCATGCAGCCTCAGTCAGGACTCACTGGTTGGTTTCTGGGTGTCTTCAGGAGCTTGGTAACCATATTTTTCCCAGTGTTCCTTCAGAGTCTGAACGTCCTTAGTGACCCTTTTCTCCATCACTCTACAGGCCTGAATGAAGCTGTTCACCTCATTCTCCTGTGCTTTCTGCTGGGCAACCTGACTCTGGATCTGCCCCTGCAAGAGGCCAGACCAGAACCCATCACTACTCTAATTTCAAAAGATACGAAGCACAAGTTTTCTACTTTACTGTTTGTAAATTTGTTGTGAGCACCAGGTGGAGCCCTGCACCTGTTTTCCTTGAATGCACTGTCATACAGTGACAATAAAGACTTTTGATTTCATTGATTTTGACTTTGATTAATGAGGAAATTCTTCACAATGTGGATTTTTTAAAGCACTGCCACACACACATACAGTATGTACGGTATATACAGTATACACACAAACATATACAGACACACATTATATATAGTAGTACAATATAGTTTATACATCCATACAACCTGTATTGCGGCAACACTGTGTTAGAAAGCGGGCTATACCGCTGTTACGGTTCACGCCGAACTCCATTTAAAATATGTTAGTTTTTGCTCGCATACGAGTAAACACTCTTTTCTTTAGAGTCAATAGGGTGCTGTGGTAACGGTCATTAAAATAAAGGAACCGAATAACTTTGGTGTTTTTGATTGTGACTGCTGGAAATATGATTAAAAAAAAGCATCAAGTCTCATTAGAAAGTTAATTAAACGACACTGTTAAAATACCAGATAGATGAACGGAGTTTGGTGGACAGTTTTCTTCACCGTACCTTTAGGAGCCCGACGTCACAGTTGACTTGGTGATAAGCTCGTATCGCTTTCGTTGCGGCTTCTGGAATAAGAAGCGGATATTTACACTGGTTCGGTGTTTCATACATGGTTACCGGGGCTTGGTTTGTCGGTGTGTCACTCACCGCTGTCTTCGTCGTTGCGGTTCTCAAAGGCGTCCTTGAGACGGACGGTCTCTGACTCCAGAGTCACCGCCAGCTTCCTCAGTGCGGTAAAGAACCGAGCCGTCGGCTCCATTTTCTGATGACTCCGCTATAAATTATAAACACGTTACTGTGATTTACGTTTGTTTACTTCCCTCCTCTGGCAGAAAAAAACCGTTTCGAATTTGGCGCCTGCGTTTTTTCGTCTGCCTCAACCGGAAGTGTCTTCATTTCCGTGTTTTTTTGTCCATTTTGATGACGCATTTGACGGACCGCTCAGACAGCGCGCGCTTACTATCCAAAAATAAAACTAAATAAATAACCATAATAATAACTAGTGACGTGTCCGCCCGTGCCGAGGCTTCGGAGCGTGTGCTGGATGATCCATTTTTTTTTGTGAAGCGCATATCGAGGCTTGTGTTGATGACGTATGTGGTGACGTTTGAAGCCTCGCGAGCGAGCTGACCGTACCACGTGACTGCTTCAGGAACCGGTTCGCGGGTTTGACGTGCGGTTCAGAATACAAGAGACAGTGAAACACAATGGACAGTAGCCTCAGTAGCCTACATGTAGAGCTTTTCTGCGGTACACTTGTTTGCAATCGTTTTTCGACTCTTTTTCCTCATGGAACCAGCAAGAAAGAGAAGATCCTCCCCTGTCTGGGAACACTTTGACCTGATTTCTCCTAATAAGGTAGGCATATAGCAATAATAAGTGAACTGTAATAAGTAAGTGTGACAACATAGCACGTCGCTCGTTCTAATTTATTTTTTATTTCCTGGTATTTCAAAAGGTGAAGTGTCTTTTGTGCACCAAAGTGCTGGTATACAACGACAACACCTCATCTATGCTGAGGCATTACAGGGCCCTGCATGAAAACAAGGAGACCAACCAAGGTGGATCAAGCTCAGGTAAAAAAAAAACCAAAAAAACACATTACACTGTAAGTTTCTATTTGAAAACAATAATTTTTGACCTGCATATTACCTGTTTATTGATATATATATATATATATATATATATATATATATATATATATATATATATATATATAGCTATAGATATATATATATGTATGTAACATTCATTTTTCATCAGGAGAGAATGACGTGAATGAGGCCTTGGTGAACATGGTCATTGAGGATTCCCAGTCCTTCACTATCATTGAGAACAAAGGATTCAGAAAGCTTGTTAAAGCTTTAAATCCCAACTATGTTCTCCCCACAAGACAGGTGTGTATATGAGCACATGAAGCATTTTTCACCATTTCTCTGTCATTGCTATTCTAAGATTGTTCTTATCTTTCTCCTCTTTTAGGCTTTGAAAGCTATGGTGGAGAAACGGTACGTGGAGTCCAAGGAGAAAGCCTTAGCCTTTTTGTCATACCATGAGTTCCATCCATCCATCCATCCATCTTCTACCGCTTATCATCATAGGGTCGCGGGGGGAGCCTATCCCAGCTGTCTTAGGGTGAAAGACAGGATACACCCTGGACAAGTGTCCAGTTCATCACAGGACACATAGAGACAGACAACCATTCACACTCACATTCACACCTACGATCAATTTAAATTAGCCAATCAATCTAATCCCCATGCATGTTTTTGGGTGGTGGGAGGAAGCCAGAGTACCAGAGAGAACCCACACAGACATGAGGAGAACATGCAAACTCCACACAGAAAGACCCCGGCCCGGGAATCGAACCTGGTACCTTCTTGCTGTGAGGTGACAGTGCTAACCACTACACCACCCGGTACACAAATATAATAATAATAATGACATAAAAAATTTGCAGATCCTCATAAAGTTAGAAAAAAACAATACAACAATAAGTAATAATAATTATTCTTATAATTATTCTTATTAATACTACTACTATTAATAGTAATAATAATGAAGAAGAAGAATAAATAATATTTTAATATGTGTAAACGTATTTAATAGTAAAATATAAATAAATATTTATAGTATGAACTTAAAAACAGTGTTTTCTATAGCAAATGAAATACATTCGGCCTGCATAAACTATGGATATGACTAAATAGTACAAGTTTGTTGTGCAAATCATTGTGCAAATTAGTTAAACTGCAAAGCCAAACAAATAAAGACTAAAACAAAAATAAAACTTGTAAAAATAAAAAATACACACCTCTAAAACTGCCGCTTTTCCACAGATGCGGTTATTGATAAACTACCGCATGAAAATATGCCAACACATATTTATTACTGACAAAATGGGAAAAAAGGAAAATATAACAATAAAAATATTATACTAGGAAAGGAGAAATTCTACATGAGTATTTTTACATGCATACTTTAAGTACATTTTTCTGATAATACTTATATATTTTAAATTTACATCCACCACTGCTAATCAATTAATCAACAAAAAAAATTTGCTGTTTCCATAAATGATTAATCGTTTTTCATGCAAAAAGGTCAGAAAATAAAGTGAATGTCTTTGGGGTTTATTCTGCAGACACACCACTAGATGTCACTAAGTCCTTCCAAACAATAACAAATGCAAATTTAGTAAAATACAAGAGTCTTAATTATGGGCCATTTCACAATAATGTGAAGAATAGTATTGGATTCCCGATGCACTCATGTGTTCATCACTTTCATCACTTTCATTTTGAAGGTGGGAAGTGTGAAGCTCATTTCAATTGCTAAAAACATCTGCAGGGTATCTTGTGAAATAACGAGGACACTGAGAAGTTAAATAACGAGGCCCTGCTGCCTGAAGGTGAAGCTGCTTTTCAGGAAACAGTATCATGACCACAGCTCAGCTTTAGATCAAGATCAGAACAACCGTGAGTCAGTTAATCCTTGAATATCAACAGTCCCACCAACAAACAAACAGTACACACAGCATTATTAGGTTTTTCACAATGGCAGCAAAAACAAATTATAAATCAGACAAAAACATATTAAAAGAACAAGTTGGTTTATAAAATAAATATTGTGCCAAAAAAATGTAAGAATAGGAAAATGAAGATATTTTCATACAATATAAAAGACAGTTCAAAATAAACTAAAACTGAATTAAAATCAGGAAATTTAGGACAATCAGGCCATAATTAAAATGGAAAAGGTGAAACATTTGCATTGTGGGAAATGTAGGTTTGGCAAGAAAGAATAATGCACATTAAGTACAAAAAGTGATATCTCTGATTCTGCAGCATTGTTATCTTTATTAAAGGGTCAATCAGCAAAGCACTAATTATTTTAGGGTCACTTCATTTAACCAGACAATTTACCTGTACAGCTCAGACCTTAAAATGAAATAGAATAGACAGATTGAGGATGTAAACCTCTCAACATTTACAGGAGTGAAGCTGTAAATGTTCTGCTCTCATACATCCTCCTCTCAAGTTCAGAGAGAGCTCTTATCAGATTAGCAGCTTGTTCAGGAGGGGTATAAATACTGGACAAACACTGAAGGTCAGTGCAGACGTGCACACAGAACAACCAAGGTGAGCGGCTCTGGTGAATTATCAGTTCATTATATGTACAATAAAGTTAAATCATCTGTCATAAAAGTGTGTTTAACTGTTCAGTTTCTCCATCAGTCAGAAAATGGCGATGTTTGGGAAGGTTTTAGAGCCGGTGGGCTACATGCAAACTGTGAGGTGAGTCTTCTGAATGTCTCATAGATGACTGAAGACAAAGCCTCTTGCTATGATGGTGACTTGGTTTTGGTGTCCTCAGGGTCCTGGTCCAGAGCATCTGCTCCTACCTGGGCGGCAGCGCCACAGCAGAGGAGAGTGAGGGGGCCAAGAAGGACCTGGACCACATGGATCAGGAGCTGGGAGCGTCCGGTCACGGCCTGCTGGACGACCAGGAGGTCCACCGGCTGGAGGACGACCTGGCTGTGGTGTACTACCAGCTGGGCACAGCGGTGAGGAGGCACCTAGACACTACTTTTACTGTGGAGGGAATCAGCTGAGTGTTTTATTGTGAAGGTCAGGAGAAAGTGGAGCAGCTGTCACGCCTAAAGATCAACACTACACAACTGCTGATTATTTTTTCGATCAATTCTTTCATCTATAAAATGTGAAAAATGTTGTCTTGTTAGATATTCAGGTCCATATATTGTGATATAAAAAAGAGAAAAGCAGGAATTGTCCATATTAGGAAGGCTGAAAACAGCATTTTCTGCCTTTTATGGCTGAAGAATTACTTTAAAAATTAATCAAATATCAAAATAGATCAAATTTTAATCAACCACCGAATCGATTAGTCGATCAACAGACAAGTGTTCAATCAAATAATAATTTTAAGTAATTTATTAATGTTGAACATTTATAAATTTCACTTTCATTTTGAACTTCTTCCTAATGACTCAAATGGATTTCTGAATTTAATAGGAATAAAATAAAAACAGATGCTATAGATCAAAAGTCTAGTCTGACTTCATGAAGCTGGATAAGGAACAAAGAGTGGAGGATTTAGCAGAATTACAGGCTCATTTAAATTTAATCTAATATTTATACATTTATCTGTGAGTTTTTAAAACCACACAGGCACTGACGGTTTTCCTGAACTGACATGTGACTGAACCCATCATGTTAAGCACATTATGTAAATGCAGATATGTGACCAGATGTATGACTGAAGCAGCTGTTTACTTCCACCACACAGCATTACCCAGCTTATGCTTTCTATTTAAATCATTTCAAAACATTACAAATATCTGACATGGGCTCAGAACAGCCATTTCACTGGATACGTTTTCAGGCTTTTGAATTTGAAAAAAAACACCTGGATTGATTTAGCTGAATTTAAAAACATTGAATTTGTCCTGCAGATGCTATGTTGACCAAAAATAAACAAAATTACCACAAACAGACACAAAATGACCATGAAGACAAACACTATGACCAAAAAGAGATAGAAAACAACCACAAAGAGATGCAAAACAAATACAAGTGTTTGCAAAATGACCACAGAGAGGTAAAAAATTATAAGTAAACACAAAATGTAGCCACAGAGAAGCACAAAACAACTAAGAAACTACCACAATATACACAGTGTTACAGAAAGACCAAGAGACACAAAACAACTACAAATATACTAAAAAAAGATACTTAAAACAACAAAGAAGTTACCACAAGAGACACAAAGTGACTAGTCTTGCAAAATGACCACAAAAAGACAAAAACTGACTTCTAAGTGTTGTAAAATGACCACAAAGAGACGGAAAATGACTTCAAAGCGTTGTAAAATGACCGCAAAGAGACGGAAAATGACTTCAAAGCGTTGTAAAATGACCGCAAAGAGACGGAAAATGACTTCTAAGCGTTGTAAAATGACCGCAAAGAGAAGGAAAATGACTTCGAAGCGTTGTAAAATGACCGCAAAGAGACGGAAAATTACTTCTAAGCGTTGTAAAATGACCGCAAAGAGACGGAAAATGACTTCTAAGCGTTGTAAAGTGACCGCAAAGAGACGGAAAATGACTTCAAAGCGTTGTAAAATGACCGCAAAGAGACGGAAAATGACTTCTAAGCGTTGTAAAATGACCGCAAAGAGACGGAAAATGACTTCAAAGCGTTGTAAAATGACCGCAAAGAGACGGAAAATGACTTCTAAGCGTTGTAAAATGACCGCAAAGAGACGGAAAATGACTTCTAAGCGTTGTAAAGTGACCGCAAAGAGACGGAAAATGACTTCTAAGCGTTGTAAAGTGACCGCAAAGAGACGGAAAATGACTTCGAAGCTTTGTAAAGTGACCGCAAAGAGACGGAAAATGACTTCGAAGCGTTGTAAAGTGACCGCAAAGAGACAGAAAATGACTTCGAAGCGTTGTAAAGTGACCACAAAGAGACGGAAAATGACTTCTAAGCGTTGTAAAGTGACCACAAAGAGACGGAAAATGACTTCGAAGCGTTGTAAAATGACCACAAAGAGACGGAAAATGACTTCGAAGCGTTGTAAAGTGACCACAAAGAGACGGAAAATGACTTCGAAGCGTTGTAAAATGACCACAAAGAGACGGAAAATGACTTCGAAGCGTTGTAAAATGACCACAAAGAGACGGAAAATGACTTCGAAGCGTTGTAAAGTGACCGCAAAGAGACGGAAAATGACTTCGAAGCGTTGTAAAATGACCACAAAGAGACGGAAAATGACTTCAAAGCGTTGTAAAGTGACCACAAAGAAACGGAAAATGACTTCAAAGCGTTGTAAAATGACCACAAAGAGAAGGAAAATGACTTCAAAGCGTTGTAAAATGACCACAAAGAGAAGGAAAATGACTTCAAAGCGTTGTAAAATGACCACAAAGAGAAGGAAAATGACTTCAAAGCGTTGTAAAGTGACCACAAAGAGAAGGAAAATGACTTCAAAGCGTTGTAAAATGACCACAAAGAGAAGGAAAAAGACTTCAAAGCGTTGTAAAATGACCGCAAAGAGAAGGAAACTGACTTCGAAGCGTTGTAAAGTGACCGCAAAGAGACGGAAAATGACTTCGAAGCGTTGTAAAATGACCACAAAGAGAAGGAAAATGACTTCAAAGCGTTGTAAAGTGACCACAAAGAGAAGGAAAATGACTTCAAAGCGTTGTAAAATGACCACAAAGAGAAGGAAAATGACTTCAAAGCGTTGTAAAGTGACCACAAAGAGAAGGAAAATGACTTCAAAGCGTTGTAAAGTGACCACAAAGAGAAGGAAAATGACTTCAAAGCGTTGTAAAATGACCACAAAGAGACGGAAAATGACTTCAAAGCGTTGTAAAATGACCACAAAGAGACGGAAAATGACTTCGAAGCGTTGTAAAGTGACCACAAAGAGACGGAAAATGACTTCGAAGCGTTGTAAAGTGACCACAAAGAGACGGAAAATGACTTCAAAGCGTTGTAAAATGACCACAAAGAGAAGGAAAATGACTTCAAAGCGTTGTAAAGTGACCACAAAGAGACGGAAAATGACTTCAAAGTGTTGTAAAATGACCACAAAAAGATGAAAATGACTTCAAAGCGTTGTAAAGTGACCACAAAGAGACGGAAAATGACTTCAAAGTGACCACAAAGCGATACAAAACAAAGACAACAGAAACATTTTCTGGCTGTTCAGCTGTTTTCACTCCATTTCACATCAGAATGTTCCTCATAAATAACGTGACTGTTAATGTGCAGTATAACAGGGCTTTAAGTGAGCCTCTGTTCCAGGTGAGGGCCCAGCCGGACTTCACCAAGAAGGAGACGGAGGTGTTCCTGCAGTATGTGCAGGACTACCGGCTGGAGAGGCAGCTGACGGCGCTCTACAACCGCCTGATGGGGGTGTCGGTGCTGACCGACCAGCCCACGCTGCTGGAGGAGCTCATCCTGAGCCGCAAGCCCAAACGCTGGGAGCTGAGGGAGTTCTGCGTCAAGGTGGGTATTAAAGTTTCACGTCCTCTCATTTTACAAGTCAAGGTCACTGCAGGCGGCCCGAGGGGACGCAGCAGTCGAGGTCATCCAGACACACTTCTTTAAAACACTGCTGATCCTAATTACATCCAATCCAAGTGGTAAGAAGCTACTCCCATCAAATATAATGAAAAATCCCTGAGGACGAGTTAAATATTCGGCTTTCAGAACGAAAAGAATCGATCTGACAGCAGAAAATAAACTGAATATTTCATGAAGCAGAGTCTGCTGACCATCTCTTGTCTCTCACATGAGCTAAGAAATTATTTATCTACTAAAGCTTCAGTATAAAACCAAGTGTGAGTACTTAACTCAGTGTGAAACGACCTTATGTCACTGTGACCAACATGCCAGACGTTTGAGGCCAACAACAGCAAGACTGGATGACCACGTCTCCCTTTAAGCATACGGTCAAATAGAGATTTCTCCCTTATTTCTGATGTAAAAACGAAAGAAGTGACTGGATGGTCACTGTCTCTAAGTCCATCTGTCCTCATGTCCTCCAGCAAGGCTCATTAAATGGACCTGGATAGACGCTGCAGCAGTCAGAGGCTCCTCATGTAAAAGATATTATGAAATTATACTTTTAACCCCTTTTATATCGAAAAAAAATTATTTATTTCTTAATAAAAAGAATTTTGGGACGTCTTGACAGATCTAGTTTTTTGTAATGGCATTTACTATATTTAACATAATCCTTTATTCATCCCACAAACAGGGACATCTCCACTAAAGTGGATAAAATAAGGACCAATACAAGACGTGACGTCAGTAAACATGCTGAATGAGTAGAAAAATATGTAAAAAGAAAAAGAAAAATACTGATTAGAAAAATGTATAAACACAAATGTGTAAAGGTCTAAATAAGCAACAAAAAAAAAGAAGATGTAAAACTAAGTCAACAAACTTCAGTTTTTTTAATCTGGTTTGTTGCTTATTCAGACATTTAGACATCATTTTCTGATCTATATATTTCATTATATATTATTATTATAGATCTGTCGCGTTAGAGCCCAGTTATAGTGGTTAATAAATATAATATATAGTGTTAGACAAACAGTTCTTGACAGTGAAAATATTGTTTTTAAAAGCTAAACGCCAATAAATATGGATTGAAAGCAGAATGTTAGATTTTGCTGCTAAGCTTGAGTTTTTGAATAGTTTTACGTGCAGACCTTTGTATAAATTATCAGTCACTAAGTGTGTTTTTGTGATTTTAGTTTAGGATCCACTCATTGCTCAGATACAAACGACTCACAAACACAACAATTCTTACTTTCAGGTCATTTTACACTAAACAAAACACACTTATTCATATTAAATTTCCTTTCTGCCGATAGAAGCACATTCAACAGAGCTGCTGAAACGGCCCTTATTATTAAGGGGCTTTAGTCTTAATGCTGAAGGTATTTCTGCTTGAAATTAGTGCTGAGCGAGTGCCCCTTTAAGAAGTCTACTTTACTGAGAGAAGGGTAGCGACATGTCGGACCGGTTATCAAAGGAGAAGCCGACCTTGTTAAGTAAAGGAACCACGGCTACGTCTCTTTAACCTTGAAGGCCTTATCATGAGTAAAAACCTTGTGTTGATAAGTGTGAGTGTGTCGTGCTGGCTCAAGAACACAGGAAACGTCTGTTTATTTTGTTTAAATCCACTCATGATGTGATTTAAAAAATACTAAATAAGTATCTAAAGAGCTGTGAGTGTGTGCTGCTAACACTGGATAAACTCAAAGAGTTTCAGTGAGGTTTAGTTTGTCTTACAATGATAAACAAATTTAAGTTAAATGTACAGTAGGTCAAGACAAAAACAGGAAGGAAGTGGTGAAGCCCTGTGTGACATGGGAAGATATTTTAACATTTGTGTCTCGGTATGATCATTCCTGAAGGCATTTCTGAGGGTTTTTAACACTTAAAATTACATTTTTATCTACTTTGTTAAGTAGGGCTGTCAGTGATCAAAGCAGAAAACATTATTATTATTATTATTTTAAATCTCATGCTTTTATTTTGTCATCACATTCTTACTAATAGCTTCCTGCTTCCTATAGTCATGGACTACTTCTGCTCAATATTGTACATAATGATGCTACACAGCCCGTATTTTTTTGTATATACACCAATCGGCATAACATTTTGACCACTGGGACGTATAAGGCAAATAATGAACATTCAGTCCTCAGGAGAAACGTTCCAGCGTCAGGATTTTGCTGACTGTTGTTCTCTGTTTCAGTAATATCACTTTAATCAAACCTTTTCTAACAGTCAGATCAATATCAGTATCAGCCAATACTCAAGGCTGCAATATCTTATCAGTATGGTATTGGAAGTGAAAAAGTTGTAGTGTCACATCACAAATGTTTGTCTATTTTACACTTTGATTCATTGCTCAGTGTAAGACGTATTTCACTGTACAGAGAAACTTGTTTGCTGTCTGTTCGCATGATGATAAACTCTCTCTTAAATGTTGACCTTTAAGGCTCACTTCTCTCCTTCTCCTTCTTTTGCTCTGGACAGATAAACTTTGTCCTGGGCACTGGTCTGCTGTGCCTCTTTACTCAGGCTTCTCTGACAGGCAGAGACCAGGCTCTGCTGATGAAGACCTGGTCCGACCGCATGGCCGCCCTCTACAGGAAGATGAAGAACATTGGAGGTCGCTGCCTGGGCTACTTCCTGGAGCAGGCGGAGGTGGATGTACGGCAGCAGCTCCACGAAGCCGTGCAGAACCGTTCGCCACCTGACGAGGCGGCGGGCAGCATCCTGAAGACCCTGGAGAAGAACTATGATTGGCTGCGCTGGGCGGTGATGCTCCACCCCGCTGTGGGACCCATGGATGATGAGAAAGAGGAGAAAAAGGAGGAAGAGGGGACGCAGCAAGAAAAGGAGGCTGCGCCGCCGCAAGATCAGCCAAACAATTTCCTCTCCGTGGCATCCGAACCACCGATTCCCCATGTGGTGGCGTGTTACCGTGACACGCCCACATCGCTGGACAAGAGCCGCATCCACCAGCTCATCGTGGACCTGGAGTGGAAGATCCCCAACCCGCCGCCGGAGGTGTACGCCTCCATCGAGGAGGACCCGGGCAGGGCGCGGCGCTACCTGGCCTCACGCATGCTGACGAAGCTGCAGGAGGGCCTGGGACCCGGCGTGGCCGTCCACGTGGTGCCGGGCAGGATGGAGATGAAGTGCAACTTCCCCCCGGCCTCCTACTACCTCTACGAGTACAAACACCGGCTGGCCTCAGGCACCGTGTGCGTGTTTGGATGAAAGAGGAAACAACCTGCTGTTCCTCACAGATGTTTCTAATCACATTACAGCACGGCTTTATTTCTGTGGCTACATGAGCGATACTTCCAAATAAGTGTCATTTTTAAGAAAAAAAATATATATATTTTTTAATCTTCCTTTAATGCTGGCTGCTGTGTTGTCTTATCTAAATAAATATTTGTTGGTAAAACATTACTATAAAGTCTGATGGATGTTAGGTTAATTGTTGCTTGACTGCTGGTGTTTCTAGCCCAGTCTTTTGATTTTATTGATAAGAATGATGGCTAACACAACGAAGATAAAGCCCAAGCTGCATGAAACCAGAATCTGAATCTTTCTCCTTTTGTCGCCAAGGTACGACTTTCCAAGCATCAGCGCTAAAAAAAGCAGCAGAGATCAAACCCATCTTTGCAGTTGAGGTTTATTGCTCATAACTGATGGATCATGATGATTGAATAATTACCAGTCAGAATAAAAGGCTCTAAAATGGTCCATCTCATCCGTGAATAAGTGTCCAACTCGTTTCCACTTGAGGAATCAGCCCCAGTTTTACATAATGGCATAAAATATCCTGGAAACATCTGCATCTCGCTGCCTTTTTCGCACAGTAAAGTCTTACAGAAGTCCAGCTTCAGAGTTGAGCTGCACCATTTTTTCTATGTCCCTCCTGACTTCTGGGAAACCCTCCAGAGCGTCCTGAAAGTCGTCCCAGGACAGCGAGAAGCACTGGCAGTCGGTCAGTGCCTTCACCGTGGCCAGATGTTTGCCTTTGGTCAGCACGCACGTCTCTGTTGTGCAAACAGAGGGAACCACAAGAGTGTGGGTCATGAGCGAGTGAACCCTAATGACGGGGATGAGGTCCGACAATTAATCCCAAATTAAATAACTAGACTTAGCTGAGTTGTTTCGGCAAGCCTGCTTAGCTGTAAACGCTGCAGAGGTTCACTGCCCAAAAAAAAGATTAGGACCTGTTCCCACTTAAAGCCTGAGAATTAAGTAAATCTCCTAAACTGGAAAAGATAGATTTTTTCACTTTTGATTTGATGGTGGTTTTATTTAAAACATGCCTCTTGTGTCCAGTATCTGCTGAACCTGCTAAGATATAAGAACTAATTAACACGCTAAAGGTGCATCCGACAGCTGCTTAAGCTTTATTTTTAACTGTTCCTGCCTCTCTTATACACACACCAACTGTGTTAATTAAATCACCTTCCTCTAGTGGTGTGTAGCCACGTGGTTAGTTTTGCTTTCATTCGTCCTGGTTTTGAAATATCTGTCTCAGCAACCGCTCCAAAAAAAACAAAAAAAAAAAACGACAACAGCAGCGACATCTTTTCCTAGAAACACGGCCCCTGTTACTGTAGGTAATCCACAGGACAGGCTGTCAGCTGTTTCCATAGGGGCCACTTCTGAAAACTGCTCACAGTGAGGTCTGAGGATTATCCAGAGTAAAAGTGACAGATTTTTAAATGGAGTCTGGTGGTGACAGCAGTACAGTGCCCTCACGTCCCGCAGCCCTGAAATGAACAGGCTTTGTCGACAAATTCGATAAACAGTCTGATGGATTAGACACAATATTTCTGAGAAGATTAAATTTAATTTTCACTGCTTTACCTTTGCAGTCAGGCAGCCTCATAGGAGCCACCAAACTCCACTGATAAAAACAGTAATTTTACCACTCAGACCACATCAAGTCACCTCAATCAATTAGATTGTGTTATTATGTGAGTTTGGTGGTTTTAAGGAATCACTAGTAAGGAGCAGCAACTCCTGTGATCTAAGTCTGGTGGTTTTCAAGATTCAAGAGGCTTAATTGTCATTATGAATGCATAAATAAGAAACTAAAAACAAAGACAAAAATATAAAACACACGTATTTGCAGAGGAGATACAACATTTACAGCATTAAATGTAATATTTACAGCCAAAATTTAATACCTACAGTGGAAATGTGATTGTGTTTTGAATTAATTGTCACTATATTGGTGCACATTATAATAGGATGAGATTGTGATGACTCTCTCTGAGATTTAAATCCAAACTATTCAAATATAGCTAAATAAACTCAGTATATAAGAAGAAAAAAAGTGAAATAAATACAGCAAATGCACAGTGAGGTAGTGCAAATGACAACAATAAGGTAGTGGAGATAAAAGAGCATAGATACCAGCGTCAGTTTGACGGCAAGATAAAGCAGTGAAAATATTCTATCCCTTCTCTAATCACTGAATGATGCTCCAGATACTCGTCAATCAGACGTAAACCAGACTCACCTCCAAAGAAGTCTCCGTCGCACAGCTCCCTCTCGTAGGAGTCAGTCTCCATGAGGACCTGGCCGTGGTCGATGAAGAACATGCGGTCGCCCGGGACGTTCTGTCGCACGATGACGTCGCCCTCCAGGAAAACCTCGTACTCCAGTTTAAGGAGGACGGCGTTGATGAAGTTCTCGTCTCGGTTCTGAAACATCGGCACTTTCCTCAGCAGCCGGCTGCACATCACCATCAGGATTTGCTGAAAAATAAAAATATTAAATGCAAGGTCGCAGCTGGAGGACACTGAGTCCTGAACCACGGCTGTATACCTCTTTGAGCGCAGAGGACACGGTGTCCATGACGTCCTTCTCGTGAAACCACTTCCCCCCGTAGCGAGCTTGGTAGTAGTTGTTGATGCGAAGCTGCAGCTCCGGTGGGAGCTTCATGAAGGCCATGTAGTGCTCCAAGCGGCTCATCTGAGGGAAGTCAAGTACATACATGACGCACAAGCTGCCTGTTTTACCATGGATCATAACCACAGCCAATCCTGTTGTTTCTAGAATCATCATGCTTCAACGAATCAGTGGAGGAGGAAAAAAACAGGAAGTGAAGAAAGCAAGGAAAGCAAGATAACGTCCACGACTTTTTCACCTTTATCACATCTGATCTTTCCAACACATCTCGTACCTCCACCATCCTCTCACTTCCTGTTTCCCTTTAAGACGAGTACAGACTACCGCTACCTGATGGTACAGACAGTTATTACATCTCACGCAGCAGCAGAGCGTACGTGGAAAACACTGTCTGTAATTGGTCCAGTATTGAGGGAGTATGCTGCAGAGTCTGGTGGTAGTGAAGAGATTTGAAGATTTTATCTTTATGCTGCCGCAGACAACAATACAACCAGACTGTGATGGTGAGAGTCAACGTCACGTTACATCGAGTAAAAGCATCTGACAACATCATAGGAAGGACAAGAAACCAGCTGATGAGCTTTACCATCAAATCTCCAGGGATGCATTCACTGTCCAGAGCTGCAATAAATGTTCCTTGTTTGAAAAAAAACATTATGACCGAAGATATCTGACAAAAACATTGAGATTTTAGCATGATAACAGCAGCCGGACATTTTTCCAAGTGTTTTCTACTCCATTCTTTGTCTAAGACTCAACGGGACATGATTATCTGAAGCTGTGAGTTAAATTAGTGAGAAAATAAATTAATAAGTTATTAAACAAACAAATATAGCTGTTTCTCACTAGATTAGATGTTAAAATAACACTAATATCATACATCTAAGTACAGTTTACTACGAGGTGTATTTTCTGACCTTGCTCTTGTACTCCTTGGCGGCCGGGTCGATGTTGGCGATCATGGTTGTGGCGTTCGCTACGAGGACGGTGTACATCAGACAGCCGGACACCATGCTGACCATGACGATCCACATTTCAACATAATCTGGAGAACAAGATACCGGCACTTGTTTAGTGAGATGTTTATACCTTTTTATATTGTTAGTATGACATTTATTTATGTATATGTGTATAATTCTGACTTGTTGGTGCGTCCATGGAGCCATAAGAGAGGGCGATCATCTGGGAGAGAGCTCTGAAGACGCCCCAGGAGTACTTCACGATCACTGTGGCATTCTGGTAGACAGAAAAATCACAATTAGTGAGTTACTTTTGTTGATCTGGAGCTTCAACAAAACAACAACAACTTTTCACGTAAATATATGCAGTAAGGATGCTTAAAGCACCACTTTGTGTTTTTCTTCAAATATGACCTGAAAGAATTGAAGAAATTAGTGAAATAATTTTCAAAGCAAAGTATCTTTAAATTAAAAAAGATGACGCAAATGGGTTATTGAGTTATTATTTTTTGTGATTTATCATCATTAAAAAAGGGCATACCTCTTCTTTGGACAGCTTCTAGTGAGTTCTTACACCATTTGAAAAGTCATTTTAAAAGTACATTTTAAGACCCTCTTAAGACCTCAACAAACATAATTTCTTTGGTAGAAAATAGTTGATTAATTGTCAGGCCCGACCAATATGGAGTTTTTGAGGCAGATGCTGTATCGATATTTAGCAGGAAAAAAAAAATCCAATAACTGATTAATGTCTGATTAATTAACACTTTTTAATGATTTTTTTTTCAGCCCTTTAACACTCGCAATAACGATTTGAATTGAAGGCATAATATGTGTGTTGCATTTAACTCCTTTATATCCTGTTGGCTGGTTTAACCTGCAGCATCATCGTCTATCAGATCAACATGTATTTGTAGCGTCTCTGCATCTCTAAAAAGTCAGACAGCCTGTTTCGTGATGATTTTCCAGCTGATCCAAAAGGATTTTAATAAGTTTCACTGAAAGAGGAGGAGAATTTAACGCATCCTTCCTCCTTCAGTTTCACCGGACAGGAAGTGGATGAAAAAGGTTGAATGGTTGGATGGTTTTGTGGGATTAGTTTCACCATCAGGTTTTCCTTGCGGACCCAGCAGTCGGTGGGAAACTCCTCCAGCATGGGAACGAAGTACTGGATGCAGCCGTTCCAGTGACACAGCAGGAAAATCATCATGAACAGCGACAAGATCCGGAAGAAGAGACGGACCACCTCCAAGTTCGCATTAGACACCTGCAAGGAAGAGACGACAAGAAAAGACATGAGACAGAAAAGCCATTTCTTAAGCAAATCAATGATGAGTTTAACCCTGGTCTGGGATCAGCTAGTATTCTATATATACTGCATGTTCACTATGCTGAATATTCACCCACTTTGCAGACACACTGGTGCAACACCAAAATATTTCTAGTGTTTAGGCATTTTTTCAAAAATCCATCTCTAATATAAACAGAGAACAACCAACAAAATAAATGAAAACAATTAAAATTACTGCTAATTTTGCTTTTCTTGTCCTTTTCCACATAAGTGTATTTAAAACTCCTGGTTGTGTCTCCCTGTTTCCAGGCAATTACTTTTGTGAGTGCAATGTTGTTGTTATTGATAGGAACGAGAACTAATAAACCAAAATTATTATCCTTTAACGTTGTTGTTCCTCATCTAACAGCCCATTAAGTAACACAACAAACAGGGAAGGATGGAGAAGTTTCATCCCTCAGCAGCTGTTTTGTTATAGACGCTTTGCTTGACCTTGCAGGACACAAAAAGACACCAGTGCAAGATAAAGGAAAGTCTGCAACGAGATCCAAGAATAATACAGCCTAAAAACAAAAGCCAAAATTCAGATCCAAGAATAATACAGCAAAGAAACAAAGGCCAAATAAGATCACAACCAGAAGTAAGAACACCTTAAAGCTGAGAGGACTGCGACACCTGAACCATGTGATTCAAATGGAGGCTCAAGGCAAAATAAAACCTGGAAGACCAGAAAATGACCTGGCACCAAACAGCGACGGAGTGAGCGAGGATTAACTGAACTTCTCAACATGCAGCGAGCCCTTATAGGGGGAAGAGGATTAGTTAAGTAAACAGATTTATCTGTGTGAAATTAAAAGGAGGATGGGATTGGGAAGGGTCCTGTTATGGCCACTGCACGGAAAGCACACCAGAAAGCATTTATTTCAGCAGCTAGCGGCTGATTAACAGCGTAGAGTTACCATCAAATCCCAGACAACATATATTATGCAAGAAGTTATATTGTGTTTCATTATGAGATCATTATAGTGAATTGAGGGGGCATTTTTTAGTCAAATATTTGTACAAGTGCAAACAGAAAAACAAGATGAACCACTGATCGTGGAACTATAAAAATTCAGAAAAACGTGTCACTGATAATGGAGCAGCGTGTGTCAGCTCTTGTTTAACAAACGACATTGTTAAGCGCTCAAAGTCAGATCAGTCATCGGACGCCAGGTCTGGGAAGGTGTCTGCAGCTATCGGAGAAAGGTCGATTGAGTTTCAGAGGTGAGCTCTGAGGACTTTGTCTGCCGTTTGAACTTACTTTCTCCACCTCGTTGAAGAACCTGACCAGCCGGGACACTCGAGCCAGCCGGATCAAGCTGAGGATCCGCACAAACATCAGGATCCTCATCATCTTGTTGGTCTTAGAGGGGTTGTCGTCGTTGTGGTACTGTAGGTCCTTTGGGAAATTAACAATAATAATAATAATTAATAATACAGGCATTCAGTTACCTTATTGTATTTTATTTTTATTATAATTTCTGCTAAAACATCTGGTGCTTCCACTGTATGTGCACATGGAGTATTTATGTTTTTTTCATTCAATATGTCATCATCATTATTATTTAAATCTTGAAGTATTTTTTCTCTCATTCTTTTAAATATTTATTTTAAGGCTCAAATGGATGACTTTATGTATTGTAGTTGCATTGTAAACAAAGCAAAAATTAATCAGTTTTCCAATAAAAAACATATGTACAGTACACTTTACTGCCTTTTACACCTCTGGCTGTGTGCTGAACTGTATCTAGTTGTCTCAATATTTGCAATCTAAACACAGATTTCATTATTGTTTAATTTTCCTTTTCAAATCATCTCGTGATAATTCAATGTTATATGTTGATTTCATTTTTATATTTATCGTTTTCTGGTTATTTTCCTCAGTAATTATTGTCCATAAACATCTTCTTGCTGCTTTAAGTGTTACATAAGTTTCTAATTATACACATATAAAGTCAAACGACACATACTGCAGCACACTGTTGGCTGTTTTTTGCTTCAACTGCCTGTTCATCGCCATGATTATATGTGAGGATGGTCCTGTTATTTTAAAAGTAGCTGGTAGTTGTATGCATCTGATTTTAATTTAAAGACAAAACTAAAATCACAGTTACATAAAATTTAAAATAAATTTAAGCAAACAAAGTCAACATAGTGCTGAGAGCTAATGAATAACATTATTTTTGTTCTTTCTGAAAATAAATATTGTCACAATTAATTTACTCATATCTAAGACAAAGAGTCATGGAAACTTTTCCAACCATGAACAAATCATGTAAAACACGTTGCTGCATAATTGTTTTGTGAACTGACAAATCCTGCAGCACACTGTTGGCTGTTTTCTGCTTCAACGGCCTGTTCGCTGTGATTATATGTGAAAATGTCCTGTTACTTTAAGAGGCGCTGCATCTTATTTAAGCATCTTATTTTGAAATTATTCTCATCACAGTCACATAGAATACATGAATTTAGACAAATGACACAAAACCTATTTCTAATAATAATAGTGATAATAATAATAATATTATTATTATTATTAACAGACAAATATTGCAGCATACTGTTGGCCAATAATTAAAAATAATAATAATTAATAAGATAATTGAAAGCATCATATTTTAAAATGATTCTACTCATAGTTACATATAATTAAAAAAATAATACATACTTATTTGTAGGAAATATGAAAGCATCGTATTTTGAAATTATCCTACTCAGTTACATGAAATTCATATCAATAAAACAAACAAACAACTAATACATACTTATTTCTGAGTGAGAGTCTAATAATAATAATAATAATGACTCTAAAAAACAGACAAATACTGCAGCACACCATTGGCTAATAAATAAAAATAATGAAGATAACTGACAGCATAAGATAATAATAATAAAATAATAATAATAATAATAATAATAATGATAAAAATGTCAACAGACAAACACTGCAGCACACTGTTGGCTCATTATTACCGCAAACAGCAGTATGTAGCCGATTGGGAAGGCGGCGATAACGTCCGGTATGAACCACGTCCTCAGGTAGCTGACTCTGATCCGTTTGATGTCCAGAATCGCTTCCTGTGGAAGAGGATGGAGCAGCACATTGAGCAGAAGGATGAAGATCAGATGTATAATTAAACACTCTTTTCCACAGTCAGTGTATTAATACAGTACTACCTGACGGAGGCAGCAGGAAACACATTTTAGACACCTGAGAGAATCAACATCAGTTTAAGTGAACTCTGTATTTACTTTATCTTGCCGTAGCTACATGTATACAGTCCATGTTTCAGACGAGGAAACGGGAAAACTCATTATGACTATTTTACTAAAATGTTGAAGTACACAGCCTTCAGACTCCAGTGGAAAAAGAGAGTAATTTTTGTCTTGCAGAGCACAGGAGTTGCTGGTTTATCGCCGTTTCTGTTGATTAGCTTGTTTGTTTTATTGTGTGACTTGTGGTGTTTTAAACAGTTAGTTCAAAAGTCACACAATGACACAAACAAACTAATTAATGGAGGCAGCGGTAGATGATCAACTCCTGTGATCTGTGATGGAAAATTGTTGTTTTTTGTCTGTTGTCTGTTACGTTTATGTTACGAGGCATGAAGTATAAATTATCACTAAATTCTGCAGTTTTACATTCCCTTTTTTAATATGTCACCAACTAATTTAGATGAAATTCCTCATTTGACCACAAACCTTTTCATGTTTTGATAGTTTTAATAAAAAAAGTATAAATTATCACCTGATTTTATAATACACCTTCATCTCGTCAACTCATTATCATTATTTATTTATGGAATTTATTGTAAAAAAGACCTCATTTACAGTAAATTCTACCTCGTTTTTAGTAGAATATGGCAGAAATTCTTAATTATTTTGTCTATAGGTGAGCTCAGAAGCCCATATGTTTATGAATATGGCATCGCTGAATCTATTCTGAAGTACGCACATGAATATTTCAAACAGGCAGAAACCGACTTGAGGATAAATTCTGCAAAACCAGATGTTTCAGATGGTCCGCCGTAAACATCACAGATGTGCCATTTGTGATTGGCAAGATCGAGGTCACGAAGTATGAGCCGATGAAAACAAACAGGATATAGTGGTGCGTGATGGTTAATTGAAAATGTTACACAATGCATACAATACATCATAATCCCTGTTATAAAATCAAACAGCAGGGGCCAATTTCACCAGGAGCTGAAGGGGGTTTGTTAATCTAGCCTTTCGTGTATTGAGTAGATTACAGATGGGGCAGAGATGGATTGTATGTGCTTGTCTGCGCAGGGATTATAGTCTCCCAGATTGTGTCTGAAAATAGAGTACAGCCACTCTCACCTCGCTGTCCTCTGCTATGATGCCCATGCGGAAATTCAGAGCCACGTCGATGAGGAACAGCGTGTCTGAAAACACGTTGAAGCCTTCCCATACCAGCCCGCTGTCCCCGTCCAGAAAAGCTATCTCCATGGGAATCCCAATCAGGTTCAGAAACGTGATGGCCATCATGCACATGATGTAGTAACTCCTGAGGGGAAAGATCAGAAAGAAAAAGACTTTGGGTGTTGATTTCCATGTTGGATCGTAGCAGAAAGCCTCAGTTCTTTTGCCAGATGGACTCAAGAGACAGTCGGTGAGGAAAGCCGATACACAAACACTAAATACTCCGATACTGTAAGTGCACATCTCAGCCGGATTCGATTGCCAGGCTCAAATAACTCTGCTCTCTGATCCCTGATTGGTTCATTCCCTCTCTGTTTTCACTGCATCTGATCACCTTACAAACTAATAATAATACTGCATGGATAATGCAAAACCAGACCCTCCAAGAAGTCATTTGATCCACCAGTTTGTGTTCTTTTAATCCTCCAGTATCACCTGAAAAATCACTTTTTCACAGTTTCGAGAAAGCCTCCTCTACTGATTATCAATTAGCATTAGTCGTTTTAAGATTAATTATTTTGACTGAATGTTTAAATTTTATACTAATTACTTTGCATCTCAACCTGTCATCATCATGGTCAATTATTGACAGATGCTTAAAGCTAATTACTGATGCAACATGCACCATTTGGAGGGCTGCAAATATTGATTATTCTCATTATTGACGAGTTTGTTGATTATTTTGTGAAAGGACATTTTCTTAACACTCTTTTTAACACTCTGCAGTCTTCTCCTAAAAAATGAAAAATATTAAAGGAAATACTTCCTAGAGTAAGACACAAAGGAAGCAAAGGATCACCTCCAGAAACTCTACAGGAACTAGAAGTGGAGGCAGCATTTCGGCACGGGACCGGCCCCGAATTTATCAGACACATGAAATATACCTCATGAGGCTGAACGGGTGGATGACAAAGACGCCGCTCTGCAGCTGCCTGATGCACTCCTTCTCCACGGCCATCTCACTGCCGTACACGTACAGGGACTGCCGGTTCAGCTGTGGGAGTAGCATGGCTCGCCATCCACAGGTGGCGGCGGTGCATCCAGCGGCGGGACCTTTTAGTTTCTCCATGACCTGACCTCGGTGGCCTTCCGATCAGCCGAACGCACTATCCATCCTTCCTCTGCTGCTGCTTCTGCTGCTGCTCGTCAGGACCAGTGTGACTCTGCCAGCGCTGACCTCTCCTGTTGGTCACAAAGGCAATATTCCATCAAGACTCCCAACCTCTGAGCATATTGAAGCTGTGTGGAGCGAGAGGGAGTGGATCCCCGCCTTCCTGCTGCCTCCTCCCTCCCTCTCCATCTGCCTCTCTCTATTTCTCACCCCCACCCAACCTCTCCACTTCTTTTCTTTTTCTCCCAGCTCATCAACTATTCAGTATCTGTGTCTCATCCCCACATGAATCAAGCCCTGTCAAGAGGGTAAAGTCCTGCTCGCATTAATATTGAGGACAATGGCACGCATGGCCAATTATCGTCATCTGAATGCTACATCTGGCTGCAAGTTCAGCACAGACCGGGATGTAATTAAACACTGTACTGTGTTACCTGATGCTGCTGTACATATGCACACAGCTCCTGTGTTTACATGCAGCTACAAGAAACAACAGAAATATGTATTGTCGAGGATTACAATGTAATCTACATATCTCTTCAAATTTCTTGGAAGGTTTGGATTGCACCAATGTTTCAAAAATGAAATAAACATAAATGGACGTAGCAGCAGGGTGGGATTAACTGAGCGTTGGAGAGTTGAATTACTGGCAGCTTAGAGCATGAGACGTGTCTAATAATGTGAGGGTCATTTTATGAGACTATTTGGATTATTTTGGACTTTTTTTCCTGTGTTAGATTGTTTGCAGGAAACGCTAGAGGTGGCAGGAACTTTTTCTCTCAGGTTGATGTCTTTTCAATCAGTGTTTGAGGTTGAATCAATTGGTAATATGTCCTGAAATAGGGAAATGGTTTGATAACATACCTATTGTAGTTTTCTGCAAAGCTATAATTGTATAAAAAACACTGGTTATTGCAATCCATCGTGGGGCGATGCTACAATTTGATCCAGTAAATATTTATCTGTTTGGACAAAGGACAAAGGAAGCTTACTGGAATGTACAGTACATGACAGAATATTTATTGGCTGCATGAGGAGAGATAAAGAAAGACAAAGTGTGCTTACATGTCTTCTTTCTTTGGCTCTCATCAGGACTCATCAGGAGGATTACACACCTGTCCATCCTGAAGAGGGATCCCTCCTCTGTTGCTCTTCCTGAGCTTTATACCATTTATTTTTCCCTGTTAAAATGTTTTTTGGGGAAGTCATATCCTGTACAGATTATAAAGCCCTCAGTGATACTGGGCTACACAAATAAAATAAAATTGACTTGACTTGACTTGATTTGACACCTCTTGTCCTTCAGGGGGCAGATTTCTACACCAAAACAAAGACAGAGGGTGAATTAAAGGGTGTTTCAGTGCCACTTGTATATTTTGCATTTGTCCCACTCCATACTGATACTAATCCTGTGGAAAGCACAGTAAAGACTGCAGCAAAGTGCGTTTCAAACGGAGGTGTGTATCTATCACATGGTACAGAGCGAATGACTAATATGCTTACTTGCTCATTTATCTAGCACACAGCTGGCCCTCAAACTAGAATAAGTGACTTAGTGCTGCTGCTTACGCACTGCTTTGCTGTGCTGACGCACTGTAGACCCAGTGGACATGTGAAAACACACATCTTCAGTACTGTAGGGCAGAAACGAACATTTTTCATATTACAAAACTCCCAACCCGCTGAAGAGTATATTGTGCCCACCAGCAGCTATATTGCACAGTGCAGGATATAATAAAAGTAGCTGATAGTGTAGAAAAACAGCAATAATTCTTGGATCTGATAAGATACTGGATATGTACACATTTTTATATAACGCTGTAATGCTGAAACAATAAGTCATTTCACAAAAAATACACTGATGATGTCAAATTAATATCAAAATTAATTAATAATTTTAATAATTTATCAAGCAAAAATGTAGAAAATATCTGCTCTTTTACATTCTTTATATCACTGGAAAATGAATTTCGTAGGGCTTTATGTACAATTGGTGGCTATGTTGTTTTGTATTGTGATACTGTATCCAGTATAAAACACACTGTATAAATTTTTAATTAAAAGTTAACGTGCAAAGGGAATGTTTTACTAGCCTGTAAACTTTATTTGTAATTCCTGATATCGTAATAACAGATTAGCTTGAGTTATAAATTATATAACCAGCACTTCTGCTCACATCTTTATATGTAAGGTTTTTGCAAACCTGTTTTTTTTCATACGTTCACCAATTTAAATAAAGTATGTTAAACCAATTTGCAATGTAGATCTGCTTGTTAATGAGAAAATCTTCTTTTTAAAAGTTATTTTGTCTTATGTTTGCCATCGAGTGCTTAATAGGAACAATTTGGCCCAAATCAATGTTAGCTAATAGCTTCCTAGTTAGCTACTTAGCCTTCTACACAGCTACTTAGCTTACTAGATAACTACTTATCTTACTAGTTAACTACTTTGCAAACCTAATTTAGTTTTAGCTACAGGACTTTAGTTAAGGTCAAAATAATATCTTAAACGCAACATAAAAAACACCATTTGTTCTAAAGAAAATCGCTATATTCATTAAATAAAACTTTACTGTACCGTCACAGATGTGCTGTCTCTCCATTTAGCTATCATGTTAGCAAGCTGGTGCCAGTTGACGCTTTTTTCCGCCGTTGTGACGAAACACTACATTTCCCACAAGCCCCCGCTGACTCTTCTGATCACGTGAGTTTGTATAAAAGCGGAAGACGTGAGCCTTCTCCCCGTGCTGGTTTCTTTCTGAAGGTGAAAGCTTTGTTAGCGGGTGGCTCCGGCTTCCACACAGGTAAGCCACACAGCGGGCATCAGCGGACAGGTGTTTTCAATGTCACACTGCATTTTATGTCACTTTATCCGTGTCATTTGTCCGACATGACACTTAGAACCAGCGTTTAGTGTTAGCCACGGCTAGCTAACTTAAGTTAGCTGACGTGTGTTATGCAATGACTCCAAACTGTTAGCTAAAGCTAATGAAACACCACGCAGGACACACATGGTGGTTCTCGTCCAGTAGCTCTGTTCAGCTGGTTTCAGGTCAGTTCAGTGACTCAAAATAGTTAAACTGTTCTTTTTAAACACACTCGTTCCTTGTGCTGCGTGGCGCGCACCGTGCAGTTGATGCCATCATCTGAGCTAACGTTACATCAGTCCAGCCCCCTTCACTGTCACTAGTGTCACTTTGAACATAATTATCCATTTGTCAGCAACTGCATTAAGTAATCTTGGCTTTTCTATAAAACGCAAACTTTATACCCACATATTTTTTTAAACTTTTGAAATAGAATGATCTAGTTATTTCGAATAATTAGTGGAGTTATTTATCAGTTGAACACCACTTGTCTCCATAATCTTATCATCCATAAGTAAGCGAGTTTAAGACATGAGGTCAGGTTTTCACACATTTGGGTGAGAAGGTTTTCACAACCTTAAAATGAAAGTAATCATAGTTGCAGCCCTTTATTGACTGTGAAGCTTATTTAGTCATCAAAATGATAGTTTGACATAAACATGACAAGAAGAAAAGTGCCATTTGTTTTCTTTTATGTTATTTTTCAGGATAACGTTGCTCTTTTCACAGCAGACATTTTGACTTCTCATAATACTAAGAGCACAGGTGTTGTTGGCCCTTTGCACTTGTTGGAGATGTTTGTTGATTAACTGATTGCAAACATCTGTGAAGGGCTTTTAGTCTGGAAAATCAGTTTGAAAACAAGGTCACAAAGTCAACTGTGCAGCTGTATCATCTTTTCCTTCATAGTTCAGTAAGATGTCGACCGTTTCTGCCGCCGGTGTGGAGTCTGCTGCCACGACCGAGGTCACAGAGAAGAAGCCGCTGAAGCCCTGCTGCGCTTGTCCAGAGACGAAGAAAGTCAGGGATGCTTGGTGAGACTCCATCCAGCAACAAAACAAATTCTTTTTGTTAGAAGTGAAAATACTCATCAGTGTTTTTTTAATCATCCAGCATCATTGAGAAGGGAGAGGAGAACTGCTCAGTCCTTATCGAGGCACACAAAGACTGCATGAGGGCGCTGGGATTCAAGATCTAACTACTACACTTTGTGTCTGCGTGGTAAGCACTGCTTTTCATTTTTAGACTCCTATCAACTTGTTAGCAGTTTAATTTCTGTCCTGGGTTATTTGCATCCCTTGGCTGTTTGTGACTCACTTTGAACACCAGTACACCTGTATGTTAATTAAAATAGCAGTGATTCAAACTTGTTTTTATTTAATATGACTGATTGTGTGGACACACCAGAGGTCACAGTGAAGGGGAGATGGTGTAGTATGGAAATACTTGCAGCAGTGACAACGCTGGGAACAGTTCACCTTCACATTCTTTTATTTCTCCGTACTAATGAGATTCCTGGAGGCAACACACTGAAACCTTAATCTGACCTCCCGTTAGCAGTAACCAGCCAGCAGAAGTCTGATCAGGCCCGCTAAAATGAAAATGAGTGCATGGGCTGGCAAATTAAAAGATGCAGTAACAGCTATGGGTTTCTCTTTAGGTGTGACCTCTGTTCAACCTTCCCTCGTGATTTAATTTATTGTTGCCTACAAAATTAAAATGATGACATATTGAACACGAGGTTGTTTTTCGCAGCGTTTTTTCCCTGTTGTTGGGTCAGTTGTGTCTCTATGCTGCAGCTGATTTCCATCCATTGTTGTGCACCAGCTGCAGTGTCTGACTGGGACGTGATATAACAGCGTTGCATGTTCTCTTCGCTTACGTGACCAAACATGAAACACGCCTGAAGCCGTGTGGCTCAGTTCATGTTTCAGCAGCAGCTCAGTTAGCCGCCTGGCATCGCCTCGGTGTTTGAGCGCTCTTTTTAAAGGACAAGTCTTCAGGCAGGAACAAAAACACGGAGAAGTGTAGGTCCAGCTGTTATGCTCTTTTTAATACTAATGTTTTTATTTTGTTTTTTTTCTTTTTCCCCTTGCAGTGTGTTGCTGTGCAAGAAAACCTTGGCTGCCCCTCCTCCTTTCTCCACTCTTATTTGTACCTCTGCTGGAAGGGAAATGTGATGATGCACTTCAGCTCTGACAGGTTGACTGTCCTTCTGTGAAATTGTTTTTTTTTTTTTAAGTCTGCAGAATTTGAGAAATGTGTGAATATCTAAAATGTCTGCTGTTTGAATAAAGGTCCTATGCAATAAGATGGGTCGTCTGTCGGTGATGGTTTGCTCCCACAGTTGCTGTCTCTGGTATGCACCGAGGCTTAAAAATAACTCCTGCTGCTGTGAAGTCGATACTTGGCATATCTGCATTCTTCCTGTGGTGTTACTGATGGACATCTAGTTTCACACATCAGTAAACCTGCACTGACTAGTTTAACTGGTCTAATTCACGCTGCAGAGTGATGTAGATCTGTATATGGTTCATTGTGACCTTCATGCCTACACAAAGCTCCTGAACCATTTATTGCTATTTAATTTACACATTTTGAGAATAACTGACTGTTAAAACCACTGAAAGCTGCAGAAGCTAAACCTGCACCTAAAAATTAACATTAAATCCTGAAAAACTGTCATGTTTACAGCCAGAATTAAATTTCATTTGTTGTTAAAGGTTATTGCAAAGTAAATTGAAGATCAGCCTTCTGGAAATGTTTCCAAAAACTATCTGATTTTCTGTAACGTTTGTTCTGTGTGGCACCATCAGGCTGCAGTTTGATGAACAAAAGTTCATCAAGTTGGACAAGTTGGTTCGAAGTTGGACAAAAAGTGGCTGCAAATTATTTTACAAAAACATGTTTTTTTTTTCTTTTGTTGCACACATGCCCAGTCAGTCTGAATTTCCATCAGTCTACATCAGCTCTGTACTGAAGTAAATGTTTTCAAAAAATAAAGGTTCCAATTTATATAATGTACATATTCAGCTGTTCAGACATTGACTAATAAACCATGCATGATTGTTACCAAACACTAAATGAGAAGTTTACCAGATTTTTCTTGAAAGTAATTTGTGCCCATAATACAAAGACGTCACGGAGGACAATGTGTCCGATATCACACTTCTCAATAAATCTACTATCCTCCTGTAAATTCAGACTATATGGCTTCTAGATGGAAATATCATTTATGGCCATTTTAAACTCTAAGATATCAACGGAGACCTGTTTTCTGTCTTCAGGGTGGACAGGAGCCCTTTAGGAGGAGATATAAAGTCACCAGTAGATATCACATGGAAGTGGTGAAGAACATCTGGAAGCTGGAAACCCGAGGATTCATTTGAGATATACATGAATATATGAATTAAAACAACATGCTCACTCATATGTCATAAGCTGTTGACACCATTTGTTACACAGATTTAGTGGTGAATTTTTACCACTTGAGAATTGATAAAAGTACCTCCAGAGTTCCACATTAAGACAGAAAACTTTGAGGAACACCACAGAAAAAAAAAATCTGTGAATTGGAATCAAAAGATTCTGATATTTGGATTTTTCTGCAACAATTAAGATTTTTATTGTCTTAAGTCTGATTAAAAAAAAATAAATCTAGGAGGAAAAGTGTCTCATTCTTCATGGTAACCCTTTATAGACTATTTTAATAAGACATGAAAACTGCAGGGAGACACATTAACCTCCATTAATATTGTTATAATAATTATTTTATATATAGAATCTTAGATGTATATATAGATGTAGATGTATTAGACCAATTAAACACATTTTCTGTTCAGGAATGACAGGAAATAACTGAAATTTAATATCTCAATCAAAAATAATATTCTGTTTTTTTTAAATAAGAAAGTTAATTTGAAAATCCCAGGATAACTACAATAATTATACTTTATAGTTTATATTTTATCATTTTGATTAAAGAGCTTGCACATCCTGATGGATTAACCATTACAGAAACATTAAAAAATATTTTAATAATCAGTAATACTGTTAATTTAGGACAGAGGTGGTAAACACCTGACACTGGGTGGAGGATAATAATAATAATAATAATGAATAATAATTTCTATATGAATAAGTATGAGTAAATTGGAGCTGACAGGACAGGTTCACATGTCTGAAATCTGACCTGCTGCTTATTTCAGCGTCTCTAAATATTCAGCTGCTCGGCTGCTGATCTGGACTCCCAAAGTCTGAAGGAAGGAAGACTTTTTTCTTTTTATTTAAACGTGTGACACCATCATGGATACTTTCTCTCGTCCCTGTCCTCCCTCTCGTTTCCTGCCTCCCTCTCTCTTGCTGTTATGTTAAGTAGCAGGCCTGCTTTCTGTCCACCACTCTCTCCTCCTTGGGTTTCAACTCCAAACATGGTGATCCTTCTGGGGCTCTATCGACGCCCACCCTCCCTTATCCCTTTCTCTTCCAGCTGTTGCAGGCCGGCGGGTCAGGGAAACGACAGAAACGCCACGGCGAGGGAGACGACAGGAAGAGGAGAATGAGTAGAAAAGAGATCCAGCTGTTTCTATAATTCACAGAGGCGTGAGAACTTCTTCTTCTTCACGTCGACGGGATCAAACTTCTGGCATTCTTGAGTCAGCTGTTGACGGGACAGAAATAGCATCAGTGGGTGTTTTTTTTTTGTCGTTGTTGTTCTGCCTCTTCCTCGTCTGTTGAACATGAGCAACTCGACGACTCTGCTGGACAGCTTGTTCTTTCCGCCCCTCTGCGATGGCTGGAGCAACAACACGGAGGGTGCCATCTACCACCTGGGCAACACCATGCTGTTCCTGGGCTACATGGGGGGCAGCGGGGCCTACGGCTGCCTCTTCATCTTCGGCTTCCTGACGCCGGCGTTCGCCTGCCTGGCGCTGTGGGGCTGGATGACCGTGTGCGGCCTGGACGTCTTCACCTGGAACCTGCTGCTGCTGCTGGTCTGCCTGGCTCAGGTGTGCCACCTGCTGTACCGGCTGCACCAGGAGGGCATTCACAGCGAGGAGCTGACCTCCCTCTACCAGGCCGTGTACCTGCCGCTGGGCGTGCCCGTCCAGGTGTTCAAGGAGATCGCCGGCGCCTTCGAGAACAAGGTGGTGGAGCTGAAGGCGGGGGAGACGTACGCCGTGGAGGGCAAGACGCCCATCGACCAGCTCTCCTTCCTGCTGTCTGGGAGGTGTGTACATCCATGATCACCAGGGGCGTCACTAGGTTTTAAGGGCCCCCAGGTGAGACTAATTTGTCTCTATATATAGCCATATTAGCGCCTTTTTTTGCCTCCCTAGAAGGCACTTTATCATGTTTTAACCAGCCAACAAGGCAGTTACAGGGGAGCACTTCAGTGCACGGTTTTGCCCAAAATGAGGGCACTAGAGCGCATGTTTTTTAACAATCGAGCCACAAGGGGGCGCAACAATATTTAAGCGATTTATGAATAACGCTATGATTATTCATTTGAACTCATATTCTGGCTACTTTATGTTGAATTTGTCAGCAATAAAATATATTAAAAAATAAACCAACACCAAATTATTTAGGGGGGGCTTAAGAATATTTCCGAGGGGCTTCAGCCCCCTTAAAATAGGCCTAGTGACGCCACTGCTGCTCACACACAGGTCAAACAAAGGGTCTTCACACAGCTGATCATCATGCTCTGGTTTTGGTCTCCACCAACCCCTGAGGGAAATATGGGGCTCTAAATGCTCCACTATGTTCACCGGTTTGGCCTCCAACTGTCAAATGATGAGTGCAGTGATCAAACTAAAACACTCCTGAGAGCCAAGAGGGGAACGGCAGGGAACTGTTTCCACATTTATTGTCATTTGTTGAAATGAAAATATTGATTTTAGCAGCTTTAGCAGATATAAGTTCTGTGTGTGGTGTTAAATGGTTCCTGCAGAAACTCTGCTTTATGTAACTTTAGCTTACTTCCAAAGAAATGGTTTTGTGTTCAGCAGGGTGGGAAGTTAAACCACCGACAGGTCAGATTCTGCACAAAATCAGATTTAAGTATGCAGGGTCACTGAAAACTGGTCAGTTCAGACTCTGTAGGAGCTCCAGGCTGTATTTCTGGACCATCAGAGGAAATGGAGGCCTGGGGGAGAACCAGGACCAGGACTACACAAGGCAGACTACCAGACCCTGCTGCAGTAAAACGAGAGGTTTCCTAAAGGGTGAACGGACGCTTTTGTCCACAGGGGACACCAAAACTGCTTTACATTGAGTCCCTAATTTCCCTCTGAAATGAAGTAAAGATGACGTGTTCAACTCAACCAAAGTACCTTAAAACAGAACTTCAACCACTGGCCAACACTTTTTTGTGAATCCCTCAATATGAACTTGATTACTAAAAGCTTCTCAAAGTGTTCAATATGTCAAGACTGCTGCAGTAGTTTAACTCACTGAGTGCAAAACCTTCATATTTGGTGCACAGCGGCAGCCAAAATGGACAAAATTAAGTAAGTCGTAGTAGCTTTAAGTACTATAGCTTCCCTCTGAAAAGCTTGTTAAGCTACCTTAAGGCTGCTGCAGATAATCATGTTACTGTGTATTATCATTATTATTATTATTAATATACATTCTTACATTCAAGCTTTTTGGATAGTTACTGTTTCAGGGTTTGGCGTCATTGAAAGTAAAACTGAAACTGAAATTCCTCCTTATTTTAAAGAGATCTCTTATTTTAACCAGATTCCCATTTCGGACTCTTTTCATCTTTTCTTGTCATGCTGTTGGCAGCGTCTAACCCGTCACAGGAAACGTGTCCTCCTTTTCGTCCAAACATCCTCAAAGTGGAGCTGCATTAGGTTTCAGTCCTGGAGCTGAACACAAGAGAAATGTTGTAAACAGAGTATTTCTGTCCGTGACTCACCATCCTCTCTGCGCTCTGCCGGCTGCTTCTATCATATCTTTGTACTTTCGAGAGTGGACGCCTCTGAAATTCTTAAATTAAATGTTGGCCTCGCTGCTGACAGCTCAGTGTACATGAGCCAAAATTAAAACCACAAAGAAACTAATTCACACTATTTCTGCCAGCAAAAAATCACTGTTTTGTTTTTCAAAATTTATAAGTGAAATCCATTATCTACCATTAAAAAATCCTTTTCTTTCTTTTTTTTTTTTTTTAGTACCATTTTAAAAGTCATAATTGACGTCTTAATACTTAAGACGTCAACAAATATACCGGTAATCTGAGACCCAAAAATGTCATAACAATTAGTTTGGTTCATAAAAGTCAATTTATTGTAGGACCCGAACAACATGGAGTTTTTGAGGCCAATGTTGATATTGATCTTTAGCAGGAAAAAAAATCTGATATCCAATTTATCTCCGATAATAATTTTTTTGATTTTTTTTTCAGCTCTTTAACACTTGCAACAACGATATGAATTGAACGCATAACACTTTTTTTTTTTTCAAAATAAAGTTTCATTTCCCAAATGTTCAAACTACCATGTATGAAGAAGAACTACTTACTTAAGTAAAAATACTGCAGCCTAAATGTACTTAATTACAAATAAGGACAGAAAATATCAGTAGAATGTACTTAAATTACAAAAGTACTCAGTTTGTGGAATGGCCCCTTTAAACATGTTATAAGATTATGTTAATCTGTTTTCATCATTGATAAATAAAGAAATAAGTGTATTATTATTATTATTGACTCTATCTGTCCATAGCCGCCCTGGCAGCAGATATTCACGCTAACACGGAGTTATAAAGTGACCTCCAGCTCTTATTATCACGTCTCTTTAAACCTCGTGTCCTCTCCGTCTTTCTCTCTCAGGATCAATGTCTCTCTGGAGGGACAGTTCCTTCATTACATCCACCGCCACCAGTTCCTCGACTCTCCAGAGTGGGAATCTCTCAGACCAAACGAGGACGGAAAGTTCCAGGTAGTTTTACTTTGTTTGTTTAGTGACATACGGTGCTCAATTTATTATTCCAATAATAACAAACTACTCAGCTATCAAGATGGAAACAGGACGTTTTTATGCCTCAAGATGACTGTTTAATAATTGCCATTAAGGCAAACTTGTTTTTCCCAGAACCAGGCTAGCTGTTTCTTACTTACCGGTACTTATTCCATCCTATTTCATTCTATTTTTATACGATATTTGTCTACTTCACGTGTTTTCATTGTTCAGCAGCAACAACAGTAAATATCTTTTCTATTCTGTTCTTCTCATCTAACTTTTGGAAAGACAGCAAATGTATTTCTGAAAGGACAAACTATTCATCACATGTAAAAATACTGTACTGCTGCTGGTGGTCAACACGTCAGGTAATTCAGGTGTTTCTACCATCCTCCCCAGGTGACCATGACAGCCGAGGAGGACTCTCGCTACGTCTCGTGGCGTCGCCGCCGCCTCTACATGGTGATGTCGAAGGACCGCTACATCTCCCGCATCTTTGCCGTCATGCTGGGCTACGACATCTCCGAGAAGCTCTACAACCTGAACAACAAGCTGTACATCAAGAGCGGCGTGCTGCTGGACATCCGCCTGCCCAGCCTCTACCACGTGCTGGCGCCCTCATCGCAGGGCAGCGACGGCAGCGACGGCAAGGAGCTGCAGCAGAGCGAAGACCCGGCGCCGGCCTACGAGATGCTAGATCCGGCCCATTTTCAGCCCCACCTGCAGGGACCAAGGAACGCCGCCCTGGATGAAGCCCAGCATGACCGCCACCAGCCGCCCTGGGCGTCAGACCCTGAGCTGCCCACCGGTGAGGACTCCACCAGCCTGGTCCTGGAGGACTTCGCTGATGTGGCGGGCTCCTTAATGGATTATGGCAGTGAGAGGGATTATTTGAGGTAGAGGGGCGGGATGCTGGAGCTAACACACTGGGTCACCACTTAAGCTACATGTAAGTACCTCACCTGGGCATTTGTGCATGGACTGCTTGCAGTGCACAGTTCTTACTAACCTGGCTTCATGGTGAGACACCACGGCAAATTAATTTAGTCAAGTACAGAACTTCATTAAAAAACTGCAAATAAAGGTATGTCATCAGCAAAATGTACTCTTAACAATACAATACTGATTGCAAAAGTATCTCAGGATTCTTGTACCATTTTTAAAGTTTTTAAATATAATAAGACCCAAAAATGTCGTAACAATTTCTTTAGTAGAAAATGCCAATATCGATATTTAGCAGGAAAAAAAATCAGATAACCGATAAGTCTCCAAAAGTCATTTTTTATGATTTTTTTTTTCAGCCCCTTAACACTTGCAACGATGATATAAATTGAAGGCATAACACTTAACTTTTTGTCTTCACAACTTTCAAGAACAAAGAAGTGAAGTTTGTGAACAAAATAACAAGAAACATTGCAGTAAACCTCTGAATCCTGTGTTTTCCGATTGGCATTAAACGCACCATCTGAAAAATTTAATACCTACAGCAAATTTACAGTAAATTTAAGACAATTTAAGACCTTAATTACCTGGATTTTAATTTAAGACATTTTAAGACTCGGCCTGCATCTAAAATGGATATTTTGCACAAAATATAATTTTATTTTTATTGGATTTATTGAGGTTACTTTTCAGGGTCTTCTAATTTATTTTTTATTTTATTCAATTATAGAATATTCTTGTGCTTAAGGTTAAATTGATGTAACCCACTGGTTAATAATAAATGGGTCAGTTTTTCTCAGAGCTACTGTTGCTGACTATTGTTCTCTGTTTGAGTAATATCAATTTATTAAGGCCTTTTCTAACATTCATACCACAAAATAAGTAATAAAAGTATGGATGATTCGTGCCGATATTGTGTCGTATTGATATTGGTATCGACCAATACTCAAGGCTGCAGTATCGGTATTGTATCGGAAGTGAAAAAGTTGTATCGTGACGCCTCTAATTGATAGAGCAGTTTTCACCATTGCGTCTTACAGTAATGTATTATAATATCGAATAATGCTTATGCTGCATTTTGCTGCTGTATTTGTCTTAAAAACTTTATTATAAGAAGTAAGGAATGGCGTAAAAATACAATATTTACCTTATTATTCCACCCGCCAGTGTGAGGTGTTTGCCACTGCTGTCCTAAATTAACAATATTAGTAATTACTGGAATATTTTAATGTTTCTGTGATGGTTAATCCACCAGTATGTACAAGCTCTTTAATCAAAATGATATCTTTCATGAAAAAAATATTAAATCAATTATTTTCAATTAAATTCCAGTTATCTCCTGTCATTCCTGAATGAAAAATGTGTTTTAGTGGTTGTTTGTTATTCTGGATTCATTTCTGACTTCTCAGAAAATTAAAATTATTAAAGCTCTTCCTGATGCTGGAGGCTCTTTGAGACAAACAGGACAGTGTGAGTCTGTGCTTTGATGCTGTAGCTTGTAAAGCAGCGGTGAGGTCAGTCAAGCAGCAGCTGTGGTCTTATCTGATTTGGATTAGAGCTTGAAAATCTATGGGATGTCCAAAAAATAATGCAGTAACATGGTATTAATCCCAAACACCCTGCCTGCCTTCCTACCATCCCAAAAACAGCCCTCGTCCAATCACAGGAGGAGGATCACATTTCACAGCTGGACGGCTGTCAGAGTCAGAGGTCAAACACCAGTAATCTGGCAAACATTAGGACCAGTATGTCAAAATCTGAAACTACTTTCTTGAATCTAACTGTACAGGCAGGAATATACAGTATGTGGTTGCTCCTACCAATTTTGAAGCCGATCATCTCTGGACGAAGCTGGAAAATGTCTCTTTTTGAGATTGTTGATGTTCCAAACAGCTCTGCTTTGGCTGACCCTCAAAGTTAGCTTAAATGCTGTTAGCATGGCTTATATTACAAATAAAATGGAAAATCTCCTGAGTGCTTTGTGCGATTGGGACCACATTTGGTGGAAAGATGTATGTGTTATCTCTGACCGATCCTGACCAATTTGATGCCATTTGGCCAATAGGTGGTGCTGTAGCAGTAGCATCTATCTGTGGAGGAAGGACTCTCTGTCTGTATGCATGACTGTCCTTTGCTTATCTTACAACCGTTTATCTGATCAACTTCACATTTCATGGGAATGGAGCTGAAGATCTGAGGTAGAGCCTCAACTGGGCATCTTCTACTATATTTTCTCCCAGGACTCCCTGGCAGGGAGATACAATGATTAGCTTAGCTTAGCGTATAAACTCGATGCAGGGGAGGAGATATCACAACATATGACTTATGATAATGTGTAAATATAGATTCTGAAATTCAGTCTTTATGCTAAGCTAAGCTAGCTCCCTGTCAGCTCCAATGTAAATGACAGATGAGTGGTATTGATCTTCTCATCTAACACTCGGCACAAACTCAAATGTATTCCCCAAAATGTTGAATGTCCAATGTGACTTTGCTGAAACATTTTGGATCTGATGCATCAAGTTTCCTGGAAACATTGGATGGTTTCAAATGTTTTAAGTTTTGCAAGTTTGCTCAATAATTTCTTTCTTTTAACGTGATTTACTGATTTGCAGCATAATGCAGCACGTTTGCATTGTCTAACCGAGGCTTCGATGTCGACCCTGCAGGAGGCGACAGAGATGGAGATCTACCGCCTCGATTCCTGAGAGGTCGAGCGCCGCTGGCTCCCACCGACACTCCCAAACTGTGAGGCCAGTCTCTCCTGGAAACACTACATTATCTATACATACTGTAGATAATACAGGGTGAAAACACTACATTATCTCCAGTATAACAGCATGAACGAGTCACATGACACTTCCTCTCACCTCACTTCACATCTTGAGTCCTGCTTCCTTCTCTCTATTTAAATTACAGGCAGCTAATATTCCTATCTTTGTAAATAAACACATTACCAGTGTTTTTTGTTGCCTGAAGTGTTTTCTCTCAAGATGTAAAGTCTCTGAAGCAACAAAGCGTGCCTTAACATGTAAGAAACACAGGGACACACCACATCTTATATATACACATATATCTGTACTTACAAAAGCTACAGTTTAACAGCTGACTAAATTAATAAAATGGACATGCTGACCTGCAGATATCCAACAATTCATAAACTAAATAACCAAAATACAAACTGAATTAAACCCTAATTGCATGACAAGTTGTTTTAAGTAATAAAAAGGGATTCTGTGGTAACGAAAAAGATTAATTTGGTTTTCATCTCACTTATATTTTGTGAAAAGAGCACTGATTTAAATTGTGAAGGGTAAATTACACATTATTTACAACTGCTTAAAAACAGGCAGACATGCATAAATGAATACTTTATAGATTTTTCACTTTCATATTTTGTTGAGATGGATGTCTTTTTCTCCATCTTTGGCAATATATTGGATGCCTTCAGAGTATTTGTGTCTTTTATCTCTATTTTTTGTAACTAATTGAGTATTTAATACACACGTGTATACTGTGAATTGTATTATTTGTCTTTTTGTTGACTTGCAAAATACAGGGCTGGGACTAAAATGAAGGAGTTTTTTGAAAAGTATTTTAATGGGGCCAAGATTTCTCCATAGAGCTCTTTTGTGTGCAGTGAAAATGTAGTTTGTTTTCTGTCAATGTTGAGCTTACAGCACCCTGAATTATGAATTAAATCTCTTCTTGAGCTCATTTTTAATTTCAGAGTATTCCTTTTAAAGATACTTCCACTGCCACACTGTTTGTTTTAGCTGCTGTTTTGTTGATGGTTTTATTCAGACACAAAGATGTAGTTAATCAACCTCCAAACATCGAGACTCAGCTACCAGTTTATTTAAGACAAACTGCATCATTAACACTACAAGTGGAACATCCTAAAACCACAACAAAAACAAACAGACTACAGACTCAGTGTTGAAAGATCAGTGGAGTTCAATGAGGAGCAGTTAGTGGGGTGATCGTCTCTATAATATTAGCCTCCTCTCCAGGGTAAAAATGTGCTGCTTTGGCTCTTTGACCATTAAACAAAAGGAAAATGTGAAACATGGGTGAATTTACTTTAGTGTCCAGTGTCTTTTCAGAAGACGCCACACACCTGCACAAAGTCATGTGACCAAGGAGATCCTCGTCGGACGTTGAAGTTGTTCACGCAGAGCGGCTCTTCATGCCTGAAACAAAAGCACAAATAAATGTCATTTAAGATTTTATTTTTCTACTTAAAAACACATTAACAGATAAGACGTTTCAGAGAAACGTTTCAGGTCAAACTTCTACATCTATAATAATATATAATATATTAGTATTTAGGGGTGGAAAAAATATCAATATGGCAATATATTGCAATACTTTTTCTTTCTGATATAGTATCCATCCATCCATCCATCTACCGCTTATCCTCATAGGGTCGCGGGGGGGCTGGAGCCTATCCCAGCTGTCTTAGGGCGGAAGGCAGGGTACACACTGGACAAGTCGCCACCTCATCGCAGGGCACATAGAGACAGACAATCATTCACACTCACATTCACACCTACGGTCAATTTAAATTAGCCAATTAACCTAATCCCCATGCATGTTTTTGGATGGTGGGAGGAAGCCGGAGTACCAGAGAGAACCCACACAGACATGAGGAGAACATGCAAACTCCACACAGAAAGGTCCCGGGCCCGGGATTCGAACCCGGTACCTTCTTGCTGTGAGGCGACAGTGCTATGATATAGTATCGATTTTTTAATTTCTTAATATCATTTTTTCCCCGAAAAAATCATGTTTGGGCCATTTTAAACCCAGAGCAACTTTCGCATGTTGAAATAAAAATTTAAAAATAAATAAATAAAAATAAAATAAAAAAATAATACATATTAACGCCGTAACTATGACAGTCCTAGTTATATGTACGTACATATCTAAATATATGTAGACATATCCATACATATATGTACACACTATATATAACTTGTATTTTAAGCTGCATTTTAAATTTCTCTGTGATCTATGTAGAATATAACAATATATCACAACAATAATGTATTGTACCTTGACTCAAGTATTGCAATATGTATAGGATCGTGAAGTCCTTGCCAATACCCAGCCCTATTTAGTGTTTATACTTTTTTCCCTTAATTTTAAAGCTATATAGATAATAATAAATCTATCAGAGCAGCAGCATCACCTCCAGCATCATCTCCTTCACTTTAACTGGACTCTTTCTTCCTCACTGAGTTCACTTCTCTTCACCATTTTGAACAGGAGTGAGGAATTTAAACTGAATTCACCTTTTTAGACCTAAATCTGAGCCAGAACACTGGAATTCACTGAAAAGTCAGAAATTAATCCAGAATAACAAACAACCATTAAAACACATTTTTCTGTTCAAGAGTGACAGGAAATAACTGCATGTATTTGACGCCACCCCTGCCTCTCATAGTGAATCTCTTTCTGTGGCGTCTCAGTGGAAACAGGCCCGTTAATCTGTTGATGATTCACAGAATACAGAAGGATAAACTGGATAGAGGATATTTTAGTTTTACCTGACGGAGGGGATGTCGGAGAGGCAGACTGACTTGACGTGGACGTCTCCCTGTCGGTAGAAGCGAGCGCCGGTGTTCCTCAGCTTGATGGCGTGGATCTCACAGAGAGCGACGGGGTGGGACAGAACCGTCCGGTACACCGTCGTACCCGTCTGACTGCAACACAAAGAGTGTTTTTATAACTTCGTCATGACCAGAAACACACTCATCACTGTTATTCCCTTCTGTGTTTAGTGATAAAACTACAACAGACTGAGGTGGAGCTAAAATTTACTCCTCAACTTAACTTTTGTTTTGTTTCATATTTCTTCTTTTAAATGATATAAACAACTGGAGGACAAAGTAATGAGATCTTTAATCTTTAATATAGAACAGAATAGTTTTTTATTTATTCCCATTGGGGAAAATTCACCTGCCACAGCAGCATAGACAAAGTGCAGTATACAGTAAACAACAGCAAATAAATAATTGAATAAGTAGTAATAATAAATATTTTCATATTGGACAAGATAAAAAAGAAGAACAATATATTTTTTAATTGTAAGTGAAGTGTTAATTAGACACAGTTATTTGATAATATATACATGTATTTTTGTTATTTGTGCTATGAAAGTTATTTGTAAAAATAGACAGAGTAAAAAGCAGTGCAAAATTTTCTGTGCAAAAGATGCAATGTGCAATATGTGCAATATGATTTCAAAGATAAATAATTATAATAATAATAAAGTAAATATTATCGCAGCCTAAAAAATACTCCAGTGCAGCATTTTAAAAATATTACTTAAAAAATACAGAAGTATTAACAACAAAATGCTGGAAGTACAGTTTATTTACTTTCACTTATATAGTAAATTATAAGAAATGTATGGTTGTAGGAAAATACCTCAGAACATTTACTCTACTGTACTAATGTACTAATGACATACCTGTGCTTTGCTGGAATATTGTATGCTAATTTAGACTAATTAAAAACTGAAAGTTGAGTTTAGTCTATGAGGTTAATTTTCTTGGTTGTTGGTGTCTGTAAACAGCAATAAGCAATAATAAGTAAACTGATAATACAAAGGGTGTTAAGTTTCCATAGGATGTGATGAACCACAGTCCTGAAGTGAACCTGCACATATTTCAGCACCTGGCCTGGACTCTTTACAGCCAACATACAATACATCTCCTCTATGAATAGAAGCTGCCTGCTCAGCTCCTCTGGAGGAAAAAAAGAGATTACAGAATAGTTCTGCGCTGCATGAAAGTCTGTCAACTGGACCAGCTGTCACACCGAAAGCTGCTCTACTTCTCATCTCAGTGCATCGCTGCAGCGGATAAAAGTGCAAACACTTTTAATTTCTATTTTAAAAATAGACGAGGATCGTTTTATGTTTGTGTTACTGAGGGAATGGTTCAGCAGTTAAATCTGCATTTATTTCTTATTGTCTTTTTCCTTTAGTAATAAACACTGATGCTACAGATGTGCAGCACCTTTAGTAATAAAGAGTGATGCTACAGATGTGCGGCACCTTTAGTAATAAACAGCGATGCTACAGATGTGCGGTACCTTTAGTAATAAACAGCGATGATGTTACAGATGTGCAGCACCTTTATTAATAAAGAGCGATGCTACAGATGTGCGGCACCTTTAGTAATAAACACTGATGCTACAGATGTGCGGCACCTTTAGTAATAAAGAGCGATGCTACAGATGTGCGGCACCTTTAGTAATAAACACTGATGCTGCAGAAGTGCGGCACCTTTAGTAATAAAGAGCGATGCTACAGATGTGCGCCACCTTTAGTAATAAAAAGCGATGCTACAGATGTGCGCCACCTTTAGTAATAAAGAGCGATGCTACAGATGTGCGCCACCTTTAGTAATAAACACTGATGCTGCAGAAGTGCGGTACCTTTAGTAATAAAGAGCGATGCTACAGAAGTGCGGCACCTTTAGTCATAAATACTGATGCTACAGATGTGCGGCACCTTTAGTAATAAACACTGATGCTACAGATGTGCGGCACCTTTAGTAATAAACACTGATGCTACAGATGTGCGGCACCTTTAATAATAAACAGCGATGATGCTACAGAAGTGCGGCACCTTTAGTAATAAACAGCGATGCTACAGATGTGCGGCACCTTTAGTAATAAAGAGCGATGCTACAGATGTGCGGCACCTTTAGTAATTAACAGTGATGCTACAGATGTGAGGCACCTTTAGTAATAAAGAGCGATGCTACAGATGTGCGGCACCTTTAGTAATAAACACTGATGCTACAGATGTGCGGCACCTTTAGTAATAAAGAGCGATGCTACAGATGTGCGGCACCTTTAGTAATAAACACTGATGCTACAGATGTGCGGCACCTTTAATAATAAACAGCGATGATGCTACAGAAGTGCGGCACCTTTAGTAATAAAGAGTGATGCTACAGATGTGCGGCACCTTTAGTAATTAACAGTGATGCTACAGATGTGCGGCACCTTTAGTAATAAAGAGCGATGCTACAGATGTGCGGCACCTTTAGTAATAAACAGCGATGCTACAGATGTGCGGCACCTTTAGTAATAAACAGCGATGCTACAGATGTGCGGCACCTTTAGTAATAAACAGCGATGCTACAGATGTGCGGTACCTACAGCCTGAGTCTCCGTTCTGTTCCCAGGTCATCGGTCATCAGCGTCACCTCCACCTCAGCACTTTTATCCAGAGGTGAAACCTCCAGCTGCAGCAGGATGTGATGAGCTGAGGAGAGAAAGAAACTTACTTATGAAATTTATTTATGACATGACATGACATGACTTCTCTGGAGGCTCTTTGCTGCTCTAAGACATTTGCTAAACTCTCTACTGAAATATCTAGTGGTTGAAAAAGTTTTCAGATTCATGCTCAGGTAAGCCCAGAGAAGAGAGATGAAGGACTCACAGCAGAAAGGTGGAGAAGATGTCGTGAGGAGAAACAGCTTTTGCTCTTTGGGAACTGGAGAAACGGAAATCCCACTTTTCTCTGATAAACCTGAGAAACACAAACAGACCAGAAGCTCTCCTTGAACGTCCACAGTGTCACTGTATCAGTTGAAATGATAAGAAGCTGCCAGAAACTGAAACCAGACCTGCTGTCTGACGTCATAAATATCTACCGGTGACATTGGGAACCACACAAAGATACCCAGTTTATATTTCTGTAAATGATGATAGCTCATGTTATCCCCTGTCTGTTCAGAAAGTCCTGCATTCGAAGCTAACGTGTCAGTTGGTTTTCTGAATTTTTTTGTCAAAATTTAATAATAATAATATCCACAAAATACCTCACATTTCTTGAGAAAGCAAACACTCACTCCATTACAGCTACATAAACTCTCCTCAGAATAGTATGTTTGCATCACAAACACCAAATACACACAAAATGAAATATTTTTAAAATAGAGTTCAAGCTGTGATTTCTAAGTGTTCTCATTGGTTACAGGTGTTTTCACAGGTGCAGTGTTTGACAAACAGCACACAGGCTTTGAGTTGTGAATAATGTAGATAAACGTGTTTTAAGACATATGGTCTCATCAACAGATCATCTAACATGACTTATGGTTTCAATAATTGCAGAAGAAGTACACATTTTTACGTTAACAATTACAAAAAAACTGTCAATAAAAGTATGTAATCAGCAAAATGTGCACTCAAATTAAAAGTAGTAATAATATATCTGATGTTTCTGGATAACTATATCCATATAAGTTAATATAGTATGACATATAATAATAATAATAATATAATACATTATAATGTAAAATAATACAGTATAATACAAAATAAAATAATTTAATAGATTATAATTTAATATAATATAATACTACATTATTTTATGTATATTATTTTTTGATGGAGATAAATTCTAGCTTAGTCACACCTTTCATATAACACTGAATAAACACTGATGATAGACTCACCTATAGTGGGACATGTCCCCTTGAAGATGTCACAGTCCCTGCAGCGTCCTTTCAGGAAGTCCTCATAGTTGAAGCAGGGGATCCCAATCAACGGACACGAGCCATTCAGCGCGCTCATGTAGACGTGCAGCGCCCTCATGTGGTCGCAGATCACATAGCCATACACTGGGAAGTACACAAGAACTGACAACACACAGGGACACTGAGGGGGCCACAGGTCATTTTCATGTATGTATGGATTTTGTTCACTTGTGTTTACAGGTGTGTTTCTAATTTAGACATGGTTTACTGTTCTTATTTTTAATGTTGTTCTGTCCTCTCAGAATGGCCTGTTTTAGATTTATATTCATTATATTAACAGATTATAATTATTGATGCATTAATGTGTAAAGCTAGATCATTTAAAATAATGTTTATACACTGCTGAATATTTTTTAATGGAGCCCATCCTCTAGGCATCAATTGATAAATGTATTTAATATCTATTAATTCATAATATTATGTCATAATTTATGTTTGTTAATCTGAAGCTAAATTAGTATTAATTAAGTACATGCAGTGAGGAAAAAAGTGCCATATTTCTCCCTGACATGTGGCAGAAATACCTCACATTGTACTTAATCACAGTACTTGAGTAAAAGTACTTCATTACTTGCTACCACTGAGCGCTGAACTCACTTGAAGGGAACCTGGAACGAGCACATCCAGTCTGGTCTTTCCCTCCGTTCAGGAAAAAGTCCACATGGCCGACGGGGATGGAAATTCCAAAATCTGTCACAGAGGAAAACATTTAATAAGACTTTTGATAAAACCTCATGAATAGCATCAGTGTTTAGTTGCTGCAGTGAATCTGGACAGTACTTGATCATCCACCGTCAGACGCCTCCTCTCCAGTCACACTAAACCCCAAAATGTGTGACTTTAGCTGGTGAAAACATGAGAACTGCACAGTGGATTTTCCTCCATTTCCTATGATTGTCTTGAGTCAGCAGCTTTAAAATGACTTTGGTGTGGTTTTACTTTCAGCTTCTGAGCTGTGCCGAAAACACTTTTACTTTGCACACTGAAATAAAATTATTTCACAACACCAAAAACTACCAGGATCAAAATTATTGGTCCCCTGAGGAACTGACCTTTTTACTGAGACACAGCACAAACAATGATGCAATGATGATAACATTGTAATGCCCAAAGCTTTTAAAAGTCAAAACTGAAGGTTTTCTGTCAATTTACACACAGTATAAAAGCCTCAATAAGGGTTTTAGAGAAAGCATCATGTCAAAAACAAAAGAGAATCAATTTGGATATAAGAAAAGGAATTGTTGCTGCTCATAAAGCAGGCGAAGGAGAAGTTATCACAGTGTTTCCAAGTGTCAAGAACTGGGGGTGACAAGCATCATGAAGAAATTCAAGGACAGCCAAACAGACCAGAATAAGTCTGGTAGAGGAAGGAAGAGAAAGATTTCAAAGACTCTGGAAAGAAAAGTAGTGAGAGACGTGTCTAAAGACCCCAGAACAACTGGAGGTGTCGTCTCAATAAGATAAACACTAGAGATCTGCATAGGAATGGACTGCCAGGCTACAGACCAAGAAAAACTCCACCTTCAAGCCAGACTGAGGTATGCTAAGGACAGCCTGGAGAAAGACTATGCATACTGGAAGCATGTCCTTTGGTCAGACGAGACAAAACTAGAGCTCTTTGGCCACAGAGGCGTATAACCCAAATAAAAGCATCCCTACAGTAAAACACTGTGGTCTGGATCTGGAACAAGGTGGAAGGAATCCTGAAGAAAGAAGGATATGTGAGGATTTTGAAAGAAAACTTCAAGCAGTCAGCAGCAAAATTGGGTCAGCCGGAAGGTCATCACATCTGGAGGAGCTTGAGAGATTTGCCAAAGAAGAAAGGGCTGGGATTCCTCAGAAGACCTGTCAGAGACTTGATGAAAACTACAACAAACCACTGCAGGCTGTTAGCCAGCAAAAAATGGGAGCCAATCATTTTGACCCTGGTATTTTTTGTTTTTTAGTGAAATAAATAACTATATATATATATATATATATATATATATATATATATATATATATATATATAGTTTTTTAGTGAAATAACTATATATATAGTTTTTAGTGAAATATATATATATATATATATATATATATATATATATATATATATATATATAGAGACACACACACACAGCCTTTCATACACAGTATCACCTTCATTATTTAAGGATTTATTTAATGGTGTTTAAATGAAAGTTGTCTCACAGTCGGAGTCGGTGTGGATGGCGTCAACAAACTGAGCATCGGACGGGTCGAGCCGGTCGAAGGTGTCGGCTCCTTTAAACATCGGTCCAGCAGGGTCGAGACCTGCAGGATAATGAAGAAGTTGTTTTTCAAATATTTCACTTCAATACTCTGATCACAAAAGCGTTTTCATTTTGAAACTGTGGCCTTTCTGTATAAATACAAAGTCAGGACATGAGCAGAATCGATTTTGAAGAAGCCTGGTTCTCAGTTTTGGTTTCCTAAATGAAAGTTTCTGTGGCTGCTGCAGTTACTGACGTGCAAAAAACACAGAGCGAGGTTTCACAGGACTGAACGTCGCTGTGTTGTGAGAGAGAAAGAGGCAAGATGCAAGAGAGGAAGACAACATTACAAGAAAAGACCAAATACCATGGCCTCATCTTCTTGGATAAAAGGTCACTTCAAAAAATAAGTAAAAAATGTAACAAGAGAGAATTAGCTGGGAGAGATTTTGTGAAATCAGATAAATAGAGATCTTGAAATTATGGTTTTATGGCTCTAAACTGAGCTGGAATTAGGATGTTTAGTTTGTCATAATAAGCCTATAAAGCTCCATAGTTTTATCTAAATATCTTAAAACAAGTCCCATATCTCACTCAAATGTGTTGAGTGATTGTTTCTTACATAAATCGTTATGCAATCAGCCAAATATACTTGAGATTTACACAAAAATCCTCACTTCCTGCCACTTCCTCTTAATTTTCTTCAATTCTGACAGCTGATGATAGTTTGATTACATTAATTTCCCACCAGAAAATGTTTCTCTTTACTGTTTTCATGCATTTAATAACCAGCTGTGTCTCCTCTGAACTCACACCAGTCTCCCCTCTCAGACAAAAAGAGCTGACATGAACAAGCGAACAGAGGCATATTGTGTGTTTTTCTGAGGACAAGCTTCTCCACACAGCTTCAGAGAGGCGCTTATCAAAGTGCCGTTGTCCTCTGACGAGCCCAACTAACCTTCACAAGGTCACATTAGACCACATTCACAGACGAGAGGCTCTCTGAGAGATTTCCCTGTCTGGGTGGTTGTTCTGCAGCAGAAAAACAACAACTGGCACCTTTTATGTTTATCCACAGTACTGCAGATTGATTGACTTATTAGTTTGAGTGTCCAGCCCATATGTGTCACAAAAATGAAGAGATAACAATCAATTTCCCTGATAAATGTGTCTTGACTTCAAAAAATATCGCCACGTGATTTTTCATTTGTTGGAGATGTTTTTACATATTACAAGCAAAAACACCTTTAATTATACCTTTCATTATTGAGCAATATTGATGTTCTACGTCATGGTTTTCTTATTTTTCAAACTGAAGTGGAGAACAGGTGCTTCAGTGCGTTTTTATTCACCTGTACAAGAAAAGAATGACATGGAGATGGTCAGGACTCACCTGTGATCCGTCCTATCTTCCCCTCGAACAGAGTCCCCACGAAACCTGCGACATGCGCCCCGAGACTGACCCCGATGAAGTGGAAGGACTCCAGTTTACATCCATGTTTCTGTTGGACCAGACAGTCACATTCTTTTTTAATTTCACTGGACTGAGTTTAGCTTTATACTAAACTGTCTTCTTGTTTTAACAAAATAACTAGATGTATACCTGGAATAACTCTTGGCAATTAGTGATTTATTAAATTAACTGATACAAAAGTGGACTTTTTAGGGCTTTTTACAATACAACTGGCAGTAATAGGCATGTGCATTATTAAAAAACAAGAATCCATTAATTTAACTCTTAATTTAAAATTCCAGACATAATTCAATGTTAAAAACTAATTGATTATAGCAGCAGTTTCCCTGTAAATACCCATTAATTTAAAATATTTAACACAAGTGATCAGTTTAATTTTTTATTATATTTTTATCAAAATATTATAATTGTTATAAATGCAATGTGTAGTTGCTGAACTTGTGGTTGTGATGTTTAACTACTTGTTTATGCTTATTACTGTGTGTTGATATGTTGCACATATGTATTCCTTCTAAATATGTGTTACAGTAAGTCTTTTAATACATATCTGTAATTTCCTTGTGCTTGCATGATGATACTACTGTTTCCTGTAGATATTTTTGTTCACTGGTCAGATCTTGATAAAAACATCTGTTTAAATAAAAGAAAAACTTAACAGGAACTTAATGAGCTTTATCAAAAAAAGTCACTTTACACCACTAGCAATAGAAACAGATGCAGTGTGTCAAAACAAATCAGCCCAAAGGTGTTTGTCTCACGTGCAGCTGGTTGATGAGGACAGAGATCTGCACTGCCACCTCCTTGTAGTTTTCCACCACCAGGTTGTAGGCAAAGGAGGCGCCGTAGACCCAGTCCACCACCAGTACGTTCACGTCCTGCACCCTGAGCAGGGCCTGGGCCAGCTGCTTCACCCAAGACGGCTTGCTGCCCATCGCCCTGCAGGGATGGAGGGAGGAAGCAAGAGGGGAGGATGGAGATAAGGAATTTGTTGGTGCTGAGCTGCTGAGTTCCCTTTAAACCAATGAAGTCAATAATGTCCGCAAAAACAACCAATAAAGAAAACAATCAACAGAAAAACTGACAGCTCATGGTTGGGTATCATCAAACTGGCTGATGTTAATACAACTGGACTAATTACTGCCAATTATTTACTTTTTATTTTTGAACAGCAAACTTATTTCAATTCATGTTTTCATACATTGTGTCACCAAAATATGTTTTCCACAATACAGTCATTGTCTCCCTCCCACACTGTCCTCAAATCACACAATCTTATTTAGCAATGTTAGCATAAAACTAACAATATGCTAGCCTGATTCAACATCAACAGCATTATGTACTGTTGGAAAACAATATACAATATATACAATATAATTTGACAGCACAGTATGCTTAGCAATAAGACTAGTTGGCTATCCAGTCCATGTCATTGTCCCCAATACAATATCAGGAGTCAAAAAGCTAATGTTAAGTATGCTAAATGCTAGCCATAGGCAAAGCCAATGACGTTGCATAACCATGTCAAATGTAATTTTGTCTAACAACAAGACAAACTAGCTAGCTATCCAACCATAACATAACATAACCATAACACTGAATACAATAGAAACATACTACATATAATTTAGCTATATATCAAACAAGATTAGCTAGTTATAGAGCCACGACACTGTCCCCTGATATAATATCAGAGTTTCACGAAATACTGACTAGCAAAACACTAGCACAAAGCTAATGTCACGGTATCACAAAGCTAACATTATGCTAGCAAGATTGTACGTCTACTTAATGATGGTACTATTTAAAGCCAGGGACATTGTATACAGCTAAAACACTAAATGTAATGTGGCTGTTTGTCTAACAACAAGACTAGCTAGCTATCCAACCTCCAACCATGTTAGCCAAATATGGAAATCTTGAAGAGCATAACACTAGCATAACGCTAACATCTAGCACAATTGAAAGTCTAGCTCAAAAACTAGCACAATTGAAAGTCAACACTGAATACTATATGATAAAAATGCTAAATGTAATTTTACAGTATGTTTAACAACATGGCTAGTTAGCTATCTAGCCACTACATTTTCTCCGGATACAATAGTTCAATTAGCATAAAGCTAACGTCACGCTAGCATGATTCAGCATCAATGTAATGCTAGCAATATTCAAAGCTAATGACATGGCCTACATTTAAAGAATGCTAATTGTGAGACTAGCCAGCTGTTGTCGAATCAAAACTTTAATTAACATAATGTGATGTCACCGTAATGCCAAAAAAAACTCAAAGATAATTCACTAGCACAGGGTTCTTCGGGGTCTTTAAGGGTCCTCACCTGTACCCGTGGACAATGACCTTGGTCGGACGGGAGCAGTTAAAGTAAGACGGCTCCTGCTGTGTTTGGGTGAGGGACTCCTGGCTAAAGCTTTGGGCACAGTCCGGGTTGCTCCGGGTCAGCAGCAGGTACTGGACCTGCAGCTTGACCCTCTGCTGCCGGTACTCCATCCAGGTGGTGTTGTTCAGGTCAGCACAGTCCTCAGCCCTCTGACCCTCCTCCAGACCTACAACAGCAAAACACTCAACAGCATGCTGTCTGTGACGCAACAACATGCTAGGTAAAGTACAAAAACACATCACATAATTCAATATAATTAGTCAAGGAGACTGATGCAATATAGTCATATGATATTTTTGGGGAAAAGAGACTTCCAGTAGTCTCATTTGTAATTCAAATATTTATTCTTTTTTTTTTGCATTTATTATTCTTTGTTATGTTTGATGTTTGTTTTATGGGTACCATACCCCCAACCCCTGACCATACATATACTATTTGCACTGTTTTCGTATATATTTTAGGATTTCATATTTTATAATAAATAATCCTGTCTGTATTTCTCTCCTCTGTGCTCTGCTGCACCTATTTCTGTTCTGCATTTTCAACATACTGTATGTTGCTGGTTACCTGATTTACCCTTGTATTTAAGTATCTATTAATATTTATTTATCTATCTATTCATTGATGCAAAATATATGAAATATTATTATTATATGAGTCAAGAAATGAAGAACAAGTGGTAAACAAATGTTCTTAAATGTAATTTATTATGGTTTTAATGTTTTTTTTGTTGATTAGTGAGATCTGGCTTCAGTTTATTTATATGATGCAATGTTAAAACTTGAATTAAACATTAAAGTAATGGACTTAATATCCAGTTTTTATATTTGAAAAATGTGTTTTTGTAGAAAGCCTGTTGATATGATGCACTGTTAAGACTTAAACATATTGAAACGTATGAAGTACGGCACTTAATGCTCTTTATGTCCAGCTCAAACCACAAAAGAGATGAACAGGGATTCTCATTTGTCATACTGAAACTGATTGTTAATCACAAATATGTAAAATCGTATTGTTACATATTGAAAAAAGTGTGTTTGTTTGGAAAGTGCATACATAAGATGTTTTATTTTTATTATCATTATTTCATATTAGAAAACAACATGTTTCTGTAGATTACTTCTAATTTCAGTGTATTTATATGAAACTCTATAAAACTTCTATTAAATATGTACAATACTGTTCTTAATGTGCAGCTGAAATTACAAAAGTCATCCATCTGTACATGTCAGATTTCCCAGGGTATAAGTGTTAAGTTTCACACAGATCATTCCCTTTCTTTGCATACATTTGGACCTATTGCATGAAAAATATTCCTAAAAACAGCGATGCAGAGGACAGAAAGTGCCCGAGCTTCTCCACTTACCCACCACCAGTGACCTGATGCAGACTGTCAGGACACAGAGGAGGATCTCTTTGTGTCCCCGAGGCATTTTTTGTTCAGACTCAGAGGTGAATGGAAGCTTTAGCTGGTGCTTAACGGTGCTGCTCAGCTGCCTCAGCCCAGTGGAGGCAGATCAGCTTTTGTTTTGAAATCCCACCTCAAATACTCAGACTTTAGCTGGCATGAATCCACATGAAGAGTTTCTAACGACGTGTCTTTTCCTGTAAGGCTCCACTTTAAACAGGGACGTCCGTTGACTCAGTCATCACGTCTGTCAGTGGGTGTTTCTGTTTTTTTCTTCCCAGACTGGGTTTTTTAGCACCAGACTGATGAGTGGGTGAAGCTCTCTGCCCGGCGGTGAAGCCGTGACCTCATTGGTGTTCAATGGCTGTTTGTTTCAAAAGGCTGGACTCTGGCCTGCTGGGTAGTGTGTGTGTGTGTGTGTGTGTGTGTGTGTGTGTGTGTGTGTTTGTGAGGTGGGGGTTGTTGTGTCTGTGGGAAATCAATCATTAGCTGATTGATTGTTCCACTTTCAATGCTCTTCTATGTAATCAATGCTGCTAAAAATGGGACGTCCTTTGCTTTGACCACGCTGGCTCTAGTTTTATGGTAATTACACAACATAAATATGTATTTCCTTCCAAGGAAAAAGCCTAATTATATGGTGGGAACCTCCTATAGTCATCTAGTTTTTTCCTTATTTCTCATGCAGACTACCATCTAATTGTAACGCATGAATATAAACCGGTTCTGAATTATATTGACTGTTTCAACCACAGGTGTTTTCCCCAGGACTCGTTCATTTCCTGTTTGCCTTGTCTTGCCATTAAACTAAGAGAGGAAATCATACAGCCTAACCACAGCACCATTATTATTAGTCTTTTATTTAAAATAGTTTTTTTTATTACTTTATATTATATTATAATTTATTTTATTTTAATTTTTATAAATTTAATCTCCATTGCTTTTTTAATACTTTGTTTTTCAATATACAGTTATTGTCTGTTACTATAGATACACATATTTAATATGTTATGCTTAGGTTGTTCTTCATCAACTTATTATTATTATTATTGCTGTTGTTATTTATTTTTTTATTTTATAAATGAGTATTTGTTAAATTTGTTTTTCAATGTACTGTTATATTTTATTATCATATGTACATATTCTACTTTAGGTTACCAAAGTAATTTTCCTTAAGGAAACAATAAAAAGCGTGATTCAAATGAATTAAATAAATAGTGCACGCAGCAGCAGCCTCACCTAGACAGGTAAAAGTTACCTGGAAGTAAAATAAAACTTTACTTTTAACTTTAGTTTTAAATATGTTTTTTCCATGTGCTGTCATGCATAAAAAACTGAATGATGATCTATTATTTAAACAGATTTTTGATCCATATGAGCTTAGTTTCCACTGTAATTAAGAGTTACAAAATAAAATAAGACCAAATATATAAGAAAACAATAAGAGATAGTATTTTTCATAAAATCATACTTTAATACACAACATATTGTCTTACAGTATAGGATCGAGCTATATAATATAAAGCAACATCTAAGCATTTGTTATTAATCTTTAGTGTGTCCTAAATAAAACTAAAATATGATTCCTGGTGGTGAAGTCCACAGAAGCTGAGAACTCCATGGATTTTGATTTTTTTTGCCCTGTCATCTCATGATAACGACTTATTAAGTCATTATCTCTATATAACAAAGACTGTTTTCTTGTGATAATGAATTAATTATTTCATTATTATGATATAACAGAAAGATATATCGAGCACTATTGAATGAATTAATAAATGTTTAATTCCGTTTGTATTGCTAAGTTAACGTTAGCCTACATTTATGTTACGTTAGCTGAAGCAGCCGCACAGATAGGAGTTTGACAGCCTTTCATCTGTTAACTGGTAGCCCCTAAACAAACCCAGTCAAGTAAACAAACTAACGTCAAGTGTAATTTGTAGCTCCAGCTGGTTACAGAAGCCAATCATGGCAGCCCTTGTAGGTTAAAATCAAGACGGACACTTTATTTCTTAATTCTTTATGGCGAGAAAACAATCTCTGCTATATCGAGATAACGACTTAAGAAGTCGTTCTCATGAGATAACAGCACATAAGAAAAATCTAAATCCATGGCCGTTCTCGGCTTCTGTAGACATCAGACGAACAAAATCAAACAAAAATGTGTGTCAAACCTGTTGCTTCAACTAAACTTGTTGTGTTTTTACAGTCGCTGCAGGACAAAGGTGTTTTTTACTCATAAAAACTCAAACACGTCTATCGGACCAACAACTTGAATTATTTAGCTTGTATTCTCTGGCGCTCTTTCGGCAGCTCGGATGCCAGCCATTCAATGGTGCGCTTGCGCGCCTCCTCCCAGGTGTGCCGGGGGGCGTATCCCAGGTCCCTCTTGGCCCTCTGATAGGAGAAGGTGAACGGCGTGTTCAGCATGGTGACGAGCTGCCGTTTGAGCGGCGGCACGATGCGAATGAAGGGCCTCACCATCATGCACAGCACCTCCATCACGAAGCAGAAGGCGTAGAGCACCAGCAGCGGGTACATGAGCTTCTCCTGGATGCTGAAGCCCAGCGGTGACATCACAACGTAGTTGAAGTCGGAATAACTCACGTGAGGTGTGTCATCGGACACGAAGAAGAACTTTCCCCCGATGGCTTTTCTCTTTTGTGGATCTTTGAGGCTGCGGGCCGCTTGGAGGTGGGCGACCGCCACGTTGCCCACATACACGGGATTCACCAGGGCCTCCGGCCGGGACATGCGGTACAGGACGTTGTTGTTTTGTATGCCGTCAGCCATGTGGCCCAGCAGGAAGCGAGAGCCCTCGCCGTAGATGAACATGGGTCTGAGGGCGCAGGTGGCCATGCGGCCGCCGTTCGGCAGCAGCTCGCCGTGGGTCTGCAGCGTCCTCTGCTCAGCCTCCTTCTTGGTAGTGCTGTAGGCGAACTTCAGAGCGCAGTCGTACGGCGTGTCCTCGTCGCCGTTGATCACCGCTTCGCCTCGAGCGTTGGGGCCCATCACCTCGATGGTGCTGGTGTAGATGAAAGACGCCACGTTCTCCTGGATACAAGCCTCCAGAAGCAGCTGCGTTCCTGCAGAGCAAAGAGCAGTTCATACACAACAAATCAATAAAATACCCCTAGAAGCATTTAATTCAGATATAAAATTATATAACAATAGACTTTTAGACTATTTTTGTATCAGAAAACATGCTTTATTATGAAATATTAGCTTATTTGAGACATTCTAGATCTGGAAAAGGCTAATGTTAAGGTATGTCAGCTAGATGCTAGTAATAGGCAAAGCCAGTGACTTTGTAGAAACATGCAAAATGTAATTTTGACAAAAAAAAAAAAAAAAAAAGATCTTTCCTGATAATCCTCACGTTTGGAAGTTTTAATCAGGTCCAAAAGTAAAAGTGCAGAAGTAATAAATGTTTGAATTAGAGTGTAAATGCCACCCACAGAGCATAATTGCCTCATACAGTCATGCATTTGGTTGTCACAGCATCCAAATTGTCACTTTATTACATTTTGTCACGTTAAAATGAGCACGAAACTCCTGCTTAGGTTCAAGCAACAAACAACTTAGGCTGATGAAAAAAAAACAACATTCTTGGGCTTAAAAGTGCCATGTTTGCTAAATGAAAATTAAACTTGAACAGCAGTCTTCTGCATAAAAGCCTTGTGTTTGTTTGTGTTTAAACATAATTTTTGGTTCAGGAGCATCAATATTCGACGTGTCCTGAGGTTTGCAGAAACCTACAATGTCGACCTTTTTTCCAGCGACTGAGTTTCCTGAAGGAACCTGAAGCTGAAACATGAGTTTGCATCAGTTGAAAGCAGCTGAAGTTTGAATTCTTCCTGTGAAGCCCAAGAGTAGAAGTCTTTAAGTAGAAGTCTTGGGAAACAGCAGTGAGCTGAAGTGTGAAAGCAGCTGAAGTGTCATTTAAATCAGTTGGAGCTGAAACATTTTATTCTTCAAAGCTCTGCTTCATCTTTATGCATCAAAGCACCGTCGTACCTTTGACATTGACGCTGTAAATCTCGCCGTACTCCACCGAGTCCATGACGTCGATAATGGAAGCGATGTGGAAGACGATCGTCGCTCCTCGACAGCTTTTCTTCAGGAACTCTGCGTCTCTGATGTCGCCCTCGTAGACGCTCAACAAGGTGTCACCTCTACAGCCTGAAACACAGCAGATCAACAGGATGGAAACTCAACTATCTGGTACTTAAAATATCCATCATTTTCTTGTGCCTTTTATCTTTTAACAACTGTGCCTCATGAAGGACATTTTTAATTTTAAATCATTCAATAATTTTAGCTGTGTTCATGCATGTATACATGAATAATTCTATAATAAACTTGCCAAACTACAGACACTGAAAAAATATTAAACAAATAAAGAAATAGAATTAAACAAATTACATAATATTTTCAATAAATATAATAAATACATCTATTATATACTAGACAAATAATCAATTTAATTATTTTTTTATTTATTTTTTTACATCTCAGTAAGTGTTTCCTGGTTTAATTAATTTTAGCTAAATATAAAACAAATCAAACTACTGGATTATCAGTGTTGTTAGTTTCCACTTGTTAAAGTCACTTGTGTTTTATTGTTGGTTTAGTTTTCCAGAGCCAAACGGCAGCACATACAGATTCATTAATAATGCGAGTCTGTAATATGAACTGCAGAGCTCAGTTTGTGTTTTACCCTCCAGACTCTGCAGAAGATGTGGCTCTATTTGTTTGTCCAGTAGTCGGATCTCGGACGTGTCCTCGTCCTCCAGCAGCAGCTTCACCAGCCTCTTTCCCACAAATCCTGCAGCTCCAGTCACCACACACACTTCACCTTTCAGAGACATCGCCAGCCAATTCTTTATATCAGGACAAAATAAAAAGTCTCTTCTGGTGAAACCTCTCCAAGACGCCTCTCTAACAGAAAAAAACTGGATGTTTCTGGTTCTGTTTGTGGGAGAACGGTGGCACCTTCTGCCCCTGCAGCCTCAGCCCATTCACTATTTGTGAACCCGAAAACTTAACCAGAAAAAAAAAAAAGCAAATGATTTGCTCTGAAGCGATGTGAAAAGAGGGGAGGGCTCTGCAGCTTCAGCGAGACAAAACTGGAGGCTGGGCCATTTTATATGCCAAGGACACTCACTGTTTGGGAAGTTTGATCTTCTGTTTAAAAAAAACTCTTCATGTGACCAAGAGAAAACATGATACACTGTCTACAAAACGAATTATTACCCCAAATCAAACTAAACGCGCCATTACATCTAAATGTCCTGCAATCAGTTTCTTACTTTTAGTGTTCTTCATCAAGTAAATCTATACCAACACATCTTAGAATATATTGAGACAAAATATGATGAGATGAGATGAGACAAAACAAAATATGATGAGATGAGATGAGACAAAACAAAATATGATGAGATGAGATGGGACAAAACAAAATATGATGAGATGAGATGAGATGAGACAAAACAAAATATGATGAGATGAGATGAGGTGAGACAAAACAAAATATGATGAGATGAGATGAGATGAGTGGAGATGAGACAAAACAAAATATGATGAGATGAGACAAAACAAAATATGATGAGATGAGATGAGGTGAGACAAAACAAAATATGATGAGATGAGACAAAACAAAATATGATGAGATGAGATGAGATGAGACAAAACAAAATATGATGAGATGAGATGAGATGAGACAAAACAAAATATGATGAGATGAGACAAAACAAAATATGATGAGATGAGGTGAGATGAGACAAAACAAAATATGATGAGATGAGATGAGACAAAACAAAATATGATGAGATGAGATGAGATGAGACAAAACAAAATATGATGAGATGAGATGAGACAAAACAAAATATGATGAGATGAGGTGAGATGAGACAAAACAAAATATGATGAGATGAGATGAGACAAAACAAAATATGATGAGATGAGATGAGGTGAGATGAGACAAAACAAAATATGATGAGATGAGATGAGATGAGTGGAGATGAGACAAAACAAAATATGATGCGATGAGACAAAACAAGATGAGGTAAGATGGGACAAACAAGACGAGATGAGATGAGATGAGACATGATGAGATGAGACAAAACAAAATTAGATGAGATGAGACATGATGAGATGAGATGAGACAAAACAAGACAAGATGAGATGAGATGAGACAAAACAAAATTAGATGAGATGAGACATGACGAGATGAGATGAGACATGATGAGACAAGACGAGATCAGATGAGACAAAACAAGACGAGATAAGACAAAACAAGACGATGTATGAGACGAGATGAGACGAGACAAAACAAGACAAGATGAGATGAGATGAGACAAAACAAAATTAGATGAGATGAGACATGACGAGATGAGATGAGACAAAACAAGACGAGATCAGATGAGACAAAACAAGACGAGGTATGAGACGAGATGAGACGAGACAAAATTAGATGAGATGAGACATGATGAGATGAGACAAAACAAGACGAGATCAGATGAGACAAAACAAGACGAGGTATGAGACGAGATGAGACGAGACAAAACAAGACGAGGTATGAGACGAGATGAGACGAGACAAAATTAAATGAGATGAGACATGACGAGATGAGATGAGACAAAACAAGACGAGATGAGACGAGACAAAACAAGACGAGGTATGATGAGATGAGATGAGAACCATTAAAATGTATACGGTCTTCAGTTCAGTACTAGCTCCACCCTCTCATGTCACTTCCGTTTGCAAGAAACCAAGATGGCGACGGCCAAAATGCTAAACTAATGGCTTCAAAACTTTAGTCCATAAACCAATGACGTGACGTGATCTTGACTACGTCCTGTACCACCCGTCTACTCACCTGTTCTGCAGTCACCTGACCTTCATCGCCCTCCTCCTCCTCCTGCATCTCATTCCTTCATCAGCCATCTCAGATCCTTTTTGGTCTAGAACATTTCAGTGGGAACAGCATGGGTAGGCACATACTTCTTACTTAAACAGCTTCAGTTTCTGAATATGAGAAGGAGTAGGTTTGTTTCAGTCCCAACTGTCTTCTATTTGAAGCTTTATGTGACATTACTGATTCCTTTGAAAACTTCAAACCCTTGTCTTTGCCAAAAGGAGATATCCGATCATTGCTGCTGCTCTGTTTGGGAACACTTTAACGAGCTGGATCTTTAAAAGGAAAGATGAGCAGATCTGGACGAGGAAGGTTCAAGGCTGGATCAGCCAAATAAAACAAGATTCAACATTTCAAGGTGACATCCGTCGGCCAGATGTCTAAATATGTTTAGCCTCTGGCTGTGACGGATTCTGCTTAGTCATGGTTTGCTCAGTAAATGGTTTGCTGCGTCATGTGCTGCAGGGTTTCACTGCTGTGGTCGGAAACGTCCAGAATAATGTTTCCCACACTTCGAGCAGAAGCTGAACGTTGAGCTTCTCTTCTAGATGAGTTGTGTGACATCAGTACATGGTTAAAATACTCGTTGGTTCATCCTCAGTCTGCTGCTCAGTGTTAGTCCTTGGCGTAGCGGTCAGTATGACTGCTGTCTTATCTGGAAGCTGAAGGACGGCGGCTCAAGGACAGTTTCAACGTCATTCATTCACATCAGACTCACCAAAGAGTCTGTGTGTGTTCATGTGACAGTTCAATAAGTACATTACATGAAAACCTGCACTTTTACAGAGAGTCTACTTGTATATTTGGAACAAACTGTGACAAAATATGATAATGAATATTTAATATAAAATGTAATATCTGCAGGATCATTAGAATAAATCAGCCTTGGTTTCAGATCTACTTGCAAAGGTGCACCATTTACTGTCATTTGTCTAATTTCTAATTTGCACTGTTTTTATTTTATTTAAATATGTGTACATATATATATATATATATATATATATATATATATATATATATATATATATATATATAAATAATTGGATTTCATTTAATTTGTCATGAAAAATATGTTTTCTTTTTTCTGTAAATATGTAAATATTGTAAATACTGTAAATATTTATAATTACTAATGACATTATATTATTTCAATATAGTTTTTTTTATTGTTTTTCTCACTAACAAATTGATTTTCCCAATAAAAAAATATTCTATTCTATTCTGTTCTGTTCTTAAAGAGACAGGCGCTAAAATGGGGCGTTGCAGAAAGAGGGTGAATACAGGTCATCACCATTTTTATTATTTTTGTGCTTTCTGTCTAGCATCAATTTCCACTCCAGTCTTTTCAAAATAAACTTCAGCCTTCAAAGGAAACAATTTGGCTGGATTTAGCATATAAAACCACTTATATAGATTAAGGTAAAGAAGATTAAGTTAGTGGAGGGGGCGTAACTTATGTATGGAAGCTCTGCAACAATAACTACTTATGTAGGTTTAGGAAAAGCTCAACACTGGAAGTTAAAAATAAACATTAACCTCTGGCTTCTCACGAGACCAGCAGCCTCTTCAGTCCAGCATTTTTGACTCTACCTGATTTTATCAACATTATCCTCACTTCTACATCAGTTTTTGCACTACTGCTATATATTTTCAAACATACACGACAAGTATAATGTTTATATTTCAATTATATCTTAATTTTAAGCCCAGCAATGCAACAAAATTTAATTCTATGATGATAAACTCTAAGTCTGTACAGGTATAATCAGAAAATAGTTTATAAAATAAACGTAAAATAATGTGGGTTTTTTTTTTTACATTAAAGCATGTAAACATTTTTTGCTGAAACCCAAAGTACAAGTTTTTTCTTTAATTTGCTCCTGCAGGTTTTCTTCTTGTCAGACATGAGGCTCATAATCAGCACTTAATTTTCAGCTTTTTATGAAAACAAGTTTTCCTGCTAGTTACTCACTAAATTAACAGAGGGAATTTCCAATTCAAGCTAAATCTACATCATAAGATCATCGACATCTTACGACTCAACTCCTCGTCTGATGATACGTCACAGAGTTTGTCGGCGGGATCAAGTCATCGTTTATGTGGTTATTAGACAGTGATGAACAGATTAAGTGACGCTAGATTCATCAGCTTCAGTCACATCGTTTCCACAAGCTGTTCACTTTATTTCAGAGGTCAGTCTGATCGCTGTCAGTCATGTGAAACAGTTTGAGAGGAACGGAAGGTTTGACCTTTCGTTAAAGACGTTTCTCTTTACATGCTGAGAGAAAGCAGAGCAAAGACAGGAAATAAAGAAAGAGCGGCGGTGAGCTGATGGTAGGTAGCTCACCACACAGAGAGACGTCACTGCTTCCTGTCCTGTTTTGCAGGTGGATGTCGTCGATCCACAGAAACCCTCAGCTCTTGGCAGAGTGCAGCGGACCCTCCTGTATCTGCGCCTCATCCACCGAACCCTCCGGCAGGTGAACCGTCATCGTGCACGCTCGAATCCCCCCCAGAGGCTCCAGGACGTTGAACACCCGGTCCCAAGCGTCCCTCTCTGGGTCGTACCGCTGCACAATGTCCACCATGCACCTGCTGTTCCAGGAGTACCCCCCCACCACGTAGATCTGCCCGTTGAACACCGTAATGCCGACGTCGCTCTGGCCCCACAACATCGGCGCCACCACCGTCCACTGGTCTGTCTCTGGGCTGTAGTACTCACAGCCCAGGACGTCATCGTAGTCGCTGCTGCCTCTGAAGTGGTTCCCCCCCATGACGTAGAGCCGATCCCCCACGGTGCACATGCAGTGCAGGCCCCGGAGCTCCGTCATGTCGGCCCTGCGGCTCCAGGCGTCGGCGGTGGGGTCGTAACACCAGAGCTCCTTCTGGAAGGTGTCACGAGTGATGCCACCTGACGAAGAGAGTCCAAGACAAGTTAGAAATGATCCTCCATGACAGATCTGATGGGGTTTTATTAACTCTTTGAGTGCCAAAGACGTATTTCGACATCATTTAAAAACCAACGCTTGAGTGCCATTGATGTAATAATACGTCAAAGTGTTTTTTCAACATCTGGCACAAGAGGGCGCTCTCACACTCACACAGCCTGTGAGTAATGTTGGGGCTTCTGGGATTTGTAATAAGGACATAAAGAGACGGTATACACCACAGAGATCAAAACAGGAAGTGGAGACGATTGAGATTAGAGAGCAAAACAAACAGAATCTGGAGAAAAAGTGGTGATTTTGGTGAAAGTGTCCTCTACTCTACCTCTGATAAAACAAGAATGAAATGGAATGGAATTTTTTTTCATGATGAAAATAGAGAGTCCCTTCTTTCATCATGAAAGTCATAGTACAAAATATTCTGTGGGTCTAGAAACATGACACTTTCAGTTTTATAAAACAGCTGGCACTCAATGAGTTTAAATAAAATACAGACGCTGCAGTCAGAAAACACCTTAGATCTTTGAGATGATTTTAGTATTTTCATTTCTGAGTACAAGACGTTTAGATGGGTCACAGTATTTGAAACCTGATTCATAAGAAAATATACATGGAAATCTCACTTTTTTACAACACAGGGCCTTTAAATAAACGCTCTGAGAGGACTTCAGCTTGTGGTGCTGTGACAGGAAAAGGAACTTTAGGACATTTTTAGTTCCAGTTGTCCTCCCTGAAAGATCATGTTAGGGCTTTATTGTGGAAAGGTAGATGCTGCAGTCAGGAGGAAACACAATTTAGATCTTTGAGATGACTTTTATTTTTACACCGTGCTTACTTAAATAAAATATCTGAGGACTTCTTCCATTTCAAAGTAATAAAACTACATTTGAACCCACAAAAAACTCTGTTCTCAGGTATTTCCCCTGGTCAGACATTGAAAACAGATGTGACCAACACACTTCCATTCACAATGTTTTTCCTTTAATTTCAACTAACAGTGATTGTGATTCATTTAAAAGGTGTCTTCTGACACCGTCCTCTCTCTCTCCAAATGAACTAGAGAGAAGAAAACGGGCTTCAATGTGCATATTAGAGAATTTTCTTTTTTTTTTTGCGCTGAATGCAGCAACATTTGAATGCATTCACTTGTTTTTGCAGAAAGTTGCTTTTGCTGTGTGCCCAAAATAAAAAAGCATCCTCTTGCAGGTGTTCTGAGGCTCTAAAATACTGAATAGGTTGCTTCAGGTGTCCCATCTTTGCTTTTCTGTTCAGCACATCTCCTTATATTTTACCTTTCAAGAGCTGTGGACGACCCCCCATGATCCAGGCGTGGGTTAAATTATTTGATGAGCTAAATGTTAATTTTCTACTTGGTGTTTGACTTAACTATCTTTTATTTCCTTTATATGGAGTCTCAATGATCAGCACCTCGACCACAGGTCTTGCCGTGTTTCCTGCTTCTCCATCATACCTGTAAAACTTAAAGTCGCTGCCTCTCAACGTGAGCTTCCTGTCCAAGGTTGCTAAGAAACCTGCGTGACATCAGCGGCTCATGAGAGTCTGAACAGGAAGTGGTTTCAGATGGGCCATCTGTGCGAGCTCTGACAATAATTCATTGTTACCAATGCCTGCAAAAAACAGCTCCACATGTTGATTTGGACTCGACTGTGATGGTGACGTTGTTGTTTTGCAGCATAAAGTTCTATTGTTTATTTATTTATGAGCTGCAGAGGGTTTGAGACTTTTTAAAAGCACTAAAATAATCTTTTTTTTTTGATCGTCAGCAGCTCCGCTATCGATTCGTTTACCTCCGTTTACATCGCTGCAGGAAGATTTCACCCAGCTGCTCGTGGTGTTCGTGACGTCGGTTTGGTTCTGCTTCGCATTTGGCCTGCAGAGTCAGACCTCCACACCAGATCCTCTTGTGTTTGTTTGATGGGAAATTCTGCTTTTAATCATCAGTTTGAATCTATGGCCTACCATCACAACCTTGTTGTATTGTTGTCTGCAGCAGTATATGATGACAATAAAGATCTTGAATCTTGAATTTGGGGAACCCTACCTGTCACTCAAACAGCCCTAGCCTCCATTATGCCAAACTTTACGCCTTAATATATTTTAAACAGGTGAGTCATAGACAAATTTATCCTTGTTAGGTCGTCATGAACGAGGAAATAAGCCTTTGAGATTAAAACCAGGCTGCACATTTCTCAGACTCAGAGTAAGTGCTGCAGTTTTTGGTTCACTTTATGTTGGCTTCATTTCCAAAATTCTGTATTTTGCATCAGGAGACACTTTATAATCATGTGACTGTTTCTTTTTTCCTCGATCGACCTGATTGCGTCATTACAAGACCGTCCTCTCCACCAGATAATTAACCAAAACCTGTCAAGTGACCTTTTTCGTCGATCCTCTCGTTGTGAAAAAAAAGTTGTTTTAGAACATTACGGCCCGCTATGAGCGCTCCCTTTTTACCACAAACGTTTCAGAAACTGCAGCCGTGACTGAGATGTTTCTACCCGACCGCACAGTTCCAGACGTTCAGCCACGGAGACGGCAGAACGGCATGAGTCACCATGAAAGAGTCAAACACGCAGTTTAGTTTAGGAAGACACTGAGATGATGAACTTCCTTTAAACGTATCAACTAACATCTGAAATGACACCACTAGCTCTCAGCGCTGTGTCACATTAAAGATTTCAGATTTAGGACTGAATGAGATAAAGCTCTTTATTTTATTTTAAGCTAATTTAAAAGTGTTTATGCTCATGTGATCAGTAAGAAAAAAAGTGTTTCGATGCACAATTAATAATTTCCTTTCAGCAATGAACGCAGAGCGGTAAATCAAAGTGTAAAAATAGATAAAAGATAAACGATAAATGACTTCTAGATGTCACATTTAACCTCTTACTTAGCAGCTTACAATGTTTTTGTATGTTGTTATATCACTTATATTGTTGGTTTTTGCACTACTCTGCTCTGTATATACTTTTTAAGATAAGATAAGATAAGATGGTGCAACAGCGTAAGTTGCTGTTTTTATTTAAATATTTATAAATTACGATGGAGTATTAGGGCCAAATTAGAATAAAGTCATCATTTATGAGAAAAAAGTCCTTATTTATGAGAATCAAGTTGTAATTGTAGTCCAGCACCAAGGGCGCACTGTTTAGTAAAAATATGATTGTAGCTCATCATGTGCATCACCAACACTGCATCGTTTGCAGCTTTACATCATACTGTATTTGACTTATTGATCCAAGAAGTTGGAATCTACCCATATCTTTCTAACGTCACCGAAGATTTTAACTCCTCCTCTACAACAACACGTTACAATGTTACGACTTTATTTTCATAAAATTACTTTTATCTCGTAAATTTCTGACTTTTTTCTCGTAAATAATGATGTTATTGTCAAAGTCTGACATTTGTTTTCTCAACGTAGCCCTAATACGCCGTCGTAAAAAAATAAATATTTTAAATATTTTTATTTGAAATTATGGCACCTGTTGTGAAAAAAAAATGTCCTTCGTGATGAAAGTTTTTTTCAAATCCAGTTCATAAAGGACACTTTGAGCTCACCTGAGATGTACATGAGGCCTCCGTGAACCGTCCCGGCGTGTCCATAGTGAGGCTCCACCATGTTGGTCACAAACGCCCACTCGTTTTTCTTCAGGTCGTAGCACTCCACCGTGTCTGGGTGACATCACAGAAGCGTTATTTAGGCGCTGACGTTCATCAGACACAAAGCTAAAGCTCAGCTCACCGATCTCTCCTGAGGCGTTCCTTCCTCCCACTGCGAACAGTTTCCCCTTCAGAGTGCTCAGGTGGAAGAAGGTCCTCTTCTCGTTGAGGGAAGCGATCTGAAGCCACTTGTCGAAGCGTGGGTCGTAGCGGTAGGCGCTGTCAATGGCCGTTTTCCCCTTGGTGTCGTAAGTGCTCTGGCCTGAGACACCAACAAGAATCACAAAGAATCAACAATAATTCAGTCCTAAATACTAGCCCTGGTCATGGGTTTATGAGCTCCAATATGGGGGACCTGTTTCTATAGGGCTCTTATTCCATGGACCATGATCATAGACTGAATTTTGTATGCATTTTTAGGCGACCAAAATGATTATAATTATTCTGGTGAAGTGAAAAGACACTGAAAGGGTTAAAGCTCTCCCACCTGTCAATCATGAGGTAGCCCTGCCCTAAATCCTCCCCTGCTTTAAGGTCTGTTTGACTCTAAATGGGACCACAGAACACGAAAAGAACATCATGCTGTACTGCAGAAGACTTTAAACTAGATACTGAGACTATAAACTCATGTTTACAATGTTTACTGAGGAGCAGTTGCATCATTTTCTATTAGACTGATATAGAACCAAAGGAGTCGCCCCCTGCTGGCTGATAGACAGAAAGCAGCTTTAAAAAGACTTTAAAAAACTGCCTTCCCTTTTCAGAATCAGAAGTTCCCCACAGACTAACACTTCCTCTAGTTGGTGTAAATTTGTTAAATGAACCTTGACTTGTTCTGACCTCCAACAATGAAGAGGAAGCCGCCCAGAAGAGCCACGCCATGCTGGTAACGGGGAACCTCCATGGGCTTCAGCGCCCTCCAGTGGCCGGTCTTTTCGTCGTAAAGCCTCAGCTCCCGGCTCACCACCAGCTGCTGCCGCATCACGCCGCCCAGCACTAGGATGTGGGTGTCGTCCGAGCGTATCTGCGTCCGCTCAGTCTGCAGCGCCGGCTGCATGAAGGGCATCATCTGGTAGTTGCTGGCCTCCAGCAGCAGGTTCACGCAGGCCGTGTCTGAGCGCATCATGGAGTCGCCTCCCTCCCCGTCCTCCTGGGAGATCTGGATCAGCTCGCTGGGGCTCATCAGCGGGAAGCGAATGTGGCGCATCAAGGCGTAGACGGAGGAGCGGTGGCTCGGGGCGTTGTGGTCCAGCCAGCCTCTGGCGATGTGGTAGAGCTCCATCTCAGAGAAACCCTTCAGGGAGTTGCTGGCCAGAGCGTTGGCCATGGTGGTTTCAGAGAGCTGTAGGTAGCGTCCGCACTCCACCAACGCCAACAGGTTCTGGCTCACAAACTCACCTGGATGGATTCACAAATTCATCTCTTTTTTAGTGCACTACATTTTGAAGCAAATCACAGCCTGAGATGATCTCAGTGATCTCATTTATCTTCTCTGTTTTCAGATGAATTTGCAAAATTGAGCTACAATAAAAAGCTTTACTTTGAAACTATCTGGTGTCTGTCCTCATTTTATTACAATAAGAAGCTTTACTTTGAAACTATCTGGTGTCTGTCCTCATTTTATTACAATAAGGAGCTTTACTTTGAAACTATCTGGTGTCTGTCCTCATTTTATCACAATAAGGAGCTTTACTTTGAAACTATCTGGTGTCTGTCCTCCTTTTATTACAATAAGGAGCTTTAGTTTGAAATTACTTGATGTCTGTCCAACATTTATTGCAATAAGGAGATTTATTTTGAAATTACCTCATGTCTGTCCAACATTTATTACAATAAGGAGCTTTATTTTGAAACTATCTGGTGTCTGTCCTCATTTTATCACAATAAGGAGCTTTACTTTGAAACTATCTGGTGTCTGTCCAACATTTATTACAATAAGGAGATTTATTTTGAAATTACCTCATGTCTGTCCAACATTTATTACAATAAGGAGCTTTATTTTGAAATTATCTGGTGTCTGTCCTCCTTTTTTTTAGAAATAAGGAGGCATTACACCCTTTTCTTGTCTCCTCCCATCATAAATGTTAATTTTGCATGTTGGTTTTGTTGTTTTATTCTGAGGTAACCCTATCCCTTCCTCTTCCAGATCACTTTACTTCCTGCTCTTGTGATCGTCTGACCCCTCTTTGACTGTTTCCACCTGTGAATCACTTCCTCAGGTATAAATGATCTTGTCTCTCCTCGTCTTGTCCTGAATCGGACCCTTTGTCAGTCGATTTTGGCCCTCGGTCCTCATGTTTGACACCCCTACTTAATGCTCGTCACACTTTCTCCTCAGCTAAGCACTAATACAGATATAAGAGAGCTTTTGTTGGATCAGTTTCATGAATACTCGCCTATATTGAGCTGAACGTCCTCCAGGAGAAGGTCGGTGGCGATGCGCTCCACCTCCACACAGTTATCAGTGGTGATCTGATGACGAGCAACAGCACAGGAAGAGGAGGAATTAAAGCACCACGACCTGGCTGCTTCATGAGTTTATGCAATGAGGTGACTCGTCCCACCTCGCTGCTCAGGAGCTCATTACAGAAGCTCAGCACGGGCATGACTTGCAGGAAGTTGGCTGCCTCCAGCGTGTCCTGAAGGTTTCCCATGTTCAGGCGGACCTTGGATGTGTAAATGAAGTCTATGATGTTCTTTAGACCCGCCTTGGTGACGCCATGCAGCTTGATCTCTCTCATCTGCTGCTCCCTCATGCCTCCTGGACAAGGACGAAGCACAAAGAAAGCGGTTAAATCAGAAGATCCCTCCTGTGCACCATCAGCAAGATGCAAGGACAAAGACGACGCCGTTAAACCCTCCACTCGGATGTCAAACAGGACGTGGATGATTAAAGGACAGCAGTCGAGCCTCCTTGTTCCTTTCTTTTTGTGTTTTTTATCTAAAGTTTATTTTTCTTGAACTTTCCTGATACCTCACCAGTGAACATGGCCTTGAAGTAGTCGCTGGATGAAGCCATGATAACCCTGTGGACCTGGAAAGTGTCCTCGCTGTCCCCAGGGACCAGGACCACATCACAGAGAGTCTCATCTGCCCGAAAAGCATCAAAGCCCTGCAGGAAAAACAAACCTTGAAAGGCATGTTGACATCGGTCAGGACATTTCTGAGGACATCTTTAGGGCCTTGAATGCTTCGATTTTTCTCTCACAATGCCATGAAAACAACGAAAATCTTAATTTTGTTGAAGTAAATGAAACTTTATCAAAACAATAACAATAAATTTATCCAGTTGTGTGTGTCACAAACACATTTTCCCTATTTAACACAGTTTGGTAGTTTCGGATAAATAAGAGTTTTTACATAGTTCAATATTTTTTTCTTTGCTTTTAGATGCTAAAAACAGTAATCAGGAGGAGGACTCTTTCTGCTTTCAGCTGGTGAAAAAATGATTTTTAAAGACGTTTATAAGCTTAAGTTTAGTAGAAGAATAAAATAAAATAAAATAGAATATTAAAAGAAGAAAATGTCTGTTTAGGCAAGAAAAATGGACTATAATTGAGTTAACTGTGGTACTAAAACAAAATAAATAAAATTTAAATAAAATAAAATAAAAAAATAAATTAAATTAAATTAACATAAAAAGCTACTTCACTGTGTTAAAAGAAAGAGGCCCAATCCACTTTAAACTGATCAAGGTGACGGGGGTCCTCACACTAATAAATAATGCAGAAAAACAGTTAATTTCTTCCATATTTGTGTCTGACTTGTTGTTAAAACGTGACAAACCTTCAGCACAGCTGCTCCGTGGTCTGTGCTGCTGAACACTCTGGACAGAGGCCGGGGAGGGAGTTTGGGTTTTGTGGCTTTGTCTGGTCGTTTAGGAGGCGTTTCTGTGGGTGGAGGAAGAGGAGCTGGAGCTGGAGGAGGTGCAGGAGGAGGTGGAGAGGGCCGCTCGTCTGGTAAACCCAAAAGGACATTACAGACAGACATCATATATTATATACACACATCTATACAAATATATATGAGGAGAGTTGTGTCAGATAATAAAATATAAATAAACATGAGAGCAGTTACTAAAATACAAAGTGATTTTGTAAACTAAACATATGATCTTAACACAAAATAAAAATAATACCTCAAACTGAGGAGGAAACAACCAACCTGTGGACTTCCTCAACGGCTGAAAGATACGACTTTTTAACCGGCTTTTGAAATTAAAAGTTATTTTCTTAACATAAGCTTGATCTATTTTGGAAAATCAAAAAAAAAATAGGAAGATGTTTTATGATTTCTTGGAGCACAGTTAGAAACAACATAAATGATTGAATGCACATAACATAAAGATAAGCCTTCATTAATCCCCAGTAAAAAAGAAAAAATATATAAGAGATATTTAAGAGCAGCAACAGTGGCACAATGAAATATCAAAAAAAATATACATAATTAAATAACAATAAACTAATAATAATAATAATAACAATAACAACAATTCCATTTAATTAAACAAAATAAAACAAATAAAAACAAAATAAAATATTAATACATTAAAAAGAAATAAAATGAAGTAAAAATATGAATAAACAACATATTATATATTATCAAATCAAATAAAAGTGTATATGACATTAAAAAATAATGATATTTGGGCTGTTTTTGTTCTGCTGAAGTCATGTATGTGCTGTATCATTATTATTATTATTATTATTATTATTTATTAGTAGTAGTAGTATTCTTATTATTATTTATTCTTATTATTATTATTAAGCCATGATAAATGGTATAAAAAAGTTGCCTTTTGGATCCTGAATCTGGTCTGTTTGCTCTAAACACTTTAGACTCAAACCGTGACACACTCACCTGGCTGGAGGTGAACAGGTGGAGCAGGAAGTCTCTCTGGCTGAGCTGGAGGTCTCGGAGGATCCCTGGACTGATGCCGACTGCCCAGACGGGACAACCGACGGCTCAGCCTCGCCGCCCCGCTGTCCTCACCACTTCCTCTGCAGAGGAAGAGGAGGAGGAAGAGGAAGTAAGTTGGCTTCACTGCACCATTTGGCATCCCCAACTCTAAACTCTCCTTGCAGTGCAGCATGATTTAGCTCAGAGGATTTTGATTATAAACACACCATACTTCCTCTTAATCATCACATGGTCCATATCCCAAATTTAACCGTCCGACCACCAAGTGAAGCTTTTTGGAGTTTCCTGTCTGAATGAAACCCTGCAGCTTATTAGAAAAACAATCCTCTGCTTTGTTTTGTGTCGTGTGATGTGAAAAAGAGGAACCGGTCGACCACTTTAATCTGTTTCCTGTCAAACTACCTTCATACAGAAACACCGAGTAAAATAAAGGAAATACTGTAAGAAAAAAGAAATGCATCCATCAGTATTCATTCTGTTTAATCATAAAACTCACAGAAAAAAAATGATTAATTTCCTCTTATTTTGAAGGTCTTGTATTGCACAGAACACAACAGGAAAACAACTAAATATTTATTTTTTGAAGTTTTTCAGCTGTGGTTACACAATTTAAAGCTCATGTGCAGACTAATTGCTTAATTATTAATTAATTATATATACTTAATTATATATTTTATTTTTATTACATTTTCAAATTTTTTTAACTGTATTTTCTTAACTATTCTATAACACAGTGTTAAACATGCTGTACAGCAGGACTATAAATTATGTTCATACCCCATTTGATTGACCTCTTGTGGTTGGAGACGCTGGTCGTTACGCTGGTGAGACTTCCTGTGTGGAGACAAAATAAAAGCTTCAGCGGACAGAAGCTACAGGACAGTTTGACCCCAGAAGACAAAGTTCATCTACACTGTAACACAAAAATATTTCTACTAGGTGGTAATTTAGTCTGTTGGGCCTCAGATACAAACTTTAAAAAGTTTATGTTAAATAACACTATATAATTACACTAAAAACAAGTGAAATTATCTGTCCATGCAGTGAGATCATTTCTTGATTTAAGATTATCGTGTAAAGTTGAACACTTTTCACAAAAGGAAATAACTCTTACAAAAAGATAAATTATCTAACATGTCTAAATCTATTTTTTTTTATCTTGATAATGACCAAATAATCTGCAATGTGGAGTTGATTTTTTGTTGGCTGTGACAAAAAAAAATACCAAAACTCTTCTGTATGCACCATAATTATCTTCAAGATACCATTTTTCTTATTATTTTATACCTTGGATTCTCATTTTGCTTTATATGAGGGATTATAGTTGTTGACATCTAACATCTAAGTGTTCATTTATTTTGGTATACGTCTGGTCATTAGGGTCAGGTTTTACTGTTTGTACGATTAATTTAACATGTACTTGTATTCTGTGACACCTACTGCCTCCCATACATTATTAATTAAGATGAAGGACTGTGACTATTTTCATGAGGTATTAAAGTGAAGCTCTTAATTAATGTTTTACTGAAATTAACTCAAAATTATATCAGTTTATTTCATCTTGTTTACGTTCAGCTCCCTGTAAATTAGTCTGTTCAAATCCATCGCCTGTGTAAATCATCCAGGTCTGACTAATTGATCAGTTGATTTAATTGACAGTTCTGAGTTCCATCAAAGCTCCACTTAAATCTTTAAATCTGGTTTTTACCAGCAATGTGCTCAGAAGTTTATTGGAAAGAAATCATTCAATATGAAAAAAGGCATGAAAAATATCCAATAAATTAGGTTGACAGACACCAAAATGACTGGCTAGTCAACTAGTCAACCTAAAAAGCTGATAATGATTGAAGTATTACAATAAAGAGATAATAAAAAAGCAGAATTATTGAACTGAAAGGCATCTCTGCAGCTTGAAAGTACCTTCCTGTATGCAGCTGAGTACACACACTCTGTATGAATATGAGGTACTTGTTCTTCCGTGTACGGTGAGGGCTAAAACACCTGCTGGACGACCTACCTGGAAGAAATCCTCCTCAGCAGACTGGACCCCAGGCCTCCCTCCAGCCTGCCGGTCCGACCAGAAGCCAGTGAGGAACGTTCAGCAGAAGTGAACTGCTGCACGGCTCCAGCTGGCTCCAGGCGTCAACGACTCTTCGCCTTAAAAGCCGAGACCTCAGCCACTTCCTGTGCTACTTCTGCTTCTCGTTGTCGGCGCCTTCTTGCATCTCCCCACCCTGACATGACACACTTGTTTCACAAGCTGCTTTTTAAGGTGTCAAGTCGAGGCCCTCGATTGTTCCACGTAGATGAGATGAGAACAAAGAGCCGAGAGCCGAGAGCATTGTCTGAAGTTGATGTTCGTTCTGGCTTTCGGTAGTATTTTCACGGCTTCTAAATTGAAGCTGAATTTTGGGTTGTACGCACTGTCTATCTATCTATCTATCTATCTATCTATCTATCTATCTATCCAGTTAGCTTTCTAACTATCTAGTTATCTATCTAGCTTGCTAGCTTGTTAGCTTTCTATCTATCTATCTATCTATCTATCTATCTATCTATCTATCTATCTATCTCACTAGCTAGCTAGCTAGTTATCTATCTATCTAGCTAGCTATCTAGCTAGTTAGTTATCTTCTATCTATCTATCTATCTAGTTAGCTACCTATCTAGCTAGTTATCTGTCTATATATCCATATAATTAGCTTTCTAACTAGCTAGCTATCTCGCTAGCTTGTTAGCTTGTTAGCTTTCTATCTATCTATCTATCTATCTATCTATCTATCTATCTATCTATCTATCTATCTATCTCACTAGCTAGCTATATATCCATCTAATTAGCTTTCTAGCTAGCTAGCTAGTTATCTAGCTGTATGTCTAGTTAGCTACCTATCTAACTAGTTATCTATCCATCTAATCTAACTATCTAGCTAGCTAGCTATCTCGCTAGCTTGTTAGCTGTCTAACTTTCTATCTATCTATCTATCTATCCATCCATCCATCCATCCTTCACCAATAACTCATGACTTCTCTCTAAATTTTCCCCCAAAAGCCCAAAGATTAATAAACCTGCATCAGAAATGACTTAATTTCCTGACTGAACTTTTAAACATTGTTAATTACCAGACGACCCGTAGTTACCCACATGAATCTCAAGTCACCGGAGAAAACTCATGAGGAACTAACGTTTTGTCACTGAGTGGCATGTTGGAAGAAATGATCGTCTTCGTATGTAAACGATGCTCAGATCAACAGAAAATTACAAACGGTGGAGAACACATTATGAAGACAAAAGAGAAGCTTTCTGCTATTTAATGAATCCAGAGAAGAGCGACACATCTATTCTTTATTCAAGCACTTTAATCACTGTCACCAAACTGTCCTCAAATTATCAGTCGTGTTCCAATAAAACCATAAAGCAAGTGTTGTGGAAATATTCTGTCAGGATGGTCTAATCTCCACAAGGTTCTTTAATTACACAAGGAATGAGTAACTTCACTGATTCAGTTGCCCAAAAGAGTTGCTTTTAATATCTGTCTGCAGAACAGAGATGAGAATTCAGACACACAGCACAGAGCTTTGTGACTGAATGCCCATCCAGAATATTAGGAAAAACAATATTTATGCACTTCTGATACATACATGCTTACGTGAGTTCCTGCTGACAAGCAATACGGTCATAGTGATAAACGAACATGCTGTATGTTTTACTGTAGACAGAGTCCACAAGTCTATCAGGCCTGATGGCGAGGAAAAGACACACACTGTTCTCTGTGAAAACTAAAACAAGATAACTTCTAGCGACATCATCATGAGTTCAGACATAACAGCTTATACAATCAGCTAAATTTCCATCACACAAGTTTCATCCAAACATGTCTTCACTCCATCTGCCACAAAGACACCGTCTCTGTCTGCATCAAGCTGCTTTGAATGTCTCCTGACACGATAAGGTCTCTCAGTGTCTCTCAGTGTCCTTCAGTGTCTCTCATTGTCTTTCAACATCTCTCTGTGTCTTTAAATGTCTCTCAGTGTCTTTAAAGGAATGCGCCACCGTTATTTCATACTGAAATACGTATGTTCTTCCCTGATCTCAGATGAGTTGATACACACCTCTCTCGTCTTTGTGTGCACTCAGTAGCTCTGGTGCGCAGCGCTATTTTGTTAGCATTTAGCATAGCCCAGTACTTTCCTTGGGATCCAAACAGAGGTGAAGTTAGAAGGGGCCAAGCACTTCCACGTTTTCCCTATATAAAAAAAGTTACGTGAGTAGTTATATGACCCAAGTATGGTTGCGCAAAATAAAATGTGGCGATTTTCTAGACAGATAAAAAGGATGAACTATATGTATGGCAGATAAAAAAGGGTGAACTATATGGCTATGTATGGCGGAATTACACGTGGGAGTACTTCGATGTTGGCACAGTATTATCATCACTCCTGAAAAATCCTCCACCCTCCCCCTTTCACTTCCGTCAACAGAGCTAACATGACTTTTTACTTCTACCTCTGCTATGAGCAAGCTACAAGAAATAATTTGCAATGGCGGAGTGTAGATGATGATGACTGGTTTGTAGCAGACCCAGAGCCATATCTGTTTGAACCCGAGTACATGGAGGGGGAGCTAGCTGTTATGGACCGTGAGAGGGAAGAAAGATATGAAGCAGCAGACCGGAGCGAGAGAACACGGGCAAACAGTTTGACTGTTGCGAACAAATGCAAACAGAAATTGAGAGCCTGTGCTGTTCAGAATGGGATGAAGTGTTACCATCGGTGGTGGGACTCAAATTGCCTGTGTCGCGATAACCCACACGTTTGCAGCCATGATTCACCCGGTAGTTGTAGACTTTTTCTTTCAAATTGACAAAGTCAATTGGAGGAAGCGACTCACACCGAGTGGACCTGATGGCCTGCTATCCTCAGAGTGAGTACTAACTGAAACCATCGAAGTATGCCTATGTTAAGGTCAATTCATACTCAGGTGGAACGGACTCTGCGGAGGTCTGTGCGTACTCAAAGCGGACGTCCGCAAGGTCTGTACATGCAAAGCTCAGATTTTACGTCCATGCGGACTCCGTTACACAAAACACTGCTCAGCATGTGTTTTCCACACTGACCCACATTAAATGTGACGCAGATCATCAGATTTACGGCAGTTTCACAGGAAAGTGCGTGGCTGTGCGCTTGACTATGAAAGCAGACAGCGGAGCAGACAGTCCGCCGGATACCACGCTGCTGACAGGACGCCCGAGTTATCCTGATGTCATTATAAATGCATACACTTAGCGTGTAGCTGTTTTACGCCGTTTATGTTGAGTATGAAATCTGCGAGTATGTAAAGCGTACAACAGTGAGTGATACATACAATATCCTTATACTTCTTTTTATTATCTTGTATGAAAAGAATGCAAAAGTGGCCACTTTCAAGAGTAAATCATATACTATTTATGGATTTCAGTACAAGTTTTTTCTGTTTCTTTTCCGTATGGGTATTTCAGTATGGAAATATCATGGCATATTCCTTTAAATATCTCTCACTGTCTTTAAACTGTCACTGTCTCAGTGCCTTTAAATGTCTTTCAATGTCTCTCAATTGTCTTCAGTTCTCTTAATTGTCTCTCAGTGTCTCTCAGTGTCTTCACATGTCATTAAATGTCTCTCAGTGTCTTGAAATGTCTTTCAATGTCTTGAAATTGTCTTTAAATGTCTCTTAGTGTCTCTCAGTGCCGTCCTGTGCTAGTCCTTTAAAATTTAGAGAAGTGGATCAGGTCTCTGTTGATTTCTGCCACGTTCCTGCAACCTGCACCAGATAAATATAAACCCGTCAGCTATTTTAGCGCAGAAAAGGTGTTTGCTGCGTTTATTTCTGCACAAAATACGTCATCTCTCACCTGATAAAGCCATGGACAGACGGAACTCATCGTTTAACATTTGCAGGACTTCCTTCACTCCTTCCTCACCCTGAGAAATAAACAAGAAAATACAAATCTGAGACACTTTAATTCATCCATAAATCAATATCTGCACCATAAACAGCACATTAAAACTGACTTTTACTGTTTGATTGAGTTCAGACATCGGAGCAGCTCCACAAGCTGCAAACTGTGACAATAACAATATTTTTCTCTGTAAACTGGACTAATAACCATCCTAAAACCCTGAAATGAGTCAAAATTTTTGTATTTCTGGTTCAGTTTCCTTTTCCTTGTCAAAAACTGGAGAGGAAAAATGTCAGTAATAATAGAGATCAGCTGTTTGTACCTTGTAGGCGAGGCCCCAAAGCGTTGGACGGCCGATGAAAACACACTTAGCTCCCAGAGCCAACGCTTTCAACACGTCACTTCCTGTCCTGATGCCTCCGTCCAGATAGACTTCGATCCTGCCCTGAACCGTGTCCACGATCTCTGACAGTGCGTCGATCTGTTGGTAAAGTCACAAGGTCAACATACTTTACAATGTCCTCTCTTTCTTTCTTTGAATTAACTGCTTCAAAACTATATTTACCACTGTCAAACACGAGAATTACTGCAAGAACTATTACTAATGGTAACATTAAATGTCTCATACTAAATATGACCTTTAGCTTAGCTTAACATAAAGAATGGAAACAGAGGGAACAGCTAGCCTAGCCCCGTCCAAACTCAGGGTGTCCTGATTTAGTGGCATTATTTAAATGATGAAATATTGATACTGTGTTAATAACAGACAAACATGATAATATTGTATAAATTATCCAGCATATTCAGAGTAATTTATTTTTAAAAGATGGATAAAATACACAATAAACTATAAATATTTCTATAAATATTGTGATAATATAATTTATCACATTGTGAAAATCTCATCCAATGGTTAAATTTGGTCAAAAGTTTACATACCCTTGTAAAGAACATAATGTCATGGCTCTCTTGAGTTTCCAGTTATTTCTACATCTCTGATTTTTCTCTGATAGACTGATTGGAACAGATACTTCTTTGTCACAAAAACATTCATGAAGTTCGGTTCTTTTTTGACTTTATTATGGGTTAACAGAAAAGGTGACCAAATCTGTTGGGTCAAAAATACGTACAGCAATGCTAATATTTGGCTGTATGTTCCTTGGCCATTTTCACTTCAATTAGGTGCTTTTGGTAGCCATCCATAAGCTTCTGAAAGCTTCTGGTTAAATCTTTGACCACTCCTCTTGACAGAGTTGATGCAGTTCAGTTAAATTTATCGGCTTTCTGACTTGGACTTGTTTCTTCAGCATTGTCCACATGTTCTCAATGGGGTTTAAGTCAGGACTTTGGGAAAGCCATTCTAAAATCTTAATTCTAGTCTGATTTAGCCATTCTATTACCACTTTTCATGTGTGTTTGGGCTCATTGTCCTGTTGGAACACCCAACTGCACCCAAGACCCAACCTTTGGGCTGATGATTTTAGTTTATCTTGAAGAATTTGAAGGTAGTCCTTCTTCTTCATTATCCCATTTACTTTCTGTAAAGCACCAGTTCCATTGGCAGCAAAACAGCCCCACAGTATAATACTACCACCACCATGCTTGACGGTAGGCATGGTGTTAAAGGCCTCACCTTTTCTCCTCCAAACATATTGCTGGGTGTTGTGGCCAAACAGCTCGATTTTTGTTTCTTCTGACCACAGAACTTTCCTCCAGAAGGTCTTGCGATCAGCAGCAAACTTCAGTTGAGCCTTAAAGGGACACTATAATTTTTTAAGTATTTTATTACCTCAAATCAACGTCTTCCTTCATAAATAGATCCTCATCGGTGTAAAATAAGCTATGCCAACAATCTGACTTATCCTACTGGGTGAAGAATCAGTCATCTGTCCTTACATAGAAAGGGTCGCTCATACGGAGGCTTCCATATCTTTCCATTCTACCAAAAACTAAACTGTCGTGAGGGACATAAAGCACTACCTGCTAGTACCAACAGGGCAAAACGTGTTTTCGCGATTCATTTTCACGGAGAAGCAGTGGAGAGAAGACGTTATTACCTACTCAGCACTGAACTAAAACCTGTACTGCACTTTTGGTCGTAATGCATGACCACAGTTATGCCGCGGCAAAGGAGAAGGAATCCTCATCACCAAAAAAAGAGTAAAAGGGAAGTAAAAAGACAACAGGACCAGCGAATTAAGAAAATAAGGGTAAACATCGGGGTCACCTTTCCCAGGTGGAAAGCACTCATGACTGAGAAAGATTTCCAAAGGGACGCTGAACTTGCCTGCTTTCTTCTCGACAGATAAAAGTCAATGTTACTGTGTAAATTAAAATGTCTCATTGCTTGGTTGTGTAATCTATTATGTTGGCGGCATAACAGTAGATCACGTAAAGCATAAACCTCGTAGGTGGATGGTAACATTAGCATATGTTTGATTGAGTAAGCTGAGGGCATTTCATGCCATTGCCTACTACCTGCTCACAAATGATTCTATGTAGTTTGAAATAACGTATCTCATCACCCGAACGAAAACTCAATGAACTGGTGTTTCAAAACATGTTGTTGTCAACAGCCTCTTGAAACTCGATTTTCGACCCATTCCGCCTACCGTAGTTCCAACCATGATGTAATGCGCAGTAAAAAAAAACACCTGACGTTAGAGAGCAAATGTAATATCAAATTCAACTACTAGATGGGAGAAATAAATACATAGTGTCCGTTTAAGGTGCCACTTTTGGAGCAAGGGCTTCCTTCTTGCACGGCAGCCTCTCAGTCCATGGCGATGCAAAACACGCTTGACTGTGGACACTGACACCTGTGCTCCTGCAGCTTCTAATTCTCAGCAGATCTGCTTTTTGGTGGTTCTCGGTTGACTCCTCACCCTCCTGACTAATTTTCTCTCAGCAGCAGGTGATAGCTTGCATTTTCTTCCTGATCGTGGCAGTGACAAAACAGTGCCATGCACTTTATACTTACAAACTATTGTTTGCACTGTTGCTCTTGTTACCTGCAGCTGCTTTGAAATGGCTCCAAGTGACTTTCCTGACTTGTTCAAATCAATGATTTGCTTTTTCAGATCTGTGCTGAGCTCCTTTGACTTTCCCATTGTAGCGTTTGTAGGGGTTTGTATCCAATGAGCCCTATTTAAATGGCCTCAGAGAAGTCACCAGCTGTAGTCACTCATGATCACTCACAAGAAGTTAAGAGGCCATGCTATGAAGTTCATTTCATTGACACAACTTTCTGAGTCACAAAAATTGCTAATTCATGTTGCTGTATGTATATTTTTGACCCAGCAGATTTGGTCACATTTTCAGTTGACCCATAATAAAGTCATAAAAGAACCAAATTCACAAATGTTTTTGTGACAAAGAAGTATCTGTTCCAATCACTCTATCAGAGAAAAATCAGAGATGTAGAAATAACTGGAAACTCAAGAGAGCCATGACATAATGTTCTTTACAAGGGTATGTAAACTTCTGACTACGACTGTATGTCCCAGACCACTTCATCTCTGCACAGTGAAACCAAATACCACTGCTAGTAAAGCCAAGGCAGTCCTGCTACTACCTCTTTAGCCACTCACGTCTGTATTTATGACTACTACTACTTCTTATTCTATTACTGCTAATACTATCAGTACTAACGGTTGGAGTGTCAGCAAGCAAAACGTAATATATTATTGCTACAAGGATTTAACTAGTAAGCATTAAGGGCGAGAGCCTAATTTCATTGCCAACAACTGTGTCAGTCCTTGTTTGCACATATCACAAACCTTGAACTATGACTATTTGACCTGCTTCTCTTTCTATAAGCATCACCAGAAGCTAAATGATCGTTAAAATAAGTAAAGGCGTGGTACCGAAGCTGGGACTCCGTCTAGCTGTCTCCCGCCATGGTTCGACACGATGATGCCCTGCACGCCGTGCTCCACGGCCAGCTCAGCGTCCTCCTTGGTCAGGATCCCCTTGATGATGATGGGCAGGCGAGTGATAGACTGCAGCCAGGACACATCCTTCCAGCTGATGGAGGGGTCCACCTTTTTGACCGGGTTCCGATCCTCTGGGGTTGCAGTCTGCTGCTTACAGAGCATGTGGTGAAAATCACAATGGTCGTAAGCGTCGACTAGATATGCTAATGTACTCTGGAATAATACTTACATACATAATAATGACTAAACCAGCAGTTTCACATCAGGGACCCATTTATTCAGAATTTGTCCATCTGGATTTGTGCTTTAAGGTGTTTTAGTCAAGCCAGAATAACAACAACAGTAAGACATATTCAAGTAAATAAGTACTAACTGAACTGCATGTACTAGCTAGAAACTGCTCAAGGATCCCTTGAACAGACTCAAGAACGCCTGGTACCACCCCAAGAACCTCCAAAACCCCCTAAAGCACAACTGGAACATCCCCAGAGACCCCTGGTACCCTCTCAAGGACCACTGGAGCACCCTTGAGAACCCCTGGAACCCACTTAAAGAAAACAGAACAATATTAATGACCCTTGATACCCTCTCAATGACCATAGTAACATTTTCAAGGACCACTAGATAGAACCCCCTTAAGAACACCACCCTGCCTTCCTGATTGACCCTGGTATCTGCTAAATGGCCCTGGAACCCCACCAAAAATCCATGAAACCCCCTAAAAGACCCTTGGAAAGCACTCAAGAACCCCTGGTACCCTGTTTTGCCTCTTTTGGACCAATGGAGCTCCCTCAAGGACCACTGAAACACCCACAAGGACTACAAGAACCCCTGGAATCCCCTCAAGGCTCACCCAAACAGGTCTAAAAGATCTCTGGAAAGCACTCAAGAATCTCTTGTACCATCTCAAGGCTCATTGGAATGCATTCAAGGACCCCAGAAACCCCCTAAAATTTCCCAAAGAACCTCTGGTACCCCTTCAATGCCCCTGGAACCTCTCAGGAACTCCTGAAAGATCCCTGTTGGCCCCTCAAGGACCCTAAAACCCCCCAAAGGACTCCTGGTACCACATCAATAACCCCACTTTGAGACCCACTGGTCCAAACCATCATTATGGAACAACTTTATCTTTCTCCTTTCATGTTTTTAAGTTACCTGGAACATCCCATCAAAGTTCTTGCGTGTGAGGTGCGGTGGCAGCTTGAACTGGTTGCGGATGTTTTTGCGGCGCTTCCCAGGGTAGGGGCAATCGACAGTGAGAACCAGTGCCTTGTAGCCGAGCGCCTCCACTCGGTGCATGATCTGCTCGGACAGCTTCCTGTCCTGGAAAATGTTCAGCTGGAACCAGCGGAAACCGTTGGGCGCCGCTGCCACGATCTCCTCCACCGAGCGGGTGGAGTAGGTGCTGGTGATGTAGCAGGTGTTGAGAGCCTTGGTGGCTGTGAGGAGACATAATTACTGATTAGTGATCATTAATTTTACAGCTCTGAGGAGTTGAGAATCACAGTGAGCTGAAGCATTATTTTGACAACCGTGGTTGAGCAGCATGTTTAAGGCATACATTTTCTTGTCAGAAACTCTGTGTTATGAAGCATCTCATGAGACTTTACCCCGAGCGGTGGCCATCTCCCCTTCATGCCAGGCCAGGCAGTGAAAAGCAGTCGGAGCGATGCCGACTGGAAAGCTGATTTCAGTCCCCTGAACGGTGGTTCGAGTGTCAGTCACCGACACGTCTCGCAGAATACGAGGCCTGAGACGGATCCTGGCGGCGAAAAACAGAAAAACATGTCAACCATAAAAGTAACGAGGAAGGAAAAGAAATCACAAACAGGAAGTTAACAAGCATTTCTGCACAAAACATCTTAACTGATCCTACCTCAAGTGTTTGGTGTGTGGATTTAAGCATGTTAATGCATGAGCATAAGCAAGATCTATGCACATTGTGATGCTGTGACGTTATGGAAAAAAAGCTACCAGATTTTTGTCTTATATTCCTAGTTTTTATCCATCCTATTTTTACCTTCCTACCCACCTACCTACCTAACTTCCTACCTATCAACCCACCTACCTTCCTACCTATCTACCCACCTACCTACTTACCTTCCTACCCAGCCACATACCAACCTACCTACCTACCCACCTTCCATCTATCTACCCACCTATCCACCTAAGCACCTACCTACCTTCCTTCCTTCCTACCTATGCCATAACTGCCATATTAAGCTGGTTTCACACCGAATGTGCAAGGCGCAGGCGCACCAAGAGAAACCCATTCATTGTGGATGTGGTTGCGCCATGCAAAGGCGCAGCGCAGGGATGGAATTTGGCATCACATGTGCGCGTCCAATTAGAGAGATACCAGGAGTTGCACAGAAAGGGGGGAAGCATATGTGTGTAAAGGCTGATTCTTGCTGTATTGCATTTTGGTGAGCTGTAGCTCCTGGACGAGCCGAAACTCCCCCACATCCTGCCTCCCCTCATCTACGTCGAGAAATACAAGCTTTTCTCACAAAAATGACGAGTGCTACAATTTCACTTTCCCTCCACTGATCTGTAGCCTAGCAACTTGGTCGCTGTGTGCCCTGCTCTGTGCAGTGGTCTGAGCTCGCTTGCACCATACCCTGTGCAGCGCACCGTGCTAGCCATGTTCGGCTAGCACAGTTTTTTGGACCCCATATTTATTCTTAGTAACTATATTGTCTTTTGGATCTTATCTCTGCACTGCATTTATATGTTTATGTGTTTATATGTTTATGCTTTTATATTTTTATATGTCATGCATCAAGACAAATTCCTCTAGTGTGCAAATTTACTCGGCAATAAACTTGTTGCTGGTTATGATCTGCTTTTACGTGTGATCGTCTTCCTGATTCTCTGTTGAGTTCCACCTCTAATCTCCTTCCTGTCCTTATGTATTTATTCTTTGCACATCGTTGTTTTATTGTTGTTTTATTACACATTGTTGTAAAGACCTGAACAAATAAAGTTCTTAGTGCTCCAGGTTTATTTTCTTCTTTTCTTAAGTCCTAAAAAATAAATCATTGAAATAATTCTGTGTTTGGGTCCAGTTTCTTGTCCTTGACCTTGTATTGTTACACATTGATTTAAAAGCAACATCTAGTTGTATATTTTACTGGAGAAGTCATTCATAAAAGTATTGCAAAATCCAATAAAGCCATCCTGGAGAGGACAACATGCAAGTCATATTTCTTGGATTCTGTTGTCCCCAAAACAACTTTTATTCCAGCAAGGATGGGAAGCATCGACATCAACAATCAAATCCTCCTTAGTAACACATTTGTTGTGGTAAAAACAGATATAAGAAGCATATATCCATTTTCATGGAGACATTAGGAAAGCTGACAGGAATGTAGGAAGATAAATATGATGAAAACTGTCTGACAGGATAAAAAAAAAATTATCATTTATTTGTATCTCTGACACATTTGTGAACTTTTATAACAAAATGTTTTATCTCATATGGTCATCAGGATTAGCAGGTTAAACTACATTTGTACCTTTTGTAAGCCAGTAGATTGTCATCCCTGGTGCAGCATTCATCAGCTCCAGCAGAATAATAATCCCAGGTGGCCTTTGAGAGATGCTCCTTTGCATACTCCTCAAAGTCTGTCAGGCATACCATAGCCATCTCTGCACAGCGACCTCCCTCTCTGCGTGGACAAGCTGATGCATATCAATATCAACAATGCACAATGAAACATGCAGAAAAGGAAGATGATAAATCTTACGTTCTTACTTCTTATGGAACCATTTAAAGCCATGTCACTTAACTGAATACACGTGAACTAAAGCATTCAACAATATCTCTTTACTCAATGCAATAAACACTGGTGGCTTTTAGTAGTATATGCAGATTTAACTGCAACAAATATAATGACTTTATATAAGTATAAATTTGCATAAAATTAAATGCAGCATAAGTGAATTAACATTTTACTTGAGTACAATGCTTTCAGTAGATTTACTTAATTAAATTTCTATCCATCTGGAGCTTTGAGGACACAGAGGATGTTTGTAACTGACAGAACTACGTTGATAAACTGGACGTTTTTAAACTAACGTACCGTTTACAGGTGACTGGTCTTCTCAGGCTGGTTGAAGCAACGTGTTCACAAGTGAGAGACGTGCAGTGGATGTTTCGGCGGTGGAAGACGGCTTTAAGGATGTCAGGAGTTCAAGTTACATAAATATCAACTTAGAAAAGTAAGTAAAACCCACCAAGAACTGGCAGACAGTTTATCCAAGTACTGGCTGCAGTACAGGGCGTGCCTCAATCTGGGGCGGAGTCAAACGTTTAACTCTGCCCACATTGAGCCACATTGGCTAGAGAAATAAAACCAGCTGTTTAGTGCCTGTCATCAGGTGAGGTGGAGTTTGCTAATATTTAACAACCCTGTTTGTTAGTTAGCTGACCTTAGCTTACTTTTAGAGCTTTAGAGGCTAACATTAGCTAGCTAGCTTAATAAACCTGCATCAGAAATGAATTAATTTCCTGAATCAGCTTTTAAACACTGATACTTATCAGACCAATCAACCTTTAATTCCTAAAGTCGCAGGAGAAATCTAATGAGGAACCAACTTTTTGTTAATGAGCAGCATGTTGGAAGAAATGATCATTTTCATATAAAACTGATGCTCAGATCAACAGAAATAGATAGTTACAAATGGTGGAGAACACATTATGAAGACAAAATTGAAGCTTTCTGCTATTTAATGAATCCAGAGAAGAGCGACACATCCATTCTTTATAAAAGTACTTTAATCACTGTCACCAAACTGTCCTCAAATTATCAGTCATGTTCCAATAAAACCATAAAGCAAGTTTCATCAAACATGTCTTCACTCCATCTGCCACAAAGACACCGTCTCGGTCTTCATCAAGCTGCTTTGAATGTCTCCTGACACGACAAGGTCTCGTCTGTCAATGTCTCTCAGTGTCTCGAAATGTCTTTCAGTTTCTCTAAATGTCTCTCTGTGTCATTAAATGTCTCTCAGCGTCTTTAAATGTCTTTTGTGTCTCTCAGTGTCTTTAAATGTCTTTCGTGTCTCTCAGTGTCGTTCAATGTCTCTCAGCTGACTTTCCTCAGATAGTCCACTTCGTTTGGACAGGTGTGAAAGCTCATACGAACTCTGATGCGGACCAAACAAGCAAACTCTGGTCTCGGTTCATTTGCAAGTGAGCAGATGGTGCGCTTCGTATGCAGTGTGAAAGCTCACCGGAACCAAATGTAGGTAGTGCATGACGTAGTGCATGACGTAGTGCATGACGTAGTGCATGACGTAGTGACGCTATATGCAGTGCATCTTAGGTAGAGGAAGTACAGAGTGCACTCCAAACCAAAACAAACATGGCAAGAGGACAGACTTGGACCGATGAGGAGCTCAAAGCTCTCCTTGAAGTGTGGTCAGATGACAACATTAACAACCTACTGACATCGACACACAAAAATAATGAGTGTGTGTTTGAACTTTTTCAATGTGAACTTTTACTGTTGCTATGGCAACAAGTCACCACCGTTAGCTAGCTTAGCTCATTCGTCTGAACAACATAACCTTTAAATTTACAATTTGACATATTTAAACAAATTCAATCAGAACTACCAACAGTCACAGTCCTGAATCTCTGTGGTGCTCAAAGTTAGAGAACTACGTTAGCATTAGTGACGGGTGTGTTCACTATGATGTAGACAGGCAATGTTAACGTTGTAGCATTCCCTAAAATAATGTAACGAAGCACAATACAAGCTTGCCATTCCACCCGTTTGTAGTCTATGAGGTGACACACCTTACCCGCCGTCTGTGTAGCAGCAACATCAACAACTCGTCATACTCAGAAAGTTTGGTGCGGTTGGTGCGCAAGTTTGGTTCAGGAACTGCAGTGTGAAAGCGGAACTGAACCAAGTGATAAATGAAACAATGTTGCAACTTTCAGCCCCCGAAGCAAACCGAGTCCACTTGGTAAAGTGTGAAAGCAACCTAAATGTCTCTCAGTGTCTTTAAATGTCTCTCAGTATCTCTCAGTGTCTTTAAATGTCTTTCAGTGTCTCTCAGTGCCGTCCTCTGCTGGTCCCTTTACAATTTAGAGAAATGGATCAGGTCCCTGTTGATTTCTGCCACGTTCCTGCAACCTGCACCAGATAAATATAAACCTGTTCAAACTGTTTTAGCGCAGAAAAGGCATTACTGCGTTTATTTTTGCACAAAATACGTCATCTTTCACCTGATAAAGCCATGGACAGACGGAACTCATTGTTTAACATTTGCAGGACTTCCTTCACTCCTTCCTCACCCTGAGAAATAAACAAGAAAATACAAATCTGAGACACTTTAATTCATCCATAAAATCACCATCTGCGCCATAAACAGCACATTAAAATTAATTTTTACTGTTTGATTGAGTTCAGACATCAGAGCAGCTCCACAAGCTGCAAACTGTGACTCAAAATGTCCAAAATGTGGTTAAAATCCACAATAGTTGTCAAAAACTGGAGAGGAAAAATTTCAGTAATAATAGCACTCAGCTGTTTGTACCTTATAGGCGAGGCCCCAAAGCGCCGGACGGCCAATGAAAACACACTTAGCTCCCAGAGCCAGTGCTTTCAACACATCACTTCCTGTCCTGATGCCTCCGTCCAGATAGACTTCGATCCTGCCCTGGACCGTGTCCACGATCCCTGACAGTGCGTCGATCTGTTGGCGAGGTCACAAGATCAACGTACTTTACACCGCTGAGGTTTTTTTTACAACTTGAGAGTGTAACCACAGGCCTCTCCTTCTATAAGCGTCACCAGAAGCTAAATGATCGTTAAAATAAGTAACGGCGGGGTACCGAAGCCGGGACTCCGTCCAGCTGTCTCCCGCCATGATTCGACACGATGATGCCCCGCACGCCACGCTCCACAGCCAGCTCGGCGTCCTCCTTGGTCAGGATCCCCTTGATGATGATGGGCAGGTTGGTGATCGACTGCAGCCAGGACACATCCTTCCAGCTGATGGAGGGGTCCACGTTTTTGAATGGGTTCCGATAATCCTCTGGGGTTGCAGTCTCCTGCTTACAGAGCATAAGCGTTGACTAGATATTCTAATGTACTCTGGAATAATACTTAGATACATAATAATGGACTAAACCAGCAGTTTCACATCAGGGACCCATTTATTCTGAATTTGTCCATCTGGATTTGTGCTTTAAGATGTTTTAATAAAGACAGAATAACAACAACAGTGAGACATATTTAAGTAAAATAAGTACTAACTGAACTACAAACTTCTCAAGGATCCCTTGAACAGACTCAAGAACCCCTGGTACCCCCCGAGAACCTCTAAAACCCCCTAAAGCACAACTGGAACATCCCCAGAGACTCCTGGTACCCTCTCAAGGACCACTGGAACACCATTGGAAACCCCTCGGACCCACTGAAAGACAAATAGAATCCGATCAAGGACCCTTGGTACCCTCTCAATGACCACTGTATAATTTTCAAGGACCACTAGATAGAACCCCTTTAACTCTTTGAGTGCCAGATGTTTTTTAAAATTGAAAGTGCCTTGCGCCAAAGTTTTTGCGCATTTTTCAGTCATATTTCTAGATCCACAGAATATTTTGTACTATGACTCTGAAAACACAGAGCAGCTCAAATGAAAGAAGAGTCACATTATTTCATCACAAAAAAAGAAAAAAACGTTTGTTTTTACCTTGTTCCGTTCTTGTTTTTTCTGGAGGAGAACTTTGACAGCGTAACTCGTCACCCCTAAACCCCCTAAAAGATCCTTGGAAAGTACTCAAGAACCCCCGGTACCCTCTTTCGCCTCTTTTGGACCAATGGAGATCCCTCAAGGACCACTGATACACCCACAAGGACTACAAGAACCCCTGGAATACCCTCAAGGCTCACTCAAACAGGTCTAAAAGATCTCTGGAAAGCACTCAAGAACTTCTTTTACCATCTCAAGGACCAATGGAATGCATTCAAGGATCCCCAAAACCCCCTAAAACTTCCTAAAGAACCTCTGGTACCCCTTCAATGCCCCTGAAGATCCCTGTTGGCCCCTCAAGGACCCTGAAACCCCCTAAAGGACTCCTGGCACCACATCAATAACCCCACTTTGAGACCCACTGGTCCAAACCATCATTATGGAACAACTTTATCTTTCTCATTTCATGTTTTTAAGTTACCTGGAACATCCCATCAAAGTTCTTGAAAGTGAGGTGCGGTGGCAGCTTGAACTGGTTGCGGATGTTTTTGCGGCGCTTCCCAGGGGAGGGTATATCGACGGTGAGAACCAGTGCCTTGAAGCCGAGCGCCTCCACACGGTGCACGATCTGCTCGGACAGCTTCCTGATCCGGAAAATGTTCAGCTGGAACCAGCGGAAACCGTTGGGCGCCGCTGCCACGATCTCCTCCACCGAGCGGGTGGAGTAGGAGCTGGTGATGTAGCAGGTGTTGAGAGCCTCGGTGGCTGTGAGGAGACATAATTATTGATTAGCGATCATTAATTTTACAGATCTGAGGAGTTGAGAGTCACAGTGAGCTGAAGCAGAAATTTCGACCACCGTGGTTGAGCAGCATGTTTAAGGCATACATTTTCTTGTCAGAAACTCTGTGTTATGAAGCATCTCATGAGACTTTACCCCGAGCGGTGGCCATCTCCCCTTCGTGCCAGGCCAGGCAGTGAAAAGCAGTCGGAGCGATGCCGACTGGAAAGCTGATTTCAGTCCCCTGAACGGTGGTTCGAGTGTCGCTCACCGACACGTCTTGCAGGATACGAGGCCTCAGACGGATCCTGGCGGCGAAAAACATGCCAACAGTGAAGGTAATGAGGAAGGAAAGAGATCACAAACAAGAAGTTAAAAAGCATTTCTGCACAAAACATCTTAACTGATCCTACCTGAAATGTTTGGTGTGTGGATTTAAGCATGTTAATGCATGAGCGTAAGTAAAGCCCTATTTACACCGCACGCGTAACAGTAGCGTAACTGCAGCGGAGCGTCAACCACTGTGAAATGCTTTCATTAAAGTCAGTGACTCAATTTACACTGCCCGCGAAACGACAACATAACTGCAGCGTTCCCAGCGCGTATCACGCGCAGCTTCGAGAGAGATACACGCTGGTTCTATTTCCAAGCCATCTCAATCTCCAATAATTAGATCGAGCGGACAGGAAGTCAAGCAGCAAAATTAAAGAGTTTCCAGTGGATTTTCAAAATTATATATCACAAGTGAATTTTGGCTACTTCATTTTAGCAGTACAACCGGCCAAATAATGGACGAGGAAAATATCGTAGTGGAGAAACACACCACTATTTATGATGTCCAACATGGCTTTTATAAAGACAGCAACAGAAAAGAGAATGCATGGAGGGAAACTGCATAAGTGGTTGGAGCTTAAGGTGAGTAAATTCTACTGTAGCCATTGTGTGCAATTGAATGAGTTTTCAAAAAACTTGGCAAAAACGGATAAGGAAGAACAAGGGAGAGATCAGCTGTGAAGTAATGAGTGGCTGTTCGTAGTAAACAGGACGTTCACGTTATGTTGTGAATCTCGTGAGAGTGTGAAGCAGTCTCATGAAAGGGCCCAGGGCAGAGAGGGTATTTTTCTGCTCTTTTCGCCGCTGATTTTGGCAAACGTGACTGAATTACCCATAATTTTCACCGCATACAAAACGACACCGACGTTTTGTCGGACCGGATATGTTTCCATGTGTCAATTTCCACTGAACGCGGAACGCTGCCGACGTGCCGAAGTCTGCACAGACACAAAATAAAACATCCAGTTTATTTTCAAAATAAAATAATCTATGTTCGCGGATCTGGTGCGCATTGGTGAGCGTCGGCGTCACTCCGCATCCAGTGGAAATTAGTTGTTAGACGCTCAGATGGCCGTGGTTCACCCGCTCCCCTGGCAGCAGCCAGAAAGTTGCGCTTATCACCGGCCAGAATCGGGATCTGGATCGCTGTCATGCTGGCTGCAGATGAGAACCAGCATTACCATGGTTAAACGCCATGTTGTTTCTTTCTTATTTCTCTTATTGTTACACACAGAATTCATCTGCATGCACAGCAAGCCATCAAACTTACTGGGAGGAGTGGCCACTGACACTGAATAGCTCCTCTGCTTCAGAAACACAGAGACGACACACGCAAAAGCGAAATATTTGGCTATCTCTCTCGTTTCTGTGTTAAACTAGACAAAGATTGATTGCCATCACTTTTGACCCGCAGGTCAAATAAACGTGCAGTGAGCGGGGTGTGTCATGCAGCACTACACAACTTGTAGGAACACGAAACGGAAATTCAAAGAGGAGGTTATCAGATATTGTCAATGCATTTGTGGTTCTATGAGCATTTGCAAATATGTGTATCAAAATGCGCTTGATGACAGTTAGATATCAAAGTGTTGAGTATATTTACTGTATATTACAGTATTTTTTGTATTTTGCCAGATTATGGTGATCCTTGGGGCCCTTGAATATTGTTGCCCAGGGTACAGTGAAGCGTTAATCTGGACCTGCATGCAAGTCATATTTCTTGGATTCTGTTAAACAACTTTTATTCCAGCAGGGAAGGGAAACATCGACACCAACAAACAAATCCTCCTTAGTAGCAGACTTGTGGTAAAAACAGATATAAGAATAAGCATATATCCTTCTTTATGGAGACATTAGGAAAGCTGACAGGAATGTAGGAAGATAAATATGATGAAAACTGTCTGACAGGATAAAAAAATAATTATTATTTATGTGTATCTCTGACACATTTGTGAACTTTCATAACAAAATGTTTTATCTCATATGGTCATCAGGATTAGCAGGTTAAACTACATTTGTACCTTTTGTAAGCCAGTAGATTGTCATCCCTGGTGCAGCACTCATCAGCTCCAGCAGAATAATAATCCCAGGTGGCCTTTGAGAGATGCTCCTTTGCATACTCCTCAAAGTCTGTCAGGCATACCATAGCCATCTCTGCACAGCGACCTCCCTCTCTGCGTGGACAAGTTGATGCATATCAATATCAACAATGCACAATGAAACATGCAGAAAAGGAAGATGATAAATCTTACGTTCTTACTTCTTATGGAACCATTTAAAGCCATGTCACGTAACTGAATGCACGTGAACTAAAGCATTCAACAATATCTCTTTACTCAATGTAATAAACACTGGTGGCTTTGTTACGCATAATTAGCTGTTTATTTCCAGCATCATCCAGAAACTGGATGTTTGTTGCTTTGCATGTGAGGCAAACAGCTGCAGGCTCCAAAAACAAATAGTCACAAAAAATGAACAAACAAACATCCCACTCTCACATCAGGTGAGACAAGGACAAGAGGCGTCTGACTCAGTGATCTGTGGTCCAGCTGGTACATGTGTGCATTGCCCATGTTTATATGCTGTGTGCACAAGCCAGCACATGTGGACACATGCATACAGAGGACACTCATGTTGTGTGTGAAAACTCCTAAAAACAACAACTTCAAACTCAATAATGTCCTCATTAATTAATAAATAACAAAACAATAATTATCAACATACAGATATGTTCAGACACAACAGATGGAGAGCATTTAGTCAATAGTCTTAGTCTAATAGTCTAATTTAGTCTAATAGCACACTGTAAATATACTCCAAAAATAACATATTATTAGTATTAGTAGTATATGTAGATTTAACTGCAACAAATATGACTTTATATAAGTATAAATTTGCATAAAATTAAATGCAGCACAAGTGAATTAACATCTTACTTCAGTACAATGCTTTCAGTAGATTTACTTAATTAAATTTCTGTCCATCTGGAGCTTTGAGGACACAGAGGATGTTTGTAACTGACAAAACTACGTTGATAAACTGGACGTTTTTAAACTAACGTACCGTTTACAGGTGACTGGTCTTCTCAGGCTGGTTGAAGCAACGTGTTCACAGGTGAGAGACGTGCAGTGGATGTTTCGGCGGTGGAAGACGGCTTTAAGGATGTCAGGAGTTCAAGTTACACAAATATTAACTTAGAAAAGTAAGTAAAACCCAGGGACAACTGGCAGACAGTTTATCTGCAACACCGGAAATAAAGTCAGCCCATTAGTGCCTGACTGTCATCAGGTGAGGCGGAGTTTGCAAATACGGTATTTAACAGCCCTATCTGTTAGTTAGCTGACCTTAGCCTACTTTTAGACCTTTGTCTCACTTTTTTTAATTTACTAAGCTGATTTATTTTCTGAACATGATGTTAAAATAAAAAAGAACAACTGCATAATCAGGCTAACGTTAGCTAGCTAGATTAATAAATTTCCTGAATCAACTTTTAAACACTGATACTTATCAGACAAATCAACCTTTAATTGGTAAAGTCGCAGGAGAAATCTAATGAGGAACTAATGTTTCGTTACTGAGCAGCATGTTGGAAGAAATGATCGTCTTCATATAAAAACAATGCTCAGATCAACAGAAATAATTACAAACGGTGGAGACAAAAGAGAAGCTTTCTGCTATTTAATGAATCCAGAGAAAAGGGACACGTCCATTCTTTATCCAAGCACTTTAATCACTGCACAAAGACACCGTCTCTGTCTGCATCAAGCTGTTCTGAATGTCTCTCTGCGTCCTTCAATGTCTTTAAATGTCTTTAAGTGTCTCTAAATGTCCGTCAGTGTGTTTAAATGTCTTTCGGTGTCTCTCAGTGTCTTTCAATGTCTGTCATGGCTTTTTCACACCAAGAAGGTCCATTAGTTCACTTGCTTTGGTCCGGACCAATTTTTTTTTTAGTGCGGTTCGCTTTCACACTGTGATTAATTGCAACAGTACCAGAATTAACTCACATGCTAAGGTCAACCATTGGACGGTAAATGTGTGGGTGGGGTAAAGCAGGAACTCCAAATTGAAAGTAGGCCGACGTAAACAATGGAGACTTTGCATGCTGTTCTTGTTATCCGTATAGCAATATGGTTTATAGAGTTACAGCTTTTTGCAGAAATGTTTGAGCATGATGAGTTTGATGCGACATGAGTTTTACAATATCATGCTCATAATTTTGCAATGATGTCGACGTGCAGCAAAACAGCTGAGAAGGAGAGCTCTCATGTGTGTCCAACATGCTACAGTAATGACAGGTCTACTGTACAGAAGATGGAACAGGTAGTGTTCGCTTCCTCCCTCTCTCTCTCTCTCTCTCTCTCTGTGTATTGTGTGTCACATGCGTGAAAAATACGGGAGCCCGTCAAATCCAAAAAGGTAGACTGGGTCAGATTGCGGTTGGGCTGCTTTCACACCTGAAACGAACCGCACCATGGTTTGATAGGAACCGCTCCGAGACCACCTCGGTCTCGGTCCACTTGTTTGGTCCGCACCAGAGTTCCAGTGATTGTATTCACACCAGCCAAAAAGGTCCAAACCAAGGGAGAAAACAAACTTGAGTTCATTTTAATCAAACTAAACAAGGCAGGTGTGAATACACCCTTAATGTCTCTCAGTGTCTTTAAATGCCTTTCAGTGTCTTTAAATGTCTTTCAGTGTCTCTCAGTGCCGTCCTCTGCTGGTCCCTTTACAGTTTAGAGAACTGGATCAGATCCCTGTTGATTTCTGCCACGTTCCTGCAACCTGCATCAGATAAATATAAACCTGTTTAAACTGTTTTAGCGCAGAAAAGGCATTGCTGCATTTACTGCTGCACAAAATACATCACCTCTCACCTGATAAAGCCATGGACAGACGGAATTCGTTGTTTAAGATTTGCAGGACTTCCTTCACTCCTTCCTCACCCTGAGAAATAAACAAGAAAATACAAATCTGAGACACTTTAATTCATCCATAAAATCCATAAAATCAACATCAGCACCATAAATCCACAATAGTTTCCTCTGTAAACTGGACTAATAACCATCTTAAAACCCAGAAATGAGTCCGAATTTTTGTATTTCTGGTTCAGTTTCCTTCGTTGTCAAAAACTGGAGAGGAAAAATGTCAGTAATAACAGAGATCAGCTGTTTGTACCTTGTAGGCGAGGCCCCAAACCGTCGGACGGCCGATGAAAACACACTTGGCTCCCAGAGCCAGCGCTTTCAACACGTCACTTCCTGTCCTGATGCCTCCGTCCAGATAGACTTCGATCCTGCCCTGGACCGTGTCCACGATCTCTGACAGCACGTCGATCTGTTGACGGTGGAGGTCACACGGTCAGCATACTTTACAGTGCTGACTTTTATTCTGAGAGATCACTAATGTCCTCTCTTTCTGTCTTTTAATTAACTGCTTCAAACTATCTTTACCACTGTCAAACACGAGAATTACTGCAAGAACTATTACTAATGGTAACACTGAATGTCTCATGCTAAATATGACCTTTAGCTTAGCTTAACATAGAGAATGGAAACAGAGAGAAACAGCTAGCCAAGCTCCGTCCAAACTCAGGGTGTCCTGATTTAGCGGCATTATTTAAATGATGAAATATTGATACTGTTTTGATAATAGTTTATCAAGTAGTAAAAATCTCATCCCAAAAAAATCCACTTAATGCTTTGTATCTTGTTTTAAAATATAAATATTAGCACCAACTGTAAATATTGATAATTACAATTACGTATTCTGTAATTTCATTATTAAATATTATTTGTTTTATTGTTTTTCTTACTGATAACTTGTTCAGGATGCTGTAACATTGGGGGGGGGGCTCACTTCTGTATTTATTATTACTACTACTTCTTATTCTATTACTGCTAGTACTAGCAGTACTAACAGTTGTAATGTCACTAAGTAAAAAGTGATCTACTACTACTACAATGACTCTGTTTTTCTTTCTGTATTCCTTTTCTGTTACATATTTAATTGACTCTGTACTTAAATCTATGCACATGTACATGTACGTAAACCCATGTCCCCCTTGACTTTGAGTAATGCAATTTCAACTTTTTTTCATTGGATTTAACTCGTAAATATTGAGGTAGAGAGACTAAGTTATAAGAATTTCATTGCCAACAACTGTGTCAGTCCTTGTTTGCACACATCACAAACCTTGAACTATGACTATTTGACCTGCTTCTCTTTCTATAAGCATCACCAGAAGCTAAATGATCGTTAAAATAAGTAAGGGCATGGTACCGTAGCCGGGACTCCGTCCAGCTGTCTCCCGCCATGGTTCGACACGATGACGCCCTGCACGCCGTGCTCCATGGCCAGCTCAGCGTCCTCCTTGGTCAGGATCCCCTTGATGATGATGGGCAGGTTGGTGATCGACTGCAGCCAGGACACAACCTTCCAGCTGATGGAGGGGTCCAGGGTGTTGGCTAGTTTCCGACAATCCTCTGAGGTTGCAGTCTCCTGCGTAAGCGTCGACTAGATATGCTAATGTTCTCTGGAATAATACTTAGATACATAATAATGGACTAAACCAGCAGTTTCACATCAGGGACCTATTTATTCAGAATTTGTCCATCTGGATTTGTGCTTTAAGATGTTTTAGTAAAGACAGAATAACAACAACAGGCAGACATTTCAGTAAAATACTAATTGAACTAGAAACCGCCCAAGGACCCTTTGGACAATCTCAAGAATCCCTGGTACCTCCCCAAGAACCTCTAAAACACCCTAAAGCACAACAAGAACATCACCAGATGTTCCTCAAAAAACCCTGGTACCCTCTTAAGGACCACTGAAAAAGCCTTAAAGACAAACAGAACCCAATCAAGGCCCTCTGGTACCCTCTAAATGACTGGGACATCCTCAAGGACCACTGGAACATCCCTGAACGCTCCATAAAACTTCCTTCAAGACCCTTGTACCCGCTCATTGCCCCTGGAACCCCCATGATCCCATGAAACCCCCTAAAGGACCCATGGAAATCACTCAAGAACCCCTGGTACCCTCTTTTGGACCAATAGAGCTCCCTCAAGGAGCACTGAAACCCCCACAAGGACTAAAAGAACCCCTGGAATCCGCTCGAGGCTCACCCAAGAGGTCTAAAAGACCTCTGGCGAGCACTCAAGAACCTCTTTTACCATCTCAAGGACCAATGGAATGCCTTCAAGAACCCCCCCCAAACCCGGTAAAACTTCCTAAAGAATGTCTGGAAACCCTCCAGTTCCCCCGGAACCCCTGAGGAACTCCTGAAAGATCCCTGTTGGCCACAACACCCTAAAGGACCCCTGGCACCACACCAATAACCCCACTTTGAGACCCACTGGTCCAAACCATCATTATGGAACAAGTTTTATCTTGTTTCCTTTCATGTTTTTAAGTTACCTGGAACATCCCATCAAAGTTCTTGTATGTGAGGTGCGGTGGCAGCTTGAACTGGTTGCGGATGTCATTGCGCCGCTTCCCAGGGTAGGGTACATCAACGGTGAGGACCAGCGCTTTGTAGCCAAGCATTTCCACTCGGTGCACGATCTGCTCGGACAGCTTCCTGTCCTGGTGAACATACAGCTGGAACCAGCGGAAACCGTTGGGTGCCGCTGCCACGATCTCCTCCACCGAGCAGGTGGAGTAGGAGCTGGTGATGTAGCAGGTGTTGAGAGCATCGGTGGCTGTGAGGAGACATAATTATTGATTAGTTATCATTAATTTTACAGACAGATCTGAGCAGTTTAGAGTCACAGTGAGCTGAAGCAGAAATTTTGACCACCGTGGTTGAGCAGTGTGTTTAAAGGGGGGATAATCGGGCTGATTTTGTGCTGATTTTACACCTTCCCAATCACAGAGGATTATCTTCTGTCTTATAAGATTATTCTATGTGATTATCCTATGGTCTGTGGAGTGTTAAGAGTCAATTTGTCCCTTTAATTTGCTCGGAAACAGGTCGCGGCCGACATTGTAAATGTTAAACTTTTACGATGAAAAATCTTTGTGTGTAGGGAAAGCAGACGACTCCTGAGTCACTATTCCGTGAAATGTGACTTGAAACGCAACATAGCCAACCAGCTGACTGAGGAACACGTAAGCAGACATCAATAAAAACAGAGATGAGATCTAACTTTTCCTATGGGAGTGTTTGAATTAGCCATTTTAATGGGTTTAGTGTTGACTCTAATGTTAACCGTTATGCGCTAACATTAACCATCACGTCTTAAAGCATTTATTTACTGTTTTTTTTTTTTTTTTTATCTATGCTCTTTTCCCGTTGTGAAGAGCCCGGTGAAGCTGGGGTTGTTGCCATCGGTTACTGTAGCTCATGTTTGATCACGTGATATTTCTGGTTTGGAGGACAGATTCGAGATCAGCTGTGAGACAGATAATCTTTACGTGGGTGGTGTCCTGTGCAGAATATGGAGCACACCACACAGTACGATCAAAGCTGATTTTTTTTAATCTTCATGTGTGGGGGCTCCACAGATAAAAAAAAAAATCTCTTAGGATTTATCAGTCCTTATGTGTGTAGCCCCCTTAAGGCATATATTTTCTTGTGTTATGAAGCATCTCATGAGACTTTACCCCGAGCGGTGGCCATCTCCCCTTCATGCCAGGCCAGGCAGTGAAAAGCAGTCGGAGCGATGCCGACTGGAAAGCTGATTTCCGTCCCCTGAACGGTGGTTCGAGTGTCGCTCACCGACACGTCTCGCAGGATACGAGGCCTCAGACGGATCCTGACGGCAGAAACAGATAAATGTGTCAACAATAAAGGTAATGAGGATGGAAAGAGATCACAAACAGGAAGTTAAAAAGCATTTCTGCACAAAACCTCTATCCTATTTTTACCTTCCTACCCACCTACCTACCTTCCTACCTACCCATCTACCTACCTACCTTCCCTCCCACCTACCTACCTTCCTACCTACCCATCTACCTACCTACCTTCTTACCTACCTACCCATCTACCTACCTACCTTCCTACCCACCCACATACTTACCTACCTACCTACCCTCCTACCTACATACCTTGCTATCTACCCACCCTACCTACTCCAAAACGAATCTCCCAATGTGACAATAAAATCTATCTTATCTTATCTGCAATAACTGCCATATTAAACTGGTTTCACACTGAATGTGCAAGGCGCATGTGCGCCGAGAGAAACCCATTCATTGTGGATATGGCTGCACCGTGCAAAGGCGCAGCGCAGGGATGGCATTTGCGCTTTCACGCGTGTCCTATAGAAGCGATACCAGGAGCTGCACAGAAAAGGTTGTGTGTGTAAAGGATGGAGGAAAGGGTGATTCTGTGTTCTGATTCTGTGTGGAACACAAGACTGTAGCTCCTGAATGAGCCAGAACTCTCCCACATCCTGCCTCCAGTTAAAGTGACATGTAACCAAACTCTTCTTCTTGCGGATCTCCTCCTCCTCATCATCAGCATCAACAAAGCCAGGGCTTTCCACTGGGACGTCAAGAAATACATGCAATCCTCACAACAATGAAGAGCGCTACAATTTCACTTTCCCTCCACTGATCTGTAGCCTAGCAACAGATCGCCCTGTGCGCCCTGCTCTGTGCAGTGGTCTGAGGTCACTTGCACCATCAGCTTTACACTGTTTCTGTATCTGTTTTTATCACATAATCAGAGATTTTTGAACCCCGTATTTATTCTTAGTCACTTTATTATCTTTTGGATCTTATCTCTGCACTGCATGTATATGTTTATGCATTTATATGTTTATGCGTTTATATTTTTATATGTCATGCACCAAGACAATTTTTCTGTATCTCCTACTGAGTCAGCTTGACCTTGTATTGTTACATATTGATTTAAAATGAACATCTAGTTGTATATTTTAGTCGAGTAGTCATTCATACAATTATTGCAAAAACCAATAAAGCCATCCTGGAGAGGACAACATGCAAGTCATATTTCTTGGATTCTGTTTTCCATAAACATTTATTCCTGCAGGGAAGGGAAACATCAACACCAACAAACAAATCCTCCTTAGTAACAGACTTGTTGTGGTAAAAACAGATATAAGAAGCATATATCCATCTCCATGGAGACATTAGGAAAGCTGACGTATGTAGGGAGATAAATATGATGAAAACTGTCTGACAGGATAAAAAAAAAAATATTATTTATGTGTATCTCTGACACATTTGTGAACTTTCATAACAAAATGTTTTATCTCATATGGTCATCAGGATTAGCAGGTTAAACTACATTTGTACCTTTTGTAAGCCAGTAGATTGTCATCCCTGGTGCAGCATTCATCAGCTCCAGCAGAATAATAATCCCAGGTGGCCTTTGAGAGATGCTCCTTTGCATACTCCTCAAAGTCTGTCAGGCATACCATAGCCATCTCTGCACAGCGACCTCCCTCTCTGCGTGGACAAGTTGACACATATCAATATCAACAATGAAACATGCAGAAAAGGAAGATGATAAATCTACCTTCCTACCTACCTATCAACATACAGATGCTCAGACACAATAGAGGATAACATTTAGTCAGAATAGGACTAATAGCACAATGTAAATAACAAATGTAAATGTACATTCTAATAAATAAGATATTATTATTATTATTATTAGTAGTAGTAGTATATGTAGATTTAACTGCATCAAATATAATGACTGTATATAAGTATAAATTAGCATAAAATTAAATGCAGCACAGGTGAATTAACATTTTACTTCAGTACAATGCTTTCAGTAGATTTACTTAATTAAATTTCTATTCATCTGGAGCTTTGAGGACACAGAGGATGTTTGTAACTGACAGAACTACGTTGATAAACTGGACGTTTTTAAACTAACGTACCGTTTACAGGTGACTGGTCTTCTCAGGCTGGTTGAAGCAACGTGTTCACAGGTGAGAGACGTGCAGTGGATGTTTCGGCGGTGGAAGACGGCTTTAAGGATGTCAGGAGTTCAAGTTACAGGGACAACTCTGCGACACCGGAAATAAAGTCAGCCGTTTAGGGACATCAGGTGAGGCGGAGTATGCTAATATTTAACAGCCCTGCCTGTTTGTTGGCTGACTTTAGCCTACTTTTAGACCTTTGTCTCACTTTTTTTTAATTTACTCCGCTGTTTTACTTTCTGAACATGGTGTTAAAAAAAGAACAACTGTATAATTAAGCTAACTTTAGCTAGCTAGCTTAAATTCAGCATTCAGGAAAGTGTATGGCAAGCCGTTTTAACATTTCATAGCTAGACTGGATATGTATTACAGATATCTGTGGTGTAACTCTTCCTAGTCAAAAAGAACAATTCAGATATCCACAGTGACGTTCTTCCAAGGACAAATGATGTCACGTTTGCCATTCATGTGTAGTGGGCTTTCAATTTCAGATATCCACAATGACCTTCTGGATATCTAGAATGAACATTCTGGATAGCTGCTGTTGAATTCTTCCTAGGAAAAACTCCCATTTCAGATATCTTCAAACCAATTGTTACTTGTCAAAATTACATTTGTCTAGGAGAAATGCTATTGTGGATATCTAAAATGTAATTAGAGAAATAGAAATAGAAATGTGTCGTTTTTAATGTCAGTTGCTGTTTAATCTCAAATGTGTGATAACTAATTCAGTTTGAAATCACTATGTGAACCAAATAGCAATACATATAAAAAATACACTGGTAGTTTTCAGAGAAGGGTTGAAAAACCGATGTGAGGGACTGTTTGACGGATGAGGTTGGTGGCTGGATCAGGATGAGGAGTTTGACAACCTACGGTGGGGTGAATGTTGGGAGTGATACGGTTTGGGTCAGAGATGTCAGCAGAGGTGTACCCGAGTGGTTTCGCATTCAGAATACCCTCAATTTCCACCAGTACTGTCCTTAACACCTCCTCGGTTACTCACTGAGCACCTAGAGTCACATGCAGGGCATTCCCAAACGCCGCCGAAATGGGGCGCATTTGGTGGATTAAACTGGAAGTGGATCTGCTGCTTTGCAAGTTCGGCTTGTAGGTCAGGGGTCAGATCAGACAAGGCTTCATATAACTCCATTTCACCTCCTTTAAAACTTGTGCCTCGGTATGAGATGATCTCAAATGACTTTCCTCTTGTGGCAATGGATCACCGTAGCGACATCAGGAAGGCGTCTGTATCTATGTGGCCAAGGAGATCCAGATACACTGCTCTGGTGAGGCATTTGAAATTAATGCCCCACCTCTTCTCTGCGGCCGATTTTCACCATGGAGGGGCCAAAACAATCTACCCGTGAGGAATAGAACGCTAGCTTGTGAGGGCGGAGTCGAGCAGGTGGCAAGTCTGCCATTTTATGGTCTCTAGTAAAGATTTAATCAGGTCATCCTTACTACCCCTCCTAGGGGAGCTTGAATGAGCAGGACTGTGAAGGGAAGAGGCATGGATGCTGGAGCGGGTAGAATGCATGAGGTCTTCTTCTTGTGAAGCTGACCTGGTTTGTCCAATAGGGGGATAGGTCAAGTAGTCACCCAAATAAACTGGCTTCCGCTGGGAACGTCTAGGGGATGCTGGAGCTGATACTGAATCCATGATCCACAGGAAATAGTCAGAATCTGGCTCGAAAGACCACGTGAAGGACTGATTGACGGATGAGGTAGGTGGCTGGATCATGATTAGGAGTTTGACTATCTATTGTGGGGTGTCGATAAGGACGCGATATGCAGGTATATGTTTACCAACGTTTATTGGGGTTTCCAATAAGCACAGAGTATGCAGGTAGGTATGGTTGATTCTTCATGAATGCATACAGGCTGTTACTGTGTCAGGTGGAGAGTCAAACTAACTCCTATGGAGAACGTGTGGAATTCGGCCCCTCTGTATGTGACCGAACTACGCCTGAGTAAAAAGGGAAACATAACCATAAGGGTCAGTACCACTGGTAGCCACCAGGGGGCACTGGAAGATACTGCGGTGACCTAGTCACACCTTCATCAAAAATGTGAATTCGGTTTAAATTCCTCACTGTTCAAAATGCTGAAGAGTAGTGAACTCAGTGAGGAAGAAAGAGTCCAGTTAAAGTGAAGGAGATGATGCTGGAGGCTCTCTCCTGCTCTGATAAACTTTGTTAAAAAACGGATCGGTATATTATTAATATTTTTCCTTACATATCTCATTTATTGCACAAGAACAGTGGAAACCATTTTGTCAGTTTGCGTTCTACCTTAGTGGCAAGTGTGGAAAAAATACTGGTGCTAAAAAACTCATTTTGACTTGTGAATAATTGTTTTTTTCAGGATAACTTTTAGTTTGTTGTTGTAATACTTGTCTCAGCAAGTATAGGCTGAAGTGAACTCCAAGGAATGGGACCGAAAGCATTCCTCTTGTATTCAGGTGAGTTTTAACTTCTCCATTCACTCTAACACAAGATAAATTAAATTGTTGTCATGTAACATCACTGGCATGTCCTTGTTTTGGCGAAAAATGGATTTTAATGAAGAAAAAGAAGGGAAAAAATTATCCCATCACCAACAATTCATTACTTCTTCTAACTTGGATCCTTTTAACTTTAAAATACGTGACACCTTTTTCCCCAAAAGCCCAAAGGTTACTAAACCTGCGTCAAAAATGAATTAATTTCCTGAATCAACTTTTAAACACTGATACTTATCAGACAAATCAACCTTGAATTTCTAATGTCGCAGGAGAAATCTAATGAAGAACTAAGTTACTTACTGAGCAGCATGTTGGAAGAAATGATCGTCCTCGTATAAAACCGATGCTCAGATCAACAGAAATAGATAATTGGAGAACACATTATGAAGACAAAATTGAAGCTTTCTGCTATTTAATGAATCCAGAGAAGAGCGACACATTCATTCTTTATAAAAGCACTTTAATCACTGTCACCAAACTGTCCTCAAATTATCAGTTGTGTTCCAATAAAACCATAAAGCAAGTTTCATCCAAACATGTCTTCACTCCATCTGCCACAAAGACACCGTCTCTGTCTGCATCAAGCTGCTTTAAATGTCTCCTGACACAGACAAGGTCTTGCCTCTCAATGTCTCTCAGTGTCTTGAAATGTCTCTCAATGACTCTCAGTGTCTTTAAATGTCTTTCAGTGTCTCTCAGTGCCGTCCTCTGCTGACCCCTTTACAGTTTAGAGAACTGGATTAGGTTCCTGTTGATTTCTGCCACGTTCCTGCAACCTGCACCAGATAAATATAAACCCCTCGGCTGTTTTAGTGCAGAAAAGGTGTTTGCTGCGTTTAATTTTGCACAAAATATGTCATCTCTCACCTGATAAAGCCATGGACAGACGGAACTCGTCGTTTAAGATTTGCAGGACTTCCCTCACTCCTTCCTCACCCTGAGGAATAAACAAGAAAATACAAATCGGAGACACTTTAATTCATCCATAAAATCAACATCATTGCATCTGCTTTAGTTTTAAATAGTTTGTGTGTTTACATGGATAGAAATAGCCTGTTTATGAGGTATGTGCTAATACAAATACAGATAATTCTACATCCCTCACAGTAGGGTTGTTGTTGATCTGCCACCACCATAAACAGCATCTTAAAATGTTTTTAAATGTTTGATTGAGTTCAGACATCAGAGCAGCTCCACAAGCTGCAAAGTGTGACTCAGCTGGTTCAAATCCACAATAGTTTTCTCTGTAAACTGGACTAATAACCGTCCTAAAACCCAGAAATGAGTCAGAATTTTGTATTTCTGGTTCAGTTTCCTTTTCCTTGTCAAAAACTGGAGAGGAAAAATGTCAGTAATGATAGAGATCAGCTGTTTGTACCTTGTAGGCGAGGCCCCAAACTGCCGGACGGCCAATGAAAACACACTTGGCTCCCAGAGCCAGCGCTTTCAACACGTCACTTCCTGTCCTGATGCCTCCGTCCAGATAGACTTCGATCCTGCCCTGGACCGTGTCCACGATCTCTGACAGTGCGTCGATCTGTTGGCGGTGGAGGTCACAAGGTCAGCATACTTTACAGTGCTGACATTTATTCTGAAAGATCACAAATGTTCTTTCTTTCTTTCTTTCTTTCTTTGAATTAACTGCTTCAAAACTATCTTTACCACTGTCAAATAGTAGAATTACTGCAACAACTATTACTAATGGTAACATTAAATGTCTCATACTAAATATGACCTTTAGCTTAGCTTAGCATAAAGAATGGAAACAGAGGGAAACAGCTAGCCAAGCTCCGTCCAAACATTTTAAAATAAGTAAAGGTATGGTACCGAAGCCGGGCCTCCGTCCAGCTGTCTCCCGCCATGGTTCGACACAATGACGCCCTGCACGCCATGCTCCACGGCCAGCTCGGCGTCCTCCTTGGTCAGGATCCCCTTGATGATGATTGGCAGGCGTGTGATAGACTGCAGCCAGTACACATCCTTCCAGCTGATGGAGGGGTCCAGGGTGTTGGCTGGGATCCCATAATCCTCTGGGGTTGCAGTCTCCTGCTTACAGAGCATGTGGTGAAAAGCACAAGGGTGTAGGAATGTAGATCGACTGGTAAATTGAGAGCTTCACCTTTTGGCTCAGCTCCCTCTTCACCATGACAGACCGATACAGCGTCTGCATCACTGCAGAAGCTGTACCAATCTGCCTGTCGATCTCCCACTCCATTCTTCCCTCACTTGTGAACAAGATCCCAAGATAATTAAACTCTTCCACTTGGGGCAGGATCTCATTCCCTACCTGGAGAGAGCACACCACCCTTTTCCGACTGAGGACCATGGCCTCAGATTTGGAAGTGCTGATTTTCTTCCCAACTGTTTCGCTTGGCTGTGAACCGCTCCAGCGAGAGTTGAAGATCACGGCTTGAAGCCAATGGAACCATATTGTCTGCAAAAAGCAGGGACGTGATACTGAGGTCACCAAACTGGACTCTCTCAAAGCCTCGGCTGCACCTCGAAATTCTGTCTGTAAACGTTATGAACAGAATTGGTGACAAAGGGCAGCCTTGGTGGAGTCCAACCCTCACTGGAAACGAATCCGACTTATTGCCACAATGCGGACCAAACCCTGACACCTGTCGTACAGGGACCGAACTGCCCGTATCAAGGGGTCTAGTACCATACTCCTGGAGCATCACCCACAGGACTCCCCGAGGGATGCGGTTGTACGCCTTCTCCAAATTCACAAAGCACATGTAAACTGGTTGGGCCAACTCACATGCGACCCTGCTGAGGGTGTAGAGCTGGTCCACTGTTCCATGGCCAGGACAAAAAACACACTGCTCCTCCTGAATCTGAGATTCAACTTCCCAACGGACCCTCCTCTCCAAAACCCCCGACTAGACCTCACCAGGGAGGCTGAGGAGTGTGATCCCCTATAGTTGGAAAACACCCTCCGCTCCCCCTTTTTAAAGAGGGGAACCACCACCCCGGTCTGCCAGTCCAGAGGCACTGTCCCTTATGTCCATGCGATATTGCAGAGGCATGTCAACCACAACATCCAGAGCCTTTAGGAACCCCGGGCGGATCTCATCCACCCCCGGAGCCCTGCCACCGAGGAGCTTTTAAACCACCTCGGGGACCTCAACCACAGAGATAGGAGAGCCTGCCTCGGGGTCCCCAGACACTGCTTGCTAATTGGAAGGCGTTTTGGTGGAATTGAGGGGGTCTTTGAAGTATTTTCCCCACCGACTCACAACATCCCAAGTTGAGGTCAGCAGCGATCCATCCCCACTATACACAGTGCTGATGGTGCACTGCTTCCCTCTCCCGAGATACCACATGGTGAACCAGAATTTCCTTGAAGCCATCTGGAAGTTATTTTCCATGCCCTGACCAAACTCCTCCCACACCCGAGTTTTTGCCTTAGTGACCACCAAAGTCGCATTCCGTTTGGCCTCCCGGGACCCATCAGCTGCCTCTAGAGTCCCACAGGCCAGAAAGACCCGATAGGACTTCCGCTTGATGGCATCCCTCACCGCCAGTGACCACCAATGGATTTGGGGATTGCAGTCACAACAGGCACCGACCACCTTACGACCACAGCTCCAGTCAGACGCCTCAACAATGGAGGCACGGAACATGGCCCATTCGGACTCAATGTCCCCTGCCTCCCCCAGCATGTGGTTGAAGTTCTGCAGGAGGTGGGAGTTGAAACTCCTTCTGACAGGGGACTCTGCCAGACGTTCCGAGCAGACCCTCACAACACGTTTGGGTCTCCCAGGTCAGACTGGCATCTTCCCCCACCATCAGAGCCAACATACCACCAGGTGGTGATCAGTTGACCGCTCCGTGTCTGGGCGAGGGAAAACGTGCTTCATTTTTGTTTCTCATTATAAGGTGTGGACCATGGTTTGTCTGGTCCTTTGTCTTTGTCATGCTTTTGTCTGGTCCCTCACCTAGAACCTGTCTGCCTTGGGTGACCCTACCAGGGGCATAAAGCCCCCGACAACGTAGTTCTGAGGGTCATAGAAACACACAGACCCCTCCACCACAATAAGGTAACACCTCTGTGCTCTGAAAAGCACTCAAGAACCTCTTGTACCATCTCAAGGACCAATGGAATGCCTTCAAGGACCCTTGAAACCCCCTAATACTTTCCAAAGAACCTAAAGGACTTTTGGTACCGCATCAGTGACCCTTCTTTGAGACACACTGGTCCAAACCATGAATGTGGAACATCCTTCCATATTTATAAGTTACCTGGAACATCCCATCAAAGTTCTTGACCTTGAGGTGCGGTGGCAGCTTGAACTGGTTGCGGATGTCATTGCGGCGCTTCCCAGTGTAGGGTACGTCAACGGTGAGGACCAGCGCTTTGTAGCCGAGCGCCTCCACTCGGTGCACAATCTGCTCGGACAGCTTCCTGTCCCGGTAAACGTACAGCTGGAACCAGCGGAATCCGTTGGGTGCTGCCGCCACGATCTCCTCCACCGAGCAGGTGGAGTAGGTGCTGGTGATGTAGCAGGTGTTGAGAGCCTCGGTGGCTGTGAGGAGACATAATTATTGATTAGTGATCATTGATTTTACAGACAGATCTGAGGAGTTAAGGGTCACAATAAGCTGAAACAGAAATTTTCATCACAGCTTTACTGGATACACATTTGCATCACGGTATTTAAAAGAGCTAAAGTGCATAAAATGATTCTATTTAGACAAAAAGTTTGAGTCATTTGGTCGATTAACCTTGATGGAAAATACTTACTTACTTACATACTTACGAGGCTAATTACTTTTTGTGTTTCTCTATCCATAATGTAAAACGAGCAGTAAATGAGTTTTGCCAATTTGGACACAAATCTGCAAATGCACATTCAGAATCGTCGTCGTGTGCGTCGTCAGATTTGATGTATTTAGATTTGCACATTTGTAAACAGATATGTGAATGTGCTGACAAAACTGTAAATGTTAAAAGCTGAAAAGTATCATTTTGCTGCAAGAGCTGAAATACAGAATAGTCGTCAGTTACAACTCAGCGACCGTCTTTCTACACAGGACTTTTGTCTGATTGTAAATAGTTTCGCTCCAAAGTATTTTCATCTGAAAGCAGCAGAAAATTATTAAATTTTCTTTTCTGAGGACTCTGAATGTAGCAGCAGTAAGAAGGTTTGGAAGAGGGGAATAAATGCTGTGTGGAAAAATATGGAGGACTACACTTCCTTATTCATAGGTGTTCAATTAAGAGTAGATACAGGAAACTCTGTGTTATGAAGCATCTCATGAGACTTTACCCCGAGCGGTGGCCATCTCCCCTTCGTGCCAGGCCAGGCAGTGAAAAGCAGTCGGAGCGATGCCGACTGGAAAGCTGATTTCAGTCCCCTGAACGGTGGTTCGAGTGTCGCTCACCGACACGTCTCGGAGGATACGAGGCCTCAGACGGATCCTGACGGCGGAAACAGATAAAGGTGTCAACAAAAAAGGTAATGAGGATGGAAAGAGATCACAAACAGGATGTTAAAAAATCATTTCTGCATAAAACATCTTAATTGATCCTACCTGAACTGTTTGGTGTGTGGATTTAAACATGTTAATAGAACAGAATAGTAATAGTGTAGTCCACTTTATTGTTATTTGAGAAATGGTCAAGTTTTTGGCATTTACTGGCTGTATTTCGTAGTCCCGTTCACTCCTGTTAAATGGATATCGCCAAAATAAAGTTTGTCAGAAATACTCCAAATGACTTTGAAGTGAAATGGGTGAGTAAATGACAGTATTTTTATAGAAATAAGGTCCAATATGAAAAAAACATCACTTCCCCTTTCAGTACATATTTTTGTACTTTAATTTTATTTTTCTGACCTTGCATGCCCCTGCGTGTTCCCATTTTTCAAGCTGCTGGAATTGTGAATTTCTCTGTGAGATGAATCAAGTGCATACCTACCTACCTACAATCTCCCAATATGATACTAAAGTCTTATTTTATCTACCATAACTGCCATATTGGACTGTTTTGTCTGTTTTTATCACATAATAAGAGTTTTTGAACCCCATATTTATTCTCAGTCACTTTATCTTTTGGATCTTATCTCTGCACTACATTTATATGTTTATGTGTTTGTGTCATACACCAAGACAAATTCCTCCTTTGTGCAAACTTACATGGCAATAAACTTGTTTCTGATTCTGATCTGCCTTTTGTGAGATCAATGTGAGATTCTCTGTTGAGTTCCACCTCTCATCTCCTTCCTGTCCTTGTGTATATATTCTTTGCACATCATTGTTTTATTGTTGTTTTATTACACTTTGCAGTGTTGTATAGTAAAGACCTGAACAGATAAAGCTCTTATAATTCTTGGGTCCAGTTCCTGTGTCTCTGTGTTTCCTGAGTCAGCTTGACCTTGTACTGTTACATATTGATTTAAAAGGAACATCTAGTTGTATATTTTTATGGAATAGTCATTCATAAAATTATTGCAAAATCCAATAAAGCCATCCTGAAGAGGACAACATGTAAGTCATATTTCTTGGATTCTGTTTTCCATAAACAACAGTGACACCAACAAACAAATCCTCCTTAGTAACACACTTGTTGTGGTAAAAACAGATATAAGAAGCATATATCCGTCTTCATGGAGACATTAGGAACTGACGTATGTAGGAAGAAAAATATGATGGAAACTGTCTGACAGGATAAAAAAACAATTATTATTTATTTGTATCTCTGACACATTTGTGAACTTTCATAACAAAATGTTTTATCTCATATGGTCATCAGGATTAGCAGGTTAAACTGCATTTGTACCTTTTGTAAGCCAGTAGATTGTCATCCCTGGTGCAGCATTCATCAGCTCCAGCAGCATAATAATCCCAGGTGGCCTTTGAGAGATGCTCCTTTGCATACTCCTCAAAGTCTGTCAGGCATACCATAGCCATCTCTGCACAGCGACCTCCCTCTCTGCGTGGACAAGTTGACACATATCAATATCAACAATGCACAATGAAACACGCAGAAAAGGAGGATGATAAATCTAATATTCTTACTTCTTATGGAACCATTGAAAGTCATGTCACTTCCTCCTATGCATGTGAACTAAAGCACAAACTGGATTTGCTTTGCATTTGAGGCAAACAGCTGCAGGCTCCAACAGTAAATAGTCACAAAATTGTATAAACACAAACACCTAACTCTCACATGACACTGCATTCATGAAGGACTGAAGCTGCACCACTCAAACTGAAACTAACCTCATTAACCTTAAATACAGTGCAATCAACTCACCGGTCGAGCTTCCACACTTCATCTGTAAAATGTCTGTCTTTCTTTTTCACTTTTTGGTTTTAAACTGAGACAAATTTGTGTGTGCACAGTGTTGCTTTTGTGTTGGTGTCAGAATCAAACTTTCCACTGACGTTTGTGACCCCAGTGTGACCCTTTTGGCTTTATTGTGTTTATACAAGCTGGAAATGTGCTGATGGTCACTATAGTGAGGACAAGAGGCGTCTGACTCAGTGCTCTGTGGTCCAGCTGGTACACGTGTGCACCCATGTTTACATGCTGTGTGCACAAGCCAGCACATACGGACACATGCATACAAAGGACACTCATGTTGTCGTGTGAAAACTCCTTACCAACAATCTGAATAATGCCCTCACTGATTAATAAATAACAAAATAATAATTATCAACATATAAATGTGTTCAGACACAATAAATGGAGAGCACTTAGTCAGAATAGGACTAATGGCACACTGTAAATATACTCCATTACAAAAATAACATATTATCACTATTATTATTATTATTATTACTATTATATGTAGATTTGGCTGCAACAAATGGAATCAAATATGATATAATGTATGAGTATAAATTCGCACATTTTACTTCAGTACAATGTTTTAAGTAAATTTACTTAAATTTCTATCCATCTGGAGCTTTGAGGATATAGAGGACAATATCCATATTTTTTAGGAGATCTGGTGTGAAGTTTAAATTATTTTCTAATTTATTTTACACAAAGTGGAGGCAGGTAGTGTTTTTTAAAGCATAAAATACATTTTTTACAGCCCCAAGTCTTTAAAATATAAAATAGAATCAACTACACACGTATATAACAGTACAGGCCTCTGTCCGGACTAAGAGGATGTGGTTTTAACTGACAGAACTACGTTGATAAACTGGACGTTTTTAAACTAACGTACCGTTTACAGGTGACTGGTCTTCTCAGGCTGGTTGAAGCAATGTGTTCACAGGTGAGAGACGCGCAGTGGATGTTTCGGCGGTGGAAGACGGCTTTTAGGATGTCAAGAGTTCAAGTTACATCAATATTAAGTTATGATATAAGTAAGTCCCACCGAGACCCGGCAGACTCTGCGACACCGGAAATAAAGCCATCCGGTTAGTGCCTGTCATCAGGTGAGGCAGAGTTTGCTGATATTCATGAGCTCTATCTGTTAGTTAGCTGACCTTAGCCTACTTTTAGACCTTTGTCTCACTTTTTTGTACTCCGCCGTTTTAGTTTCTGAACATGGTGTTAAAATAAAAAAAAAAACAACAACTGCATATTCAAGCTAACGTTCGCTAGCTAGCTTAAATTCAGCAGTCAGCAAGCGCTGTTTTTTAATGTCAGTTGATGGTTAATCTCAAATGTGTGATAACTAATTTAATTTAAAGTCAGTATGTATGCTAAATATCAGTCTGTATCAAAAATATACCGGTAGTTTTTAGAGACGGGATGAAAAACCGGTGTTATGCCAAAGTTAGCATCCCTGTTGAATAGAGTGTTACCTTCCTGTTGACATGCTAACGCGCCTCCCAGTGCTTCGTTGGTTCACGTTAAAATACAGGTGTGGGATCACAGTTCATACCTGTATTTTAGTGACGGTAAATGACACAACACAGGTAAAAGAGTCAGTGCTGGTGTTACACTGAAATCTGTGACCATAATCTGTGAGCCAGCCACACACAAGGCCATCATATCCATTATTTAGAGTTTAACAAGTACATTATTCTACCATAGGCGTTACCACGGTTGCTCTAAATTAACAGTTTTGCTGATTACTAAAATATTTATATATATACAGGTTTGTCCACCTGTGTGTTCAAGCTCTATAATCAAAATGATATCTTTAATGCTAAAATATCATTATTGTTGTTATCCAGGAATTTTCAAATTCACTGTTTAGAAAAACAGAACAAATATCAAAGCACATGATTATTTATTTTGACTGAGAATAAATTCCTGTCATTCCTGAACAGAAAATGTGTTTTAGTGGTTGTTTGTTGTTATGGATGAATTCCAGTGTTCTGGATCAAATTAGGGTCTAAAAAGGTGAATTCAGTTTAAATTCCTCACTCCTGTTCAAAATGGTGAAGAGTAGTGAACTCAGTGAGAAAGAAAGAGTCCAGCTGAAGTGAAGGAGATGATGCTGGAGGCTCTTTGAGGCTCTGATAACATCTGTTAAGCTCTGTATTTACACTAAGAGGCATTAAAAACGCAACATTGTATTTTTTTCGATATTAATTTGAATTTTCATAATTTATTGGGTGACTTCACTTGGTATGATACTGAACATGAATGAACAAAAGCAACAATAGAAAATTTAATCCACATGGATTACAAATGTCAGTATCTTGTGTGATCGTCGTGGCATAGACATGATGAACGCGGTGATTTCGGCCACTGGAATCGCTTCCCACTCTTCCAAGAGTGCAGTACGGAGATCAGCAACCGTCACCAGCAGTGGAATACGACACCGTACATGGCGATCCAGATTGTCCCAAAGGTGTTCAATCGGATTCATATCCGGGGAATAAGGCGTCCAGTCCATAACCTGCACATTATGTCTGTGCATAACGTGCCTGCAGGCGTGAGATAGTGCATCTGTGGACGCCAAAATGCCTGGCTACCCTCGCTTCGGGCATTCTGGATCTCAGCATACCAATGGCCTGCTCCCTCATGTTTGCTGCTAAGCGTGGCATGGTGACCGTCTGTGACAGCTTGCATTTTTCCTCCGGCTTTTTAAAGCCTTGACCAGTTGAGCTCAAATCACCAAAAGAACTCACTGAAAGCTTTCAAACAATGTCCTAACGAATCCCACATGCAAAAACAGGGATTGGTACCGTCTGCCACGTTAATTTATTGTTTGAGCTGAAAAATGTGGCTCCATAGTTTCAATAGAGTGGTAGTAAACAAAACATTCTTTTGTATACAAAGTAGTTGTATCAAATTTTATTTTACATTGACTTTGTTGCGTTTTTAATGCCTCATAGTATATTTAATAATTTAGATTTTTTTCTTACATATTTGTGTTATTTATTGCACAGATACAGTGGGGGACAGTTTTGTCAATTTGCCTTCGAATTTAGTGTCAAGTGTGGGGAAAAAATACTGGTGCTAAAAAACTCATTTTGATCATTGAAATGTTTGTTTTTTCAGGATAACTTTTATTTAGTTTGTTGTTGTAATTACTTGTTTCAGCCACTAGAGACTGAAGAGCACTCCAAGGAATGGGCTTTCTTGTTTTATCCAGGTGAGTTTTAATTTTTCGCTTACCTCTAAACACAAGATACATGAAATTATTGTCATGTAACGTCACTGGCATGTCTTTGTTTTGGCTAGAAATGGATTTTAATGAAGAAAAAGAAGGAACAAGCTAATCGTAGATCAACATCAGTAAACCTGTGACTTTGGAAAGTTGCGGTCAACACAAAGAGTAAGTAATCTGTTATATAAGACTCTCATATCAGTCCAGTTTCTACTACAGTGCCCATTTACCTCACACTGAGCAAGCCTGTATCAAGTGCTCTTCATTGATCATGTTTTCAGTTTGAACATGAAGTAAATTATACAGACAGCTTCTAGAAGTGATAACTAAAGCAGCTTTTTGTAGGTCACATTTCTGCAGTGATCAACATTTTCTCTTCAAAAACGATCAGTGCAAAGCCGAATAGCTAATGATTAGACAGCCCATCAAGCAACAACATTTGGGTTAATTCATTACTTATTTACCTGTCAAATACATTCCTCAAATTATTATCTGTGTCTGATTTACTCATTTTTTTAAAACATTATGGTGTTTCTGATTTAACAGGCAACCTGAGGATCTGAGGACACCTTCTGTTTTTAGGGACATTTTCACTTTTTTTATAAGGAACACATGATTACTAATTAATATTATGTGTTTTTAATTATTTATTTAACCAGAAAGTTTAATTTAGATACAATAATGCTTCTGTTTGGAACTCCTGGTCGCAACTAAGACTGTTGTTTTCATTGTTGATTATTGTGATAATTTTTTAGATTAATCAGTTAGTTGTTCGGTTAATAAAATGTTGATCAGTATTTCTCAACACACAAAATAACGTCTTTAAATGTCCACAAATCAAAGATATTCAGTTTACTGTCGAAGAGGCGCAAAGAAACCAGGAAATATGAATCGCTGCACAGAGAAAAACACACCAAAACACAACATGCAGGTGCTGAAAGAACAAAGGTAAATGATGACACTTTGTTCTGTAAAACCTGAGTATTAATTATTTTTAAGCATGTCCACAGTGGGTAAAACTTCCATCATTAGCAGCTGTTCTAGTCTGCAGTAAAGTGAAGAGGCACATCTGGAGGTGTTGGGCTCTGGTTCTTACTGAAATATATCCTAAAAATAGAAACAGCTGCAGGGTTTGTGTGTCTGTACTGTAGAGAGGATTTCCTGAGGAAGCACCTTAATGTAGCTGAATGCATGAGTGACGAGAAAAACAACAAACATCACTGACAGTAAGAGACAGTACAGGATTGTTTTTTTAATTCATGCCACGTGTTAGCTGTCTTTCATTTATGCAGCGGTCAAAAGGGCAACAGGCCTGCAACTAACGATTATTTTCAATATCAGTTAATCTGCAGGTTATTTTACAGATAAACAATCAATTGTTCGGTTTATAAAATGTAGGAAAATAGTGAAAAATGTCCACCCCAGTTTCTCAGAGTCCATGATGAGGTCTTCCAAAATCCAAAGATACTCAGTTAAATGTGATATAAAACAGACAAACACGGGAAATCTCCTTATTTTAGAGGGGCATTGTTTTCTGACACTAAGGAGTAATTGATTATGAAAATATTTCTGATACTGTCGATCCATTAATCAATTGATTGTTGCAACTCTGAAGGGGAATCAGTTAGTGAGGTGATAATGATAAACACATTTGACCATGGACCTAGTGTTTGCTTAGGGCATAAAGAAATATATATATTTTTAAGTGTCATGCTTAAGTATCTGGGTTTAAATTTCTGCCTTTAAGACATACAGTATTAGGTAAGTAATGATATTTGTCATTGCCCATTTGTACCATTCAGCAATCAACTAACCAATGAATGTTAATAAATAGCAAATTAGTTAAATTAAAAATTAATTTATCAATGGGGAAAAAAGCCACACAAAAATGAGTATAACTTGTAAAAACATGGGGGCAAAAATTAAAAGAAAGTGAAAGAATGGAAAAGTTGACACTGTGATGCTTGAACATTTTGTTGAATGATTTTTTACAGATAATGACGAAGAATATATGTCGATATTTGACACACACCAGTCAGTAGTTTATAGTCTATATATAGAGTATTTTAAAGCATACTGTATATATACACAGAAGTGAGGACGGAGATTTACTCACCGATTACAAATGTTCATTCTCTCTCAGCAGAACGTCTTCTCCTCTGACAGACTCATAACCTGTGAAGCAAAACACTAAGTACTATTACTGCTACTGACAGTACTCCTACTACTACTAATACTGCTGCTACTAGGGTATCACAGATCCTGTGTCACATGCAGTGACACCAATACAACTACAACACTAAAGCTGTACATACTGCAATGACGCTTAATGCCGCTGTTATCATTTCTACTGCTATTTAAGAGTAATACACCACAGTACATATGTGCTGTATAAGTTAGAGTAATACTCTGACAGTGCAGTTTATACCGCACAGTACACATAAACTTTCACCTGTGAACACTTGAGGGCAGTGCAACACTGAAAGTCCACTGATTTCATGCTACTCTACACAGAGTACTGCACAGTACACACTGCTCAGTAGAAATACTGTGAATAACCTGTTACTGTAGGAAGCTCAGTGTGACTCTGTGTGTACGTACCTGCCTCCTGATTTGTGTGGGTTTCGTAAGGTTAAACTGGAACTAAAATCAGAAACCAGAATATAGTAAGAAATTAGTTTTTGTGTATTAGTGTGTAACATAAACACAGCAAGAGAAAATTATTAAAAAATAAAAGTGCAAAAATCAAGAAAATATATCAAAAAGTCCTGTAAAAAGTACAATATATCTGAATTTAAATGAAAGCTGTGAAGATGAACATTTCGATATAAATTAGAAAGAATAATATCAATTACTTGATTTTGTGAGATATGTATCGAATAAAAGTCCCCAAAAAATATGAAATAATTCTTCAAAAATATGTACAATAAACCAGATTGTCAAGTCAAAGAAAATACAATAAAAATATGCAGAATATATCTGATATTAAATGAAAGTTGAAGAAAGATACAATAGAACTGAAAAAATACGATACATTACGCACACTATAGCAGATTTCAGCTGGAGAGACAAAAGGTGGTTGTAAAGTTTAAATTTATCAGTTTTTAAAAAGAAATATGCCTTAAATAAGGCTCTAGTGAGTCCTTTAAAATAATTATTAAAAAAGTCATGTTAAATAATCTTGTCACTTTCATAAGAAAGCTCTTTAAATGGGTTAAACACACTGCATGTTTCTGACATTCACCGCTGCCTTGATGAACATGTGTTTGTTGTCCTCAGTGAGCCTCTGTCAGTGAATGGCTGCTCACAGCACATTGTCCAGGTGAATTTCTAGAACACCTGTGTGGCAGCGATGCTGATCGAGGTGATGCTCTAACCTGAGCCAGAGGTCATGTTGTCATAAACATGTGGAGTTCTAAAGAGGTCCTGATGATGTGACGCTGTATGATTATTAATCTGAACACCTGGCTGGAACAGCAGACTCCAGATCAGAGGATTAGTGGATAAAGTCAGTCTTACCTTCACCTGAGCTTTTCGGCTGGCCTGTTGCTTCACCTCTCATTTGACAGGGTGGTGTCAGAGGGCAGCCCCCCCACCCTCCATCCATCCTCCACATCCTCCCCCACAGTGGGAGGCTCCTCCCCCAGCTAAGCTCCAGTCAGCACTCTCTCTTTACCTCTCTCTCTCTCTCTCTCTCTGTACCTCTACCACTCTCTCTCTCTCTCTCTCTCCCTCTTTCTCTGTACCTCTACCTCTCGCTACCACTCTCTCTCTACCCCTCTCTCTCTCTCTCTGTACCTCTACCACTCTCTCTCTCTCCCTCTTTCTCTGTACCTCTACCTCTCGCTACCACTCTCTCTCTACCCCTCTCTCTCTCTCTGTGTACCTCTACCACTCTCTCTACCTCTCTCGCTCCCTCTCTCTCTCTCTACCTCGCTCTCTACCTCTACCTCTCTCTACCACTCTCTTTACCTCTCTCTTCCTCTCTCTCCCTCTCTCTCTGTACCTCTACCGCTCTCTCTCTCCCTCTTTTTCTGTACCTCTACCTCTCGCTACCACTCTCTCTCTACCTCTCTCTTTCTCTTCCTCTCTCTCTCTCTCTCTACCTCTCTCTCCCTCCCTCTCTCTCTCTGTACCTCTACCTCTCTCTACCTCTCTTTCTGCTTCTCTCTACCTCTCTCTCTTCCTTCCTTCCTTTCTCCCTCGATCCCTTCCTTCCTCCCTTCCTTCCTTGCTCCCGTCCTTCCTCCCTTCTTTCTTTCCTCCCTTCCTTCCTTCCTTGCTCCCCTCCTTCCTCCCTTCCTTCTTTCCTTCCTTCCTTCCTACCTTGCTCCCCTCCTTCCTCCTTCATTCCTTCCTTCTTCCCTTCCTTCATTCATTCCTTCTTTCCTTCCTCCCTTCTCTCTTTCCTCCCTTCCTTCCTTTCTTCGTTCCTTGTTCCCCTCCTTCCTTCTTCCTTCCTTCCTCCCCTCCTTCCTTCCTTCCTTCTTCCCTTCCTTCCTTCCAAACAAAAAACAGGGCTCTCAGCCTTCTGCAAATGTCAGACTTGTCAAGTGGAGTGTGGACTCTGACAGGTGTTTTCAGGGTCTTTACATATAAAACACAGATGTCCCAACCTTTGATATCATGAGCCTGTTATGTTAGGATCCCCTCCCATAAAGTGATGGATCGATGGCAGGATGTGAGGGAGAATGTGAACGCCGCCATGTCTCAGTGAAACAAAACGCCTCAAGAAGTTGTTCAAGCATTTTCAAACAGCGGTGGGTTTGCAGTGATGTTAAATTAGATTCTCTCTCTCTTATTTCATTACAGCTTTGACTTCACTCTTTGTAAATTGTAACCTGGCTTCTTGAGAGACGAGCGTCTTTCTGTGTGTTTTATTTTGGCGGTTGGACCCAAAGGCTAAATCTGACAAGGCGGACCTCCGCGGGGAGGTTCGGGTGTTACCTGCACTGAGAGGAGGTGCAAATTGTGTTAATCCACAGCTGGCCTCGATGCCTAACGCTGCAGAGCTGGTTCTGGCTCTGGGGCGCTGCTCTGGAGGTACTGGACATTCAGCTGAGTGGAAAACCTCTTCCACATGCTGGATGAGGCTCTGGCCCGAGGCGGCGGCCCAGCATGCCGTGGCACATGTGTGTTGAATTGTCAAGGTGTTATCATGGCCTGGCGAGGCTCTGGGCTCCTCCACCTCTGTCTCTCCCTGGTTTATTATCAGACTAAATACAGCCGAGACGGCGAATTCATGCAGCAAATTCATGCAGCTCTGCAGGAAGGCTGGGTCTGATGGATGTCTGTCTGTCAAGGCTTTTACCTTTCACACACATAAGTGAACTTTGATTTATTTGTTTTATACCTGGAGAAAGAGTAGAAGTTTCCTGCTTTCCCACACACATCATATAAAATACAATATCATAATAATCAGCGGTGCTCTGGCTGTGAAGGTGTTTCCTCAGAGAGCTTCCTCCTTATTGTATTCTGCTACATATTATTAATGTTTGCTGCTGGGTCCTTACTGTGATGTTGAATCATAGCTTGAAATTGCCTCTGAGCGTTGAGGTCCAAGTTCAAATTATGTCAACTTTGGCCTCACCGAACAGATTACTTTTAATGTGACAACAGCGTAAAAAACGTCCCCTTTCTTAGACCCTCGAAATGCCTAATGTGTGATTAGGGCTGAATAAATTAAATTGACTTTACTTGACTTCATAAAAATATATATATTAAATGAATGACACCTAAATATACCACACTATGCAGAGTTTCAGGGGCTGAAATAGGCTAAATATTAAGTTGTTTGAAGACAGTCACAAACCTGAGCATGTGTGGGAGTTATATTTTATTATTATTTATTTTTATTTTTATTAGAACTTAATATTTGAGCTTACATCTGTCCGTGTGGTGTTGTTGCTTTAAAATGGCTACTTTTGATACCTCTTAAAAGACCTTAACCTCTTAAGACTTGATTAACCTACTGGTTGGTAGTTTTAAGGGGTGAAAAAAACAAGCTGTCAATACATTTTTCCTTTTTTTGTGAATTTTCTTGAAATTTATGGTCATGTAACACTACTAATCAATAGATCGCTCGTATAAAAGTTAATTTGTATTGAAATTTTTTGTGACATTATTGAAAAATTGTTTTTTTTATTCAGCTGAAAATGAGAATAAATGTACAGCTATTAGAAATGTTCTCATAACTGCCTCTTTTATAGACAGACCAATTAGACTTTTTACCTCATACAAAGTTGAGTTCAGTCATACACTGAATCATTATACTGAAATGTATTTTTCAATTATGACGTTTAAGCTCTTTCAGATGAGAAATACATGGTCAACGTAGACTTTTAAAGTTACCAGAAGTTATTTTAATGGTGCTGGCTCAGGAACACTCTCTCTGTTTCTTTATATATCTGTGAGTTTGTAGCTGCAGCATTGCTGAGGCTGCCAAAGAAAAAGGCAAAGGAGCGAACACATCAGTGGCTGTAAATGTCATGTAGCGGCTGAGTGATGGATGTCCAGAGCATTTGATGTCTGCAGAGATCTGAGCATAGCTCTCAGTCTGCAGTCACGCCATTTCAGACTCTTATGATTCAATCCATACAGCATCTCACAAAGAGCTGGTGGTCTTGTGCAAAGTCTTATTTGCGTGAGCGATTCATTCGTCCCTGAAGCTAGCTCGAGGCCATTTGAGACTGTGAACTCTTCTGCGAGTGCATTAAGACGTTAACTTTCACTTTGGTCTGCACATAAACGCCATCTCCTCCTCCTCCTCCTCCTCCTCGCTGCTGCTTTTCGTAGTTGTGCTTTTTATTTTGTGGTAGATGTTCCCTCTATGCGTGTGTCCAAAGAGGGTTTGTAGTCCTGTCCAAGTGTGAAGTTATGTGAAAGGAACCTGATGTCTTAAAATGCATCCGTCAGAGTCTGAGTCAGTGTGTTTTTCAGATCAGTTGGACACGATGTGAAGTAAAACGGCTCGTTGAAAAGTAAGAACAAAAGGAGTCATTTAACTTTAACTGCATTTTATTTCAGTTTCATCTCTCCACAACAAGTTTTCACTGTTTCACCATGAAAGTTAAGCACCATTAACTTTGATTTTTAATGATTTTAGATGCTTAAAGTTACTGTGAGGAACTTTTGACTGGCTATGAAACATTCTCAGATTAATGCAGAAGCCTGCAGGGACTCAGGGGCAGAAACCCCCTGACTAAAGGACATATTTAATATTATATTCAATACAACAACATTATAGAACAACTGATAAAATGTATTACAGTATTGTGAATGCAGAAATTTGTGTACAATGAGCAATTTGGAAGAATTTTAGCAGATTATTTCCTGTAAATGGTGGATCTCAGTCCCAGGTTGGGAGCCTTTAGTCAAGAGAAAACAAAATGAGAAAAAGTATTTCTATATATTTACTCTTAAAGCCAGAATCAGGACTGAGTGGTAGGCCTTCAGACCCTGCTGCAGTAAAATAAGAGTTTTTTTAAGGGACTCTGGTGCTCAGAAACACTTCCTACCAGTCCAAAAAGCTCCTCGTAGTGGCGTTCTCCTGAATTTATTTGTTGTTGCAACCTCTCTGACTCCACTGTTGGTACATGTTGCTGCTCACTAAATGGCATGTGTTAGTATTGTTGGTGATGGATAAAGTGCTGCAGCAGCCAGAAGAATAACATACTGCTTCTTTTTACGCTGTGTGTCGTCGGAGGTTTTGGTCGAAAGAGGAGCACAGTTTTGACAGGCTGGTTTGTAAATGTGTGGCGACAGGCGGCAGAAAGTCCGACGGTTGGCAGTTCTTTTGTGTCGATGCAGCTTACTGTCATCTCTTATTAACATGTCATGGTATCTGATGTGTCATCTCTTACTAATCTGCTGCATCAGGACATTCAGGAAGGGCCTGAAGGAAAGTGTTTGTCCACCACAGCCACAACCGGGTGTGTTGAAACTCCACGTCTTCAGTGTCTGCTTTGACTGATGGCAGGAAGAAGAGACACTTCTTTTTCTGTACCCTCCTGGAAATACTTTTTTGCAACAGCAGAAAGTTGTGGAGATCTGTTCGACACCTGCTGTCAGTTTTAATAAAAAAACTAATTTAGTAATGGCTTTTAAGTTGACTAGAACTGCAACTAATTAAAGGATTAAACATTTCTTAAACGTTGTTTGAGGAATTTATCTGAAAAATTATCTTCTTAACAGTGAATATTTTCTGGTTTCTTCCCTCCTCTGTGACAGTAAATTGATCTGTGTTTCCTGATATTTTATAAACCAATGAACAATTAAAATAATTGTTATTTGCAGCCCTAAAGTTGTCAAGCTGTTTGGCCACCAACAGGAGATGTATATACAGTATATAAAGCAGAAACACCCCCAAAATAAGTCTCCTGTTCATATTTATTTGTATGAACTATTAAAGGAGCTACTGTTGTCATGCATGCAAAAGTGTCAGATAACTTTTATTCAGAGAGTTGTCAACACTCACCCCTAATTTCCACCGGATGCGGAACGACGCTGATGTTTCGTTGTTTCCATTCATCGACAGAGCTTTTATTTTCAGCACAGAGCAGATCATGTGGGACAGGAAGTTGTGTGCAGACACAAAATTAAACGTCCGTTTTATTTTCAAAATAAAATAATCTGTGTTTGCAGTGGAACGCATAATCGATTTCCTTCTACTCAGTGGACACTGATGCTCCACTGCAACTCGCAGTATTGTGCAATTATACTTGAATTCGCGAGATCTTGTTAGTCAACGAGTTGGTTGGTATGTCGACCGACGTTAGCGTTCCACATCTAGTGGAAATTAGGGATCAAAGATCAAGTCTGTGGATGTAAAGTAGTAACATGAACACCTAAATGTGTATTTTGGATGTTTTTTTTACGGAAGCAAAGTAGCCTCATATCTCTACATCAGCCAGTGCAGTGCAGGAGTTTAACATCATGATATGAGCATATATTTTATCTGTGATGTAGAAACAGTTGCCTTAAGTGCAAATCAGAGTCATCATTTCTTTCAGTCTGTTGGCAGTGTGGAGTGATGGATTAGACTATGATTAGAAATGACTGCAGAGAGGAACTGATGACTTGGTGTTCAGCGTCGGCCACTTAGCATGTCTGCTGTTGTCTTGTTTCTCTCTGTTTTCCAGTAAAAAACACTCAGACACGCAGAATAATCACTTATTTTCTCCTCGACGAAGTAATGTTCCCCAATAAAAACCCTTTGAGGTTTGGTTTGCGGGGGCAAAAACTTGACATGTCTAATAACTTTGTGTCCTCATGTGTGAACTCTTTTACTGGGGTGAATACTTGAACTTGACTCGGGGACACAAAGGCTTTGTGGAAATAAAAACGACACATAAAACCATCGTTCTGCTTCACAATATGTAATAAATACTCCGGAATGACTCTTTGTGATCATTGAAAATCCAGCGAGCTTTGATTCAAAGCCTCCATGAAATAAGAATGGGATAAAGAATACGCCGCTTTCTTCTCTTTTTTCTTTTCTTTTCTCATCGTCTGAGGACTTTTCATGTGTCCTCGAGGCTCATTTGGGAAGTTTCACGTCCAATCAGTTGCTGCTGAAATGTGAATCCACTGTGACATTTTCTGTAATCAGCTCTCTCTGTTCCCTTCGTACAGATTATGCAAATCACAGCGTAATAACCTGACCAATTAGAATCAAACCAAACTCCATCTTCCATCTTGAGGGGAGGAAGAGGCCACAGCCGCTACATATATACATATATTTATTGTACATGATGTAAAGACGCTGTGCTGCCAATATTGAAACGGTTGTTCAACATCTGGAGTCTCCTTTGAGCTGATACCTGGTTGGTTAAATATGAGACAGACAGGTGTGCTCGCATACCATGGCAACATGCATACGTACACAAATAATGCCTCGAACAAAGTTGTCTGAACGTTTGATTTTTATTTTGTACTTGAAAGCAAATGTCAGTGAACTGTCTTATCTTTTTTGAATCCAAGAAAGAACAATATTATCTAGATATAAAGCTGTTTTGGAAAACATGTTGTGAGATCGCAAGTGCATTCAGTTGAGACCTTCCCAAGCAGCTACAACCATGGTTCAGTACCATAACACATTCAACGGTGTGGTCAACACCGATGCCAAAGTGTATATCCAATATTTTGCCAGTGTTCTTCAGTGTTTCCCCCAGTGACACGAACACTGAAGAGTCTTAAACCTTCATTTAGTCTATCAGCCAGCAGGGGGCGACTCCTCTGCTTCTATATCAGTCTAATAGAAAATGATCCTACTTCTCTCTTGATTTATTCCCTTAGTAAACATTTTAAACATGGATTTATGGCCTCAGTCTCTAGTTTCAAGTCTTCTTCAATACAGCTTGATGTTCATTTAGTGAATTATGGTCCCATTTTGCATCAAACAGACCATAAAGCAGAGGATGATTTAGGGCCGGCTGCCTGTTGATTGGCAGGTCGTTACCACGACAGCATCCGGCCTGGGAGTTGTCTGTGTTTTCGTCTTAGAACTTTTCACTCCATGAGAGTTAATCCACTCTTTGGTGCCGGCCAAAAACCAAGATGGCGACGGCCAAAATGGTGAACTTGAGGCTTCAAAACCATAGTCCACAAAGCAATGGATGGTGTCACAATGACTATGTCACTATGTTTCCTCCTTGTTGTTGTCCTTGTCGGGTGGAAACGCAAATATGATAATGTCGAAATGGACAGTCAGTGGAGAATCAATCAACTATCTGCTATTACTGAAATGCCAAAAGTAGCTGATTATTTTGGCAAGTTGTGATACCCAAGTGTGTGATTTCAGATGTAAATTATTTGTATTTAACTATCAATTGTGTTTGTATTATTAGTAATACCCTTTCCTTCCCAACTTCCCATCACTGTGGGAGCATTAGTTCCAGCAGAATGCTCTGCACATCTATTAAAAAGCCACATGCTGGCCTTTTAACACTGTAACTAATTTTCTGTTGATGTAAAAGCAAAAACCAAATAAATATTGGAGCTGTGTGTTATGCTGAGTTAATTCAGGAGAAAGAAGAAAACATATCCTCTCGATTAGCAAAGTGATGGAGGAGTAGCACACATCATTTAGGAGACTCATTAGAGGCCTCAGAGGAATGAGTGATAAATAGTTCAAACCACAATATAATGTATTCCCCTCTGCAGAAAGTGAGATGTACAAACGGTATGTCAGGGAAAACTGAGCGTCACATGTTTGTGGCAACGCTGACTGTATCCTTTCTGTTCTACAGCAAAGTGCAGCCAAAATTAAACATGGGGGAAGGTTAAATTTTAGGGGTGAAGTGCAACCAGAAAACAGATCATGAAACATATTACAAAAAGGATTTATTCCCATCTGATGAGTGAACAGAAAAATAATAACTGCTGTAGTTCTGGTTTGGATTCTGCCTTATACTGTTTGTGAACTACTGAAACCCTCTGAAACACCAGAATTACACAATAACACAAACGAACCGGTGGAGGCAGCAGTAGACCATCTAAAAATGACCATTTTTATCAATGGAGTCTGGTGGCTTTGAAGAGAGTATAATGACCCATCAGAAAGAGCAACATATCTGACGGCAAGATAAAGCTGTGAAAATATTATAAATACTAGAAAAGTACCTCCGCCAAATAGGTTATCTTTTCACCAGGGCCTGTTTGTTTGTTTGTATGTTTGTACTGTATGTTTGTCGCTTTGCAAAGTAACTCAAAAAGTAATGGACGATATTTGACGAAATTTTCAGGATTGGCTGGAAGTGGCCTAAGTTAAAACTGATTAATTTTTGGTGGTGACGTTGAATTGGATCCGATCACCACCAAAAATTAATCAGTTTTAATTTGGGTCACTCCTGACCAACACTGAAAATTTGGTCAAAATCCCTCCATAACCTTTTGAGTTATTTTGCAAACCAACAGATAGAGATAAACAAACAAACCAGAAAAGCACTCAGAGAATGCAGCGGCGGCGAATTTTTATTTAAGGTTAGCCCCGCCGCTAAGGAGGTTATGTTTTCACCGGGGCTTTTTGGTGGTGATCGCATCCGATTCGATGGCACCACCAAAAATTAATCACTCTTAAGTTAGGCCACTTCCGGCCAATCCTGAAAATTTCGTCAAAATCCGTCCACAACTTTTTGAGTAATTTTGCAAACCAACAAATAAACAAACCTCAGTGAAAAGATAACCTCCTTGGTGGAGGTAATAATGTTATCTACTGTTAGCCTGATGCTGCTGATGTTCAGGGGCAGTTACTATAGCTCCAACTCCCAATACAGACATGACCTTTAATGGACATTTCTGCCTGTTTCCACACTGTTTTCTATTTTACAGGTATATCTTGATATTTTCTCTCCTCTGTGTGCTCGGCTCTTGTTTCTGTGTGTTCAACATCTGCTGCTGGTTACATGAATTTCCCTCAAGATTAATAAAGCATCTATTGATCTGTCTATCTATCTATCTATAGAGAAGTACCTCATACAACCCCACTTCAAGTCTCTTTGTGTCTCTGGAAGTAAACGGCAGAAGACATCTATCTCCACTTCGGTCCATCTGCTGCTCAACACTGAACTGTCACAGCATGAACTCAGTTGATGAAAATCAGACAGCTGATTTGTGACAGCTGCTCATAAAGAAAACCCCCCGTCCCATCATTTCTCAGAGCCCAATCAATCTGAACACAACTGGAAAAGTATATTTAGCCCAAAGAGCCGTGGGGGAAGTAAATATTTTTTACTGGATTTTTCCATTTAATGATATGCAGCAGATGTGGAACAAGATGGAGGCATGGGGATCACTTTACTGACTGATTGTGTCACTGCCAACATGAAACCAGGGAGAGACAATAGCAGACTTTCAAGTTTAGTGTTAAAGATGTTTTTTTTCTGGAGCTTTTGTATGTGCAAACCCTCCAAATGACTGGCTCTAAGACTACAGTTGTTTTTGTGAATTCTGGGCCTTTGGTTGTATGGTTTGGCAGCAGGGGGTGAAGGATTTGTTATGCATCACAGACACTATGCTAAACTCTTCCTACTCTGATGAAATCTGGACAAATTGTGGGCTTCTCTCAGCACCACTTGGCTCAGGAGGGGTATGCATGTGCACGCATCTCTTTTTGTGTTTAAGCATGCATCTGTCTCCGAATCTCGCCGCTGGCCATCAGTAAAACTTGTCACTCACCTCCTCTTGTAATTCCAAAAAGATGAGTGCCCACATGAAGCCACGCCCCCGTCGCCACAGGGTTTGGCACTGCCTCTGAAGCTCGTTGGTCCACCCCCAAAATATGGACCCGGACGCACAAAGAATATTTACCAAATGAAAAGTGGCGCCGCTGTAGTTTTTACACGTTTTCTGCTTGATTCAACAAAGCACTAAATCCTCAGAAATAAGCCGTATCAGATAGCAAATAGAAAATATTCTGAGTTCATCCACAAAGGATGAAGTGAGATGTTGTGCTGGCTTTGTTGGATCTGGGGTGTTTCATTTTCTGTGAGAGCTCCATTTTCACAAGTCATTTAATCCAAGACAGGCAGAAAGAGAAAATCTATTTATAATGAAAAACATCTTTCACTCCCTTCATCATGTGGAGTGATCAACTGTCCTGTTTTTACAATAGGTAGAGGTGTTAATTAATTCATGCGACATATTCTCTGAAACAAAACATGTAGTCAATAAATGGAATGGAGAAAATAATTGTCAACAATGAGTAGAATTGTTAGATGCAGCCATAATAATGGGTTAAATGTGCTGTAATGAAGTGGAATTATCTCACGTCATTGGCAAAACAGGATAAAAAAAAAAATAAAATGTTAATATTCATTTCTTCTTTTGCAGCATGAGGAAAACATCCAAAACAACCCAGTCTTGTCCACTTTTTCTCCAGCAAGAAACATCTACAGTAAGTTCCAATTAATTTATCTTAAGCTCTGTTATCATTCCTCATGAAGTTAGTAGTTAAAATTAAATAGTTAAAAGTAGTGACACAAATGATAAAAAGAGATCCAGCATTAAAACATTGGCCTCTAATTGATTCTAATTAAAATGAGCTTGGCTTTATCCAATATATCCAATACTTCTGTTTAGGAAATTTAAGATAAAAAAATAATAAAAGAGAAAACGTAATTTGCAAATCTAAAATGAGATTTCAGAAAATAGAAATAATATTGTGTCAGTAATCAACTGGGGAAGATTCAGGGTGAAATCTACAGTATTTAGTTAAATTTAGTAGAATTGTTTCACCTCGTTGACACAGCAAGATAAACTTAAAAGTTTTGCTCTGACATTAAATGTTTTGTTCATTTTCATTTCTACCAGTTCAGTCTCATCCACTTCGCCTCCAGGGAGACACATGCACAGTGAAGTCAAGTCAATTTTATTTGTGTGATTACAAATTATGAATTTGCCTCAGAGGGCTTTACAATCTGTGCAGGATATGACATCCCTTTCCTTGACAGTTAGTTATTACAGTAAATTATTCTAAATTTGTCTTATCTGTTTTATCATCCCTGGGTGGGTAACGGTGCATTTAGAATATAAATAAGCTTATAATTTTCCACTTCTCTTCAAAAATGACTGAGAAATACAGTGTTTAAAAATGTATTATTGCACTTCCCAGTGTCAGGTGTTTACCACAGCTGCCCTAAAATAACAGTATAACAGATTACCAAAATATGTTTTATGTTTCTGTTATGGTTAATCCACCAGTATGTGCAAGCTCTTTAATCAAAACAATATCTTTAATGATAAAATATAATTATTGTTGTTATCCAGGAATTTAAAATTTTACTGTTTTATAAAAAAACACACATTATTATTATTTATTGACTGAGATTTTGCAGTTATTTCCTGTCATTGCTGAACAGAAAAATGTGTTTTAGTGGTTGTTTGTTATTCTGGATTCATTTCTGACTTGTCAGTGAATTCCAGGGTTCTGGCTCAAATTCGGTTCTAAAGAGGTGAATTCAGTTTAAATTCCTCACTCCTGTTCAAAATGGTGAGAAGGAAAGGTTTTCAATTAAAACACTTCATTTATTTAATTTTGTTTAAACTTTATATAAACAGATAAAACCCATTGAGATCAAGATCTCTTTCACAAGGGTGACCTGGCCAAGAGGTCAGCAGCACACGTCATAAAAAACATATTGAAAAGAGACAGTACAATAAATTAGAATATACATTTTTGGTGGTGTAAGGTGCCTTGCATAATGCTGGAGGTGATGCTGCTGCTCTAAGACATTTGTTAATCTCTGTATATCTGAAACTTTGCAGCGACCAGATCAGGTGTCAGGTTTTGAAATACTGTTCAGGAGGAGATAGAAAGTGAGAACAAGACGGTGTCGACAGGTTTATAAGTGCAGGAGGGATGTTGTTGGTTCCTCTCCTTCTGCTCTGTTACCTGTGACATGGCCTTTGGTTTCCACCTGCTATCTAACAGTGGGACGCCCCCACCTGGCCACCCGGTGTCTCCGCTGACAGGTGAGGATAAAGTGCCTGCAGAGAGCCAGGCTTTTGGACGTGGCTTCGGGTTTAACAAGCTGTCACCGGGCTTTATGGATGGAGGGATGATGGAGAGCTTGAAAACGCACTGTACGCTCATATGTGTGTGAGTGGGACAGGACAGAAACACAGGAGGCGTTTTCTAACCGGACCTGTTTCTAGTTAAAAGCAGAAGCCCCCACAACAAAGGGCCCGGCCGGGGGAGTGGTAATGAGGAGAATATCATTTTTCTTTGGCCTCTGTGATCTGCCTTTCTTACGTTTCACTTTCAAAGCTCTGCTCGCTGGCAGAAGTCCTCAGCTCCGCATCTCTGATGGAAAGAAGGAACGCCTCACCTCACCTCCCCTTCCCTCCTTACAACAAAACTGAGGCAAAGGAAGAAGGAAAAAAAAATCCCCACTTGCCATGGCTGATAAAAGAAGCATGGATGTGTTGGAAGCCATATTTCTCTGTCAGCCCGGCTCTAAGGAGATCCTGCAGTAATCCCCGACATCCTATTTAAGGCCTGTGGCTTCCCAGTAGAGATCAGGGCTGTAACGACACACTAACTCAGGATTCGATTTGTATCACGATTGTTGACCCACGGTTCGATACTCCCCACAATTTTTTTTCAAAGTGAAAAAGCATTTTATTTAAAAGACTAATCTAAAAAAAATGTCATCCCCTTTGAATATGGTATTTGGCTCCTCGAGGAGTTCAATGTTATAATCGGAGTATGAGATCCTGTGTGACTACAGTCACTGATGGTCTCAGGTAAACAGGAAACCAGAGTAGTCTTCAGTGAAGTCAGCTGTTATCCAGCAACAGTCAAGCTGCCGCTACAGAGCTCCGGATCCCACGTGACTGTGTTTACACCACCATTTTGGCAGTGAAATCCCAGTCACTTTATGCCTTCAGAGTTTTAAATCACAAGATATGACGAGATGCACAAGTAAATACTAAAGAATAAATATCTCTGACCCTTATCATGTCCCCAGTATACTTTTCACGAATTAGTAGCTGTAGATGTTTCAAAGTCTCTTCTCTCATGAATCATATTACTGGAAATCACACAATGCTCTTTTCATTGCTGGAATAACAAGAACAAGCATGCAAATAGCACACTAGCAGACATAACGTGCATTGAGTTTTATCTGAAGGAACAGCAGACAAACATTTTTACGTTGTGTTTGCACCGCAAAGTAATAATAATACATCGGTCTAACGTGCATTTAATGAAAGTACAACCTTTCGGAATCTTAATAAAAAGCATGTGAAATAAATCAGATATAAAGTTTAGGGGACGCTGGATTCTTTACCTGATATAATGTGGTCGCTGCTGGTTCACACTGCTCTGTTTACTTATGATCGCTTCCTGCTCATTTTATGGCAGTTATCTGTCTTCGTTCAGGATCTTTGGTAATCCAGTAAAATGATCTTCTCTTTGCTCGTCCTCGGCTGTTCTGGCATCCTGGAGCACAACAGCTATCATTTATTATTATAACTAGTTTTCTGGTTTAGGCCTGCGCTTGTGCAAAAAGCGTCTGAATCAGCGGCAGCGTAAACATCCGCTCTGCAGCTCAGATCAGCTTTCCGGTATACGGAAGTGACTGGCCTACGTATTTTAAAATAGATTATTAATGTCAAATAAATAACGATACTTTTTTGCGTGTCACGATTCTGTCTTCTTATATCGCGATACGGGATCATGGCTCTGAGTATTGCAATTTCGGTTTTCGCACGCATATCATTACAGCCCTAGTAGAGATCTCCCTCCATCCAGTAATAAAGGAGTGAAAGATATTGAAATGATCTTTTAGTAGGGTACTTACATTATGTCAGGTTTTGTTTGGTTTGTTTTTGGTACATAAATGGACATTTCTGCTTATTTTTGCATATATTTTTCTATTTACACTGTTTAATACAGTGTATATTTGATATTTTAGTATTTTAGTTTTTAGTATGTGTGTTTTTTGAATAATAACATAGATCTAAATCATTTTACATCTATCTATCTATCATCCATACATCATCCATCCATCCATCCCTTCCTTCCTTCCTTCCTTCCTTCTTTCCTTCTTTCCTTCTGTCTATCTATCCATCCATTCTTTATCCATCTATCATTTGTCTGTCTGTCTATCTATCTATCTATCTATCTATCTGTTTATCCATCTGCTGTCTATCTGTCCATCTATCTAGCCATCTGTCTATCTATCTATCTATCGATCTGTTTAGTCCCCTGTCAGTATACTTTTTTAAATCTCAGATTTTAGTTTCAGTATCTCTGGATATAAAGTTATGAGAGAAACAAGAAGAGAAAACACTCCTCTGGTGTCAAAGAGCGTTGGAGAAACACATGAAGCTGCTTCATTCCAGTTTTAATCAGCAGGTTTGTTTGTTGTGGAGAGAAGGAGGTAAAAAACTTTTGAACGATGAACACTGAAGGAATCCTTACCAGGAAACTGCCATGATTGTTATTGTTTTGAATTAGAGACCCTTAGCAGCAGAACACTATATAGTGTATGTTCTGATAATCACTGAGAAGAAAACCCACACTCTGTACAGTACACAGTGTTTAATGCAGGATTTCGTGATTCTTATATTTCTTTTCCCTCCTAACTTGGCTGGAAATTGGCCAGTCGCCGCTCCTTCACCACAAAAGCTCCTTACACTGCCTTTTAGAACATTCACAAAATTCACAAATCATCACCACCTCACTACAGCCAGAGGTCTAATCAATGCACTTGTCAACAGGCCAGTCATCCTAACTTGACCCACTATTTCTGTTAAGACTTTTATTTCGCCACAAAATCAAAATCAAAGCAGAACGTCCTGCGCTGATCTGAAGCTCTGAACACAACACTTAACCTTGAACCTCCATTTAGAGATTCTGGCATATTGTGCTCCCATAACATATCTTTTTCGTTTTTCTTTTCAGGCCAGTGGAAAGAAAACACCCAAAATACACATTTAGACATTTTGTCTATATGCATCTGTAGATTTCTTCTAAATTCACCAAAGGCAACGTTAGATAGTGGCTCATGATTTCTATATTCAAACATAATCTCTGCTTCTGTTTGGTCGTTTATCATTCATAACCTCATTTTATAACATCAAATACTTTAAACAAATACTCAAACACTTCTGATTGAGTTATTAAAAGAGATTCAACATCCCCTCATTAAAACATTAATCTAACGTTCTAATGACTTCTGATGTGGAAATTTCACAGTGATATCTATGAATTAAAATGTTTACCCCTCCCTTAAAAATACACTTCATCACACATTTTGAAGTTTTATCATGTTTTTTTTTCATGAAATAAATGATGTGACTGCTAAATCAACAAGAACACTTATTTATTGATTTATTGCCTTGGAGTTTGTTTGTGGTGTATTGGTGGATGACATAAACATGTTGAGGGAAAATTAAGTAAAAAATACAGTGCAATTAAAAAAATTAAAAAATCAAGAATCTGTTAATGTAAAGTAGAATAGAAGGGGAAAAAATACAATTAAGAAAAAAAAAATTAATTGATGCCTAAAGTATTTTGCAGAAGCCTTTTAAATCTGCATTACCGTCATTATTTTAATACTATCAGTGGATCACATGACTCTATAATGTATGAACTGTATTAAGTGGTCACTCAACAACAAATTTGACAATCTTGACTCTTTTCACATCTTTCAGCTCATTGTTTTGGTTTTACAGCCCATAACTTTGCCGTTTCGCTTCGCTCTCGTCGACCTCGTCTGTAGCTGCAGCATCGAGCTGTTTTCAGCTGTTTTTCTGCACCAAACCTCAGACACAGTCAGCATCTAGCTAGCAGGTGAACATGGTGGATCTGCTCAGATATTTCCCTCTGGAGATGGTTGAGATCAAAACAAAAGTTAAAAGTGAAGAAAAAGAAAAGTAAAGTTAAGAGTGAATATTTGACTTGAATTTGCAGAAACACCACTCAAAAAGTGTTAATGTTGTTTGTGTGGGTGCGGAAATTGGCAGCTATTTGCCAACATGTTTGCAGTAACAACTTAATAAGGGGATAATATGTGTTTACAGTTTGTTCTGTTGCCTTGACAGAATTAAAAAAAAAACTGTTATTTATCCTGGAAAGTAATTAGCGATAGAAACACACATTTTTAACTTTTATCAAGACAAATGATCGATGGAGGCGTATATCTTAACCATCAGATCACCTTGTTGCAGTGAAGCACTGGGCTCTGTTACTGTTGTATGATACATATCATACAGGTCGTTGGATTTTTCCCTGAAGCGGTGCCTCTCATGTGTTGAGCAGATCTGTGATTTTGACTCGATGGTGTCGGGGATATTATTCATTGAGCTGGTATTTATGGGCGGAAGGAAAGCGGCTTTGATAGAGCGTCTTTGGAGCGCTCTCCAAGATGAGATGTACTGATGTCCTCGACCTCTTGACTCTTCCCCTCTTCATCTCTATCTTTATTTCTCATCAAGCAATAAGATTCATGTTCTCCATGTGCACGTCTGAGCCAGAAAGATCTGAAAAGCTTTGCTCCATTAAAATGTTAAAAACGTCCTTGTAAAAAATATTATTGTGCAGGATCATTGGACCATCCAAGAGGTGTAAAGTAAATGTTTACGCAAGGGGAATATCTGAAAGGTGTTATAATATGCATGTATTTTTTCTGTTGGACAGCATTTTGAAGCAGAGTCAAGGCTTTGGATTTTTTGAAACCATGTGTTGCTGTTGTTGTTGTTATTGCTGTAAGCACTGAAATACATCTCACATATGTACGCCACATATAGAAGCCAGACAAAAGGCCGAGCGCTGCCTGTTTGCCAGTTGTTGTCTGAGTTACGGAGCCGACTCTACAGGGTTCCTCCTCGCTGGGAGCCCGTCCAGCCTCAGAGGCTTCGTGGGGGGAAAGCACTGAGGCTTTCATGCTGTTTTAACTACAGATGTAGCCGTCATACAAGTTCCACATTTTACTGCTCCAGCGGCATGGACCAAGAAACTACCACCATCACCACCAACACCAAACTGTGGCAGCACCCCACAGCCCATTAATAACTCTTCGTTATTAATTTCATTAACTTTTCCTGCTATAGCATGCCAAAATGTCCGCTGTGAAAAATGTCTACAGATTCTGTGGATGTTTTTGTTGTTTTGTTGCCTAAACATGACCAAGTCCATCTTTTTGTAATCCAAACAAAGAAGTTTTTAACCTAAGTCGACTTGTTGCCTTAACCTTACCAAGGTGTTTTTTTCCTATACCTAATGCAGTAGCTTGCCTAAACATCGCTAAGTAGTTATGTTGCCGAAATCTGACAAATCAGTCTTTTGATTCCTCCTAATCCCAATGAGGTGGTTTTCTGCCTAAACCTAACCAAGTTGTGCTTTACCTAAACCCAACGAGGTAGATTTTTTTACCTAAACCTAATCAAGTTGAGCTTTTCCTGATCCTAACGAAAAAGCTTTGTTGCCAATACTTCACCAAGTCATTCTTTCCCTATTCCTACCACAGTACTTTTGGTGGCTAAACATAACTAAGTCATTTTGTTGCGTGAATCTAACCAAGTCGATCTTTTCCAAAATTGCAGTTTGCAGTAAGATGAGTGGAAACTGAGGCACACATGCATTTGAAAGTTTAGAAAAGTGTCTTTTGAGTTAAGATTATTTTATCAAACTGTAATGCACTTAATTACTAACTCGCTGACCATGACATTAAATCTGCACTTAAATTTACAGCTGCATGCCATGACTATTTCTAGTTTTTACACTTCCACCAACACTTCTACGCAGCGCCTCCAGCTAAAGTGCGGGGTGCCAATTTTCACAGTTCTGTTTGTTTACACGTTTAACAAACAAGATATAAGGTGATAATTAGTGAGTTTAAGAGGTGTCTGTAGGCATGTTTTTTCACTTTGGACAGAGCCATTCTATATATTTCCCCTCTTCGTCCTGTATGAGGCTAAACACATTCCAACTCCAGCTCCAGGCTGAATGCAGATATTGATCTCACAGCAAAGACGAGTGTTTCCCAAAATGTTGAAACTTTAACTGCCACCCGTGGATACTGAAGGACTGTCCAATTTAAACCCTTTGAACACAAAAGAAAACCAGGTGGTGCACTGGGCTTCAAAACAATGCTAAATAGCTGCATATATGAATGTAATTTGTTTTGGATAATGCTGCTTTACAGGCTCATAGTTTATGAGCAAGCCGTCTGATCTTTTCTCACGTCTTTCTCTTTATCCGTTTTTTTTGTGTCTCAGTTTGAGGCTTTTATAGCGAAGCTCACAAGTGTCAAATCCTGCAGCGCGGCCAAAAAACTCTGGACTCTTCTGAGCTGAAATAGCCTCTTTTCCCCAAGCTGCTCAAACACACCAGCATCTGTACATCTGTACAGCAGGTTGAGTATCAGGGCTGCAAAATCTGCCTCAGAAGTTGCTCCACATGTGTCATAGAGTGTTAATATGTGTGTATGTGTGTTTGTGCCTGTGAATAAAATTAGGTGGAGTGTTGGTGCATGAGAAAAATATAGAACAGTGAATGTCTAGATGATGACGCGATGCATTGTGTACCAGCAAACTTTGATTATGCATGTCAGGTCAAATTAATATCAGCACAGATATGTTAATGACTGGATGGTTGTATGTTTGTCAGTTTTTTTCACCCAACCCATTTTAAGAGCATTCTGCATGCCATGATAACACACTTTAGGTTTTTCCTGTGTTGTTTCTGTGAAATGGACACACTTAGGTTTAGGCAATAAAAACGCTCAGTCAGATTTAAGACATAACCTCATAGTTGGGATTATAATAGGAGTGTAAACTAAATAAAATATGTACATAATCTTAGACTTAGACTTTATTGTCATTCTATATGCAGTAGGTGTATACAGAACGAGATTTTGTTGCATAGGCTTTTGTTCACAGTATACGGATATGCAGTGCAAAGTAGTAAGGTGCAAAAGACGAGGTAGAGACATTATATTTAAGCAGTATTTAAGCTAATCAATGTAATATGAGTACGTAAAACATGTCACTTACATAACTTTAATATAACTTGACACTTTTCCAGTCTCCTAGCCAAAACTCCTGTGTTTGTTGATTGTTATTAATCAGACTGGGTAAAATAACATGCTTTATTGTCATTGTTAAAATTACAACAAAACTTTGTTTGGCAGCAGTTCCTCGTAGAAGCACAGGAGTATGTAAAAAAGGAAGGATAAAAGAGCAAAACAGATTAATGAATAGAAATGAATATATAAAAAGGTGCAGGTTAGATATTGGGATTACATCAGTCCAGTTATTGCACATGTAGAGCAATTATTGCACATGTACAATAGTCTAGTTATTGCACATATATCCAATTATTGCACATGTAGTCCAGTTATTTCATGTATAGGTAAGTATTGTACATGCAGTCCAGTTATTGCCTATACAGTATATCCAGTTATTGCACGTACAGTCCAGTTATTGCAGATCTATACAGTTATTGCACATATAGTTCAGTTATTACACATATAGTCCAGTTATTACACATGTAGTCCAGTTATTGCGCATATAGTACAGTTATTGCACATGTAGTCTACTTACTGCACATATATCCAATTATAGCATATGTAGTTCAATTATTGCATGTGTGGTCCTGTTATTTCATGTATAGGCCAAGTACCATACAATAACTGAACTACAGGTAGTCCAGCTTTTGCACATGTAGTCCAGTTATTTCACATGTTGTCCAGTTATTTCACATATTTCCAGTTATTGCACATATATACAATTATTGCACATGTAGGCCAGTTATTGCACATGTAGACCAGTTATTGCACATATATCCAGTCATTGCACATGTAGTCCAGTTGTTGTACATGGAGTCCAGTTATTACACATGTAGGTCAGTTATTGCTCATGTAGGTCAGTTATTGCACATATACAGTTACTGCACATGTGAAAAAAGTTGTTGGGTGGTGGAAAGAAAGTGTTCTTTAGTATGTTGGTTGGCAGTGACATCATCTCTAATGGGGGGGGGGGGGTCTGCTGCCAGCCAAGGTGAGGGATTGTGGGGAAAGGAGACGTGGCAGGCCCACTTCCTGTTGGCTCGACCGTGGAAGTGAAATTAGGGAGAACGAAATAGTGAGCGCCTCATCTGTCATACTCGTCTCCCACTCTTTTTGTCTCCTTCCCTCTGCTGGTTTCCAGTGCAGAAATATAATCCAGATGATGGCTAACCACAGATCATTGGAGAGCAGCAACCAGAAATCACCAGGCCTGATAATCAGTGTGTTGATTACGTTGGCCAGTTTAGGTAGATGTTCATGGAGCATCGCTTTTTGGTTGGAGGCCTGATGGTGCTGCTGACAGCGTGAACCTCTACTCTGACTTGTGGACAGTTGCCAGGATTTTCATGCTTTCTCTATTTTTTTCAGTTGTTTGTTTTTGTCTTTTCATGTAAAGTAAAAGTTCATCCTGCATCTTATCTTCCAGCTCTCTCGGAAGGTTTTCTGTTGCTGCTGTTTCATTTACACTTTATTTATACTTTGCCTGTCTTTGGTAAATCGTCATGTTTCCTAGCTATATTTCAGGTTTTGATGTAATTGAAATGATGTAATTGATGTGTCTGCCTCTCCACTTCCAAACAACAAACAGTTTAATCATTTTAATCAGTCAGGATGGTGGTGAAGATGCTAAAAACAAATCAAATGACTCCCTATATCCAGTATGTACAATCATAATAACAGTATGAATAACAAAATACAAAGAACAATGTGCAAATATTTATATATTCTACTTTCGTGTCCAGTATGTTCACATGACAACAGGTATTTTATTTTTTGTATTTTGATTTGTCACAGCAGGAAGGTATTGTTAATGATCACAAATTAATAATTACACCTGAAATTGCTTTGTAGTAGCATTTTTAAGCAATTTTCCCATTTGCACAGCTAAATACTAATTTCACGTCAGTTCATTTCACTTTAATGTCCACACACCTCTGTTGCAATATTAAATTTCACCAAACACTTTCATGTGTGACCACGCATTAAAACTGCACCAAACAGTTTTTGCTGGTACGAGTAGCTCAACAGATTTAACTCATTTTAAACATAACGTATAGTGTTGGAAATGTTTTCACAGAGGGGATAAAGTTGAAACCACACTTGAATTGTAGTAATTGTCGGCGTTGCACTTTCCCCCTTTAGAACGAGCAGTTTTTCTTTCTCTGTCAACAGTCAGAGTTTCAGTCTGGCTCTCTTTCATTCACATCTACAGAAACAGTTTCTCTCTTATCTCTTCACTCTCGGTGACGCTGACAGTTCGCCTCTCTCCTCGCCGTCTCTTGATGACCGGTGCTTCCTGGCGTTGACACACACATCTGGATGACGGCTTTGAGGTCTGCAGTTTTCATCAGAAATCAACACAAGCCATCACGTTACATTATACTTTGGGCCATTTCAGCCGAGACAACCTGTTGAGGCTGCCGACGGTTCTCTAACGGATAAGGTTTGATTCGTTCGTTGATTCCAGTCATTGCCTTCAGTGTTAATTTCACTGTTTTTTTGTTTTCTCACAGCAGCGTTGTGTTAATGACAGACATGACAGTGGTTAAGAGGATAAGAGCAAACAAAATAGAAGCAAGATGATGAAAGGTAACAAAATGATAAAAAGCTCAAATATGAAAATTATAAAGTAAAAAGTGTTCTCTTTCATGGATAAATGGAAACTTCATATTTGGTCCCTGCCATCAAATGTGTAATTTTATTAAGAGTTTAAGTGCTGTATAATTACTGTGAACGTATATAAACTTCTCAATCCACAGAAAAATCTCACATATTCAGAAAATAAGCATCAGGATTTATGTCCGTGTATGACGTGACTAATCTACAATATTTGGACCATTTCACAGCTTTTAAAAGCTCTAAATGTGTCCCAGTTTATTTCTGAAGGACAGGAAGCAAACATGGACCAAGACGTTGCCTGACAATGCTGAATTATTATTCTATTTTTTCAGAAGCCTCAAACAAATGTATGTTTCTTTCCACCCAGTTCCCTCCTTTGCTAACCATGCTAGCTAGCTAACAATAGACGGTAACTTAGCATTTGCTGTACAAATGATGCTAAGCCTCGCTCTTCTCCAGCTTCCTGGCTCCAAAAAAACAAGATGGCGGTGGCCAGTAAGTCATACTGGAGGCTTCAAAATGGTTTGTGTTGTGCTGCTATGGTTGCAGGGACTCTCCACCAGTGTTAAACACATGCAGCAGTTTTTCCAGAGCGAATGTTTCAGATCAAGGATGTGAGTCACCAAATTTTGTGGTTCTGGTGGCACTTTGAATGTATTTATATACACAGAGTATTACTATGTGCTTTGAAAACAGCATCTTAATTTGATTCATAAACATTTGTTCAAAGATGGCAAAGAGGGAGATTCCTTAAAATTGCAATGACAATACCGCAGCTAGCATGATTATAGATGAAGTGGTGAGCTGAGCGTGAAGAGTTTTGCTTTAATAAAGCTGCTGTGGTCAGTTAGCTCGACTACTGATATAATTTCTTCTGCAAAAAAAATGTTTTCTCATTTATTTATAAAACCCCAAAATGCCCCAATTTAGTTGAAGTTCAAGATAAATGGATTTAGACAGTAGGAAAGACACAAACCTGAATTTTTTTAGGTAAAGCTACGATGACTGTACAAGAACAGCCTTAAAGGGGTAGTTTAGGATTTTTGACATAGGGCCTCATTTTCAAGTGAGCCGGAGTGTTGGGGATGTGTGGAGACAGTTTTCAACAAATTTCATTCAGTCCTTCTAGTTGCAGAGTTCACTGGTGCTAGGCTAACGCAAGTCAATGGTTCTTGTTTAGCCTGCCATTAAAGACAGTTTTACCCACTCCACAGTGCACCTGAGAGTATCAGTTGTAACGCCAGACTATCAATGTAAATGTCTGTCTGGATAGAATAATTTTAGACATAAAACTAACCTTGCATTTTGAAAGCAGCAGCGCCTTATACTTCCTGGTAGTAAGCTTGACAGAGGCTGACTGATATCACCGAACTAGGTTACCGGATCTATAATAGTTTGTTTACATGCAGCTGTCATTGATAGACGACGTAGAGTACACAAAGAAGCCTCTTCTGAAGACCAGTTTTAGCCACGTTTGGAGAACTTTCCGACACCTTGTGAACAATGAACCGTACCTGGACGAGCCGGAATATACAGACGAAGAGCTGAGAGAGATAGAAGCTAAAAGGGAAGAACGAGAGAGTGTCTGTAGAGACAGCACACACTGGAGCTACAGAAACCTGGGATAAAAGAACCAGAGACTGGTGGTGCCAGTGCGGAAAATGCACACAAGGTAAACAAACTGTTATAGCGCCGATAACCTAGCTGCTAGCTGATATCAGTCCACCGCTGTCGAACTAACTGCTGCTGCTGAGACATAAATCATTCAAAATGCAAGGTCAGTTTTATGTCTGAAATTATTCCATCAACACAGACATTTACATCGATAGTCTGGCGTTATAACTGATTGCCTCGGGTGCACTGTGGAGTGGGTAATGGCACACTAAACTAGAACCACTGACTTGCGTTAGCCTAGCACCAGTGAGGTCTGCAACTAGAAAGACTGAATGAATTACTGTCTCCACACCACTCCAACAGTCCGGTACTGTTGGCAATGAGGCCCTAAGTCCAAAATCCTGAACTACCCCTTGAAAATCATCACTTTTAAAAGTAAAAGTAAATATTCACTAGGGATCAGTGTGTTTTGGGCTCAGAGCCACAGACATTGTTGGGAAGTTGGGAAGTACTGAGACGCAGACTAACACAGGATTTGTTGATAATTAGAAAAACACCCAATTACACCTTAAAGCCTTCTCGCTGCCACATGTAGGATGTTTAAGAGCGATCACAGCGTAGGTCGTCCCTCTTCCCCTCTCAGTCCAGTATCTGAGTGTTGTAAAGCGATGATAAATCCTGCTCTCTCTCTCTCCCTCACTGCACACATAGCAGCTCCACTCTGTGGGTCTGGTTTCCATTTCTGGAAAATGAAGAGGTTGTGAGACGGGAGAGGAAAACCTACTCTGCCTTGTAAATCCATTATTGTTCAAGATATATCAGAAATCCAGCTTTAATAGCGCTGTTTGTGTAGGATCTACTCTCAATCCCCCTCTATATAATCCCATTCGCCGACCGAGGCTTAGCTGCACAAATAAACACGGTAATGGATCCCCTCACGTACGGCGGAGAGAAGAGGCAAAGAATGAGGCACCCTTCAGCCCAATCTTTTCCAGATGGCACCCAATAGATCACATTATTTACATCGGCTGTGTTCGGGTTGCCAAGGCGACGCCGCTCTGTTGTACAACCGTTGTTTCAGTGACCCGAATCTCTTCTGTTCTTTCTTACCCGGGCCTTGATTAGCGCAGAATCCGAAGAAGATGGATCTCCCTCGTGGAACAGCTCGCTACTGATGCACAGATGTGGTGTCACTCCAACGCACCTCCACTGAGAAGATAGACTCCCCCCAACAATGTGGGTTTCCTTATGATATTCAATCCCTGTGCTGGGCCTACGTTATGCACTGATCAGCGCGCATCGTTTCCATTAGCGTAGCTCGCTCCCCTTCGTTCACCCGTGACCTGCAGTACGATATTTGGGACTCATTACCCCTCTGCTCTCAGTGCGGTTATGGGTAGTTAGCTCTGTTCATGACCCTTAATTGTTTCTCCTTGTCTTCTCCGCTCAGAGATGAGCAGCTGGGTGGATGCTGCGAAATCCCTCCGGCAGGCGGAGACCTCAACATGAGAAAGGAATCAGTTGGAGTTAACATCCAGTCTGCCGGCCTGTAACCTTTTTAATCACAGTAACAGCGTTTCAAGACATCAGGGGGGACGTACTGCAGGGACACAAGGTCACATGACGGATAGATTGCTGGTAGCAGGGAGGGGATTCCTGTGAGGATTTCAGCTGCCAGAAAGCATCTCTTGCTTGTTTATCAAAGGTCAGTCAGCTGTAGCGTCTGGACGCAGCATCTCTGAAAAAAAATAACCAGCATGAAGGTCGTTCAGCCTCATGAGAGACGTTCAAAGCTGTTGTATTTTCCCCTTCAGCCTGAGCTGGAAAGGTACAGCGCTGTAGTAGTCGACGCCACGGTTGTTGTGGAGATCTTGCTGCCAAATCTCACTGACTTCTTCCTCCTCGTCTTCTTCTTCCTGGCTGGGAGTCAAAGCTTTTGGGCTGTTTGCCTCATGGTTTCTGACATGACGGAGGACAGAAAAAAAAAGACCAGAGGGGTCCGAGGATGTTAAGAACTGATAGCCCTCCAGAAAGTCTGCGTTTTCTGACTTTGTTGCTGCCAGGTATCCTCAGTGTGTTTGTGTGTGTGCAGGAGTTGACTGATTCAGGGTTGTGAAGGCCAAGATGCTTTTGGAGTTTGTAGCAATGCTGTGATGAAATTATACTTTAATACTTTTCTGCAAGATTAAAATATGCACCAACCCCATAAAAAGTTGACACCTCCCATCTTGTGGTGTTTTACGATGGGAATGGGTGCTGCCAAAAAAAAATACTTTAATACTAGCTACTAAAATAGGCCTAAAGCTGCATACTGACTGCAGTTCAATCTATTAGTTTATTTATCTCTGCTGATTCCCATTAATTTTCACCTAAATTCAATTGCAAAAGGACATACAACTAGTCACAAGAGGCTGTTTGTGCATGTTCAATCTCATGGTAGACAGATGCAGTTAAGAGACTAGCTCATAGATAATTCCCTCAGGAGTTAATGGAGAGTAGAGTAGAGTAGAAAGCTAAAAGAGAGTGAGCGCTGGACTTCCATTTGCCAGAAACATGACTCCAAATAAATGCTAATATCTAGATAAGCAACTTGTGGCTTTCAGGTTTTATCGAGGTGAAACTAGTGGTGAAAACAGCAGCTTTTTGCAGGTTTAACAACATAGAAGACAAATATGAATGTGTCTGTGTGGATATGTGCAAGGAGACGTAATGAAGTGTGAACAACATCAGAGCTGCTGTAGAGACTAACTAGACAGTATTTAAAAACAGGACATTATCAGCATCACTATTATCATTCTTTGGCCAAAATGAAGGCTAATCTGTCCTCGTCATGCAGATGTTAAGTTCCTGTGGGCTCAGAAAAGTCCCTCTGTGTTGATTATTGACGGATTTACAGTAGAACACATGTTTTCAGACACAAAGTTTACAGCCCAGAGGCTCAATGTGCATCACTGGCGACCTCTCAGCTGGCATGGTGCAACCTTTGACAAAGAATGCAGTGATGAGCCAGTAGTGTTAAACTCCCCGGTCACTCGGTCCGTCCAACATGGACCGCACAAGCGTCCCGCCTGGAAAAATGTACTCCCACTGTGTGTGTGTTCGATTCCTGGCCGGACCGGCGCTGTCATAATTCTCTCACTCCACACGTTCCTGTCTTTGGGGCGATAAAAACTAATAAAACATTGCCGAGAAGTGGCTGCCCAGCGTCCCCCTTTTTCCAAAAAAAGCTCAATTAAAACCAAACAATGAGCAGTTACTGCACGTTATTCACACCGTCGCTCCCTGACAGGGATAAATCAGCCTGTTTAATGACAGATTGGTGTGTGATTCAGACAAATATATGAAGTGACAGTGAGCCGTTTTGTACAGATGTAAGCTGGAGAAGAGGAGGAGGAAGCTGGAAATGTACTTATAATTAATGTGGGTGGGATGGAGGCCGGTGAGTTCAGACAGTAAGCAGAGGCTCGTCGGTCGGCCCTCCGGATGGTTGCGGGTGCGAATCCCTCGTCGCTGATGCCGCTGACGGCAGCTGAATAAACCCAGCAGAGGAATGTGGAGGCAGCAGAGAAAGTCATTAGAAGAAAACGCTGTAATTTAGAGGATGTGGGATTATGTGAGACAGATATACGGCATCGACCACCTGCCTGTTATTTAAGCTGTGTTGTCAATTACATTTATACTAACCAACAGTACGGCATTTGAAAAGATATTACATTATTATAAAAAATATTGTGACAAAATAATGAATCTAATGAGCAGTTAAAATAATAAGTAGCCAATTTAACATTATTTTAAAGATACCATTGAATCATATTTTTATTTTATTTATATCATCAAACAATACAATAAGATTGAAATATTCTGATATTAACTAAAATAGAGGCAAACAGTAACATAAACACAAAGGAAATTAACCATCTCGGCATGCCCAGGCAACTCAATGAATACTTTTTCTGAAGATTATTAAGTTTATTGTTAAATTCTGCTCTAATTAAAGGTTGATATTGTAGTTTCAGTCTTTGTCTGAGCGGAGGAACTATGAGAATATGGATTCTGTGAATATGAGACTGAGGAAATCTGGTTATAATGAACAGGAGGAAGAATCAAAGACATCACTTTGTACTCAATGCGGAATAGTTTAAGGACACGTTGATCTCTCTTCTGCTGTTAATGTCAGTCATTTATTCAGTGGGTTTCCGTTTCAACCTACAATAGTTGTGAGACGATAATCATTGGAGGAAAATCAAAAAGCGTTGGCTCTAGAAAAGAGGGAGAGGAGATGACATGTAGTTTCACTGAAGAGGAGCATGTCTGTGTCACAGCATCTCGTCTTCATCATGTTCCTGCTTGTAAACATGTCGAAAGTATCACTCCACTCTTTTCATGTCTCTGGATGTCGTTTCCTCAGGGAACCACCACGCACTGATGACCCAAAAATAACTTCATAATTTAACATGCTGCACACCTCATTGCCCTTTCTGATCCACGTATGTGGACAAGAAAACTATTTTACTGCACTAAATGAACAACTTTCCTTCCACTTATTGGTTTTATTGCTTTCAAAATAACAGTTATTTGTGAATTTGATCAAATTCAAACACAAGTACAAACCAAAATACGACATAACAGAAGGCGATTGTTAAATGAGATACTCTGTTATTATACTTTAGAAAGACCCCAAACATGCTCTTTAAAATAAACAGTGAATAAAACAGAACTGTTACCTGATGATCAGTAAATTACATATGGTATGTTTAAAGCCTTTACGGCTTTTTAAAGAAAAAAATATTTCTAGGTTAATAATCATTTATTTACAATTAAAAAAAAATGTGTAGCCTGTTATCCTAAAGTCCTAATTTATTATAAAAAATTATATAAATTATAAAAAAAAAACAAATTTGCAAGATTATGAAATCATATATTTACGATAAAAGAAACTGGATAGTCTCAGATATTAAAGTGGCAGATTTACAAGAAAAAAATAAGAATTGATTGATTTCTGAAAAAACATAGATTTACGAGAAAAAAAAGCATAGTCCATGAGATTAAAATTTACAATTAAATCGAGTCAGATTATAAAGTCTGAATTTTTTTCACGTTGTGTCAATGGTAATCAACATTGTGATGGGGTCTTGTAATTTTGCCACTTTAATGTCATAAAATAAAAGGGCTGATTTTTATTCGAAATGTGCAGTTTTTAACACCTTCTGCTCTGCTTTGAAACCAGCTCAAAAGGTTCTGTAGCTGAACCGACATGTTGCCGTCACCATCGCAGCCCTCCATGTTGTTTTCAGAGGGAAAACGTTGGTCGCTCATCTCTGATCCAGACTGCGTCCTTCATGTCTGTTCGAGTGTTTGGTGCTCCAGCAGGACTCGACCCAACATCCAGCTGGTCCAGATCCGGCTGGTCAGCACACAGTCATGTATACTGTAGACACACATAATTTTATTAATTTATTCAGTTAATTTACGCTGTACCCAAATACTTAATTAACTTGTCCTCCCTGGCTGGATTTTTTTTTTTTATTCAACTCTCATATTTTCAGATTTTACACCACAGGAAACGTTGACGTTGAGAGCCTAAGATGATAACCTTGAACACGCTAATACATGTCAGGGCTTTTAGTTCAACCACCTGTAAATAAAATACCACCATTTTTATTATCAAGTTTTTACACATCAATTTAATTTTTTTTTCTAATTAGTAATTTGTCAAAATTCCATTTTTTTTTCCAAATTTTTCGTCCCCTAAAATAATATTTCTGAGACTTTTTTTCTGCTGTGACTTACCATCTGATAATTGATGATCTAACAATGAAAAACAGATAGCATCATAGCATCGCTCCAGTCCTATCGTTGAGCCATTTAATGTCACACTCTTTATTAAGTTTAGGGATGTCTAAGAGATGGCAAAAGTTGAGATATCCTGACTTACAGTCCTTATCATATCAAACCATGGATCCCATTGAACAATTGTTTACTACTGCTCTTGATGAGTAAACTTGCTTTTATTTGAACAATCTAAGGAGTGGCCAGAAAATGGGACAATTTTCAGGACTTTGTAACTGATTTCTTGTTTTTTTTATTGAATTAGTAACATGCAAAGAGCCGGTCTGATGCTCTGGCTTTAAAAACAAACCTTGCCCCAGTGCAGGAAAACCAATGAAACATCGCATGCTCTTATCCACCATCATGTGCTCCCTCATTCACCGACACTCTAGCTGCGAGTTTTCAGGTTCATACTTCGAATCCGAGGGCCGAGATGAAAATGAGCAGCACAACATGCTGACAGCAGCAACGGGGCCTCGGAGCAGATATTACACATCTATTACACATGTGAGCAGACCTGCACATGTGCACTAAAACACATTTGGGTGATGTTTGGAGTTGGAATGGAAAATGGTTTACTCTGAAGCGTTAATGACTGGATGATAAAAAAAATGGGAATTAAAACAAAAATTTAACAGACGAAATGTTTTGAAATAATAAAAACATAAATATAAGAGTAACTAATCTGTGTTTGAAACTGCATCACATTAGAGATGGGCATTTTCCAATTTTATTTCCCCAAAAATTTGTTGGTTGTTCTTTTGATTTACGTCCTCTATGAATTCATGAAAACACACAAGTTCACCAGTCTGCTGCTCTCTTTTGACAGAAATACTCACTAATTAATTGCAGTCAGTTCTGCTCTGCAGTCTTTTTTTGTCTGGTGTTTAACCACTATCAATGAACACACACTTCCCGCACAGATGTTTCACATTAAAAGTCTTCCGGTGGCTCTACAGGTCACATGAGCATGCATGAAGTGTGTGTTGTTGTCAGCAGATTCACACCATTCATGAAAAAAGAAACTAAAAAAATGGAGTGGAAGTAGTGTACATGAGCAGGATGTTACTGTACATACCTCAAATAACGCCATTTCTGTGAACCCAAGTTGCTTCCTGTGAACAAAGAAGTTTATTTTGAAAAAACTTTATGAGCGGAAATGGACACATTGTTTGACACTCGTAGGAAAATGCACCAAAAATGAACACTAAGATATCATACAAACCGTTGCATGATAATACATTGTTATGGTTTCTGTTGGCTTATTGCAGTCCATCTTGGTTTTCTCGACTCCATGTGAATCAGGGTCAGCAGTGATGCTCTCTATGTTTGGTCACTGCCAAAAAAGCCAAAACCAAGAATAACTTCGGAAACTTGTGGAGTTTAGTTACAACAATAACAGTTTTTCTGGCTTTAGATCACAACTATCCATCATCAAATTTATAAATTAGATTAGAGTAGACTATAATTTACAGTCTTTATCCTCTGGATGTGTCTTGAGCAAATGGATCTCAGTCCATCTTGAATGTGTTTGCATTTGTTTTTATTTTTTTATTGATCAGCTATGTAGTCAATCCATCTACGATCCGTGAAGTGATGAAATGCTTGTTTGTCTTTGTGTGTCCAAAAAGACAACACTTGTTTATAGGATGGTTTCACTTGTTTTTTGTACTTTTATATTATCATCACTTTACCACATCAATCGCTGATGATTGCTCGTTGCATCAACGCGTGTCATCACACGTTTACAGCTGTGGGTGTAACAGTGTCTCTAAACATGCACAGAAAACAGTTGTAACAACTGAAACAATAACAAAATAAAAAAAAAGTCTTATTTAATACAGAGAAGGCCAATTAGCTTTTCACTTTACATGCATGCTTGTGCACACAAAATGTACAATATATACAAGAAAAAACTACCATAAAATTCAATATTAAGATTATTTTCCACGTTGGCTGAGTTATCTTTTAACCACCATCATGGCAACCAAATATTATTTAATTTTCAGAATTTTAATCCTTTAAATGCAAGTTTATGTAACGCCAATGTTGTGGGGTTTTGTTTATGGATTATTAATTATTATTTTCTGTATATTAAATGCAGTCTGGGATGTGTCATTGATTGGCAACAACAAACACTGATAATAATGCACTATTAAGTAGCATTGTTGCATTACGTTGTTGCATTTACAGTTGTGCATAAACCGTAGTTTTTTGTTGTCGCATTACATTGTTGTGTTACATTGATGCGTTGCACTATTAAGTTACATTATTCTGTTACAGTGTTGCGCTCTGTTGTTCCGTTCCGTTACATTGTTGCGTTGCATTACGTTATTACGTTATGTTACATTGTTGTGTTCTGTTGTTCCATTACATTGTCGTGCTCTGTTGTTCTATTCCATTACATTGTTGCATTATGTTGTTACGTTACGTTATTGCACTACGTTGTTTTGCGTTACATTGTTGCGTTACATCGTTGCATTACATTGTTGCGTTACATTGTTGCGTTACATTGTTTCGTTACATTGTAGCATTATGTTGTTACACTATGTTGTTGCTTTATTTGAACACAAACAATAATATTTTTCTAACCCTAACCAAGCAGTATTGTCACCTAAACCTAACCAATAACACTGCATGCTTTTACTATTGCTATATGAGGCTGATATGAAACATATTTTTGGTTCAGAAACACATTCAGTGTATCCATGATTTGCAGTAACCTACACTAGTACACCAGGCTCTAGATTAAACACCGGCTATAATAGAAGACAGGATTTAATGCTGTGGCATCAAACATTGTGGCTTTAATGGGTATCATTGGGGACAGTTTTGTCCTTGAGGGTCTGAGCGTCTGTATTTTGGCAAAGTAGTTTGTTGTTTCCAAAATTTGAAGAAAATAAAAAAAATCTGCCTTGCAAAAATGTGTGCCATATGAGTTATAAAAAGTGTTCAGTCCTGATCATACTCACTCTCGCACCATGATAGATGACCTTATCTTTGCAGAAGCATCTGAAGCCCACATGCTGTGTGAGTAGTAAGTTTAACAGCACTATCTGTTACATAGTAATAACTGATAGCTTTACAGTCACTGTCCCCTCTGGTAGTGGGAGGTTTGGGGTTTGACTCCCATTGAAGTCACAGCAAATGAAGATGACATGAAGCCCTTTTTTTTTCCTCCACTTAAAACGGTGAACTCTTTCAGCTCTTCAGACCGTGGATGTGCCTGTTGGCGTTGTGGTCATAAAACAGATGAGACTTTTTTGTGATTGCTGTGGGAAAATAGAGCAGAGGGCCTGTCTCATAACCATCACCATCCATCCATCCTGTCAGAGCGTCCTCAGCTTCTGCCGGCTACCTCCCTGCAGGCCGCTCGCGATTAAAACATCTAACGTCAAAGACAGAAGAAAAAAGGTTTCGGTGTAATTTCCTCAGATCGTCTGACACATCTGCATGTAGAGCAAATACCTTGGACCTCTCCTTCACTCTTTCCTGCCTCTAAATGAGAGTAAATTAGGTGTTAGAATATTGCGGCTGTTTTTAGTGGCTGCTGAGAACACACACATATTTGTACACTAGCTGTCAGATGGCTGATATTTGGGCAGAGCGTTTATTCAGCGTTGCAGATCTTAATCAGTCATTGGGTTCAAGGGGAAGTAGGCGATATATGCAAACACACACATAGCTAACTGGATAACGAGGTCACATTCGGAGATCAGGATTTACTTTGGCCCTGCTGCCGGCCTTTAATGGTTCAATCATTTATTGGTTCAGGTTTCCATGTTAGCACATATGTGAAGCCTCGCCACACTTACAGGCCAGCGTGAGAGCAGGTACATAGCATGAGCCTGTTTTTATAGCAGTTATATAGTAAGTCCTGTCTACCTCGCATTGGTGGAGTTTACGGTAATAATGGTGACAGATTTATTAATTAAAAATGGTGTTTCTGACACATTTTCAGACAGAGGACAGTCTTATTTTTGGCTGAAATTATGCTAGCACATTTAGCTGTAGCTTGCAGGTCATTGACAAATTAGAAACTACATTTCCAGCTGTTGATTTGGAAATGACAAGCCTGCTAACTTAAAATGTAAAATTCTTGTAAAACTTCTCACCCAGCCTATTGACATTGTACATGGAGACAAGCTTGAGCGTGTTATTTGGGAAGTTTCTGTGTAGAGAATCTACTAAATGTGAGTGAATCAAACATAAGAAGTAAACATGATTTTGTCTGTTTTATAGTATAAGACCGTCTGCTAAGGGCGGTTGTTGTTTCTTTATGGTAGTTGTGTTGTTACGGTTGTTCAGTTGTTGGTTCTGTTAAGCTTATTATGTTATGGTTGTTGCAGTGCGTTGCCACAGTTACACTGTTACGCTGTTACCCTGCACCAATAGTTAAAGTTGTTGCATTTGTTGCATTACGTTGTTGCATAATATTGTTGCATTTCATTGTTGCATTATGTTGTTGCATTACATTGTTGCATTGTGTTTTTGCATTACATTGTTGCTTTACCTTATTGCATTATATTGTTGCATTACGTTGTTGCCTTACATTGTTGCTTTACGTTGTTCCATTACATTGTTGCATTACATTGTTGCCTTACATTGTTGCCTTACATTGTTGCTTTACGTTGTTGCATTACATTGTTGCATTACGTTGTTGCCTTACATTGTTGCTTTACGTTGTTGCATTACATTGTTGCATTACATTGTTGCCTTACATTGTTGCTTTATGTTGTTGCATTACATTGTTGCATTGCGTTTTTGCATTACATTGTTGCTTTATCTTATTGCCTTACATTGTTGCATTACATTGTTGCATTACACTGATAAGCTGCTCTCATTTTGTAGTTTCATAGATAAACTGCGGTCTCACGTTGCATTGATGTGTCATGTTGTTGAGTTACATTGTTGCCTTAAATTGATATGCTGCACTATTATATTTTGTTTTTGAATTACATTGTTGCGTTATGGTGTTGAGTGGAAGGCAAAGGAAGATTTTCATCGTACAGGGAAACTTGGGTTTCAGCTGTCCACAGACAGAACTCATTCATATTCTTACTAAATAAGAACACACGTGAAACACAAGGGTTACTGCATATTTATGATTTGGGTAGTGGGGGGGAGACATCACATTGAAAAGTGACAAACATTAGTTTTACTTCACGTCATGAAAGCAGGAAAAGATGACCCAATCCAGAGGCATGTGATGTTCAGGAACAGTCTGGAGGAATTGTTTTGCAGGGATAACAAGGAAAAACTGTCATCCAAATTGAGTTTGTCTGCGTGACTTCTACTTTCTTTGGTGGGCTGTCTTTTTTTTTGGACGACTGTGGGAGGTTCATACCCAAAGAGACAGTCATTATTTTTCACATCGTAGAGAATAAATGAGGGCTGTCAGGCTGACTAATGACCGGCTCTGTGCTGTGGTGGAATCAGGCGAAAGTCCGTCTACCGATGTCTGTCGTTGTGAAGCGTACCCCGCCACTGATGGATTGTGGGATCTGGCTCTGATTACACGCTGCACTGGCGTCCGCTCATCCCCGGTCCCTTTGTTATTTTGGAAACGGGTAATAAACACACACATATGCAGAAAACACTCTGGCTCTGCGGTCTTCATCAGTTTTGACACTGGGTTTGAACAAACAGCACGCCTCACTTACACTGAGTTTCTTTATCACGGCAAATGACGCCTTTGAAGTTCACTCTAATGACATAGAAAGTGCATGTCAGGATCCTCCATCTCCCCTAAAAATACTGCAGCAGGACTTTTACTAAGTGATACTGGCCTACGATGTCTCTCATCTTCCTCATGACAGGAAGCATCAGACATATGGCTGTGATTATGAGGAACATTTACGACTGTGAAACAATGACCGGCCCATTTGTTTACATCAGTTCCACTGTAGTGGTCAAAAATACATATTTTATTATGTGCAATTTGCAGATGAGACGAGAATATCCACTGTTACAATATTTTTTGGAGTGAATTTGATTTTGTTCGTGCTGCTCAACATTTCAACATTTTCACTCAACACAGTCTGCATTCTTTCATTCAGATTATTTATATTTTGACTTACTTTTTACTGCAGATTATTCACAATAACTGGAACACAGCTGCTTTATTGCTCTTTTTATTGAATCCTACAAGTGCACTCATTTATTTTAGCTTCCTCCAACTCAACAGTCAAATTAAACATACTTTTTGGAACAACAGCTACTCGCTTTAACTCACCGCTTTTTATATTTGCACCATGTCATGCACCAACACACCGAGTCAAGTCCCTTGTATGTACAAACTTTAAACTGATTCTTCTGAAATGCTCTCAATGCCGTTTAATAGCTAAAATAAATAACTAATAATCAGTGCTGTATGAGCTGCTAAACAGCTCATGGTGGTGAATCAAACTGTGGCTATGCAGAATATTTCAATTCAATAAAAAAGTAGCAATATGTATAATAATGTTGTGAAACAGAAGAAGTGTCCTTCTGTTTTATTTCTGTTTTTCAGCCCTGCTGCCCCCCCGACTCCTGACCTGTCAACACTACAGCAGCCAATGAGACAAGGTGCTGAAACACACTCCATGAGGACACACTGCACACACTGTTACACTACACACACCTTACATTACACATGATTTCATCAAATAGCTCACAAAAATGGTATCCAAGAAATCTTATAATTGCTTGTTTTGTCAAATCAGGAGCCCAAAAGTTGAGTTTAGAAGAAAATCATCAGTCTGTAGTAGCAAACATGGATTATTTTCATATAAAATAATGAATTTCTCTATAGTATCACAGAGAGAAAAGCAGCACATCCATGTTTGAGATGCCAGAGTACGTCTGTTGCTGTAAAGCTGATTAATTTTCTGTTGATGGATTGATTATTGAGCTTATGGCTAACACTGAATGCGTCTCCAGTGCTGTGCTCTGCTGTGCTGTGCTGTGTGCTGCATGACAAACACTCACTGTTTCTCAGATTAGTAATGAAATCCAGACTGTCCTCTGGGAACAAAACGACACTTTTACACAAAAGACTTGCCTGAATGTTTATTGTGATTGCAGAGGCTTCACTGTGAGAACAGCAGGCTGGTGTGTGTGCGGTCGGCCTGCTGGTTCAATCACAGGATCTGACTTTATTATTGCTGTTAGTCCTCCAACGATCGACTTGTCTGCCTGGACATCTGGGTGATTGTCTCTCTGTCTGTCCATCCAGGCAACCAGACATTTTGTACTTTAGTGCGTGTCTCATTCGTCCATCATTTGTTTGTCTTCCTCCGTCTTCTGTTTGTCGATGTGTCTGTCATCCTGCTGTCTGTCCGTCCATCTGTCCACTTGGGTGGTGGACGTCCTGTGGACTCTGAACGCCTGCAGTGTCAAAGGGGAGATCCTGTCTTTCAGCATCAGGATCCATGGTCCTTCACTCAGCAGCCCCCCCCACCTTTCCCATCATGCCTTGCCTGGCTGTATTATGACAGGTGGAGCATCTTTCCTAGCAGCATCCCTCCGAAAACTCTTGAGTTCGACATGTGGGAGAGAACTGATGGAAATGTATGTTTAGAAATGTGGCTTGTATATATTCCCATTTTTCTGTATGAACACTGTGTATGTTCAAGTCTCTGTGAATGTGTAAACTTACATGTGTGTCATGACTGCTCTGTTTGAGGAGAAAGTGACTGAGAAGAAAGAGGAAGACGAGCAGCAGCAGATGGATAAAAAGAAGTCTAGGATAAGTCAGGTTTATCTTTTTCTTGCTTTTCCCTCCTAATGTCCAGTAACACAAGAGGTTAGGTTTAGGAGTATGCTGAAGTATACTGAAGTATGCTGAAGTATGACATTAGAGCAGTAAAAGTAGAAATCCTACCATGTAGAAATACTATTACAATGTAGTAAAATTCACAAAATAAGTGCAAATGTGTTGGCATCAAAATATAAGATATATTAAAAGTACCGAAAGTGAAAATACTCATTATGGAGAAAAAATAAGATGACGCTTCATTTGTCCCGAAGGAAGTTTTTGTGCAACAGCTGCAATACCAAGTGGGAAAAGTTGTGAAAATGTACATATAGTGCAGATCAGTACAAAAAAGAACAATTTACATGGTGTCAAGGTTGGTTGACATGGTTGAACACAACATTCAGACTGATATATTATGTGGTTTTATTATATTTTTATACTTTATCTGCTATCTTGTGAACTTCCTCCCTGGGGATCTAAATACTCTAAGTGTCCCAAAAGTTTAAAACTTGAGTAAATGTACTCAGATACTTTCTACCACTGAGAGGAAGACAAAACACATAAAGAGGTAAAAGACAAAGAAGAATATAATTATATCAGGAAGGAGGTGAGAGGAGGAGGAGGAGGAGGTGCAGAGAGCCTGATGAGGATGAAAAATGAAGGACCGTGATGGTGAAAGGAGAGCAGAGTTGTGATGAAAGCTCCTCACTCATCACCTGGACGGCCTCTCTGCTCTCTGGAGATCACACCCTGGACTTTCTGCTTCTTCTCCTGTCTCAAACTGACTGATGGACACTTTTTAACACTCTGTCTCCCAGTGAAACAAAGAGTCTCACTTCCTGTCAAAACAGGTCGACCAATCAGGAGGTGGCATCGTGCTGCGGAGGTCAGCGTTAAAGCTGCAGTCTGGAGGTTTGAGAAAACCTAAAACTGTCACCTGAAAATCCTGGATGGATGGATGGATAGATAGGTAGACTGCAGTCAGAAAAGTTAAAAAGTGAACAAAAAAATAACATAAATGTTGTAAAAATGCACATTCAGTGCAGAATAGTACAAGAAACAATAGAAAACCATCATAAAAACAAATATAAGCTGACAACTTAGAGGTTCAAAGTGAGCAGCTGTTACCAGCACCACAGGAAACTTCATGCATAACACAAACCACAGTCTATTTTCTAACCCTAATCGAGTAGTTTTCTTGCCTAAACCTAACCTGTCTCTGCCAGCATGATATAAAGCTGATCTAAAACATATTTATGAAACATATTTTTGGTTCAGAAACGTATCCAGTGGTTCACAGAAACGTACAATCCCAACTTTTTGTGGTTGTTATGTTGGCTGACCTCACTAAGCTCCACCATCATGAGAGTCACTCTCACACAAAATACATAAATAATAAAAAAAAACACTCCTCTAGGTTTAAGGAAAGGAATTTATCTGAGGCACAGAAGAAAAGAGGAGGAGGAGGAGGACCAGCCTCTACTGGGTGGCCAGGAAACAGGAGCTGAAGGCTCAAACACACCAGCATGCAGACGAACCCACCGGCATCCAGATCTCCCATCAGCCAGGCGTGAGAGAGCGCACCGGTTCAGGTCTGGACCATGTGAAACACCAAAGAGCTCGGCCTCAGCGCCTCGGGAAATAATAATGAATATGGAATGATAGTCTGTATTTTGTGCTACAAATGCAACCAGATGCAAAAAAGGTGAAAAAAAAAGATGAGGAGCAGATGTTTGAGCGGCCGGGGTGCCCTGCAAACATAATGTAACCCTAGCCAGCCTGTAGCGTAATCACTTATAATATGTATATCGCCACTCTGTAATGAGGTATGGGATGGTTGTGCAGCTGCACGGCTGCCTGGGAAAGTTCAGTTGGCCTAGACACAACAGCGTCGCATTAACATGAACATGGAGACGTCAGACAACGAGGAGGCTGCACATGTCTGACATGTTTCTGTAGACGGCTGCACATGAGGGGGTGGGAGAGGCTGAAATTACACATCTACCTCTGCTATAGGCTCAACAGGATTCAGCTGCTGGACCGTTCAGAGAGACACTGAACGTGCATGGAACGCTAACTTTTACCCTTTGAGTGTCATTTTAACTCCATTTGGCACAATTTTATTTGGTAATGGTGGAGTATTTATATTAGTACATTTTGGATGCAAATATTGAACTTTTTAGAACAATTTAATTAATTTGAAAATAGAATTTATTAATGTTCAATTGTTACAGTAGCATAAGCAAGTTTTAGTTATTTTTTTTTTTTAAAATGTTAGATTATCAATATAAAATCAGCTAATAAATAGTGATATTATGACAATGATAATAATGATATTATAGAGGCAGTCTATAAAGTAAAATTTACTCATTAAAATGATCTGATATTAGCTAGTCTGACTAATTTTAATTTAAGATAGAGCAAAGTTAAAGTGACAGAACAACATAAAGAGATATGAAAAACAACTTAAGAGTAGCATAAGGTGAAACAAATTAAAAATAGAATAGAATAAAATAAAATAATACAAACAGATTGACTCCTGAGTGCCCTTGGACCTTGGAAATATATTGCACATTGTCAGTGAAAATCAAAGTGAAATCAAAAATCTAAAATTTTGATTGGATGAGTATTAACATTAAATAATATCTTGATTGGTTTATTGAAAGTATTTTATTACATTATTATACATTTATACTATATTAGGTATATTATGAAATTAATACTTTTATACTTTTACTGAAGTCACATTTTGAATGCAGGACTTTAACTTATAACAAATCATTTTTATACCGTAGTAATTTTACTTCTTTTCAATCGCTGAAGATATGACTTTGTTGTGTTTCTGCTCCACACTTCATGACTTGAGTTGTAAAGGGAAAAAAAAGCTGCCAGACAAGTGAAAAACCAAATAATAATCCCAAACCATAACTGTTAAATCAATCAGTTTCTTTTATTTGATATACCCTATCCAATGAAACTCTCTCATATGCACAGGATAGAATATTTAACTTTCTGCATACCGGCCAAAGTTCTTCTGTGACAAAGAAGAAAAGGAAAAATATATATAATTGCTTTGTTTCTCCGAAGAAGTAAATTTTTATATTCTTATATTAGACAATAAAATTAAATCTGTGTTATGTCGTTGCTGATTCAGTCAGGCATTTGAAAAAGATTACTTTAGATTAAATAATAAGGAAAATATAACTGGTTTTATAACACTGTTTGCAAAAAGTAGCAGCATGCATTAACGTTTAATACAATAAAATTATATTGGAATATTGCACATTTTAATGGTTGTGTTGCATTTCTTGAAGTATTTTGTAAAAGTCATGACTTCTGGCACAATTACTCTTTTCACTGTGTCATATTATTATAGAATATTATATTATTCAGTTTGTATCACTGCATCATTCAGTTTGTACATTTTAATACATACAATATATTTTAATATTCTAGTATGCCAATATGGAGCCAACTGTAGATATTTATGTACTACTACAATAGTGCATCATATACAGCATAAGATCATAATATGTTTCTGTTAGTGTAAAATGGAACAAGAAACAGTGGTGCCAAATATTTATAGTGCAGTGAAAAGCATTCATATGAATGGTTATTTATTCATTTATATAGGCCTAATTATGATGATGAAAATGGTAAAATCTTAGCAATTATTGTTCACAGTTAATTACACTGAATAATGTAACATTTAAATTGGATTATGTTTAAGACTGTATTGCACCTTCCTAAAGTATAAATAATAGAGTTGTTTTTCCTCATTGTGCTTCTGAAACAATGTATTTGCATAAAATTATAACATTGTTACTTATTAAAATATTTTGTTCACAATAATGGGAAACAAAATAATTAATAGTAACAGTATTTACTACGTAGCAGTTGAATCACAGCTTTATGTATTTTACTTTTATATTTAATTTCAGTTAATTTGCCATTAAAAAACTATTTGTTTCATTCTTTTATTTTTTTTAGTAAATACTGTAAAACGTGTTATTATTATTATTATTATTATTATTACTTTTTGTATTTGTATCGGTGCTGTAAAAAGTGAATTCTCCAGCGGGGAATGACTAAAATGTGCTGTTCCATTGTATTCCGAAGTGCTGGTCTGCCTTTTGTCCCCTCAGAGCCACCGTAGTATGACGTCACAATCCAAGATGGCGCTGTCCGTGCGGACCAACATGAAGCCTCTCCTCGGGTTCGTTCACAGGTTTATTTCTCCTCTAAGATCACTCTGCTGTGCACATTGCCCGGGGAACAAGGTAGGTGTTCAATAAATATTAAGTATTACATATAAACGGGCTGTTTTAATGGCGTCATGTTACGTTTCAGCTGCTGTTTGTCACTGAACAGTTAGACACAGGCGGAAGCGAACCAACGTTGTCTGTCTTTCACTCAATGAACCCGGAGTTCAATTCAGTTTTCATACGTTTAAAGTTAATACAAGAAGTGTCATTAAACCCCGGTGTTTCCTCTGTCAAACCGAGTGAAGGTCATCTAGTGTATTATTATTTAAAATTAACACTTTGAATTAGTACGTGTAGCTTTGACTGTCAAGCAGCTGTAACCTGTTCATTTTCTGTAATATGTACAGCTAACGTGTGTGTGTGATGCCTCACCAGCAGTGGAGGAATAAAACTGCACTCCATTACCTTGTGTCATGTGTAATCAGCTAAATAACTTTGGAAAATGTACTAATACATCACATCCAGTCACGGGGATGCTGAGTGGACATAGAAGTAAGCCGTGTGTTCTTAAATTTATTCTTGGCACACATGTAAAACTTTTTAACATCAAGGCATACGGCTGGTCATCGTCTTCTTTAACCTTTTAATTTGTTTGTACTGATATTATGTTGATTACATGCAGCTTGTACTCAGTTTTTGTGCTTATCCAGTCATTTTGTTTTTTTTCCTAAAAGAGTTTTTTTTTTTTTTTTTTTTTTTTTTTCCTCACATGAAGCTGTGACACTGAAACCATTTAGGTTTAGGCAAAAAAAAATAAAACCTCGTAAGTTTAGGAAAACACATCATGACACTGACACACTGTCTTCCTCCTGCAATGGGTTGAAATCAGGTTACTTATTCTATTATTGGTTATCATATATATTATACAGATGCTCTATATTACATATTATTAGATTTATTAAAAGTTCAATGGTACAATATGACTGCTCACTAATTCATTATTGTTACCAACACAAAATGTTTGTCTCCTGAAGAGTTTTTTTTTTTTCATTTTTCTTTGCTGCTATTTTTGCACCGGCACCCTGCTGAAGTCGGATGTTCACCTTTTTAATTCTGTGGAGCAGCTGAGTGCATGAAGCCCATCGTCTTTTTCTCTTCTCCAAAGTTCAGCACTTCCTGTTGGAGAAAACGTCGTATTTTTATGGTCAGTCTGCTGCTTTCACCTGCAGAGAAAACACACTGAGTCGTAGTTTTGGTATTTCGAGCAGCTGCATTTAGTTGGATAAGTTTTTAGCTTGTTTTGCAGATGAAAGCAAACATGGTCACATCCCAATCCCTGGGGAGGGCATTCTGGGAAGTGGAGTAAAACAAGATTCTCCATTAAAATACATGATGTCATCACATGAGTTAAATGTGATGCATTGATAGCTTTTGTCCTTACAAAACCACAGTATTATTTCATTTGTTATCAATGATTTTTTTTCTACGACATGAGTTTAAATCACACCTTTTTCAGACATTTCCTTCTCGGTTCTGAGTGACACATCACGTCATCAGTCGTTCTTTCCTGACTGTAGCAGCTTTCACTTGTGGCTTTATTTCCTCGTCTATCTTGAGTTTATTCGGTGTAGTTTCCTTCCCTAGTCTGGCTTGTGACGTCATGTCCTCAGTAGCACTCCTTGAGTGCACCTTTTCACTTTTTCAAGCACGTCTGTAACTCAGCTGAGAGTTTCCTATCATTGCTCGGCTGCCTTGGAGAAGCAAATGGGGTGTTAAGGCAAACAACGAGTCCCCTGGTACATGTAAGAATAACCAGTGTGTTTCAGTACAACAGCAACACTAATTACTGAGCCGTTCTTGCATTACGCTGCAGTTAAAACCCTCGACCATCTGCCCAAAATCCTTGTTGCCGGTTGATGTACGAGTTGTAACACAGTCTGCACGTTCACAGCCGTCCCGTCTGTGTTTTGTTAGGGCAAGGTCTCCGGAGAGGCCGGAGAGGTGTGCGACGAGAGGAGAGGAAGGGGGAGGAAGAAGTGCTCGAAAAGCATCGCAGCAGTGCTTCGTTACCAGCAATAACATCACCAATGAAGTGTTGGTTTTCATTTGTTTTAATTTTCTCCAAATGTGAGTGTGAAACAGCGGCTCGCTCACAATGCCCTGAGGTGTGATGTGCGTCAAACAAGTCTACACTTTTTTTTTTTTTTTTCTGGTGGAGGTTTTTCTGAACTGGAAAAATGTGTTTTTTCAAAAAGTCACCAAACCTCAGCGGACTGACAGAAAGATAAAGTGTGACCTTTGTCACATGTTCTGAGAGGAATGTTGGTGACGACTTTTTAAAATCTCTCAGCTTTTGGTTAAAATTTGTTAATGTGTGCTTATAATAGCAAATATCAGTGAGATGTCAGCAGTAGTTCACTACTTAAGTTTGTTCTGGGCGACATAACCTTGTTTCATCACCAGATTTCAGACCAATGTCTAATAAAAGACACCATTCAGTTGCATTGTGGGAAATGAAGAATCCATTTTTAAACGGTTCTCTGGGAGTTCTCCAGCTTTTTGACTAAAACTAGACACTAAATTGCCTGTAAGTTACCCGTGTAAGTTTACGAAGTGCCAAACAATGAGGAAAAGAAGCAACCTAACATGTTGTTTTTATAATGATCAGAATGAGCTGAAAGCCTGCAGATCATGGGGAAGTCTTAAATTATGTTTTCTAAATGCAGTTAACTATAATCAGGATGACGAGTCTGAAGTGGTTTTCCAGCGTTTGTCGTCTTAAATTAACTTCCCCTGCTGTAGCGACAGATGCCTTTCTAGTTTTGTTGCTGTTTTGAAATTTGCCCTCCAAAAGTCTCTCAACAAATCAAGAAAAATCCATGAAAATCAAGTAAATATTTGGCATCTTGACCTAATATTTCAGTCTTAACTTGAAATTTCTACAACAGCGTATTAGGGCCATTATGGGTAAAAAATAAAAATACTAATTAAATACTAATTACAGAGCAGGGTGAAGGCTAATATTCGCGGAAAAAAATCCATGATTTAAGTTTTATATTTATAATAACAAATACATTCTCTGGCAAATTTACTTGAAAAAAAAAACTTAACAAAAAATAGTAAATTTACGACTTCATCATGTTTTTCTTGCCACACTCAGAAAAAAATCCGTAGTGCTTCTCTGACTGTTACCTCTACCATATTATTACCTCTGCCAAGGAGGTTATGTTTTCACCGGGGTTTGTTTGTTTGTTTGTTGGTTTGCAAAGTAACTCAAAAGTTATGGATGGTTTTTGAGTTATTTTGCAAACTAACAAACATACAAAGAAATAAACAAACAAGCCCTGGTGAAAACATAGCCTCCTCGGCAGCAGGGGTAACTTTAAATAAAAAACGTCGCCTCCACCGCCTTGGTGGAGGTCTGCGCTCTCTGAGTGCTTTTCTAGTTGTTATTATTTCTATATTCCACCTGCTGAAATTAGCATCTAATTAAATAACTAAAAATAGTCTGTAATTTTGAAATATTTTGTTATTTTTTTGCCTTTTTTAACCCACGTTGTGTGGATGAGTTGGACCTGAGTTTAGGTGTTGTGTTGAAATGCATGCACTCCCTCCAGCCTCCAGCCTGGTGTCAGCTGGAACCAGGCTCCCCGTCCAGCCGTCCCTCGCCTGTGGTCCAGTTATTGACTGATATCAGTCATGTCAGCCGACAGGCCCCAGGAAACAGGAAGTGATTTCTAATTTGCCTCTCTGTTCTCCTCGACTTCAAATTCACTTACTCGGGTGTCGGCTAAAACCATTAGAGCTGCTCCTGCGCCACATGGGAGAGGCCGGCGAGAGCGAGGAAACATGGCCGCCCCTTTGAGGACGTTCATTAACTGCTGTATTTATTTTCAACTGTCAGAGAAGTCGGCTAATTCTCAGCAGTCCCTTCTGTGTAATTAGGTCTGTCGTAGTCCACTCAGACACTCTGCACATTTCTTAAAACTGTCCCATATGTCAACATATTTCCAAACGTTCATATCGAGCCAAGTGGAAGCCCAGAATCAGTCTGTAGCTCTGCGCTCACGGTGGCTGGTTTGCAGACTCTTCAGAGAGCTTTGCCACCACCAGAGTCACCATAATTACCTATAGATCCATTAATGAAGTGAGTTTTGTTTTTTCGCTGTGTTCTGGGTTTTATTAGCTCTCCTGTCAGTGATTTGTCCCTGTCATTGTCACCAACAGAAGGAGGAGGAAGTGGTTTAATGAAACTATCTGGAAGGAAACAAGTAGCTCTGGCATGGATGTGTTTATGTAACAGTGGAAGAACTCACATTGGCTTTTCCAGCTGCACACAGCTGCTTTATATGTGATCACAGACTTATTGTGGCTATAACAAGCCTGAACTAGGGCTGCTTCCTCCAAGTCGATTAGTCAATTAATGAGTTCTTTTTTCCTTGCTGAATACACAATTTAAAGTGGTGCTTTTATGTTTCTTTGTGGAGAAACTTAGAATCAATTTATTCAACTGATCGATTAGTCAACAACATTTGATGTGTAAAGAAGGACAGCACTTGTGCAGTTTCACCTGAAAGTTAATAAGAGATAATTATCTGTAACTTATTTCAGCCTGGTCTCCTAAAAAAATTACGTTCCCATCCAGTGAAGCGACATTCAGTTATGTTTTGAGGGAAAACGCTTGATTTTTGACAAGTCCGTGTAGGAAGATGAACAGAGTTGACTCTCACCAAGGAGACTGCCGTTCGTGTCCCGTGTGACATGAAAAGTCAACTTTTAATGATACATCCAAAAGTTAAATAACAACCGTACATCTTTAAGCTATTTTCTTTTTAATCTACATGTTTTTGTCCATTTTCAGTCATATTTCTAGTCCCACAGAATATTTTGTACTATGTCTCTGAAAACACTGAATATCTCAAATGAAAGAAGAGACTCTCTATTTCATCATGAAAAAAATGTTTGTTTTTATCTTGTTCCATTCTTGTTTTATCAGAGGTAGAGTAGAGGACACTTTCACCAAAATCACCACTTTTTCTCCACATTCTGTTTGTTTTGCTCTCTAATCTCGATCGTCTCCACTTCCTGTTTTGATCTCTGTGGTGTATACTGTCTCTTTATGCTCTGACTACATCTCCCAGAAGCCCCAACATTACTCACAGGCTGTGTCAGACCATGATCGGCGACCCGCTACCAAAAACTACTTTGACGTATTATTACGTCAATGGCACTCAAAGAGCTAAAAGTACAAGAAATAATTTGATTAATCATGATTGGGGAAAAATAAACTATCGATCTAATAATCGAAAAAGTTAATACGATCTGAAAAACTGCTGGCATATAATCAATAATATAACGTTAAATGCTTCACATTATAAAATAATTATGTGATAAAATATAATAAATAATATATAATAAAAAAATATAATTTTTATAAAATAAAAATGTGATTAATCACGGTTTAATTTCAGTCGTTAATTACTGTGTTGCGTTCAGTTACATCAGCAGGTAACATGAGTCAGTGTCAGTTTTCAGAGTTTGTCACAGAGAGGTCATTTCAGCTTCCTGTCCCCTCTCCGTTGTCTTCCCTCGGGCTTTTATTGAAGTGTGCTTCCCTCAGAAGCTGCAGCCTGTAAGGAGCTGCAGGCTGGAGGCCGCCTCCCTTGCCTGGTTATTTTTGGAGCACCGTCGGGCCCAGTCTGCGGGGAGTGCTGTTTTTGAAGGGCCTCCAGTCCCATTAATCAGCCCAGGGACCCCACGGTGTGAGCGGGCCCCGAGCCCTGGCCCGCCACACTGCAGCGTTCTGTTCCTGTACCCCCGCTCTCTGCACAGTGTGAAGCTCAGAGGAACCTCATCAATCTCACCTGTCCCACCCGTCAACCGCAGATTTAATCAAACGCTCCTTTTGGTCCCCACCACCCCTCCATCGCTCTCTGGGAGGAAAAAAGAAAAAAAGTCCTGACTATGGCTGCTTAAAGTCACACTTTTATTCTCATTTATTTTTGCGTCTTTATTTTTATTTCACCAGCTAGGTCAGTTTAGAACCAGTTCTTATTTCCAGTGATGACCAGCAGATAAAAAACATTGAGGACACACAGAAAAAACAAGGTAATACAATAATAACAAGCCTACTAATACCAATCCTAGACAGACACATTTTCTCCTATTCTTTATTTATGTCTGTCTGTGTTTTTCTGTTTGTATTAAGCACCAGCTGCAGCTCATCATGCACTGCTGTTGTCATGTAATAACAATGAAGGCTTTTGATTCTGATCTGGTTTTCTTTGTGGCCGTACGCACTTTGCTTCAAGCTGTGGTGTGTACCCACTCTGGCTAAACACACTCATGCTTCTAGGAATAAAGGCAGGTTTGGGGTAGGAGGGGGGGATAATACACTAAACCCTATTTCCTATTTGATACCTTGGTGAAGTGCAGCTCTGTTGGTCGCCAGCGTTAACAGGTCCCACCAGTGAGGAAAGGACAGAGATGAAAAAAGATACCGAGGAGTGGGCGGCGGCGTGTCAAGGTGCATTTCAGCATGACGCCGCTGTTAATGGGGTACGTGGGGCGCCCGGACCGAAGCCGAACACTGGGTCCTGTGTGTCGGACGCCCAACAGGAGACCCGTGAAAACGCCTCCCATCTGTCGGCCCGTCCCGATGCAGCTTTGGTCGGATCTGGAGCTCTTCTGCCGGCCCACAAAGAGCTGATGGTAGCTCACAGAGGAGGCCAGCAGCGATGGCTTCGGAGATGTGTTGAAATTGGCGTGGTGAAAATGGCGGCTCATCAGCCCCCATGTGGTGAGAGAGATGTCAGTGGGCCACTCAGGGACTCCCAGGCTCTGATATGATGTATGAGGCCTTGAGAAGCAGCCCAGAACTGATCCGAGACCAGAAATCCTGTGTTTCTGTGAGTCCAAGTGCGACTGAAACCGTGTCCGTGATTAATAACATCGAGTCGAGCGAGACTGTCGGCCTGGAAGGCCGGAAGCTGCAACGGCTCAGTGACATTAACGACCAATCTCAAGGTCAGGGTCTTTACTGTCGTATTTAAAACCATTACAGGGAAGCAAAGGATTAAATCCTTCATTCTCACTCTCCCTCCATTGATATACATTCAAATTCTCAAAAAAAAAAAAAACCTTTTCCAATATTAAAGTTGTAGATTCACAAGAAAAAAAAAAATTGAAATTCTTTGAGATTTATAGTGGCAAATGTTAGAGAAAGAAAGTCACATGATTAAATGTAATTAAAATCTAAGACATTAAATAGTGAGACTTAGGGACACTATATGTAAAAATACTAATTATGGAGCCACAGGATGTATGATGATATTAAGAAAATTTCCAAGATTTAAGTCGTAGATTCACAACAAGAAGGGGCAAATTTTAAAGTTAAAAGAAAAAATATGCAGTTATAAATTAAAAAAAATAAAAAAAGCACCGTGTAAAGCTGTGGTAAAACCGTCCCCCTCTGTCCTGGATCAGTAATTATTATTTTGTCCTATAGTGGCCCTAATAGACCCTTTTAAAATCATGATGCAGTTAAAATACAGAAATATAACATCATATAAAACCATCATGGTCAAACACAATCGTTTCTTATAGAGACACAAACTGAAAGATCAAAAACAATCAAAAAAAACTCCTGACTGAAGGGAAAAACATGTGAGCAGATACTTGGGATGAAAAAAGTTTGTTTCACTTAAAACTCTGCAGGAAAACATACTCAACTCATGCAAAAAATATGATAACTCTAATAAACAATGTTGTCGATATGATTTGTTTTCTTGCATTCTTCTGTAAACATGTTGAGCTCACTAAAACGATAAATCATCCAGGTCCCATAAGGAAGTGGTTCAGGATTGTTGTTTCCATGGAAACCTGGAAGGCCAGGAGTCTGTTTGTAGTGAATCCTCTGCTGACTATTGTTTTCCATTTGATAATGCAGCTCAGGCGACGGGTCGGCTCGCCTTACCGCCTGTCTGCCTTCTTTTTTTTTTCTTTCTATCCCTGAACGCGAGCTGTCAGGTTCATGCGGACGGACACCTTCACGGCTTAAACTCATGTTGATGTAGGCAAAAAACGGCGAGGCGTGCGGACATACGTCTATGTTTGCACATGACCTCCGTCCCCATGGAGATGACCACACACATTCAGACAAACGAACACATTTTCCCGGAAAGGTGCTGCAAGTGTGAAAACATGGCTTCTTTTTATTTTTTTAAATATTTTTTTTTAGGGTATGTAACCTCCTAGCTGTTGGCGCTAATGTCAGGCACACATGGTGCATAATGCGTTCTGCATATGGCAGACGTGGATGAGGAAAGCTTTCGTCACCGTGGCGACGATGCGTTTCCAACGTCATCGATGCAGGCGTTCTGCCAGCTGTCACTCCATTTTTTTTACCTTAAAAAATTATCTTCAGGTCAGAAAACTTGACCTTTTCCAGCCTCACCATCTGACTGGCTCCAGGGGTGGTTGTTTGGCCACCAGTATCCATATCTGTTAGCTGCTATTGGCATGGGTGTTTTATAAGACACCATTACAATGAAAAAGATGAAAGTAGAATAAAATATTTCTTTTTCTTAATGCAGGTAGCTTCTTTTTAATCCATTGATCTGAATTTCAAGATTCAAAGTCATGAATTTAAAAGAAAATATTAATGTTTAAGAAATTGTATAAAAATTGCAAGAAGAAAATTGCAAAATGCAAGAAGCCAGACAAATACAAAAACATATTTAAAAAATTCAAAAAATATATATATTACAGTACAAAACTGTGGATGTGAATTTGTTTTTGTAAATTTCTGACTTTAATCTCAGAAATTATTTTTTTTTTCTTTGACTATACCTGTCCCTGGCTCTCCATAATATTTAGTTTTACCTATAGTTGCTCTAATAAATTGTCATAAAACAGTACAGCAGTGAAAATATAGAATCATATTATGATATAAATGCATATCTCAGGTCTGTTTCGTGATGGTTTCGGGTCTTTTGTGAAGGTTGAATCTCATGAAGTGAAACACCTATTTGAGTGCTGAAATGATTTCACTCATGCAGGTTCAACATGATACCTGCTAGATGATCATATTTTATTACTCCTGGCGTTGCAGTGCAGTATTCCTTACAGACATTAATTGCTTTACAACATTTCCTGTCATCATCTTGTATATTTATGCCGCCTGCTTCCGCCTCCAGTGACTGTAGAGTTGTTTTTGCAGAAACCAACGGTGAAGTAGCGTCATGTGTGACGCCATGGTTGCCTGGTGGCTGGTTAGCCGCTGCGTTGACTCTCATTTGACACTCGATTGGCTCAAATGACACCATTACCAGCTCTGCATGGCTAATGGCTTCCCCCCTGGGGGCCACAGCGGAGGGGGAACATGCGTTTGGCGTGTCAGCTGGAGGTGAGAACACACATGATCCAGACCTGGGGCCCCGTCGGCACCCAAATCAATCCTGACACCTCTTAAGAGGCTCTCAGCATCAATGGCACTCCAGTGCAATTACCCCGTCGGTAATGACATAAGCACCCAGTTCCTTCCTGCCTCCCTCTCGCTCTAGCCGGTCAGCGACCGGCTCCCTCGGGCCAGTCGATGGAGACGTTGTGGACCACGCTGGCCTCAGATCAGTTGTTATTCGATCCCTCTGGGCTGAGAGTCGGGGACGCTCCGGGCCCCGCTGGCGAGAGAGCAGCTGTTATCTGATCTCAGAGTTTTGTCCCTCAGTCAGATTGGATGTGATGTCGCTCAGCCAGCCGTCCAGATAACCGGTTCCTTCGACAGCGCCTGAAGAGGATATCCCCTGAAAGCCTCAGGTTTTAGTGATTAGTTATGATAACCTTGAGGAGCGCTGCCGGGGGAACATACGATCGGCAGACAGATGTGAGGCAATCTTCCCCGTCCAGATGTTGCTGTTTACGACACATCTGATCAACACATCTCACATCAAGCTAAAACTAACTTGACCTCGTCAGAACTGTGGGTCATTTTCTTTTGAAAGTGATTAAACAAGATTAAACAAGTCTCTAATACTGTTGGATGGATCACCATGACCTTCAAATGACCCTCACTATTTATAAGTGTAATAACACCTTTTATAACACTGTTCCTTCCTGATCACCACCAAAAATTAATCAGTTTTAAGTTAGGCCACTTCTGACCAAACCTGAATATTTCGTCAAAATCAGCATATAACTTTTTGAGTTATTTTGCAAACCAACAAACAAACCCTGGTGAAAACATAACCTCCTTGGCGGAGGTAATCATCATGCGTTCAATGAATGCATGTATTAAATTCTAAAATTACAGTGCATTACGTAGTTATTCTAACCCATGTTTACATGGCATGCCTTCCCCATATTCCACCTCTAGACCCCAACAAGTCTTGATCCCTCACCAGCTTCCCACCAGTTAAAGGAAGCGCCCGGCCAAACCTCAGTGTCGTCGGCCCCTCTGCCGGGAACTGAAGCTCCATGGCGGGCTGAAGTGCGTCACCCAACCCCCACAAACACCAAGTCCCTGTGTGTCTCTGCTCCACTGAAGCCCTGATCTACTGTGAGGAAGCCCCACATGTCGGACTCCGCTGTGGTTTCACGTCTCATGACAGGTGCCGCTCTGATTGCCCTCTAATTGTATCTTGCGGCTCTCGGTGCCACAAGCGGCGGTGGGACTCCCTTCCAGCGGGGCCCATTGAAAGCCAAGGTTCAGTGGTGGAGAGCCGCTGCCAGAAGAAACGAGGCGGTCTGGCTCGATGAGGGCAGAAAGAGAAACGCAATGTTTGCCCAGCGATGCAAACACAAGGAGTGGAGGGGTGAAGAGCCTGCTGCTGGTCCAGCTCCAGTAAAACCTGTTTATAATGGGTGGTAACACAGGCCTTGAGGTTGGCTCGGATGGATGCTAATTATTATTGTTGGCCAGCGAGGTGATGCATGCTTTGTGCTGGATGTGTTTGGGAGAGAACAGAGGTGCTAGCCATGGCGTTAGCATCCCGGTAACACAAGCATGACCGCTGCTGGCCTCCAACCTGCCAATAGTTTAACACTGACACTCCGCTCTCTGCAGGCGTTCTCACCTTTTCACCTCCACCCCTCTCTCCAAGCACCACTTTCTCTTCCCGTTTTCTACTCGTCTTATTGTGGAAATCATTACAGCATTATGGAAACTATTACTTTAAACACATAAGACATGATTTAAGCGGGCACAGTCACTGCAGTCTCTGGTTTATTGACAGTAATCCAACTTACAAAGGGAGTCTCCCCTCAGCATCACTGGGTGATTACTGTCACTGTTTTGTCTCATGTCTATTTTTATACTTCATAATTAAAGTCATATCCATAATCTAAATATTGTATTTAAGTTAATTTGATGCCATTAAAAAGTCTATTTTTCTTTTTTATTACATATATAAATATTTTATTTATATATATATATATATATATATATATATATATATATATATATATATATATTATATATATTCTTCTCCAGGCGCCTCCAGGAGGTGGTCGTGTCTTCTCAGGGATCCAGCCCACTGGGGTGCCTCACCTGGGCAACTATCTGGGTGCCCTGGAGAACTGGGTGGCCCTGCAGGACCAGTACCCGTCGGTGCTCTACAGCATCGTGGACCTGCACTCCATCACGCAGCTTCAGGACCCGGATCAGCTCAGGAGCAACATCCTGGACATGGCAGCCAGCCTGCTGGCCTGCGGCATCGACCCGGAGAGAGCGATACTCTTCCAGCAGTCTCAGGTGGGTGGATGGAAGGATGGATGGATGGATGATGGATGATGGGTGGATGGATGGATGATGGGTGGTGGGTGGTTGGATGGATGATGGGTGGTGGGTGGTTGGATGGATGGATGGATGGATGGGTGAGTGGATGGATGGATGGATGGGTGGGTGGATGGATGGATGGATGGATGGATGATGGGTGGGTGGGTGGATGGATGGATGATGGGTGGGTGGATGGATGGATGGATGGATGGATGATGGATGATGGGTGGATGGATGGATGATGGGTGGTGGGTGGGTGGATGGATGGATGGATGATGGATGATGGGTGGATGGATGGATGATGGGTGGTGGGTGGGTGGATGGATGGATGGATGGATGGATGGATGGGTGGGTGGATGGATGGATGGATGGATGATGGGTGGGTGGGTGGATGGATGATGGGTGGGTGGGTGGATGGATGGATGGATGATGGATGGTGGGTGGATGTGTATGATGGGTGGATGGATGGATGGATGATGGGTGGATGGATGGATGGGTGGGTGGGTGGATAGGTGGGTGGATTGGTGGATGGATGGATGGATGGATGGATGGATGGATGGTGGGTGGATGGATGATGGATGGATGGATAGGTGGATGGATGGATGGTGGGTGGATGGATGGATGGATGGATGGTGGGTGGATGGATGATGGATGGATGGATAGGTGGATGGATGGATGGTGGGTGGATGGATGGATGGATGGATGGTGGGTGGATGGATAGGTGGGTGGATGGATGGATGGATGGATGATGGGTGGATGGATGGATGGATAATGGAAAGGTGGATGGATGGAGTTTATTTTACTGGACGTTTCACATAAATCTACATATAATCTATTTACTACACATCTACTGCTGGAAATCAAACGTAAGTGTGACCTTTAACTTTAACATTTGCATTTTAAGTTAAAAAAAAAATATTTTTAAGTGTACACTATATTTTTGACCAAAACGGCACAATAACACAAACAAACTGATCAACTCCTTTGATCTGAGAGGTGTGAAAATGCTCTAAAAATAACGTTATTGATTCTTTTAGGTGTCTAAAACATATTTTGCTGCTTCCCTCGTTCACATCCGTTCATTACTTTGCTCCCATTCTGAGATTTATTCTCCAAAATATTATTATGAGGGCTCAGTAATTTATTTTCTCAACAAAAATAATTAATGCCTGGAGCAGAAAAGCACTATTTATATGTGAACACAAGCGTGTGCAGCTCATATTTAGCACATTTATTTCACGTTTGCTGTGGTTATTGAACACCCTCTTCTGAAAGGAGGCTTCTCTGCACTTCTCAGGCTTGTCATCTCCCTCGTCGGCCATCTTTGCCTGTTTATTTTCCTGCCCTTGCTGTCATGTTTACCCGCCTCTAAAAACTCTCATTTGATCACTCCTGATTCTTATCTCTGCTGAACAAACACTAGCATGAAGAGGCTGACGAGAAATCAGAACAGCTGTTTGTGTTTTCGTCGTTTAGAAGAGTGTGAGAGTTCAGTGCTCGCCCTCCTCTCCACACAGTACTATTTTTATTCCCGTTTAGCTTCATGCCACATAACTTGGCAGCGAGGCGACGCTCCCGTCGAACACGCCTGCTCCACATGTAAAAATACGACGACCGTCCAAAGAAAATACTTCAGCGAAAGGAGGAAAAAAAAAAGAAGTGGCATCAAACGAGAAATGAATGAATCAGCAAATCCATGAATCCTCTGGGTTTGGTAGAAATATGGAGGGCCGTCTGTTCTCTGCTTCCTGTCTGATAGCTCCCTATCAGTGGCTAACGTTAGCATGGCTCGCTGCTTCCTGACCCTGCAGCATGAATGGAGGCCTTGTTCCCACTCAGCCTTTAAATATCACACTTTTATTGCTGAGTGTAATCAATATCTGAAATCTGCTCTGTGTCCCTGCTGACGTCACGTCACAAGAGAAAGAGAAGATGCCGATATGTAGCTAGCGTCCAGAAACTTCAATTTACATTCTCTACATTCACACACAAGATCAGTTTCCTCATGTTCATGGAAGCAGATTGAAGTGAAACAGGCAGACAGTAAAACTCACCTGCTCATTGCTTCCATCGATCCTATCATGCAGAACATTTAGCTTTATTTAACCTACCTGTCATTTTCAGTGTAAACCGTCCTGACACTCATCACAGGTGTCACCAGGTGTTAGGAAGCCGTGTTTTTGTTGGCCACATGGAGGAGCTGTGGAGGAGCTGTGGAGGCTCTGTGGAGGAGCTGTGGAGGAGCAGTGGAGGCTCTGTGGAGGCTCTGTGGAGGAGCTGTGGAGGAGCTGTGGAGGCTCTGTGGAGGAGCTGTGGAGGCTCTGTGGAGGCTCTGTGGAGGAGCTGTGGAGGCTCTGTGGAGGAGCTGTGGAGGCTCTGTGGAGGCTCTGTGGAGGAGCTGTGGAGGCTCTGTGGAGGAGCTGTGGAGGCTCTGTGGAGGCTCTGTGGAGGAGCTGTGGAGGCTCTGTGGAGGCTCTGTGGAGGCGCTGTGGAGGCTCTGTGGAGGAGCTGTGGAGGCTCTGTGGAGGCTCTGTGGAGGAGCTGTGGAGGAGCAGTGGAGGCTCTGTGGAGGAGCTGTGGAGGAGCTGTGGAGGAGCTGTGGAGGCTCTGTGGAGGAGCTGTGGAGGCTCTGTGGAGGCTCTGTGGAGGAGCTGTGGAGGCTCTGTGGAGGAGCTGTGGAGGCTCTGTGGAGGCTCTGTGGAGGCTCTGTGGAGGAGCTGTGGAGGCTCTGTGGAGGAGCTGTGGAGGCTCTGTGGAGGCTCTGTGGAGGAGCTGTGGAGGCTCTGTGGAGGCTCTGTGGAGGAGCCGTGGAGGCTCTGTGGAGGCTCTGTGGAGGAGCCGTGGAGGCTCTGTGGAGGAGCTGTGGAGGCTCTGTGGAGGCTCTGTGGAGGCTCTGTGGAGGAGCTGTGGAGGCTCTGTGGAGGCTCTGTGGAGGAGCTGTGGAGGAGCTGTGGAGGCGCTGTGGAGGCTCTGTGGAGGAGCTGTGGAGGCTCTGTGGAGGCTCTGTGGAGGAGCTGTGGAGGAGCTGTGGAGGCTCTGTGGAGGCTCTGTGGAGGAGCTGTGGAGGAGCTGTGGAGGCTCTGTGGAGGCTCTGTGGAGGAGCTGTGGAGGCGCTCATCCCTCCTCTTCCAGTTTAATCCTCCAGATCTCTTTTACTTCTCTGCTCTCCTGATATTCTTTTATTTCTTAGTCCAGCACACAAAGAATTCATTTTTATATTATTGAACCAGAACACTGGATTCTCCTCCTCACCTTCCTCCCTGCTTCACCTCACTTCCCTCCTCCTCCTTATTTGCCTCCTCCTCTTCCTCCTCCTTCCTCCTCCTCACTTCCCTCCTCGTCCTCTTTCTCCTCTTCACCTCCCTCCTCTCTTCCTCTACCTCACCTCTTTCTCCTCCTCACTTCCTTCTTCATCCCCCTCCTCCTTCCTCCTCCTTCCTCCTCCTCACCTCCCTACTCCTCCTCTCCTCCCTCCTCACCTCTTCCTCACCTCTTCCTCTCCCCCTCTCCTCCTCCTGCCTCCTCCTCCTCCTCTTCTCCTGATCTCCAGGTGTCGGAGCACTCTGAGCTCTCCTGGATCCTCGGCTGTCTGACCAGTCTGCCTCGTCTTCGTCACCTGCCTCAGTGGAAGGTGAGACATCACTGCTTCCTGCAGCCGACACATTTAAAAAGTACTTTTTAAAGAAGCTAGCTGTGACTATAATCATCATCATCATCATAACTTTCAATAATCTTCCTTCAGTATCACAAGTTGACAATTTTCAATACTGCATATAAATGCAGCTCTTAAAACTTAATAATGTGAATTCATAAAATCTGTAATGTATGTTTATTAAGTTATTCTAATTTCATCATTATTATTGTTTTATTATAGTTATATATTATTTTATAGATTCCTTATTTATTTATATTATTATTTTTTTTCTCTTCCCATGTCTTTGGATACTATGTCTTCCACCAGCTATCTGGGGGTTTTTATAAATAAATTGTTTTTATCTGCCTCATGGAAAGATTTTGAGCTTCGTTCTCGAGCTTCAAACAATAAATTAATTTTGTCCCTGCTAGTTTCTGCTGATAGTTCGTCTTCAGTAGTTCGAGATCACTTCCTGAAGTTTAAAAGATACTTCTCAGCTGAACACATTAAAACAGGAAGGATTTAATGATCCAAAGGTCTGCGCTCACCTTGACTTTAATAGATAAATAACCAGCGTTTTCTACTCTCTCTTTTTTATGGTTTTTGTTTCCCTTTTCCAAAACATCCTGCCACGATAATTCCAGTTATTTTCTGACCACATGCAGCTTTAAAAGCAGCTGATCCCTGTTCGAAACATAGAAAACACCTTTTATTTAGCCGACAGATGAGTAGATCTGTAACATGCTGGAAAAACAGACAACAGATGAGTCGTAAAAGTGAGAAAGGCTCTTTTCAGGAGGGAAGATGAACATGAATCTCCACCTGTTTGCTTTTGTCGTTGCTCCTTTTTCTTTGTCTTTGTTTCTTTGCTCAGATGAAGAGCAAACCGAAGAATGAAGGCAGCGTTGGTCTCTTCACGTATCCCGTCCTCCAGGCTGCCGATATTCTGCTCTACAGGTGACATGAACCTCTTCATGCACTGAGAATCAGTCCTCTCTGAAATTTATTAGTCATATTTTATATTTTTAATCTCTTTTTACTTTAATTTCATTCAATTTTTAATTTCATTTCATTTTTATTTTTTTTTATATTTCAATTTATTATATTCTGTCTTGTTTTCTGAATTTTAGTTTTGTAAATAGTTAATGTCTTTATAAAATTAGTATTTTTTGTTTTTTATTACCATTTTATGCCTGTTTTGACTCCGCTATGACTTGCTGATATTCCTGTATTTTGTGAGGATTCATATTATTGACATTGATACTGCAGTACAAACAATTTTAAAGCATCAATTCTTCCATATTTCCAAAATGTAACAAAAAAAATCATATTTACTCGCTTGCCTCTAGAGGTATCTGACAGTGCAGATAATTGATTTTATTTGTTCAGGTTTGGGCAAATTACTTCTGTCTTTTTTTTCCATATTTTCTTCAGTAAGTCTTGTAAAAAAAAAAAAAAAAACAATATGCAGAGAGGTGTGGACGTTGTTCTGGAGCGTCATATTTCAGTTATATGAGCAGTAAAATCAAACTTTGGTCCTCGACCAAAGAAATTCTTCATTGAATGGTTTTGTCGTCTAATCTATCAGGTGATTTAATCAATATTTCTCAACAAAGAGTCACACCATTTTAAATCTGCTGTTGACCACATGTGCTCATAACTTTCTTGGAAATAAATCAGAAATATTTCATTGCCTGAGACGAAAACGACCAGTTCAGTCCAGTAACTGACTCACTTTAATGTCTCCTAACTCTAACAGACACACGACAAAAAAAACAGAACCAATAAAACAAAAACATATTTTTTTCCATCTTTTTGTTTTCATTCAATTTCACAAATATTTCCAGCAATTTCCATTGATAACTGTCCAAATATTCCACATTTTCACCCCCAGTTCCTTCTGTGCACAGATGTAGGAGGGAAACAAAGCATGTACAAAAAGAAAAGAAAAAAATGAAAAACAGAAATAAACAACAACAAAAATAATAAATTTAAAAGAGAGTTTTTATATAGTTTTTATATTGTTTGTATGTCGCTCCTTAATGTATTTAAATAGCAGCTGCTGGAGCTTCAGTTGATTTAAATTAAGACGTTATCTCCTCAGTTTCTGCTTCAACCATCAAACAGACAATTTCCTACTTTAAGAAATAAAAAAATTAGTAAAAAAGAGGTGCAACGCAGCAGAGAGAACATCCTGTTTTTATTAAAGATGAAATTAATGGTTTGCTTCCTGAAGTTGAAGTGTGATCCGTCGTTGGTGAGGAGGTCCAGCTCTGACTCTCTTAGTGTTTTTGTTGTTTTTGGAGGCTCATGTTGTTTTTTTTTTTGTTTTTTTTTATGTCCATCAGGTCCACTCACGTCCCCGTCGGCGAGGACCAGGTCCAGCATTTGGAGCTGGCTCAGGATCTGGCTCGGATCTTCAACAACCGCTATGGAGACGTGTTCCCTGAACCCAGAGCCCTGCTCAGTAAGGAGGGATCAGAGTGGAGTTATTTCACAGTGAATCACCACACTGATAAATAGATAATCAATAGCTGGTGGGGTCACAGACGACCGTTATTGGCTGACTAATGTGTGTAAATAAGTTTAAAAAAAAAAGAACCAGCAGCTGAATCTGGAAACTATAAAGACTTTAAGACCAAACATACTTAGAAAATACTTAAAAAATTATGACGTTATTTTTCTTTCTTTTCACTTGTTTTTTTTTTTTTAGAAAATAACATTTTAAGAAGTCAGAGACAACTAAGAGAGTCTTTACAGTCGAAGAAAAACAAGAAGCCTCTGTTTTTATTTTAGAGACACCGACACCAGTGATTTATATCAGTAAACCCCCAAAAATACAACTAAAGAGCAAAGCGATTAGCGTTTATCAGAGGTGCATTTTTAAAGTATTTCTTAAAAATATTTGTTCCATCTTTGCAGATGTATTTCTTTTATTTTTCACTTATGTTTTGACATTTTATGCCTATTTTTTTAAGATGTTATTTTTGCTGTCCGTCACTTTTTTTGGTCGTGATAAATAAGAAAACTAGTATGAATTTTTTTTTAATTGTGTTTATTGACGGATGATTAGACAGACATAAATAGCTCACATGTTAACAAGCAACAGAGCTAGTAAATATAAGAAAAAGTTAAACGTAGAGAACAGCACGAATAAAAACACACACACATTGTGTGTTTGATTTGTTTTTATTAGTTTTTTGACCCTCACAAAAAGGTCTTTTTCCTGTTCAAATGAAATATTGACGAACAGTCACAGATTACACTGCAGGGAAACTCTGGGACATTTCAGGCTGAGCTTTAGGATGCCATTGTGACATTATTGGTGTTTTATTTTGAAAAGCTCCCTCTCTGTGTGCACTCACACATGGCGGACATGTTCTTCATCCTCCTTGATTGTCAGCATCATAAAAGCATGAGGTGGAGTCAGTCATGCTTGCAGCGTAGCTTTGATTAGAGAAATATTCCCCTCCTCTGTATCAGAATAATGGAGCGATAATAGACCCAGAGTCCTCGTGATGACTTCAGGTTTTGGCTCAGAGCAGCGCTTCTCTTCTTCATTTCTTGTCTCTGTTGTCAGTCGCCACTTTTCCCTTTGAAACCAAACCAAAAGATGTCTTTAAAAATCTGAGATGAGGACGTCTGACGGCTGATAAACAGGATGTGACATGAGGGGAAGGAGCTCGAAACATGGCGGAAAGAACACAAAGGAAGTCCTGGTTCCTCCAATCTGTTCATCACTTCACACCGAGCTCCGTCTGCTTCACGCTGACGTTTATATCCACTCACACACGGCAGACAGCTGGATTAAAACTAGTATTCTGCTTTCATCATTTCACTCCAGCTGACAGGAACTAGATGTTTTAATCGGTGCCGCGTCAGAAAACAAATGAATAGTTGGTGCTCTGAATGCCTTCGTATGATCAGATTCATTTTGATATTATATTTATATAGTCTTGGAAGGACAATTAAAACTCGACCATCTTTTCTCTGGTAGATGGATGGATGGTAGGTACAACTAATTCACATTTATTTATTTGCATGATTTAGAGTTGATCATCAAAGATGATGCAGGAAATGGTGTTTTTTTTATTTTGTTTATTTAGTATCATGAAGCCAAACCTACACCCTGGTCTTTCTCTGTGATAAGGTAGATAGATGGCTGCTTTATCGGCATCGCACTTGAAATTACAACAAACCTTTGTTTAACAGAAGCACACAGGAATATATAAAGGAAGGATAAAAGAGCATTAAGTCAAATCAGTAAACCTTCATAAATATATTAAAAAGTTAAGGTGCAGGTTGGAGATTGGGATTACAGCAGTAATTTATGTTAAAAAAAAAAGGTTGTAAATACAATAAAGTAATAAAAAATATACAGAATAGGTCATAGATTTTCTGTCTTATTTTGAAATTTATATATTCTGATTTCTTCCCTCAGGCTCAACACGAAAGGTCAAATCCCTCCGTGACCCGTCCGCCAAAATGTCCAAATCTGACCCCCAGGCGATGGCGACCATCGCCATCACGGACTCGCCGGACATCATCGCCCTCAAGGTCCGCCGCGCCGTCACCGACTTCACCTCAGAGGTCACCTTCGACCCGGAGACACGACCCGGCGTTTCCAACCTGGTGACCATCCACGCTGCCATGGCGACGGTCACCGTGGAGGAGGCGGTGTCCCAGGCCAAAGGGATGGACACGGGCGCCTACAAGAAGCTGGTCACTGAGGTGGTGGTCCAGAGGCTGACGCCCATCAGGGAGGAGATCCAGAGGCTGAGGGAGGACCAGGGTCACCTGGAGGAGGTGCTGGTCCAGGGCAGCAGGAGGGCCAGGGAGCTGGCAGCACCGGTCCTTCAGGAGGTCCGACAGAGAATAGGGTTCTCCTGAGAGGACGTTTCATCCCCAGGATGTTAAAGGATGGAACCACAAACTTTCTGACCCTCAGCACATACAGAACAGTTTTATCCTCCCTCCTTGTAACATTATGTCAGGCCCTGTATGTATGAATCTGCTCTACATTTTTCTCTTAACTGTTTTTGATATTCTGTCCAGTCTTATGTCCTTTTGTCCTCAGCTAAACTGTCCTGTCTCCAAAAATAAGGACAACTGCTCTTATTCAAAGAAGGAACTCTAACTCATTAAATTATTGATTACAGTGTTCAGGATGGATTTAGGTCACAGGTGTGAAAACAGAAGGTCCTGGTTTCCCTTCTCACTGGTCTGGAATCACAAAGACGACGAAAAGACGAACCAATATAAATCGATTTTTGCAAATAAGATTGAAGCTAGATACATTGGTGGTTTCACCTCAGATTCAGATGGTGTTTCTTAACGTGTGACCGCTCAGTTTACGCTATTTCAGACGCTTCTGAGGAAGACCGGAGTTCGGTCGAAACTGTCAAGCAGGTAAATGAACATCTCCTAAAATTTTTATGTCTGAAGAAACGAAAAAATAGCGTGAATTGATTCAAAAAGAAGACATAATGAACCTGATCAATGTGTGACCGCTCAGGTTTCTGTAAACATCAATCCCTCACAAAGCTGAGAAACTGTGAAAACACCCCAGCTACTACAGATGTGATAAAATGTAATATGTAAATGTCATATTTGTTCTCAGAGGAAAGGGTGCAGTGAAGAGCTAGAGAGTAAAAGTATCACAAGTAGCAAATACTCCAGTACAAAAATACTGATAATACTCTAGAAGCCCATTCAAAATTTGAAATAAGTAAAAGTACAAGCATTAGCATCAAAAGGTGTTTAAAGCAGAAGTAAAAGAGCGTCACTTTTGGATTTTAATGAAAAATGTGCTAATTTTGCTACTTAAATTCATAATTTGTTTGTGTTATATTAATAATCTAAGTCTACAAAGTAATATAAGACTTTTTGCTTTAATCTGCAAAGCTTTGAAATAAATAAAGAGAAGTAAAAACTACAATATTTGTCTCCAAAATACAGTAAAGTAGAAGTAATAAGTAGCAGAACATGGAAATACTGCTGAAGTTTTTAGAGTCATTTCACCACTGCTCCAGTCACGACGATGAAAGTTTAACCTTGAACACAAAACCAGGTGAATTATTGTGTTTTTGATCTGCAGCTTCATGTATCATTAGTTTATTATTGAACAGTGCACCGTGTGGTGTTGATGCTGGATTATTGTCTCGTCTGCTGCAGGGAAACTTCAGGAAGCTTCAGTCTCCGTTGAACCTCATGAAGAGTGGAAAAGTCTTGAGAGGTAAAGACTTGACAGTGAGCACAGGTGTGAAGGTGACATGGTGGGATAGTCAGCAGCTTCTTTGTGTTGTTTGCTTCTTGTATAACCTTAAATATATGAATATTTAAATAGTCTTATTACATGCATTTTCTCATTATGTATATTTTATTATGTTGCTTTTACTCTTCTGGATGGATGCAGTCTGCATAAAGAGGACTTTTACTAGTAGTAAGGAAATAAAAAGTACAATAATTCCTGCAGTGAAGTAGAAGTATAGAAGTAAAATGGAAAGTACTCAGGTGAAGTACCTCAGATGTACTGCTTTTTTTTTCTTTCTCCTGCTGTTTGTACTTGTTAACTTTCTGCTCTCTGCCATCACACTTTCTCTAATTGAAAATGCACTTCTGGAGTGCTTTAATATTCCTGCAGGGACTCACGCGCACACACACACACACGCACGTGGAGCTGGACCGAGCTGTGGTTTTTCCATCCCGGTGTTTACCTGGGAACAGAGCGGTTTATTTCCCTTTGGTCCCCCTTTCTCTCCTCCTGGTGGCATGCCCAGCTGACGGAGTATAAGTGAAAGTGTGGCCTATATATAGAGTACCTCTACACAGAGCAGCAGGCTGTAAATCACTGCGACCTGCAGCCTTATGGCACCAGAGGCTGCACTCATATCTGCCCAGTGGTTTCATGTGAAAGCGACACTAACTGAGCCGTTTTATGCGCAAAGGTAAAAACTTTAATAGTCTTCATAAATGTGACTTTTTAAAGAGATGCTGGTGAATGGAAACAGGCCGGATACATAGAGAACAAATACATTAAATATAAAGGGCATGTTGAAGCCTCTTAACCTTCACACATTCGGCCTCAACAAAGACACATTTATTATTATTATTATTAATATTATTATTAGCCTACTAATTCATCAAATAGCTTCTTACTGTTTTTAATATGATTACATCGTAATTTAGTATGAAGTCACATCCTTTATGCATTTAAAATACCATATAAATATGTGTGCAGGATAAATATTCACTCAAATGTGGGCTAGCATTAATTCTTTGTAAAGAGTTTTTGCATGTAGTATTTCTCATGCTGCTTCTCGTTTTTTTCATTTATTTTTAATATTTAATGTCATATACACTGTGGCTATAATGTCTCATCGTTTCTGATATTAAATTTTATTGTATTTATATATATTAATTGCGAATTTTACAGCTGAGTGTAACATCTCATTTAAGAAAGAATGGAAGACAAACGCGCAAAGATCCGTTATTTTTATTTATTTTTTTCAGTCATTAATATAATATAATTTATGCAATATGATAAAATGACTTTGGTTAGATTTATAACATCTTTATTTTCTGTCGGACTTAATAAATGAGTGTATCCATTTCGGCTGCAGCTGCGTGATATTTTTTAATTTTTATTTTTCCATCTGCAGAGCGATCATTTAAGATTTATTAGATTCAACTTCATAAAATAAAAGAAAGAATGGAGGTTTTTTTTAAGAATATTAAATAATAAATGTATCATGGGATATTTTTCCTTCATTCTTTTTGGAGAGCCTTTTTAAAATATCACGTCATTAGTGTTGATTGAATTAAACAAACAGTGACATTTGTCTTTTTAGAAATCTCTCCTTCATGTTCCAGCGGTTATTAATAAAACATAACCACGGCTCCTCTGGTGCATCGTCACACTTTGTATATTTATTGTGAATGTTTTATATCTTCCCTGCTTTATTGTCTGAATCCTTCAGCCTTTAAAACATCATATTCTGTCTCAAACTCTGAACTCTGACCCTGGATCTGATCATTTTTTCACTTTAACCATCATGTTGTGGAGCAACAGGCTGCTGCTGCTTTTCTCTTTAACGCGTCAGGTGAAAGTGGGCATGTTTGTGCCAAACACCAGACACTGACCAGAGCTTTAACCCCTTCAGCTCCTTCAGACAGCCTCGGTCTTTGGCCTGGAGCGCAGAGCTGCTGTCACTTTGGATGCTTTACTGCGCGCTTTATCCAGCAGGTCAGCCGGGTCAAACGCTTTCTTTCACTAATTGAATATTAACGACGCGTGTCCGCCCTCCTTCCACGTGTCCGTCTGCTGGGGGAAACCAGAAACACAAACCGTCTGTGTGTAAAGACGGTGAAAACTAACCAAACCTTGTGTGCGTAAAGACGGTCAAAACTAACCAAATCCTGTGTGCGTAAAGACGGTCAAAAATAATCAACCCTTCTGTGCTTAAAGAAGTTAAAATCAAAACAACCTGTGCTTAAAAATGTAAAACAAAGATGCATCTATCTGTGCGTAAAGACGCCTGTTTAGTAAAAACAAACATGTGTGAGAATCACGTGTTTTATGGTCATAATGTAAAAATAACAATAAAAAAAATAATCAGAAAGTGTTGAGAGAAATTATCTGAAGGCTCATAAAGATGCCATCAGGGTTATGATCCAAACAGTCGGTTTTAGTTTTTACTGCTTCCTGTTTAACGAGTTTTCTCTCTTATCCAAACCACGTGCACGATCACACACTGAATATTTAAAGTTTATGCACAAAATCTCATAAATAAAGAAATGAATATTTATTCTTACCATGCGCTCAGAAAGACGCTCATCAATTTAAAGTAAATTATTCCTCCCTGATTATCTGATCTGGTTCTTAATAATTTGTTTTATGCTCATTAGCGCGCGCCATATTTTCGTTAAATTGTCCGAGATGCACGAGCAGAAAAACGTCAAATTTCGTCAACCTAGAAGAATAAAATCAGAGTTAGCAGGAAACTATATGACTTTATTTATTTATGCAGGTTCATTTATTTTTCAGACTGTCAGTAAAATATAATTATAGACCAGGTCTCTGTCATAATATTCTGCTTTTTATACTTAATTATTATAATTGTAGTTTTCTAATGTGTCTCTTAATTTGTTCTCAACTTCAAATCGTGCTATGCTGAGTTATAATAATGTAATTATATAATAATCCAGGTGCTGTAAAATGTGTTCAAAGATGATTCAATGCGCATCAGAAGTGTCTTTAACAGTTGATGAGCCACTGAGGTCAAACACAGAAACCAAAACCTGATTTAAGTGGTCAGAGAAATGACTTATAATAATAATTATCATTATGTTTGCAGATGAGGAAAAATGTAGGTAGAAAATAATCGGCTTGTTTTTTTTAATCTGTAAAGAGTTTTATCAAAACAATATGAGCTATTTTATGTATTAATTATTTTTTAATATAGCATGTAAAATACTATTCTTATTATTATATGAAATGTTGGCCCTTGAGACAAATTTCTTTCTAATATTGGTTTATATAAAATCTTTTTTTTTCACTTTATGATTCTAAGTATTTAATATTTAATCCTTTAGCCTGTATGTTTTTATTTGCTATCATAATTCAGTCTTTTTTCATATTTAGTTTTTTATTCAGTAATTTATCGTTTCGCTTTGAATGGTTAAAATTCTTATTAATTAATCGAATAATTGTCCTTCAAAGGGTTTGAAATGAACTGGTCCTTGCAGGTTTATTACAGAAAACGGTGGTTTGATTAAAACTAGAGATTAATAATAGACCTGTAGACCTGGATTAATGACTGAATGATCTCCCCCTACACCACTTTAACACTCTGATATCTGCTGTAACCGAGCTGAGCCGTTAAACCGCGTCCTTCGCTGATCTCCTCTGTTTCAGCCCACCTGTCCCGGCCTGGCCTGGCCTGGCTCGGCTCGGCCTCTTCAGCTGTCCGCCGACACAATGGAGCTGTAAAGCGACTTTTCCTGCAGACTCTGGTTAAATACAAAAATAAGAAAGAGACTCTGATGATTTGAGACCAGGATGATCCGCATCAGAGGAGATCTGGATCTGAGCCGCATCAGACTGATGAGGTCAGTAAATATCCATCTTTTATTATTCTCTTAAATAATATTTATATCAGAGGAGATTTCTTTTTTCCCAAACAGACTGCATTATGGAGTCAGGTCTTCAGGTCTGCTGTAGTCCGGGTCACGGCTCCTCGTCCAGGACATGCGGCTCCCTCCTGCTATTGGACGAGCGGCTCCGTCTCGCCGTCTCTCCTCACTTCTCATTGGACAACTGAGGGTTTGACAGCTAGCCCGAAGGGCCGCCCATCTGCGCCTGCAGGAGAGACAAAAAAAACTCCTCCAGAAGTGAGTATCAATCAGCGAGAAGTTGGAGGGACAGAGAGAGACACGGAAAAGACGCGGAGAGGAAGGACGCAGAGACGCAGCGAAACCAGCCGGACTTTACGCGCAGCCAGGATGGCGCAGTCTGCCTCGAAAAGTTTGCGGCGGCGCTTCTAGTCACAGTTGGGATTACTACTCTGGACTCTGTAAAACTCTGACCTGTGCGGGTTTTTTATTCTCTATTTTTCCTCCACCGCTTTGCTGCGCTGCGTTGGACGGACGGAGCGGGTTTTTCGCCGCGTCCTCCCCTTCGGGTGGATCTGAGAGAAATGAGTGAGAGGAGGCGATCTGCCGCCGCTCTGAGCTCAAGAGCCCACGCATTTTCCGTGGAAGCCCTGATCGGCTCCAACAAGAAGAGGAAGCTGCGGGGCTGGGAGGAGAAGGAGCTGGAGTTGTCCATGGAGAGCCTCGGCACAGACGGAGAGGACCCGGCCCACTGCCTGGATATGGACCCGGGTCAGTGCGCAGACACAACACCACACCGCTCCAATGTGCCGGAACTGTGTTGCGACCAGTCCCGAGTCAAAACATGGATCCACTTTGAACGAGCCAACACTCAGGCTTAGCTAGAGGCTCCAGGCGGTCTGCGGAGGCCAGCGTGAGCTCCGTGGTTCCGGTCTGCTGCAAAGACAGAGAGCGAGTCCACAGTCAGGAGCACGACGCACCAAGCTGCGCCAAGAAAATGCACCAATTAAGAAACGAATATAGCATTTAAAATAGATAATACGTTTTGTCCTTCTGTCTTTGGCTCATCCAGTTTTGACTTCGGACTGTTTCACAATAACAACAAAATACAAATAGTCCTATTAGAGTCTGCGCGCAAGGTTTGGTTTCAGTTTGGCTGCAGGGAGGCCTCGACTGAAGCAAAAGATATTTAGAATTTTAAAGTACAAAAGGAATACTTAATATTCACCCACTAGAGTCAAATTAAAGAGTCAATATTTCAATATTTCGTGAAAAATCAGTTTAAAGATGTTTAGTTTGAAATCAAAACTCTGCAGAAAGGTGCAGATAAATGCGTCACAAAATATGATCATAAAAATAAAATCTGCAAAATAATTAACCATTAACAGAGGCTTTATTAACTTGTAATAAAATAGACTTAAATATAAACAACAATATTTAGCGATATTTAATATTTTCATAATGAGAATTATGGGTTTTTTTGCAAAAAAAAATACTTTTTTTCAAGAATATGAATTTATACTTTTTTAAGTTCACGGACTTGAACTTTGACTGAATGTTCATCTTATAAACTGCTCATTTTATGATTACTAATAATCATTCATTCATTGATTGGATGTAAATGAAAAGCGCGTCTGGAGGCTGTTTTATTTTTACATTTTTTTAATTTCAGATTTTAAAGATGATCAAATTGTGACACTTTTTAGATTTTAAACTGAGCGCGTGTTGCTTTTACTCCAGCAAAAAAACAAAAACAAAAACAACAACTTAAGCTTAAAATGAAAACCAAAGTAGGCTATGTGCAGCTGCTTTCAGTTCAGTTCAATGTTTGGAACATTTTGGTGGAAATCAGTGCAGATGAGGCCCGTTAATGAGTAATAGTGTCTCTACATGTAAAAATGAGCTCGCTGCATTGGTGCAGGGTTGTAGAGGTGAAGCTGAGCCGCTCAGAGCCTCTCAGGCCGCCGCTGAGTCCCACTGCGGCTCCAGCCTGACCTCCAGGGCACTGCGCCTTTACGCACGGCTCCTCTCTGCTCCAGACTGCAATACACGACTTAAAAAAACGAGTTCAAATAAGAAAATTAGATGTATACAGGAGGGTCTGGGGAGGAGGTTGAGTCTCCGATAAGACAGTTCTTGATATAAAAGTGTTGACGATGATCCACAGAAATTAACCATGGCCAAACATCCCCTCCCTGAGTCTTTCTGTTCTTCCCGGAGACTTGCTGTGGCCCCATGAATCACCCAGCTCCGCGCCCCCTCGCCCCCCTCTGGTCCCTCTCATTAGCAGCCCGGCTTCCTGGCGGGTCCAGCGGGTCCTGCTCCGGTACTAAAAGCCTCCGCTTTGACGCGTCGGTCGGCAGTGACCGAGAACAGCGAGTCTCTGTGGTCAGATTATGTGGTTTAGAGGAATCCTGAGCGGAGTGATTTCATTTTTTTCTCACTCAGATCCAGCAGGGCAGGCGTGTGGTCGAATACCACGTGTGTTAGCCTCATAGACAAGAAAAGTACACCCAGAACCGTGAAACTTCCATAATGGGTCCCTTAAAAGACACTGATTAACATAATTAACTTAATATACCAGCGTAAAAGGTTTGGCCCAAGTGATTTAATGTTCGGCTTTTACGCACAGATTACGCACCAAATCCATCCTGATTAGAGTAATAATAATGAACTAAAACTCGTCAGTTCACTTGATAAAAGAGATGTGCACATGAAGTTTTTACTGCCGGATCTCCACCAGTGAGGAAACAGGTGCTCTCAGTGGCTGGATTGGGTTACTCTCTGATTTCATGGTTGACAGATCGCTGCTGTCCACTTCCCCAACCTGCTGCAACTTCATTAAATTCTCCAGCTTCCTTCCTCCAAATACTGAGCTCCATACCGACACCATTATTAGAGCTGTTCCCTTTCTAATGTGTTAAACTTCTGAGCCTTTCAATCCCCCTCAAGTCTCCAGAGAGAATAAAAAGAGTAGATCCTGCCTCATTCAAATACTCTAGTATAAGATGATTTTTATTGTTGCACCACAGCCTCAAATATTAAACTCTGCACATTTTATACATTTTATTTTATACAGCCTGAAATATTCACCATGTTTACATTAACATGTCTGAACAACCAGATTTAATCCCCTTTATTATAGAAACGCTATAACTAATGTATTTGCAATATGATAAATGATTAAAAAAAAGACCTACATTCATCAGCATCATTACAACCATCAACAAGATAGCAAAATGTGATTGTAAAAAATCATGTTTATTATTTATAAAAGTCTGTATAGAAGTCTGTCAGTTAATTTCCTCATTAATTGATCAGTTGTTTGATTTATAAAACGTCAGAAAATATGGATCAGTGTTTCTATAAATCCCCAAGATATAAGAAAAAAAAAATGAAATCAGAGATTTTTTTTTACCTTTTTTCTCCTTAAAATTCCCTTAAATTCATGATCGAATCGTTGCAGATTAGTTTATCTAATCAATTAATCGCTGCAGCCGCAGAAATAAACACCTTCATGTGGTTAAACGTCCTCTGTGGCCTCATTTTAAGAGTTTTTCTTCTCACTTAAACTTAAATGTGTTTTAATTTTAACCTCCAGCTGATGTGTGAGCCTGTGACCTCTGACCTCAGGACAGTCCAGACCAGTCAGTGGCCTCGTTTTAACAAGGCCTGGCAGCTCTGAACCACAACACACACATACACACTCTGTACACTGTGTGTGTGTGTGTGTGTGTGTGTGTGTGTGTGTGTGTGTGTGTGGCTAACCACACACACACATCTCAGGCTCTGTTCTGCTGAGTAGGCAGCTTTTTTCCTGTTTTTTCCTCAGTAAATGTCAGCTGTTATTAAAGTGACAGATGTTTGATGCTGGACTGAAAGTCAACAGAAAGCAGCGACATGTTGGTGTTTGTTAGTTTTCAGGAGGCGTTTCCTCCTGGATGATGCAGGAATGCGTCTCTAAAAACCTGCAGTGAGGCTCTGCAGGCCGAGTTTGATGCAATTATTAAAAGCAGATTTGATGCCAGAGAGTTGACACAGTTTTTAAGGTTGTGTTGAAGGAAAAATTCAGATTACCAGACCCTTAATCCACCAAATCCCTTCAGATTTTTCACTTTATTCTGGTAGAGGAGACTCATCTAGGTGATAAATTATTTACAATTACTGATCATCAATGAGGAAAAGGGTCTAAAATAGAAGAAATAGTGACATGTAGTGCATTTTAACAACAAATATATACATAAATGTGCAATAAAATAAAGAGTGTCGGTTGGAAGAAAGTAGAAATACCACAGTCTGAAAATACTCCATCACAGGTAAAAGTTTGAAATGTAATTTAAGTAAAAGTACACTAGTATTATCAGCTAAATGTACTGAAAGGATCAAAATTTAACACAGATCACTTTGTTTTTGTTCGTTATAGTTCATCATTGAGGAGCTGGTGCTTCTATTATGTGTTTATTTATTATCAGATCCACAAAATAATAATCTTATTTTCAGGATTTTTTTCAAAATTAAAAAACACAAACAGCAGATTTTGAAACAAACCTGCAGAAAGTTAAAAAAAACAAAAGGTCTTTTACAGAAAGTTACATCAACTGGTGAATCAATTTAATGTTTATAATTTATAATAATATAAAAATAATTCATTATTTAGTAAGTCTGCAGGAGGCAAAATATCTTCCCCCAAACAAAGAATTCAAACAGTAAACATAAAATAAAATGCAATGTTTATCCCTGCAGAAGCACTTTTTTTTCTCTGTTTATGTTGAATAATTGATAATAATTTATCATTTAAAATGCAGATGAAGATGTTTCTGCAGCTGGCTCCTAAATGAGCATCCAAAAACTGTTTAGTGCTTCACATACTGCAGTACACAGAGCGTATACTGCAGTACACAGAGCGTATACTGCAGTACACGTACTGCAGTACACAGAGCGTATACTGCAGTACACAGAGCGTATACTGCAGTACACGTACTGCAGTACACAGAGCGTATACTGCAGTACACGTACTGCAGTACACAGAGCGTATACTGCAGTACACAGAGCGTATACTGCAGTACACAGAGCGTATACTGCAGTACACAGATCGTATACTGCAGTACACATACTGCAGTACACAGAGCGTATACTGCAGTACACATACTGCAGTACACATACTGCAGTACACAGAGCGTATACTGCAGTACACATACTGCAGTACACAGAGCGTATACTGCAGTACACAGAGCGTATACTGCAGTACACATACTGCAGTACACAGAGCGTATACTGCAGTACACAGAGCGTATACTGCAGTACACAGAGCGTATACTGCAGTACACAGATCGTATACTGCAGTACACATACTGCAGTACACAGAGCGTATACTGCAGTACACAGAGCGTATACTGCAGTACACATACTGCAGTACACAGAGCGTATACTGCAGTACACAGAGCGTATACTGCAGTACACAGAGCGTATACTGCAGTACACATACTGCAGTACACAGAGCGTATACTGCAGTACACAGAGCGTATACTGCAGTACACATACTGCAGTACACAGAGCGTATACTGCAGTACACAGAGCGTGTACTGCAGTACACATACTGCAGTACACAGAGCGTATACTGCAGTACACAGAGCGTGTACACAGAGCGTATACTGCAGTACACAGAGCGTATACTGCAGTACACAGAGCGTATACTGCAGTACACAGATCGTATACTGCAGTACACAGATCGTATACTGCAGTACACAGAGCGTATACTGCAGTACACAGAGCGTATACTGCAGTACACGTACTGCAGTACACAGAGCGTATACTGCAGTACACATACTGCAGTACACAGAGCGTATACTGCAGTACGCAGATCGTATACTGCAGTACACAGAGCGTATACTGCAGTACGTGTACTGCAGTACACAGAGCGTATACTGCAGTACACATACTGCAGTACACAGAGCGTGTACTGCAGTACGCAGATCGTATACTGCAGTACACAGAGCATATACTGCAGTACACAGAGCGTATACTGCAGTACACAGAGCGTATACTGCAGTACACGTACTGCAGTACACAGAGCGTGTACTGCAGTACACAGAGCGTATACTGCAGTACACAGATCGTATACTGCAGTACACAGAGCGTGTACTGCAGTACACAGAGCGTATACTGCAGTACACGTACTGCAGTACACAGAGCGTGTACTGCAGTACACAGAGCGTATACTGCAGTACACAGATCGTATACTGCAGTACACAGAGCGTGTACTGCAGTACACAGATCGTATACTGCAGTACACAGAGCGTACACTGCAGTACACAGAGCGTACACTGCAGTACACAGAGCGTATACTGCAGTACACAGAGCGTATACTGCAGTACACAGATCGTATACTGCAGTACACAGAGCGTATACTGCAGTACACAGATCGTATACTGCAGTACACAGAGCGTATACTGCAGTACACAGAGCGTATACTGCAGTACACAGAGCGTATACTGCAGTACACAGATCGTATACTGCAGTACACAGAGCGTATACTGCAGTACACAGAGCGTATACTGCAGTACACAGATCGTATACTGCAGTACACAGATCGTATACTGCAGTACACAGATCGTATACTGCAGTACACAGAGCGTATACTGCAGTACACAGATCGTATACTGCAGTACACAGAGCGTATACTGCAGTACACAGAGCGTATACTGCAGTACACAGATCGTATACTGCAGTACACAGATCGTATACTGTATACTGGGTGTGAATGCTCAGGTTGGTGCTGTGTCTCAAATTAAAGGCTCTTTGAAGGATCTGTGATCTTCTTATTGGCCTCGTGTGCAGATGAGGTTTGGACGGAGCAGCTTTTCATCGTCTTTGTGTTTGGACTCGAGCCGTCCTTCCTGTCTTCTTGCTGAAACAAGAGCAGCAGTAATAAGGGTTTTTATAGAGCCGGGCTGCTTGTGAATCTGTGGGAAGAGTCAGGAGAAAAAAAGGGGAAAGTAATCATGTGTGACAGTCCAGCGACACTGGAAGGAGATGATGGAAAGTCGCTCTTTGTGGTCATCCTCCTCCTCCTCCATCATCTCCATCACTCTTGTTTCCAGCTCTGTGGTGTTTTTTTTTTCCAGGCTGCTGTCCAGCCTCTCAGCATTTGCATAACCATATTTGTGCTGCCCTCGGCCTGCCAAGACGACCTCCTGGTGTCAGGGCTCCCAATAAATAATGCATTATTAGATTTTTAGTCAGGGTGGTGGTGGTGGAGGAGGAGGAGGACACTCAGCTGTGAACCATTTCTGAGAAAAGTGAAAGGAGATGTATTATGTGGTGGTTTGAGTCGAGAGAAGAGCAGCTTCGAGGTGTTGAGAAAATCCCAGCTGGAACGACGAGTTTTGATCTCATGAGGTTTCCATTATCTGTTTAAATAACATCAAGCTTGTGTGTTAAGTGACATTTAAAGGGCCGAGTCCAGTGGAGTAATTATCTGTTGAGGGATTTTCTCTGTAAGTGGCAAAAAGAGGATTTTGGTTTAAGAGAGTTTCATGTTCAAACAATTTGATTTATATGAAATAGAAAAATGTATTTGGCACAGGACAAGAATACACCATTATGACCTTAAACTGTGACTACTACTACTACTACTACTACTAATAAATACAGTATTGTAGTACTACAAGTATATGTCAAAAGTGTGCTGAAGTGCAGTCCTTATACTTCCACCTCTGAGAAGTGAATGTTTTGGACAAAATAAAAGAGAAACCTTCACTTCAGTCTGGACATCTGGACTTTCTGGATGACTGACAGGTGTTCCTATTATTGTGGCCACCCCTCTGCTTGTGTTAGAGTGAAGAGCAGGTCTAGAGGAGGTGGTCCTGGGTTCCTGTAGGTCTGAATCAGGAGGGAACCCTCATTAGCTGGACTCTTCTCTGTGTGGCCCCACTTTTTTATTCTTTCGCCATCGCATTTCAAAGACTTTACGCAACATTTATTCTGCTCTTGACTTGGGCCCAGAGCTCCATGACGAGCTGAGCCTTAGCGAGCCAAAAGTGGGCCGCTCCTCTCCAGAGCCGCAGACTGCAGCAGGTGATCTGGAGTCAGCGCGCTGGAGTCGCCAGACAGCTTTCCTGCGTAAAGCGCATTAATCCCGCTGTTTCAGATCAGCCTTCTCATCGTCTTCTTCCTTTTTTCAGACTCGGAGGCGAGTCCCGGCTCGGACGGAGAGGGTCTGGCCGAAAGGACGTCGTGCTCCTTCGGCTCACCTGCCGAGCTGGCCCCCGGCCCCTGCGAGCCCTCTCCCCCGGCCTCCATGGAGGAGATCCAGGTGGAGCTGCAGTGCGCGGACCTGTGGAAGCGCTTCCACGACATCGGCACGGAGATGATCATCACCAAGGCGGGCAGGTAGGCCTTAAAACGGTGCCGTTCCGAGCGTAAAAGTCTAGTTTCCGTGCGTAAAACTTCACCTTTTACGCACAGAAAAAGATGGTTTTTTTCCCAGTGCAGATAAAAGCGGCTCCAGGTTTGTTTGTTTTTTTTCTAAATAATTTCTCATGCAGATGACACTGATTTATCAGGTGTGTGCAGCAGAAAGCTGCAGTGCTACAGACTGTGTGGAGGGTGTTAATGTGTTGCACATGCAGGCCTCTCTGTTGTGTTCAGGCCTTCGTGACGCGGCAGGTTTCCTCCTGATGTGGGACAAAGAGCAGAGCTGCTTCTAATTAATGTCGCTGTAACGCGCTCCGCTCTCTGGGGCCAAACCAGAGCAGGGCGGGAGGTGACCCCGCACATCCCGCAGGAAGGACCTCTTCCCCCGCAGTCTACTGCGCGCTCCCGCTAACATTTCCCCCTCTGCTCATGACTAAGATTAGGTTTAATGCTCAGCTTTAACTATTATTATTATTATTATTATTATTATTGTGCATTAAAATAATATTTTATACTTTAACAAAGAGGAAAAAGCTCGTTTTTGCACTTTTTAAAATGTATTTATTATTTTCAATATTTTTTCTTTAGATTTCTGTTTCTTTTCCCTTCAGTTGTACTTTGTTCAGAATAAAACCGCGTAAAATGGCAAGAATAATAAGAATATTATTCATCTCGTGCAGCAACATTACTATTTAGCCCAAACCTTTTTAATCTGAAAAATCCCAGAACACTTGTTTATTCTAGTTTGAAGTGTTTTATTATTTTTTTTTAGCTCACCTGTTATTTTGAAACCAGACTTTATTATTTGATATTTTCCAGATTGAAACAAACGTCTCTCTGCTCCTCGCAGATTACACTCGGCTGTTTTTTTTTATGAATTGGCTTTAAATTGGTAATCAGCTCATAAATAGAGCAACAATCATTTTTTGCGCTGAAGCGCAGGAGGCGAACTCGACCCGTCGCCGTTGCGCATTTCACGGCCTGCTCATAATAAGCCCATAAATCCAGAAGAGAAGGGAAGCAAGAAAACAGCCCTCTGTTCTCATTAGGCAGCCCCGGATTTACGAGCTCTGAATGAAATGGGGGAAAAATGCAGCGTTTGAAGTGCAAAATGAAGTAGAAATGTCCCCAGACTCTTAATAAAGGTGCAGCGTTTATTCCCCTTTTTAAGGCTGTAATTTCCAGCTAATGGGATGAGCTGATGGTTAAAAATATATATCCATTTATATATAAATACAAATGCCAGTGTGACAGTAATATCCTGGAGCGCAAAGGTCAGAGGTCAAAAAAAATCATGGAAATATTGGAACGTTTAGTTTTATATTTTTTTTATAAATCCATAAATCACACAGAGATCTGATAAAGGCTCAGATTCAGCTGGAATAAAAGTGATTTATTAGTTTTTTTTTATTAAATCATGTCCTTAAAATAGTGACTGGATTGAAGCCACAGAGGAGACTTTCCACTGTCTGAAGGTTCAGTTAAAGGAACCAATTTAAAAGCTAAAAATAAGCACAGAAACACGTCTCTTTGTGCCTCAGACTTTATGAATGACCTGTTTGAAAATGGTCATTTCTGTGATTAAAAACTGATGGAGCAGAGACACTTTCTCTGTGACTAGAGCCTCAAAATGAACTCTAAAATCATTAAATTACTTCATGATGTAATGACCTTTATATCCTTTAATTAGTCGACTGATGTAATGTTTTTTATATATTTTTTTAATGCTGAATGACTTATTTTTAAACCCTTATGTCACATTTAAAGACTTAAAGCTGATTTTATGTGATTTGTTTGCAGAGCTGATTATTGATTAGTCGATAAAACGTCACGAGTGCAGCCTTAATTAAAATCCTGTGGTGTATTCAGTGATGAATCAGTGATTATGCACAAACATTTATGAGAATCAACAATAAACCAGAGGTCAGATCTGTACTTTTTGTTCTTGACGTCCTGCTTTTGTTTATCAGGGATTTATTTTGGGATTTTTAACAGTGTGACGTGATGTCTTATGCATGTGGAGGGATCAATTTCAATTGATCTTTAATTGATCACATGCGAGGTGAAGGAACATAAGTGTCTTCTTGGGTTTTCTCAGCAGTTTTGAGTTGGATTTTATCAAAAACACTTAAACTAAGTGAGTTTAATTAGATGTATGTTAGAAATCAGATTTTTTTTTACCTGATTGTGAAATGTGTTGTGGCTCAGGCTGCTCTCCAGCAGCTGCTCCCTTCATCAGTCTGCTGTTTCTTTTCTTCATTTCCATGAAAGCAGGAAATGTCTTAAAGCAGTACTCGTCTCTATGTCTGCTTCAGGAGGATGTTTCCGGCCATGAGAGTGAAGATCGCCGGTCTGGACCCTCATCAGCAGTATTACATCGCCATGGATATCGTTCCCGTGGACAACAAGCGATACAGGTACCGTCCTCCACACATCACATTTAATTCAAACCCTCCCACTTTCCAAAGCGTATCCCAGAATTCCTCCACCAAACTGCCTCTGAAACCAAAAGTGATTTCATTCTTTCATTGGCTTCAGTGGGAGGTTTAATGTCTCATGATGGTCTGAACGCTGAGTAATTGCATTTCTGCAGAGACGCTGCACAAAAAACAGCAGAGAGACTTTCATAAAGGCACAGCTGCACATATTACATGCACACGTACACACTGCAGTGTTTTCCTGGACGATTCTCAAACGTCGAGCTTGAACGTTTCACATCAGAGTCGATCAAAAGAGCTCCGGTTCATCTTCTTGGCGTCGCAGAGGCAGCAGTTTGCATCGTTTGCATCACAGTGAGTGATTAAAGGGAGCAGGAGGAAGGCCGGTGTGTGTGATGGATCTCTCTGGATTTGTCATAAGACTAATATCCTGGCCCTCAGCTTTGGTCCCAGAAGTCTGAGATTGAAATGTATTCATCATCTTAGCGGCTGAGCAGCAGAGCCAGAGGCTGCAGATAAAAAAAAAACGAGTGTTCGCTGCACGTTTACCTGCAGCGTGAACTCTGTCAGGTTGTGAGGTTTACCTGCAGTGGATCCAGAGGCTGATGCACGGTCAGGCTGTTACTGTGTGTGATGAAGTGATAATGTGGCAAATAACCCTGCCGAGCTGCCTCGTCACATTTAAAGGCAGATTTTGACCTGCTAAGAAGTGTTTCCTCTGTCCGAGCTGCCAGGAGACAGTTTGGTTGGAATTAGATTCAGCTTCTGAAACTGAGTTTAGACAGTCAAGCTGAGCAACAGTGGTTTTATTTATTTCAAGGAAGAAAAGCAACAAGGACACTTCAGCTGCTGTGTGTCAGCTAAAGTCCTGTCTGGTTTTATCACAAATCAGGTTTTAAATCTTGTATAAATACGGTGAAAGGATCTAAACTTTATCGTTAATCAGGTTTCGTGTGTAAATACTGTTTTGTGATGTCACTAATCTATAATATTTAATCCATTTCTCAGTTTTTAAATGCTCTAAATGTTCCCAGTTTATTTCCTGTTAGCAGCTGACAGGAAGTAAACATGGAGCCAAGCTGTTGCCTAGCAACGCTGCTCCATTGAAATGCACGTTTCAGGCAGATGGTGTGAGGAGAACAAAGTTGTTTTTTTTTGGTTTTTTTTGTTTTTTTTAAATTTCTACTAAATGTGCAGTTTGTAGTGATTTTGTGAGGGACAAAATGTATAAATAGATTGATGATATTTCCATATTTTTTTCAGCCATAACACTGATTTTATCCATGAAATAAGGCTCACAAGTTGGTTTATGTTCAAATATTAAATATTATCAGGCCTGTATTTAATAACAACATACAGTGTGACGGGTGCAGCAGTTTGTTTTGTTCGTCTCTGATGATTTAAATGGCTCTATTTTTAAAACACTTCCTGAAACATCTGGGCGCTGCACTTTCTATCTAGCTGGAATAAAGTGTGTATTTGCTGTGGCAGAATATGTTATAATTAGGTCATTTTGTGAGTGTTTAAGTTTCTAGGAACAGTATATTTATGCCCACAATGAAGGGAAATTTCAATAATAAATAACACTGAGTCCAAATAAAACTTACATTAATTCATGCAAAATTCAGAATTGAAGCTCACTGATAAGCTGACTGATGAGATCTCATCAGAGATGATAATTTAAGACAAAGTTAGACAGTGACGTTAACTTGTTCACAGCTGTGAGAGGGTGACTGTTCGATTGAAGGCTTGTACATCTCCTCTGTCTGTCAGGTTTATTTATGACAAAGTCAAACCTAAATAAAGCCACGTTTGAGTCTGAGCCGCCTTCACGTCACGTCCATGTTTATTAATGTGAAGTTTTCCACCGGCGGACCATCATGGCGGACTCTCAGAGGCCAGTAGATCTTGTTAAATCAAACAGGATTTTCTTCCTGGCCAGGGGAAGTTGAGAGCTGTCTCTGGTGTGTCTCACAGGGGTCTGGAAATAAGGTCTTTATTGGAGTGGACTTGCTTTACTTGGGCTCGCTGCCCCTCTTTAGGAACGTCTCATTGGTACCGCGCTCATTAAATCTCCATATATTACGGCTCTTTTATGTGGACAGTCTTTTTTTTTTTCCCCTCATCTGTGTCGTCGCTGTTCAGCATCCAGGTACCTCAAATAGTTATGAAACACACACATCTCCAGGCTTTCACAGGTACCTGCTGCTGAGTTCTTCTGTAGATTCAAATATTAATGTCATCAGTGTAGCTACGACCTGGACTCTGTGTTACATGATCATACGCTGTGTCGTGAGGACGCAGTGAAACAAAACTACAGTAAAGTTAGGTTTAGGCAACAATACCACTTAGTTAGGTTTAGGAACAATGTCATGCTTGGGCTAAATATACGCATGGAAATTTAGTAAAATATGTATGGAAATTAAATAAAATTTGTGTGGAAATTAAGTAAAATATGTACGGAAATTTTTGTAAAATACTTACGGAAATGAAGTAAAATACACATGGAAAATTAATTTAAATATTTACGGAAAATGATGTTAAATACTTACGGAAAATGATGTTAAATACTTACGGTAATTAACTAAAATACGCACAGAAAATTAAGTAAAATATGTAGAAAAATTAAGTAAAATATGTACAGAAATTAAGTAAAATACATATGGAAAATTCAGTAAAATATGTACAGAAATTAAGTAAAATACATATGGAAAATTCAGTAAAATATTTACGGAAAAGTCAGTAAAACATATATGGGAAATTATGTAAAATATGTACAGAAATTAAGTAAAATATGTACAGAAATTAAGTAAAATAAATAGGCAAAATGAACTAAAATATGTGCAGATAATTAAGTAAAATATGTACAGAAATTAAGTAAAATACGTAAGCAGACAACGTATGACAACGTCAGTATGGAAAACATACAAGGTAACAGACAAAACAAACGTGTTCGCTGGACAGTGATCCTTCTCACTTGTTTTTCAGAAAATCTGTGTCAGAAATTAATTGATTATCAAAATAGTTGTTTTTAATAGTTGTTGCAGTCAGGACAGACTATTATTATTATTATTGTTGTTATTATTTCATGCCTTTAACCCTGCATATTACTCACCTGTTATTAGTTTGAAATATTTCCTTTATTATCCAAATATTTTTTTGGGAACATTTTGGTCCTCATAAGTATTGGAGGAATTTGTAAGTGTAGAAATAAACAACATAAGCACACACACACACACACACACACACACAGGGTCTTGAATTATAATAAGAAGTGCAGGGTAAAAGTAAATCAGCATATAAGTTACTATACTTGTGAGGACCTCATAGAAATCAACTTTACCTTCATTCTAAGTCTCTATATGCTCTATATCTACATCTGTGTCTATATCTATGAGTGTGTGAAGACATTTGGTCCTTATAAGAATCCCAAACACACACAGAAAGCTTGGTCTTCTCCTATGAACACACACACACACACACACACACACACACACACACACACCAGTCAGCCCAGGCTGGTAATTTAATATTAATATTTACTCTGTCAGTACAGTAACTCAATATACAGCCTGGGTTTGGCAGCTGTAAAAATGTGTGTTTTTAATGTGCTCGTCTGACTGTGAACACACACTTATTAAACACACACACACACACACACACACACACACACACACACACACACTGACAACCTGCCTTTGCTTCATGACTAGTGTGTATTTCTGTGTTTTAATGAGTGTTTACCTCAAAGAAATGGGGAATTAAAGCGTGTTGCACCTTGACGTCCAGGCGTTATTGATCGTGGCGGTGCCAGATGGCAGATTTCTGAAAGATGAAAGTGATGCAGGGGAGGACGACTAATCAGATTTCCAGTCCTCTTTTAGGGCTAAAGTTTCCTCGTTCCTTAACACTTTCCCTGCAATGCTGAGCGTAACCCTAAACAGCGCTCCAAACAGGAAATGACAGGAACGCCTGGCAGCATTTGAGGGTGTGTGTGTGTGTGTGTGTGTGTGTGTGTGTGTGTGTGTGTGTGTGTGTGTTGAGGTCAAAGGTCACAGCTAAAGAACAGCCAGATTTCATATTAATAAATGTTTGTGTTTTGAGTTAAACACCATTTTAGCAGCTGCTCCGTTGGCATTAAAGGTTGTTGTTGTGCTGTATGGGTAAAGGCAGCTCCTTTAACTTCACACTCGCCGTGTGGTCGCTTTGTACTGACAGACAGGAAGTGTGGGTTTCTGATTTCCACGTTGTTTTGGAATAAACTCAGCATGAGCTGTGATGTGCAGCGAGAGGCTTACCGGACAAAGAAAAGAAAAGAAAAGAAAATCCCACATTTGTGTTTCTGTTTTAGCATCAAAATGCTATTTTGCCTCGTTTCTGCATGATGACGCTGCTTCAGGTCCAGTATATGTCTAACCTTACATTCAGTGTTTTAAAGTTATCTACAGTGGCTTAGATGGTGGTCGGCTCCCAGTTTGGAAAGGCTTAAATTACCGCTTTAGTGAATGGAGTCTGGTGAGAGCAGAGCTTAAATTACCGCTTTAGTGAATGGAGTCTAGTGAGAGGAGAGCTTAAATTACCTCTTTAGTGAATGGAGTCTGGTGAGAGCAGAGCTTAAATTACCGCTTTAGTGAATGGAGTCTGGTGAGAGGAGAGCTTAAATTACAGCTTTAGTGAATGGAGTCTGGTGAGAGCAGGGCTTAAATTACTGCTTTAGTGAATGGAGTCTGGTGAGAGGAGAGCTTAAATTACCGCTTTAGTGAATGGAGTCTAGTGAGAGGAGAGCTTAAATTACCTCTTTAGTGAATGGAGTCTGGTGAGAGCAGAGCTTAAATTACCGCTTTAGTGAATGGAGTCTGGTGAGAGGAGAGCTTAAATTACAGCTTTAGTGAATGGAGTCTGGTTAGAGCAGGGCTTAAATTACTGCTTTAGTGAATGGAGTCTGGTGAGAGGAGAGCTTAAATTACTGCTTTAGTGAATGGAGTCTGGTGAGAGGAGAGCTTAAATTACTGCTTTAGTGAATGAAGTCTGGTGTGAGGAGAGCTTAAATTACCTCTTTAGTGAATGGAGTCTGGTGAGAGCAGAGCTTAAATTACTGCTTTAGTGAATGGAGTCTGGTGAGAGGAGAGCTTAAATTACTGCTTTAGTGAATGGAGTCTGGTGAGAGGAGAGCTTAAATTACCGCTTTAGTGAATGGAGTCTGGTGAGAGGAGAGCTTAAATTACAGCTTTAGTGAATGGAGTCTGGTGAGAGGAGAGCTTAAATTACTGCTTTAGTGAATGGAGTCTGGTGAGAGGAGAGCTTAAATTACCTCTTTAGTGAATGGAGTCTGGTGAGAGGAGAGCTTAAATTACCTCTTTAATGAATGGAGTCTGGTTCTAGGTGAACATAGAAGTAAATATCCAAATTAACTCTTTCAGTTATTTCCAAACGGCTAATGTTAACTCAGCTGGTGCTAGCATTCACGTTATTCATAAACTCATTATTATACCGTAGCTGACTTTGGAAAACTTCTGTCACATATTTCTGCTCATGGCTGAGTGGACATTTCCATTTGAAAAATTTGGGAGAAACACGGATGGATCATCCTTTTGAGGAATAATAATAAATCATCTCTTGCTGTAGTAACGGCGACACCAGGACTTGTGGGAAAAGTGAGGGCTCAGTTCAGACAGCAGATATATGGTCTTTATTTGCACAAATAACAAACCATAAGACATCTGAGGACTTCGCTCATGGAGCTCTGGTGAGAACTGTGACCACAGTGTATAACAAACTAGGAGCTCTGTGGTCGTAGAGTTCATTAGATATTAGAATTTGTTAAGAAAAAACTTTTTCAGATGCAGCCTACAACTTGTTTTTGGTGTCCAAAGTAGAAGAACTAAATTAATTTATTGTTTTTGAATTAGTCCAACTAGTACATTACAAAATGTAATGATGTTGTTTTCATGACCACTAGATGTCACTAAATCTCAGACACTGTTGCTTTAAAATAATACTAGAAAGCGTTAAACTGAGTGGCAAGAAGTTGATGAAACGCTGCAATCAGTCCAGTCTTATGATCGATGCATTCATGCGATCGATACAGTCGTGTTACACAGATGTTTCTTAAGTTTCCTTCAGTGTGAACAGTCTTCTGGTCAGGACATAATTAATTGTTAATTTAGTTGGCAGTACACAGTACATACTGACTGAGTATATGTAGTAGTACTGAGTATGTACTGCAGTACTGTGGTACCACAGTACGTTACCACAGGATTCATGGCGGTTGGATTCATGTCAAACTATCTCGTGTTTCTGGAGTATCAGTTTATTTTATTTTCTGTCAGATTAAATATAGTAAACATGTGTGGACATGAGTCCTGATCAATAGATTTATTCCGTGGTATTGCCCACCTTCAGAAAAAAAACCATTTAGTTAGGTTTAGGGAAAACATCCCGGGCTGTGTTTGTTGAACCCATGTACCTTCCTGTCTGCCATATTTTATTTATTTTTATTTAATCTTAATTTATATTAGATTTTATTTGCTCTCCTATGTTTTGTTGAGGATTATTTCTTATTTATTTATTTTTTGCTTTTTTTTTTTCGCTCTGTGACTTTATACTTTCTCCAGAATTAAACTAAATAATCAGGTTAATTGTTTAAAACCTGCTAAGCTGTTCGTTCAGGCTGTTTTGCTCCAACATGGCGGCCTGAGGGCGTTTTCGTAAAACATCCCATAGAAACACCCCAGATGCTTTTTAAATATATGAGCTGTGTGTTTTGTGGTTGGGGAAGTATGTTTGTTTTGAATGCACTCATATAAATATAAATATAAATATATCCATAGTGTTTGTGTGTGCAGCCCTCTGAGGGGAAAACAAAAGGCCCAAATGAGGGTTTTGGTCCATGTTTGAGCAGTGACTGATGACTTTGGCAGATAAAACTCTCTGCGCTGAGCTGAACTAAAGGCAAACAGCTGTGCTTCACACTCGCTCTCCTCCACTTATTCTCAACCTCGCTCTCCCTCGTTCCTCTCTACCTTTATTTAACCCTTCTGTCACTTTCTTGATGACTTCCTTTATCTTGCTGCACTTTTTCTTCTCTTCCCTCTTCTTTCTTTCTTCTTTCTCCCTGCTGTTTAATGGGCGGGTCGCTCACACAAACACCATCAAATATTATGGCTTCGCCTGATTGAAACTATGCAGCCGAGTCGTGTGACTGCATGTGGGATATTTTATGTCGCTAGAAATTTCAGAAACAACAGATGAGTCCTCGGAGCCGGTGTTGTGGCAACGTGGCCGAGTGTTTGGAGTTTTGTTTTGCCAGCGGGAGGAAAAGAAATCTGAGGCTTTGGTAATAAGCTGTTGAACCCTGAAGTGACCTCAGAGATCCCAAGAGTTTTCAAAACAGGGAAGTGATGAGGCCACGTTCGTCCAGTGATGCAGAAATGTTCAAGTTTAGCATTAATCTTCCTGCAAAATATTCATGATACTTTCTGTATGGACTCAAGCAGGTTTTAACATTTAGCATAAAATGTTCTAAAATACAGATTTTCCTCCAAACATTGACAGTTTTGTTTTAAGGAAATTTGTTTTGCATTTATATTAAAATGAAAAAGAAAGGAAGAAGAGCTCCAAAAAGTCCCAAACTCAAAATGTTACTTATGTTAAAGTACAGAAATATGGTCAAAAGTAAAGTGCAGGATTATTAATGTTGCAGTTCCTCAACATTTATAGATACTTTGTGTACTACTGGGTAGTTTATCATGTGTTTTTATGCAAAAACTGTCTGATAGATGTAAAAGTTACAGATGAAATGCAGTATTTCAGAATGGTAGAATAATACTTAATAAATGAATGTACTTAGTAGTAACACTAATCTGTATTATCTATAATCATTAATTCATGTTGCATCTGTCCTTTAATGTTATTGACAGTATTTTAAAAGTGATTATTGATCCTCACTTCCTGTATCTGAGAAGATAAAAACAGTTTAGAGTTAAATATGACCTCCTCCTCCTCCTCCTCCTCCTCCTCCTCCTCCTCCTCCTCCTCCTCCTCCTCCTCCTCCTCCTCCAGGTACGTCTATCACAGCTCTAAGTGGATGGTGGCAGGAAACGCTGACTCCCCTGTTCCTCCTCGGGCCTACATCCACCCAGACTCTCTGGCCTCAGGAGACACCTGGATGAGGCAGGTGGTCAGCTTCGACAAGCTGAAGCTCACCAACAACGAGCTGGACGACCAGGGACACGTAAGGGACCTCCTCTTACTCCTCTTACTCCTCTTCATCCTTCTCCTCCATCTTCCTAATCGTCCTCCTCCTTCTCTTCCTCTTCTTACTCTTCCACTGTCTCATCTTCCTTCTCCTCTTCTTCGTCCTCCTTCTCTTCCCCTTTTCTTCCTCCTCGTCTTCTCCTCTTCCTCCTCCTCCTCCACCTCCTCCTCATCCTCTTCCTTCTCCTCTTCCCCTCCCCCTTCCTCCTCTACTTCCCCTTCCTCTTCCTCCTTCACCACTTCCTCCTCCTCATCTTCCTCCTCCTCTTCCTTGTCTTCCTCCTTCTCTTCTCCTCTTCTTCCTCATCGTCCTCCTCTTCTTCCTCCTTCTCTTCTCCTCTTCTGCCTCCTCCTCCTCCACCTCCTCCTCATCCTTTTCCTTCTCCTCTTCCTCTCCCCCTTCCTCCTCTTCTTCCCCTTCCTCCTTCTCCACTTCCTCTTCCTCATCTCTTCCTCCTCTTCTTCCTCCTCCTCTCCTCCTTTTTCTCCTCTCCTCCTCCACCTCCTCCTCTTCCTATCCCCTTCCTCCTCCCCCTCCTCCACTTATTGCTCCTCATCTGTTCCTCTTTTTCTTCCTCCTCCTTCTCTTCCTTCTCTCTGTCCTCCTCTTCTTCTAAACCTTCTCCTTCCTCTCCCTCCTCTTCCTCTACTCTGTAAATTCAATGTAAACATGGACGTTTTGTTGTGAAATATAATGTTTGCGCTCTTTTTCTTTGACTTATCGATCAGTTTTTTGTTTCCTGTGAACACAGAAGTTTATTTTGAAAATCTCTGTATGATACAACGAGCAGAGACTGATATTCGTAGAAAACATCCTGACATTCAGTCGTTTCAGACCCAAATATTAACTAACCCTCAAACTAAAAGAGACAATTATTAAACACATACTAATATTTTCTGATATCACCTCATGGGAAGGGCAGCTGCTGCTAGGTTTAGGCAACAAAACCACTCAGGTTTAGGATAAACATGTCTTAAAATACGTATACGTTAATGTGAAGTAAAATGTATGTTCACATTACTGTATGGTAGAGTAGCATATTTACGCAGATGCAACTGGGTTGGATATTTCCTACGTGACCTGAAGGCAACATAAGACTGTCTCCGTTTAATATTTCACATTTTAATGGTGATGTTGGGGTTTCATGCAGCTCACAAATCACTTAAATTGAACACTTTTTCATGAAAAACTGTTGCATCTTGTGCCCGAGCGGCGAATCAGATCCGTATTTTTTGGGTCCTGCAACAAAGATGATCGCTATTTCAGCTCTGGGTTTGAATGTCCAGGCTGCGATTTATTAGCTTCATTTTTGTTCTGTATACTTCATGTCCCTCCACGGTGCTGCAGGAGGAGGTGGAGCTCTGAGCCGTTTTCTTTCCTTTTTTTTAACGTTTTTGACACGGTGCTTCACGGTCTTCATGCCTCCATGAGTCACAGAGCCACGAGGCTGATTTTCTGCTTCTCCCACACTTTTTTTCCTTTTTGAAGACTGAATATTCGGTTTGAGGATTAGTGTGGAGAGATATTAGAGGCCTGGGATTTGAACCCATGCCCTTGTTTTAATATATAATATTCATTTCCTTCGTGGCCCTGCAGAGCGTTTTCTAATGAAACGGTTTCGTTAAAGGCACTTAATGATTGGATTTGATTTGTAGAGCGCTCCAGCAGCCACACCACCGAGCTAAAATTTAAGTCTGACCACAGTCGGCCTGATTTACGGCCTCGCCTGCAGCCAGTCAGTAACAGAGGTGGTGAGCTAAAGTAAGTCTCTTATTGGTTCTTGGCTGCTCTTAATGTGTAATGTGGCTTTCATAGGTGAAATATTTAACTGTAATGCAACAAGTTAGACCACAATTTCTTTGATTTACTGCCCTCCTTATGTATGATCAGCAAGTGGGCAGCAGGCAAAAGTGAGTCCCTTATTTGCACTTTATGCTCCTCCATCGTTAGAAATGGGTTTCATGGGAAAAAGGGGCGATATGAGGCGGATTAGAGTCTGATTATTAGCAGTGATTGGGCCCCTTATGTTTAAACCTCCGAGGAAAGCTAAGAAAATACTCAGCTTAATGTTTACATCAGTTTTATAAACACGGCTAAACTCGGCTAGCGTTAGCAAAGCTAAAGGCTACGTGAGGAGCCCAAACGGTCACGTAAGTTGTTTTATGTGGATGATATGAAACACGTTTTCACTTCCAAGTCGTCAAATATTGGCGCTCGGTTGGTGGCTATCAGCACCTGATATTGACGCCCTCTAGCGCCACCAGGCTGTCAGCTAACGCCACGATATAACCATCCAACCGTGTTGTTAGTAGACAATCAGAGCAGCTGATGTGGTGAAAAAGGAGGACAGACGAGTCAAACTAGTAATATAATGATTATGATTAAATTAAAGTCAAAGCACAACACATCATTTTTATTTATCTCACCCTGAGAAGCAACTTCCTGCCTCCTGCTGCAGCCAATAGATTCAAAGTGTTTATTACTCTTTATTTGCTACCCACAATGAACGGCAAGCACTAAGTGAAGGTGTTAAATAGATAAAAAGAGAAAAAAATAGATCAATAAATTCAGCTTAAAGGGAAATAAGATAATTTAAAAATAGAAAATATTTTAGAAAATATGAGCTTTGCTAAAAGAGAGTGCAACATCAGTCTGTACAATAGAATACAATTAACTGCTGAATTTCTACAGTTAATTCGCTTCTGAATGCTTGGTTTTACTTTGAAGGCTCAGTGGAGACTCACATGCACCTCTAATATGTAAAATTAAAACACCAGGGAAGTACTTCCTGTTTGGGAGGACAGGACTGCTTATTTTACACAGCAAATATTCTTATTTTAACCCAAATCACCCAAATGTTTTTTCCAAAACCTAACCAAGGACATTTGTTTGCAGAGACCTGGACCTGCTGGACCTTAATTTTGAAAAGAAACTATGCGGTACTGCTGCAGCCAAAACTGATGCCGTAGTGCCGAAGCGTACGAAAACACAGACAAAGCGTCAGTATTTAACAAGCTGTGAGTTAGAAGGTGTCTGTAATTATTTCTTAGTTTAACCCTTAAGATATGACGCCTGTCTGCTTGTTTTAAAAATTGAAATGATTTTAAAATGAACTGATGAGGTTTTAAAGACACTTCTGACTGGATTCAAACTATGAGGTAATGCTGCATCAGTAACACACTAAATATATCCTCAAAAAATAATAAAAAATAACGCTAAAGCTGTAATTTAATGACCATAAAAATCAGAAAATGGCAAATTTGAGTGAACCTGAGCCTCACCGGACATGTAAAGTCTGTCACAGCATCAGTTTCACTTTCATTCAGTCTTTTGTGGAAATTAAAGCAGATTGAATTAATAGCAAAGCCAGGTCTTGTTCTGATTGTAGTAACAGTGGGAGATGGCATGTTGCCTCCCGTCAGGCTTTCATATCTGCAGATGCTTCTTGGAAAAGAGCATGAAGAGCTGCTACGAATCAATTTCCTCTCGCTCACTATTACATGATTAGAAAAGCGGCATTGTGGCGTTTCCAGTGACAAAATGGCGGTGGCGTCCAGCTCAGTGCGGTCGGCTTCCTGACGATGCCGTCAGCTCGGCGGTGACAAACGTAATAACATATGGATGGTTCGGTTACTGTCTTTCCTCTCCTGCTGCTGCTCACTTTAAGAGCTTTTGTCTCCCCAGAGGGACTTAAGACGCCAAAGGAAATTAATTTCTGTACTTCCTGTACTCTTCGCTCGTCCTCCTCCCAACTTGCGGTGTCGAGAAAATGTCCGCCTCATCAGAAACAGACGCAACGTCAATCATGACGTTACGCTGCACAACAGAAGTCAAAACACAATATTTGTTATGTCTGAGAAATCCAGAGCATCCAAAGCGGTTTGTAATCTGGTGACGAAGTTAAGCTGCATTTAGGCGACGTGAATTTAAAAAAGCAATAAAGCTTTTAAAAACAGGAGCAGAAACAGCACAATCAAATATAAAATTATAAAAAAAATGTTTTATAAAAACAGAAGTCTCTGAAGTACACGTGCCAACTGGAAAAAAAACACTAAAAACTCAGTAAAAATCAGTGAATTAACTGTGTTTTAAAAAGTAGAAAACATCTGGTGAGATTTCTTAAATAAGTTGTGATATTTAGGATTTTCAAGACAAAAACAGATCTTAGAAAAGTCATTTTTGTCTACATTTAACAGAAATAGGACTCATTCTGATTCTTAATGAACCTGTGATGCTCAAAAGTTTTCAAGAGTCATATCTTTTGCACTTAACAAGACATTTAAGATGCTTTGTCTCAAAACAAGTCCTCAAATTTAAGTGAGTGTGTCTCCTATTAAATATTAGGAGATTATTAAGCAGGTATGTTTGATAAGACATGGAAATGTGATTGAAGGAATGTTTTTAGGGACTTTATGTATGTGCATTTATTTTCTGCAGATTAAAATCTAATCAAATAATTAGTTTATAAAGTAATAGATGGAAATAAAGGGGAGTAGAAAGTGTATTTGTATATTCTTTTTTCCTCTGCACTAGTCATGGGACAGTTTTAGTTTAGTTTAGTTTTCATTATTCTGGCTGAATTAATTTAGATTCACAATATTAGCAAGATAATCATCAAAATATGTTCAAATCTTTACATCTTGTTAAGAAATAAATATTTTATTGCATCATAGATATACTGTTTTTACAAACAAATTAGACAGTTTTAAATAATCGTAAATCATAAAATAAAGGGTACATAAAATATATTCTCAAGCTGACAGTGGAAATTCACCATGATAAATTTATTGTTTGCATCACGAATCACAATAAAATCATGTATGGTCCCATCCTTCCACAGTCGATGTTGATTAAAAAAGCCCAAAAATACAGAGCTTAACAGATTTATTATCCTCCACCCAGTGTCTATACCAGCGCTGTCCTAAATTAACAATATTACTGATTACCAGAATATTTTTGATATTTCTGTTAGTGCACCAGTATGTAGAAGCTCTTTAAAGCTCTTCATGATGCTGGAGTCTCTCTGCAGCTCTGATATAATTATAAACGAGTAAAATTAAAGAGCTTTCAAGCAGCTTGATGTCGTTTGTACGCAGAGAGCATCGAGCTGAAAGAGTCTTTTGTCTCCAGGACGCCTCGTCTGTCGTCTATTTCCTGTCTGTGAGAAAAACCAATAAAACTTCGGAGTGGCCGGAGCAGCTGCTTTGTTGTTCGTTGCGCAGCATCGATGGTGTTGTGTTTGAACGTCTCATGACAGCTGTTTAATAAGTGAAGTGTGACTGGAGTCAGTCTGTCCTGGTGGCCTGAAGAGTCCTTATCGCTCCAACAGGATGTCACTTCACATATGAAGCATTTATTTATGGCTTTGATCGCTCAAAGTGTCTCTAAGTGTGTTTGAAAAGTTCATATTAAAGCCACGCCGTTGTGTAAAATGTGCTTTTTAAACAAAATCTGATCTGGTTTGACCTTCTGGAGACACATCTGTGAACGCGTCCGGAGGGGGGTTAAAAGACACGCCGCTCGATGAAAACATCACTGATTTGGCCTGATTGTGTTTGAGCGTGAACACAACTATCAGCAGGCGTCCTCTGGCTGACATCACCTCAGGACGACCAGGGACGAGAGACACGAGTCCTCTGGGTGTCCACGAGTCTCTGTGGCTGAAACATGACTGTGATTCAACCTGAATCCACTGCATGTAAGCTTTTCTGTTCGCTGTTTTAATGCTCGCCGTCTGGTGGCTGTTTGGTGGCAGCAGTCAACCTGCAGGAAGTGAGGCGCTATCCTCCTGCAGCAGTAAAACATTTAAATAAATACAACAAAAAAAACAGCTGGATTTTGATTGATTTTTTTAATTTATTGTTCATTATTGTTATTTTTTATTTTATCTCATTTTTTTTATTTTTTAAACATGATTTTACACATGTATATATGAATTGTTGTTTTCATTTTTATTTTTTTTTCTTTCACATTCTGATGAATGTAATTTAGTCATTTATTTATTTTTTATTATTTATTGTAATAGATCATTTTGGATACTTTCCTGGTCAAAGATTGCATATATACAGCACATTTGTAAAAATTCAACAAAAATATTTTTAAAAATAAATTAACAAAAAATTGCATCCTCTCACTTGCACAATAAAAATGATCAAGGGGAAAACAATAAATCACAAACTTCACTTTAAATGTGGCAGGAAAAAAACCCCACAACATTTGAAAGTATTTATTCCCTCTCTTGTAAAACTGCAGCTTTGCCAAAACCCAGTTTTCCATAACATGCACTGACACCAGAGGAGAAGGACTGCAGACTGTGAGCATTTTAGTGAGCATGTTAGCGAGCATGTTAGCATGCACCTCTGCAGCAGTCCTGCTTCCTGCACACAGACTGACTTCAGGTCTGAAACAAACTCAGTCTGCTGCAGCAGAGTCCAGGGAGTTTTGGCTCTCGGTTGCTTTTCTCACTCTCAGATTAATCAGGAGCAGACCGTGGCCCCGGGGCCTCGAGGCGTCAGGGCCGGGGCCGCCTGACGCCTCCACGCTGCTGTGAAATAATCCTCGGCCCTCCGGCGAGCGTTGTTGTGGTGTGAACTCTGTTTCCGCTTGGTGTCACGTCGAGCTAATTGATGCTGCAGAAGGAGGTTTGAGTTTAGGGAAGTTTAGAGGCTGACGTCACGTTTCAGCATTAATTCACCTCCTGGTCCTCCACAACAACAAGTCCAACTGAAGCTGAACAGTCTGTTTTCTCTGCTTATCTCCATGTATTTAATGCAAAAACACAGAGTCATCAATAGGATAATTTAGATTTTCCCACAGTAAGTAACTTCACAGGGAGTGATGCCTGAACTTAGGATAGAACTTTCACTGTTTTTATTTTACATGCATTCATTTCTAAGTCACATATAAAATCCAAATATAATACTTTATTTAATTTGATATCATAAAAATCTATTTTTCTTCTATTTTTAGTACATACTGTAAGTAGTTTTATTGCTATTATTCTCTTATTTCATTATCATTTTATAGTTTTTTTTCTTGCTTGTTTACGCTGCTGTAATAAGTGACTTTGCTCCAATGAGGGATCAATTGGAGGACTATTTGGATGTAATTTTTTGTGCAAAAATGGCAGAAATTGCTGTTTTCAAGCCTCTGAAAACATGATTTTATGTCTCTGTCATATTAAACTTCATATATTTGACATCACCTTGGACTTTTTTTCGCTATTTTCTGACATTTTATGAACCATTTTGCAACCTATTTGTAAGCCAAATGATTGTTAGTTGAAGGACGGGCAGAATATTCTCCATTTGTTAGATGTCTGTTCATTTTCTCTCCTCTCTCTGGGGTTCAGATCATCCTCCACTCCATGCACAAGTACCAGCCTCGAGTCCACGTCATCAGGAAGGACTTCAGCAGCGAGCTGTCCCAAAACAAGCCAGTGCCCAGCGGGGAGGGAGTGAAGACCTTCAGCTTCCCTGAGACCGTCTTCACCACCGTCACTGCCTACCAGAACCAACAGGTACCACTGGAGTAGTGTTATATGAGCAATTCCAGCAAGAATTAATGCAAATGCATGCAAAAAATGCAAGTTTTCCTGCAGAAAATGGCTGAATCAGAGGAAAGTTTCACCTTTTATGAGCCAGTGTTCCTTAATTATTAAACCAAAAATGCACTGAACTTGCTTTAAACTATGGCGTTAATTCACAGCTAACTGCCTTTAATAATAACAGATAAGTTTCCTTAGCTGGATCATCTAGATCTAGACAGCAAACACAGCTTGCAGCTTTTGGAAATAACCCCAGTTTATGAAGAAAAAGAACAAAAATGTTTCTTTTTTTTTTGGAAACAAATAGATCTTAAGCTCTGATAATGTTCTTGTTCTGCAGATCACCAGACTAAAGATCGACCGCAACCCGTTCGCCAAAGGATTCAGGGACTCTGGCAGAAACAGGTTCGTCTTCACGCCGCCTGTCAATATTAATAATTACTGTTTTTCAAATGCTCCACACATTTCTGAAAATAACACTTAAAACAGATGAAACAGACGGACGGACACTCATCCACCTGACTTTTTTTATTTCTCTCCTTTGTGTCATTAAATGAGCACAAAATAAAATAACACTGTTCAGGTATGAAACTGTAGAAACAGTCACTTCATCACCTCGTCTCTGTTCAGATGTTTTATACATCATTAAGTCGAGTCGAGCTGTAATTATAAACCTCAAACCTCACTATTTATTGATTGATCTGGAGTTAGCATCTGTCTAATTAGCTGTACTAGCATTAGCTTAGCTCGTAGCTGCTAGCTCAAACAGGAAGTACTTGCCTGACATTTTAATTTGACACAAGGTGCATGTTAGAGTTTAATGTCTCCACTGAGCCCTCTCTGAGTTTTTCAAAATAAAATTCAGGAGTGCATCGCTGTGGCAGGAAACAGGAAGAGAAGAGACAAAGTAAAAGCACGACATTTGAAAACATAAAATAACAAATTATGCTTTGACTTCAATCAATGACTTCAATCTACTTTGTTTTTAATCTTCCTCAAAGTAACGGAGGAATAGAACAAAATTATAATAACCATAGTTATGAAGACAACAATAATACTTTAAAAATTAAAACAAAAGAAAGAATAGACCACCTAATATGAACTTTATATATTTTATATGTCCATTATCCCTCCCTCAAAGGTTGTGTTAGACTAGATCTATAGAAGGAGACAGCACATATTGTTATTATTATTATATTATATGTCCTAAAGTGTTGCTGACTGATTTTCAAGATAAATTAGTGACATTTGTGATGTGTTTTCTGTCCTTCCCTTGCATCATTTCCCTTCATTCATCTTTTTTTATTCCGACCATGAAGTTTTGCTTAAACCCAACAGTTTTCTTGTCGCGTGCCGTTCAGTGACACTTAGAATGACATTTATTTACGCCTTCCCATGAGATCTGGTTGCACATTTAGGAGCATGGCCGTTAAACCACTGCAGAAAAAACGATATTTACTGAATTCAGCCTGGACGTCTAGACGTCTGTCAACTTGCAAATCCTCGCTTACATGCAGGTTATTAACTCTTGACTCCTGGTTTTCATTACGCACCACATGCAGCATCAATCATTAGAAAACTGGTGTTTATTCCATTTTCTGCAGCATCAAATAAAGCTTTTACTCTGTGCTTCTTCAGAAAAAAAGAATAAATCACGATAACAGCTAATGCTGGTAAATATGATTCAAAAACACATCCTGCTGTAAGAAAACTGGATTCTTTAAAAGTTTTGTATCTTAAAAACCTCCTCAGAGAGGTCAGCTGTGTGGTCATTACTGCTGTAATGATGTCATCCAGAGAGATCGCTCCTATTGGCTGTTTGACACCGTGACATCACTAATCCTGCAGCTTTTGATGTGATCAGATCGGAGTGATTCTGTCTCTGCTCAATTAATTCGTCCCTCGTTCTCTCGAATTATCAGATACAACTTTGCTCGGAGAGGAGGAAGTGGTGGAGGAGGAGGAGGAGGAGGAGGTGGGGGAACCACCAGACCCCTCCACACATGAAAGCACCCCCGCCTCCTCCTCCTCCATCATCTGGTTTTCATTATTGGCACACAGATATTTGAGACATCTTTTTCCGTTTTTCAAACAATAGGCTGTTTGATTTATGAGCTGGCATCAGAGTTGCATTGCAGAAAAGCTACAGATGAAAAGATAACGGCGGATGACATATTTGTCTGGGGAGACAGAGAATTAATTTAGACTCGTGTCACCTCAAAATGCCTTTTTTTAATCTTTGATTGTTGAATGACTGTTGTTTATTGAGAGGCTCTGACCTCTGACCTTCACTAATGACACTCATTTAGCAGTTTTAATTGTTCTCCTGCTGAGTGCAGCTTTTAATTCAGCTCAGTGTTGGATTAGATTTCACTCCACAGCTGGAGGTTCAGATGCTTTTTGTCCTTTCATGTGACCAGATCTGATTTTTGTTTTTGAGAATCACAGATGACAATAACATGTTGGCAGAGTACACCATTAATAATAATAATAATAATAATAATAATAATAATAACAATAATAATGGTAATGATGATAATAATAATAATAATAATTAACAATTGAAATTTTAATAATCATATTAATAATGATGATGCTTTACACAAAGAAAAAATATACAAAAGTAGAAAAATATCATAAAAATATTTCAAACAGTTAATTAAATTAAAATTGACAATAAATAAACGCAGTATCTGCCACCATCGTTGTTTGTTTTGTTGCTGTTATTTAGCATCGTCCCACTTTTCATGTCAACGCTTAAGTGGAAAAGTAAAGACTAATAATAAAAAATGAGACAAACAAATGAGCCAATAATCAAAACAAAAAGAAATCAAATAAAAAGAGTCATGGCTGAAACTGAAAATTTGTTTTATTTGTAGATAATATCCTCAAAGATATTCATCTTACTGTCACAGAGGAGGAAAGAAACCAGGAAATATTCACTTTTAAGAAGCTGAGATCAGAAAATCTGGACTCAAACCAATTAATCAATTAATTGAATGGCTGACAACTAATTGATTAACGTTTGTAGGTCGTCATGCATGTTATTATAAAGTCCAAACCTGAAGGACACACTGTGCTGATTTTTTTTTAGCCATCGGACAGGGTATATCTGGTATATCCACCATCCTCTGGCCTCCTGTTGTTATTATTAATCTTTATTTATCTCAAGCAGCAGCAGAACAGACGTTATTTTGAGTCTGCGTGATGCGTTCAAGTGCAACTTTTTGGCTGAGATGCAACACATTTCTGGAAACATTAGCAAACATCAGCAACTTTATCCTAAGTCCCAAAAATTGAACAGTCTGACATAACCAATGTTATATTAGAGAGACGTTAAAGATGACACCCAGAGAGCATTACAGCTGAATAAAAATAATTTGGATACAAAACCAAACATTTTGGTTTCTGACTTTGAGAGAGAGGAGCTCATGTTCACAAATATTAGTTGATCTGCTGATCTGCATCAAGATATTTGAAGCATTCAGACTGGATCATTTTATGCAGATTTCTCTGTCGTGTTTAGAAAGTCTTTTTTTTTGTGTCTGGACTCGTAACAGGAAGTGAGCTCAGAGCAGCTGAACACAAATTTCTCTAAACTATGACTCAAATTGAGGGAACACATTTATCTTGGTTAAGAACATTTAAACTCTGTCATCCTGTTATAAAATACACTTTCTGGCCCTTTTTTGGAGTCAATCCTGCAAAATTCAACCGCAGCTGAAACAAAAACAGGTGTGATGTCTTTTGTTTTCCTCATCTGTGAAATGTCACATATTAATTTATTATACATGGGATACGAGTGACATTAACGGTCGTCTGAAAAGAGCAAACACACTTTTCTTGTCCGTTTCCTGTGGAACATGACCAGCTAATTCCACATCGAGGGGAAATTTGAAATAAATAAAAAAGCTGATTCTCTTTTCACGTTCTTAGTACAGGCGTCAGCTGTGTCTGGTGGCTTTACGGCCTTCAGCTCGTTTGCTGAGTGTTGGTCTGGTGCGAACGTATGAATGAGTGCAGTGATGGCGGCCTGATTAGCACAGCGCGCTAACGAGCCCTGAAATAACCCTAAAAACAACACGGCGACGAGGCGGAGCATCGTGAAGGAGCGTAAATCAAGCAGGAAGCAGAACCATGTTCAGATTCAAGATGGAACAGGTTTATATGCTCAATAAAAAAAAAACAGCTCCCCTTTTAATGGATGAAGTTTCCTCGTTCACACACTAATATTCACCAATAATATCACTTCCCCTCTGCTCTCACTCACTAATAAGCCACGGGCACTGGTCGTGTTTTACGGCTGTTAAAAGCCTAAAAATAGCTTTTATTTGCCTGGCACTTTTTCAAAAACAATATTAATATAAAACATGTCAAAGTTAATTAAGGATAACAGAAGTAAAACAGAAGTAACAGAGTTAAAACTGTGAATATCTGATGCTATGTGAGAGCTAATCAGTTAATCGATCAGTTCACTGAAAAAAAACAGGAAATACTCACATTTAAGAAGCTGAAATCAAAAAATTTATACTTTATTTTCTTAAAAAAAATTACAGTAGATTATGAGCTGTCATTACTTAGAGACCAGTTTAATTATTATTAATTCTTCAATAATGTTGTACTGTAACTGTTAAAATATAAGTTCTAGTTATTATTGCCCATTTTATTTGTTGTTACCCCGAGTAATATTAGCCTAGATCATTTCTTAAGGGTAGAATATAATTATTAAATTTATTTTTTTGTGTTTTCATCCTGTTTTGTTTCCAGTGACCATATACAAACAATCAATCAGTGATATTAATATAATAGCTTGATGCTGTGTCACATTTTAAGGCAGTGGTTTTCAAAGTGGGGTCCAGGCACCTCTAAGGGTCCTTTAAGGGGCTCCAGGGGTACTCAGCAAAAAGATAAAACATGTATTTTCACTATAATTCATCAATAAGTAACATAATGACAGAATATTATTTTAGTGTACATGTTCTACTAAACTAGTGTTGTTATTCTATCGAGCTCTGGTGTTGATATTACTTGTTATACACTTTATATTTCTGTTATTTACTCTCATGTTTTGTAATTGCCAGTAAAAGTGTTTCCTTAAGTGTTCCTAAAGTTCTTGATTTATAAACTTTCCAGAAAAAAACATCTAAAAGCAGAAATCCTCTCAGATGGGGGATAAAAGCGTATTAAATGAGGTTTAATTTCTGTCTCTTAGAGTCCTTGAGGTGAAGTAGTTTATGAACCGGAAGCAGCAGATAATAGAAAGATTATTAGGACCAGATGAGACTTGGCTGGACTGGTCTGGATCAGGGATCTCCATCGCTGAGGGGTCTGGACCACCTCAGAGACGAGGGTTTGGACCGACTAGCTGGATCAGACTTGTGAGAAATTAGCAGATCACAGAAGTCTGAGGTCCATCAGAGCAGCTCGTGTCTCTGTTCGTTCGTTACCGTCCTCCTATAATGTGATTTAATCTGAAATGTCTTCCTCAGGACCGGCCTGGAGGCCATCATGGAGACCTACGCCTTCTGGAGACCTCCTGTCAGGACCCTGACGTTTGAGGACTTCACCAACATGCAGAAACAACAAGGTGTGTTTATGTAGAGGTTTAGAGCAGAAGAGTAAAAGACAAAGCTTCAAAAGTCAGATCATTTCCCTACAAAGCAGAAACTGGTCTCTAAGTCTAAGTGTCTGTTATTTCTGCTGTGATGTGGTGAAAAGTTTGAGCTGCCTTCCTGGCAACTTTGGAAAAAATGCCACAAATTTAATTCCATCATAATCAAATATATTCATAAACTATTGGTGGTTGGCACTGAAATCAAGCAATGTGTGGCAGTAAAAGTCAAAAAAAGAAGCAGCACATGATGTCAAAGGGTGTAAATTTTTTAAAAAAATAATAATAAAAATACCAACAAATTAAAAAAAGTTCAAATTCCAGTCTATTCTTGCAAGTGAGTGGGATTATCCTGGCTAAAACATGGTTGAAAAAGAATTAATAAAACCAAACAGTGTAACTTGCTGCAAATTTAAAAAAAAACAGTTACTGCACATACTGTATGTGTGTGTATATATATATATATATATATATATATATATATATATATATATATATATATGTATATATATATATATACATACACACGTATATATGTATAGATTTGAGTGGAGTTCGGTGATCTTGTCCGTCCCGACCTGAACTCTCCCTCTCTGCATACTTTCCCAGCTTATATCACCTCACACTACATCAGCTCTCTGCTCTGTTTGGCAGCTCGGCCGCCGTCTGCTGAACTTTTCACTTCTCGCTCAGGCCTCCAAAATAAAATCGTTAAACGAACCCTGCGGCTGTTGGACGGCGTCGAGGCGAAGGCCCCTGGAGCCGAGACAAAGGGAGCCGGCCTTAGATAATGTTCTAGTTAACATCTTAGTCAATGCCTTAGTTACCGTCTTCGTCAGTGCTTTAGTCAACGTCTTAGATAATGTTATAGTTACCGTCTTAGTCAGTGCCTTAGTCAACGTCTTAGATAATGTTATAGTTACCGTCTTAGTCAGTGCCTTAGTCAACGTCTTAGATAATGTTATAGTTACCGTCTTAGTCAGTGCCTTAGTCAACGTCTTAGATAATGTTATAGTTACCGTCTTAGTCAGTGCCTTAGTCAACGTCTTAGATAATGTTATAGTTACCGTCTTAGTCAGTGCCTTAGTCAACGTCTTAGATAATGTTATAGTTACCGTCTTAGTCAGTGCCTTAGTCAACGTCTTAGATAATGTTATAGTTACCGTCTTAGTCAGTGCCTTAGTCAACGTCTTAGATAATGTTATAGTTACCGTCTTAGTCAGTGCCTTAGTCAACGTCTTAGATAATGTTATAGTTACCGTCTTAGTCAGTGCCTTAGTCAACGTCTTAGATAATGTTATAGTTACCGTCTTAGTCAGTGCCTTAGTCAACGTCTTAGATAATGTTATAGTTACCGTCTTAGTCAGTGCCTTAGTCAACGTCTTAGATAATGTTATAGTTACCGTCTTAGTCAGTGCCTTAGTCAACGTCTTAGATAATGTTATAGTTACCGTCTTAGTCAGTGCCTTAGTCAACGTCTTAGATAATGTTATAGTTACCGTCTTAGTCAGTGCCTTAGTCAACATCTTAGATAATGTTATAGTTACCGTCTTAGTCAGTGCCTTAGTCAACGTCTTAGATAATGTTATAGTTACCGTCTTCGTCAGTGCCTTAGTCAACGTCTAATCAACATCTCAGTCAACATCTTAGATAATGTCCTAGTTAACATCTTAGTCAATGCCTTAGTCAACGTCTTAGATAATGTCCTAGTTAACGTCTTAGTCAATGCCTTAGTCAACGTCTTAGATAATGTCATAGTTAACGTCTTAGTCAATGCCTTAGTCAACGTCTTAGATAATGTCCTAGTTAACGTCTTAGTCAATGCCTTAGTCAACGTCTTAGATAATGTCCTAGTTAACGTCTTAGTCAATGCCTTAGTCAACGTCTTAGATAATGTCCTAGTTAACGTCTTAGTCAATGTTTTCGATAATGCCCTAGTTAACATCTCAGTCAAAATCTTAGTCAGTGTCTTAGTCAATGTGTCAGTCAATATCTTAGACAACGTCTTAGTCAAGCTCTTAGTCAATGTCTTAGTCACGGCTGTCGCAAAGAAAAAGGCAGAAAAAGCAACACAGTGTGACCTCTGTGTCCTCTGTGACCTCTGTGTCCTCTGTGTCCTCTGTGACCTCTGTGTCCTCTGTGTCCTCTGTGTCCTCTGTGTCCTCTGGAGGTCAGCATTATGTGATGCTTTTTGTGAGCGAGCAAAGTGATCAGGATTCAATCACCACTTTGTGTGTCTCTGTGTATATAAGTGTTGTGTACTGTTTATGTGTGTGTATATCCTATATATGTATATTTATGTGTGTGTTCGAGACCCTTTCCATTTTCTCTTCATGTAATCAACTCTTCCCTCTCGACTCTGAATCTCCAGTCCCTAACAAGAGGAAAACATGACATCACCAAACTATCGCCCTTTCTCTCTCTCTTTTCCCCTCATGTACGTCTACCTCGCTCTCCCCCCTCCTCTCAGAGCACTGCAGTGATATTATCGAAGGCATATGGAGCAGAATCAGAGCCCCAGCCAAGCGAGTGCTGGATTATTTAGTTATGCCTCCTCCTCACTCTGGGTTCAAACTGAACTTCTCCAACAGCAGGATGAACCGCGGCCAGATTCTCATTAATAGAGAAACATGCTATCGTTTCCCTCTGAAAGGAAAGACTCAGGAATACAGAAAGGACGTCTCTGTTGACTGGACACGGTCAAAACCGAATCCACATTTGTCGGCGGTGATATATTTTACGATACGGTTCGTCATCTGCCGTGTTTCAAAGGCCTGCAGCAGTGAGTGGGAGAGGTTGAAGACGTCCATGTGGATCAGCGAGGTTGTGAAGTGGCGACAGGTGAATTCATAATGTAGCTTGGATAAAAATGCTGGAGACTTCAAGAGACGATAAACTCAGAAGATACAGAAGAATATCCATGATTTGTTCTGTGGATGTATTTAGAAACCGTCCTCAAGGGACGTTACAAGAAGTCAGTTGGAATCATGGAAATGGAAACGTCGTAAACATCAGTTTATGGTCTCAGCTAAGTCTTCTTCAACACAGCATGATGGTCATTTAGTAAATTATGGTCCCATTTAGAGTCAAACAGACCATAAAGCAGAGTTCAGTTCTAGTTGCAAAATAACAACATGGCTACATCAAAAATGCCAAACCATCAGGTGACGTCATGGTGACTACATCCACTACTATGATCCCAACCAGTTTCCTCTGAAAGGATGTTGAGGTCTGCTAATGAGAGAGGATGTCACTAATACCTCTCCACAGGGAGAAATCCTTTCAGTCAGACCTGTTCGTGTCCCATATTCAGAGTCACTTTCACAGGAAGTTTAAGGCAGAACATGTCGCTCTTTCCTGCACTGTTGAGGTTTTGATGTCTCAAGTAAACTGAGATGAAAAATCTGCAGTAATGAGTGTTGTGTCTAAAAGGTAACCCACAAATTGCAAAAAAGCTGTGAAAACCTAAACAACAAAAGGTCGTCTGTTTCACTTTCATGTTACAGTCAGCTGTTTTTGTGTCATTTTCACCAAACAAACATAATATTTATTTATTTCCTAAACCTAACTAGTGTGGCTTTGATGCCTGAAATAAATCGTGACAAAGCGGCATTATGGGCTTGTTTTGTGATTGTTCTGCTGTCCTGATCATTATGAAAATCTGTGGTGTGTGTTTTTGCAGTGACTTTTTATTTTTACATTTGATAGAGATCAGATAAGATAAACCTTTATTAGTTCCACAAACAGGGAAATTTACACTCTCACAGTAAAACATGGCCAGCGCAATAATATAATAAGGGCCTCTATATAAAAATAAGAAGCACAACAGTAAACAAGGAGGATTGTAAAAAAAAAAAAAAAAAAAAAAAGCATGTGGGAGAAAAAAGTGTCAAAAAGCAGTAGATAATCAGCAGGTAAACAAATAATAGTATATATTGTATAATTCCAAATGTTATCCGTGATATTAACAGATATAATGTGTGTGTTTTCCAGGTGGAAGCACAGGAACGTCTCCCACCACCTCCAGCACAGGAACCCCTTCACCCTCTGGGGCCGCTCACCTCCTGTCTCCCTCCTGCTCCCCCCCCACCTTCCACCTGGCGCCCAACACCTTCAACGTGGGCTGCAGGGAGAGCCAGCTCTGCAACCTTGGCCTGTCTGAGTACCCAGCCTGCGCCCGCAGCAACATGGCGGCCCTGCAGGGCTACGGCGGCCTGGCCGACACCTCTTACGGACGCCTCCAGGCCGCGGGGGGCGCCGTGGCGTCCGCTCAGCCCTCTGACTCCTTTCTGCCGCAGAGGACTTCCTCCTTGATCGCCGCTGGTATGCAGGGCGGCGCTCACGCCTCACTGACTGGCGGTAGCAGCAGCGGCAGCAGCACCGGGGGGAAGATGGATGCCTACGGCGGCCAGCTCAGCTCCTTCCCAGCCTCGCAGCTCCAGTACGTGATGCAGGCCGGCGGCGGCTCCGGCTCGGCCTCGTCCTCTTCATCGGGGTCGTCCCCTTCCTCTGCTCACATGTTCAGCGGCGGCCACCACCACGTGCAGCAGGGCTCCTACAACGCCTTCTCCCTGCACAACCCTTACAACCTGTACGGATACAACTTCCCCACCTCCCCCCGCCTGGCCGCCAGCCCCGAGAAGCCCCAGGGAGGCCTGCTCTGCTCCTCCTCCCCTGCTGGGGCCTTCGCCGAGCGCCAGTACCTGTCCAACGGGAGCATGGACACGATGCACATGATTGGAAACACCAGCGGCGGCCAGCAGGGCGGAGGCTCCTGCGACGGCCGCCAGTACGGCTCCTCCTCTCAGATGTCCATGCACATGGTGTAGAAACCATCCACCATGTTCCTCAAGTCCAAAACGAATCTTCTAAACCCATTTTTTTTCTTTACATGAAGTACAAAACCTTTCAGAAAAGGTTAAAGACACTCCACCGCATACGAAGCATTATAGAGGGAGTCGAAAACAATGAAATTCAAAAGATTGTGTTAAGAAGACTCTGGTTCTGAAGGGATTATCAGTTACGGTGCAATAGTAGCAACACTCTTTTCAAGACACTTTTTTTTTTCGGGACTTGAAGCAGTCATGAAACCAAAGAATCTTCACTGTGATCTCGAGAAGTTCTTTTTTTTTTTTTTTTTTTTTTTTTACTTCATACAGCACTTTGGTTTAGAAATGTCGAGGTGTCACGACTGGATTGAAACAGCAACGCTCCACACTGGAGATGAGTCATCCGGACAGGGACACATCAAAGAACTGCAGGTCAGGTGATACATCAGCACCTCACCATCCCGTTAATCCTCACAAACTGGAGCGGCTTCACTAAGTGGATTATGTTTTTTTTTTGTCGCATTATATTCAAAAGATGGCGAATGCAATCAATAACATAAGCTTAAAAGTTGTTGTGTGAAAAAGTTATAAAAGAAGAAGCAAATAGCAAAACAGAGTAATTAAAGTATGTTTTGGTGTGTTGTAGAGATGTGTATTTAAGTGTTGAGCAGTATAACAATTTTACAGGCCAATCTGTTATTAAAAAAAGAAGAAGAAATGTGTGAGGGAAAAAAGGGAAATGGCAAAGGAATTCATTTTTTTTGAGGCATTTTAAAAAAATGTAAATAGAGGTGCCAAGCACATAAAAAGCTCAATAAACGTTTTAATTCATGTACATGGTTTGGATTTCTTTCTCCTTGTTAGCAGCTATTCTGTTTTCCCAACATGAGTTGCTCATAAAATATAATTTGGAGCGCACTGTAATTAAGATAGTAATGACACACGGCTATTTACCGATGTTAAAATCAGTGTGTGAGTTGACTCAGCAGTCAGTCACGGCCTCTATCGGCTTCAGTAACAATGAGCGACATGATTATTAATCACAAAACTAAGCACATCTGCTCTGCACCACATCAAACGCTGACGCAATGCATCTATCATAAAACAAAAAAAACACTCCCCAAAAACAAAAAGGACAATTTTTCTCCCTGCTGTTTCTGTTTATTATGAAGGATAAAACTCCTGCGCCAGCTGCACTGCTGTGGTGCTGCATGCACATAAACATGGCACCTGTTTAAAGAGACGGAGAATTCCCCTCGTAATTATTTGAAAAAGGGGAAACATGCAGCGTCTAAAGAGGTGCTCCTGCTCCGGTTCCCCTCTTCATTTTAGACTCCAGGGTTTTTTAGTCGGCAGCCAATCAGCGCCCATTACACGCATGTCTTCTGAGCAGCGCTCCCCAATCACTTCCTATCAGGCGTACAGCTCCAGCCATGAAATATCATATCTGAGCCATCATCAGAACATGAAGGGTGGAGGTGGAGGTGGTGATTCGGTATACAGTATTAGAAACACCTGTTTTTCCAAGCATGACTTCAAATAATGAGCAGGCCGATGATCCGGAGAGAAGTGCATGATTTCATAATTTGGCTCCTCTCCATCTATCTGGACATTATTTCCAATAATTATTCATGTTATTTGTCTGATATACACCCCTTTCCTTGGCCCCCCCCAACCACCACCATCACCGCCCATCTTCACCGCAGATTTACCTCAGGCCCTGTTAAATTAGGGCTTGTATTCATAAAGACGGAGCATGACATAATGCACAGCAGGTCTGTTTTTATACCGTAAACTATCCATCAGGTCCTTAAGTGGAAAAGAATGGCCGAGCTGGAGCCGCCCTTTCATCGTGGCGTCCTTTTCATTTGGAACAAAACATGCGAACGATTGATTGATTAACGGCCAAAAAAAAAAGAAAACTGAAAGAAAAAACTGGATTTGAGATACGAGAGTTTTAACGAGATCTGCTCTGAGCTTTGAGGCCATTTTGAGTGACAGCACACTGACTGGAGGCCATCCCATAATAATCCTCCTACTCCTCCTCCCATCTCAGCCATTGATCCTCCCCCTTCAAACACATTTCAGACATTTTAACAGACTCAGAATGGCTCTCTGGGGAAGCCGAACTGGACAGCACAGTGACAATGTGAAAAAGAAAAGTCTGCTTCAGATGCAATGCTGTGAGTTTGTGTCAGAAATTCCTGGTAAACTGTTGCCCTCTTGTGTTTATTCCTCCAGATTCCTCCACTTGAATCATCTCCTCTCTAAATCATCTCTGACAGGAGACGTGGACTCACTTTTCTGAGGTGTTACAGTGCGTCTGACTATTGAAGCACTAAATCAACGCTCTTTCACAAAGAGCTTTCACATACCTTCAGCTGCCGGTTTTCTTTCGTTTTTCTTCTTTTCTTTCTGCCTTCAAGGAACATCTTGAAGCTATTTTTTGGGATTGATAAAGTCATGATACAGATGTCAAGCTTAGACAAAGAAACATGGAGGCTCTGGTGATGTGGCCGATGTTTTCACAGTCGCAGGAGGGCAGATCTGTGAAGGAGTCAGGAAGGAAGGAGGTGTCGCAGAGTTAACGGCCTTAATGATCTCAGCCTCATCTGATGACTTCACTTGTTCTGTTAAAATAAAAGGTGGAGAGAGAAGATTTCTGCTGGTTAAAGACTTTTTATTAAAGGTTCAATATTCAGCATGAGTGTAAAGACATAGAGGAGTAATGTCTACCTGAGGCTGTGATATCAGAGCATTAATGTTGTCTATATAAAGATATAAAGGAGTAGTGTCTACCTGAGCACAGGATGAAGTCACTCTCCCTCTGTGTGTGTTATATAACTGCTTCTTTGTGCTTTGTTAACGTCTCCGTCTCCTCTGTTTGGTGACAGGAGGGACCTGACTGGATGAACGTTTTCAATGTTGGGCTGCTGCTCTGCTTCTGGTTTCAAACTGGAACCAAGATGGCGGCTCGCTCGTTTGTTTTCTCTTATATCCTCTTAAAATCGTTCACAAAAATGTGTATAAGGCAAACAATAAATCACACAGTTGATTAATCTTTTTTTAATAGAATAAAATAGGTTTTTATTGATACCTCATTGGAGGAAAAACTGGGAAGAACTACAACAAAACAACACTAATTTAATAATACAATAAGGAATAATAAGTAAAAATATTTACACTATGTAATAAACAATTAATTGCAAATGAAATTAAACAAAAAAACAGATGCAGACTATGATTATGACTTATAAATTGTTAAATGAAAGAAAATATTTTTTTCAAGAATTTTCAGAGTCACGCTGGACGCCTCTGATTTAGATAGAAATGCTCTAAATCCTGTGTTTTAGTACTTTTGAATGCTCACAAGACCTCAAAGTAATGCTTTAAAAAAACAATGATACAATAAATTCTACTTGAGAGCAAAAGAAAAGTGATTAAAATGTTTTATAATAACAAGAAACTTTCAACAATGTTCAGTTCATCCAGCAAACATAATCAATGAACCACAAAATCTCTTTGCAGAATACCCAGATTCTGGGGCGGCAGTAGCTCAGTCTGTAGTGACTTGGGCTGGGAATCGGAGGGTCGCCAGTTCAAGTCCAGGTCGGACCAAAATGTGGAGAGTGGACTGGTAGCTGGAGAGGTGCCAGTTCCTCCTCCTGGGCACTGCCGAGGTGCCCTTGAGCAAGGCACCGAACCCCCAACTGCTTGGGGCGCCTGGATAAGGGGCAGCTCCCTCACTCTGACACCTCTCCTCTAATGCATGTGCATGTGTTTGTTTCATGACTTGTGTGTGTAATGTGCAATTGAAAAATATATATATACTAACAGAGTGAAAAAATGTAATTTCCCTCATTGAGAGATTAATAAAGGAATTCTTCTTCTTCTAAAAAGGAAAAATCAAATCAACCACGGCTATGTGTGAAACTTTTATTCCTCTTTACATACAGTTAGTCATGTTCCCTTTACTATCTGGAGGGAAGAAAGATGGACAAGTGGAAAAAAAGTAAATTTAAAACAGATTTGATGAGTTAGAGATCAGAAAAGGAGATCTTGAAAAAGATTCAGGGCTTCCTATAAGAAGGAAAACCTTCAGCCACATCTGTAGAAAAGACAATGTCGACAATCATTAAAAACTCAAGTATATTTTCTTGATGAGCACATGATATACTGACTTATATTGCAATAATATGTCATATTAGCATTATACACCAGACACCAAAGGTCGCTTACGATTTACCTCTGAAAATAAAATAATCAGTAAAATTCTATAAAATTCTGATTCAAGGATTCAAGGCGTTTATTGTCATATGAACAGTAAGGAAACGTGTTTCCCCGCACAATGAAATACTCCTTTTGTGATCCACAGTGAATACAGAGCAATAAAGTGTTAAAAGTAGATAAAAAGATAAAAAATAGATAAATAAAAGCAGCTTAAAGACAAGACAGCATTGTAATAAAAAGATACAGTAAAAAATACAGGCTAATAAAATTAGAAAATCAAATTAAGTTAGAAAGAAAAAAACTATAGCTTTACCCCAAACTTTGGTAGTGCTGATATTGAGTGAAATATTGACATGTAAATGTAAATATTTTCTTTTTCTGGTGGTTTTGCTCATTTCTAAACAAACAGGAAGACAACGATAACAAAAAAACACAGATTTGTCAATTTGGAATTGTGGGTATCTTGAAATAAAACACGTCTCTCTCAGAGAAAAAGGCCTCAGCAGAGACATGCAGGTCAACAGGAAACAGCCTAAATGATTTTCTTCCTCCTCAGGAGGGAAAAGAGATGTTTGAGATATGGTCGACCCACATGGTTCTGATAAAACCCTTGACCCAGGCTGTCCCTCAGTGCCGGGCCTGCCAAGAACAGAGACGCCCCGCTGGGAAGCCCAAATGAGAGGGTCCGGTTCTGGGTGGAGGCGTCGCAGCCAGGTCCTCAGAGATCCAGAGGATAGTGTGACTGACCAGGCAGGTGACCTGGATACCAGGGATTGATGTTAGAGTGTGAGAAAGCAGCAAAGGTAAGCCAAGTGGAGGTGACTCAAACTGAGCAATTAAGCATCAAGGCAAGACAATTTTATTTATATAGCACATTTAAGCAACAGGGCAATTTAAAGTGCTTTACATAAAACATCAAGAATTTAAAGCATCAAAGTATAAAACATTAAAAACAACAAGACATAAAACTTTAAAACACATTACAATTGATAAATGATAAAAATGAATGTCTCTATCAGTGACCTAATCAGTTGCTTCATTAAATAAAAACAAGCTAAAATAGAACAAGTATAAAAACTAAAATCCAAGAATAAAAGTTACAGTGGAGTAAAAATTAATAAAAAGCAGCGGCAACATCCATCCATCCATTATCTACCGCTTATCCTCATAGGGTCGCGGGGGGGCTGGAGCCTATCCCAGCTGTCTTAGGGTGAAAGGCAGGGTACACCCTGGACAAGTCTCCACCTCATCGCAGGGCACATAGAGACAGACAACCACGCACACTCACACCTACGGTCAATTTAAATTAACCAATTAACCTAATCCCCATGCAGTTTTTGGATGGTGGGAGGAAGCCAGAGTACCACAGAGAACAAACTGCAAACTCCACACAGAAAGGCCTCAGGCCGGGAGTCGAACCAGGTACCTTCTTGCTGTGAGGCGACAGTGGTAACCACTACACCACTGTGCAGCAGCAGCAGCAAAGATGCCAAATATTCACTATTATACTTTTTTAGTATTTTTTATTTTTAAGATTTATTAATTTAGTCTCAGTATGTATATATATATATATATACATTTAAATAATCTATCTACTAAGAGGATTGACAGTTTTTGTTGTTTCACATAATTGGAAACTCATTGCTTTTGATTGGAAAACAGGAACAGGATGTTTGAAACCAACGTTTTTCCATTATAAGAGATAAGATAAGATAAGATAATTTTTCCCCACAAACAGGGAAATCTGTTACAGCTGCAGAGTGGAAAGCACAACATTACAATAAAGGCCAGTATACAAATAAATAGAAAACTATGTCAATATGAAGAGATAAGACAGGAAAATAAGTAAACAATACACTTTAAATGTATGAACGGCTAACAACTAATACACAATTGAATAGTAATAAATTGACAACATTTAATTTTAGTGTGCAGATTTCAGGGGAGATTTGGTATTATAATATGACTCACTGGCTGGGATACTTATACGATTTTTTTAATATTATTAAAAAGACAGCTGTTGAATCAAATATTAGCACAAAAGTGAATCTAATTCATATTATAAATAAAAATAAAATGTCAGTATTTCACTCTGACTCGGCGCTAGTTGACCTCGTCTTCTGATTGGCTGCTGGCGATCACGTGTCACAAACAGCTATCACACAGAGGAAGAAGGTTGAATTTTTTCTGACTGTAGTTAGCTAACCGTTTAACAATACGTTATTTTGCGGTAGTTTATGCGTTACGGATCGATTTGTTGTAGTTAAATATAAGAAGCGTGAAATCTTCTGTGACGCAGAAAAAAGTCACAATATCAAGGAGTGAGTGTCGATATTCCGTCTGCTGAACTTCATCCGACAGAGCGCCGCCATTTTATCAGGAAATGAACGGGATTACACTTGTTACGAATTTTTGTTTTTAAGGACATATGCGGGATATTTTTCCTCTTCTGTCACATTGGCGGCTTGCTAACGGACCTTTTTTATTTAAGTCACCTGGGGAGAACCAGCTAGCTAGCTACCTGGCTGTGCTAGCTAGCATGAGAACCACAGAACCGGACATGGAGGCTCCGACCGACCGTTACTTTTCTGTGAAGACCGGTGAGTCCATAATCGTGTAAATGAACTATGACTTTTTTGGACTGTTTGTTTGCTGTGTCGTGGTTTGACCCATGTAAGTGTAGATTACTGTTTCCTCTACCTGCCGAGGGGGTGCTACCATTTTAACGGGAGGGTTGGATTAACTGTGAACTGCATATGATCCTTATTTAATTCATTAAAAAAATGCAGATAAAACTGTTAGCTTGTAGCTGTAGGGGTAGTAAATTAAAAAATAGACAATTACATACTTTCTTTATCCTGATGGAAATTCAAGAGAAAAGGATTACACATTACTAGTTACTTTTGGAAAAAGTAATCCCTTACACTACTAAATTGCTCATTGCTGAAAGTTCCATTACTGTTGGATTACTCTGTGACATCACCAGACATGCCAGATAATGTCAAAGTAAAGCTCCTTACTGCAGTAAAAGGAGGGCAGACACCAGATATTTTCAAAGTAAAGCTGCTTAATGTAATAAAATTTGGACAGACATCAGATTATTTCAGAGCTCCCTGTTGTAATAAAAGGAGGACAAACACCAGATCTCTTTTTCTGCACTTTAATATGACAAAGCTGACAGGAAGTAGTGACCATCAGTCCAAACAGCCCTTCATAGTAAAATGCACCAAATTGTGGTTCCTTTAGAGCAACAAATTCTCAGTAATGTTCATATTTCCACCCTAAGGAGTATACATGTAGTACTTGCATTTAAGTACAATTTATTTACAGTTGTTATAATAAGTGCGATGAATAAATAGGTTATTGCTTTGATGTGAATGTAGGGCTGAAATGATTCCTTGAGTATCCTGATCGTGTTGAAGTGTTTGATCTACATAAATACTGTGCATTTTATTATTATGGACATGCAACACTCGGGTACGTACCTGTGCCACACCGTGTTAGCTTTTAATGCACTCTACTGTACTGTATTACTGTACTCTCCACAGTACTACTGTACTGTAGGACACTCTTGCATGGGTTAAATTTGGTAGCAACAACAGCTACAGTGTGACTTTGCAATGTGACGGATATAGGGAGAGTGAATGATGCACTTTCTCTATGTTTAAACTGCTTTAAATGTTAAGGGTTACTGTTTTTATGGAAAGCTGATGTGATGGACTCAGAGTAACAACTATGAAGGTGCAGTTTAATCGCAGACTAACACTAGAAATGTTGATGAGCACAGTGATATTTGAAAGTGTAACCATGGTGTGATTGACAGCCCAAGCTGCCACTGAGCTCAGTGCTTCTGCAGGCATTTTACATCAAAGCTAGAACAAAGCAGAACAAGCCAGAGGTCAGTACCATACGCAAAAGGCCATCCCATAAAAACAACAATGCTTATAAGTGCGTGCTTGCCACAGCGTGCCTCTCTCGTCCTTACTGGTCCTTCTGGGAGGGCATTCAGAGGTTTTCAGAGTCATTACTCTCGCAGGAAGTTTGTTTAGCGGTCAAAGTCAATGCAAAAACCTGGCGGATTAGTAAATGCAGACCTAATACCCCCGGATAGATATTCTGGAAAACATTCAGCCCAACGCACATGCGTTCTGTAAATCACCTTTTATAATGCTTGTCACATAAAATGTTACTATGACTGTGGGCTTCAGAGCGTGTCCGCTGTGTTAAAGCTGGCCTGGTTTCAGCCACGCCAGCCCCTCGCCCCCCCCCCCCAACCAACCCCCACCCACCGCCACCATCAATCTATCTATGGGGGCCATACAGGCCTGCTGGTGCGTGTCTGAATGCGAGTTTGAGCGCGGCAGCTGTGCGCTCTCATGGACCTCACCTGCACCGGCTGGGCAGACGCCAGGGACAGATTCGCACAAATTTCACGGTGCCATTTCTGAAGCCGTCAGTGTGCAAACTGTGTGACTTATTACGCTGATAAAACAACATTCTATTGTGGTCCGGATAATGCTATTAAACAGCGCCAGGGTAATCCCCGGTAACAGGCCTGTTGAAAGCTGAATCACACCCTCGCTTGCAGATTGCATTGCGACGTGCGCCGAGAGGGGAAAACAGGAAGCCAGGGTTTCTCACTCTTTGGCAGCGAAAGCTCCTGAAACTGGTGCGATGAAAACAAAAAAAATGAGCAAATGCTTGAACCTTCTTTTAAGTCCCTGAAATGCACAGCTGGGGGAGGAAGGCTGTGGATGTGCGAGCATCAGCGTTTAAATCAATGACGACCTCCTCGCACTCAAAATACACAGTGGCTGTTTCATGGACACTGACTTTCTTAACTTTGTTTTGTCTGAATTGCGATATGTTCTTGTGTTGGATATTGCAAGACCATGCTATGTATATATTGTGCAGATTGTCAACATCTGTTTCATGTAATGAGTTAAAATAAGTTTTCACTCTGTTCATCTCAGAGTTTTTTTTTATATCGTGGGGTCAGAGGTCAAGGGACCCCTTTGAAAATTCAAATTTTTCCTCGCCAAAATTTAACGTAAGTCTGGAGGATTGTTTAGTTTTCTTCCATGTAACATGAGGTTTTCTACCTTAACATAATGTCAGTTTTGGAGTGAGCACGATACGGCCTGTCTTAAAGACACTAATGTTAGTCTCTGAGCATTATTTGGCATTGTTCCTGACAAGCTAACATGACTTGTACCAATCGATCACTTGGGTTCTCTGGTTTCCCATGATATCATCTTCACTATAGCTTTAATGCTAAGTCATCTAAAAAAAGTCATTTTTTTTTTAGAACTAAATGAGTTTGAGTCAATTATGATATCTTCAGCTACCATTTCACCCTCATTATCACCCCTTTTTGCTTATATATTATAGGCAACAAAATAGAGGATACAACCAATCTTGAATTCAAGTACTAAACTAGACGACCTGTAATCATGTTATAAATGTTAAAACGCTGGAGGCTGAAGCTGGAATTATAAAGACAAACACAGCTCTGATCCCAGATGTTCGGGTGGACAACCAGGATCCATCTGCAGCTTTTATTTTATGGTGAACTGTTAAAGGAAACTGTAAAAGTTTCAACAGGCGGAAGGTCCTCATCGGCTCAGTGATGACAGCAGGTGTTATTGTTGTTGTTATTATTATTATTATTGTTGTTGTTATTGTGCTGCCCAGTTGTCAGCTTCTCTGTAAATATCTTTCCATGCATTTTCAGTGTATAATGTGATGTATGTATAGCGTCTCACACAAATCACTGTGTGAATCAATCTGTATGTGAAAGAGTTCAGATGTCACATGCACAGTTTATGACCCCCCCCCAATCTAATCCCTCACACCTGCTCCATAAAGGAATGCCAAGTTAAATTTACAACCACCAGTAAAGACCCAGTGGAAAGAAGATTTTAATTGAGGATGGCTCTGTGACGTTCAGACCACATAACACAGCTGTATGTGTACTTTATTACAATAACTTCAAGAATAAAGTCTTCATTTCAGGAGATAGAGCCAAAAGAGCATTATTGTAAATGAATGTCCTTTTATTATTCTATTAAGTCGATCAAACAAATCCAGATATTTTTGTTTGTAATGTTGATACTCCAGCTGGTAATTACAGTAAGAATTACGATTTATTTACGTGATCCGCTCACCCAAATTACTGTGTCATAAGGCAAGCTATTGCTGCTAAAGGTTTAATAGATGATGTGTTTTTGGTATAATATCAACACTAATACATCAATATTTCATGAAATCAACGACTGCTGCATCCATTAATCTATTGATTGTGTTAAATTAACCACAGACTAGTCTGACACTTGATAAATTGTTTTGATGATGATGTTTTTAAAGAAAAAAGCCTACAATTCTCTGATTCAGGCTTAATTGCTAATATTTTCTTATCTCCTCCCCTACGGCTAATCTGAATATCTTTGAGACATTTGACAATGTCATCTTGGACTCAAGGAAACAAATTTACCATTTTCTGAGATTTTATGGACCAAACAACTAATTGATTAATGTAGAAGGTAATCAACAGATTAATAGACAGTGCTTGAAAAGTGTTAAAATCACTGTATGGCATTCTTAGTTAGATTTTTCTTTTTACTTTTGACAGTAGCTAAACAAAGTGGTTGCTATGTGACACCAACAGTTTGGTGGTCACAGGTGTGTACTTATTGGCTATATATATATGTATATATCTATTACTTGGTGTCTGTTATCCAGATTGAGAGCTCATGCTCAGCCTCGGACTGGACAACAGGTTGTGTTTGGACTGCCAGAGCTGCTCTGCCCTGCCCGGCACTTAATCCACTTAAAGCCAATTACAAGACTATTACTGTGATCACCTTCCCGAAAATGACAATGGAGCCGGTGATGGAGGGAGCCAGAGGTCAGTTCTCTGCAGCAGCCCTGGACTTAATGCTTTCACTCCCACACTGCTGTTATCTCAATTAGCTGCACCACCAACAATTGATATAATCACTGTTTTGGCTACGGAGAGGCAAAAGTTAGTGACGTTGAATTCCTACTTTGGCGAAATAAGATTTACAAAGTGTTTTGTGGGGCTGGTTTAAGGTCAAAGGGCAGATGACCAGACACAGCAACGCCGGCCACACTGAGATGTTTTAATTAATTTAAAACAAACACTAGAAAATGAGCTGCTGTCACACTTTCACTGTGTCTATAAAGTATAATAAACCTCCTCGGTTCAGTTCGGAGTCTTAATATAAGAATCATAGATTTACATTTACTGATAAGGTGAAAATCAGTGTCAATCAGTAAGTTTCTCATATGCTGTATATGCAACCATAAGATTAAACGGACTAGAATTATGGTGGATTCTTTGAATTGACAAAAATGTAAAAGACAGTAAAGCATGACTGATTTCAAACGCCCCACTTTATTATTCTAAAGTTACACAGTGAACAAATGCAAAAAAACAAGTGACAAAAAACATCCTCTGGTTTATGAGGAAACTATCTTCACCGAAGATCACACTCAGTGACTCAATTTACTTAAATGAACTCATAATGTTTATTTAAATAATACATATCATTTCGACCAATGGCTACCTTCCGGTTCCCCCTCAGGTGAACGCTTGTAGCTCTGACAGCGCTGTTGTTGTTGTCTTCACTGTTTGCGCTATTAGCCATGAGCTGGCAGCTAGGGCTGTGACAGTATGTTATTTTATTACTGTGGTGATAAAGCACCTTATCAGTGTGATATGGCTACCCCCGCCGCAACCCTGCTATCTGTCGCGATCACTGCAACCCCTGCTACCCTCCGTGATCGTCACATCCCCACTACCCCCATATTCACTGCAACCCCGCTGATCACTACTTGTCCTCTGGCATAAAATGTGCCCAAATTGGCGACGCAATGTTCGGCTTTGTAACAAGATTTGTGTCTATTGTTGAATAAAATCAAGTCAAGAGAGCAGCGTAAACAACTATGGACAGTACTACATAAGAGGGGTGTGTCTGCTATAAGCACTTACTATTGAAATTGAACCCTGCCTGTTTATGTAATGTTTCTGTCTTTTATGCATGTGTATTATGTATATTCAATTTAATCATGAGAAGTACTGAAACCTTAAAATAATTAATAATAATAATCAGAATACAAAACAAACCCCCCACCCCGTAGGGTTAATGGACTGGCCTGCTGCCGAGCTGCAGTTTGAAAAAATTTGTTTCTCCGTCTAGTTTTAAAAAGAGGATGTTCGTAAATATTACTGTTTATATTTCATATCAAACTCCATATACAGTCCTGTAACTTTCAACAGCAAATATACAGAGAAATATTTTTTTTATTATTTTAATATTGTAGTGATAATGGTAATGAGCTCAACAACACATTAGGCATCACATGACCGTGGTATTTCGGTGATGCAGTGATGTGGTTATTGTCCCAGCCTTACTGGCACTTGCCATGTTGAGAGCCATGTGGATTCAATATAAATGCTCACAATTGCATTTATCTCCTTTTACCCTTAACAGAAAGTTAGCTGGACCGCCTGTACTGAATCATCAGAATCCCAATAGTAATCTCCATTTATACATTAAATTTATTAGTGTGCTGAGTTTATAAAACTGAAACTATTGGAGAAAACATTGGTTCTGAGTCAGTAAGAGTAAAACATGCTTACCTTCTGTTTAACTTCTGTTCAACTTGAAAGTTTTTTTTAATCTAAATACCAACTGCAATGTCCAAATTGTGGATTTGGGGGAGTCAATAAATGCAGCAGCTGAACCTACAGGGGTCTTTATTATTAAGAAATACGGAAACTGTTTTATGTTCGCTCATGCAACACTTTTAAGTGTGTGTGCATGAAGTACAGTACACAGAAAGACAGAGCGTCTGTGTGTCATCGTACATATGGCAAGCACACACGCAGGCGTTTCTCCAGCATCGCATACTGTACAACACGTTGGTTTAATTACACAGGAAGTAGGTCCTGTGACATTCTTCTTATTTATGATGTGTTGCGGCCATTTACATCTGAACCAGCCAAGAGGGGAAACCCAGTGCAGCAGTTAGTCAGGAATTCAAACCACTTGTGTCGGGAAAACAATACCAAGGCTAACTATCAAAACAACAAACAAATGCACTGGAAATCACCATATTCATGAGCAGTAATGCACTAATGAAACAGTTAATTTGTGTATCAGGACACCTTAGAGTGCATTATTGTGCTTGTTGTTTTCACTTTTGTTGTTAGTTAAGTCAGAGCTACTTTACAGTATTGGCAAGGGGGCAACCATAGCAAGTGCTGTTGCTGTGGTTACCTACTGTTGTACTTCTACTGCAGTTTTAATACTTTAAAACATAAAAATGGTGCCTAAAACAGTTGTAATCAAAATTCTCAAGCTTGATAGTTACTCATTAGCTCATTAGTCTGTATATTTCTTGTTTTGGATTGCCTTTGCCCTCTGTCAGCCAGCAAGGAGCGACTCCTCTGGTTAGGTATTAGAAAATGATTCTGCTTTGCTCTTGATTTAGTTCCACAGTAAACATTTTAAACATGAGTTTATGGTCTCAGTCTCTAGTTTCAAGTCTTCTTCAATACAGCATGATGTTTATTTATTAAGTTATGATCCCATTTAGAGTCAAATAGACCAAAACAGGGGATGCTTTAGGGCACAGCTGCCTGCTGATTGGCAGGTGGTTACAGCAGTTTTGAGCTTTTTTTGCTTTTTTTTTTTTTAAGTCAATTGTAATATTTTGATTGTGTAAAATGTAATTTTCAGTGTTTGGTTGTGATTTATTATTATTTTTTTATTATTATGATTATTAGCTCCACACTCTGGTGTCACTTCTGGTTGCAAATAGAACATCAACCAAGATGGCGACAACCAAAATGCTGATGTTTAGGCTTCAAAACTGTTGTCACAAACCACTGGGTGATTTAATAGTGGCTGTGTCCACTACTTATTTACAGTCAATAGGGCAGCGTTATTGATAAAGATAAATGTTTACATTTTAATGACAAATCCCGTTAGCGGCCGTAATAATTATGACTGAGATCAAGGAGGAAGTCAGTTTTCCAACTGCGTGTCAAAGCTGGTTCCTTTTAATCATGACCATGATCATCCCCACATCTTGACTAAGTGTTTATTATTGTAACCATGGCAACAAAGCTCCCTTAATCTTAGTGAAGAAGTCAGTTTCAAAACAACGAGCTCCTTCCCTAAATCCCACCAAACTTTATGCTGCATTCATCAAGTTTATATAATAATTTTGTGTGCAATTTTGTGTGTAATAATGCACTATAATGTAAAGAAAATGAGCTTTCCCTTCATATTGTGTTGCAGATTTTCTCCTTGTGTGAGGGAGTTACATAACATTGTAAATTTGGTCACAGAGGATGGCAAAATGTGACTTAACTTTTACTGTTACTGTTACCAGTACGTATTGTGCCACCACTGATCCCATGTGAATGCAGAATAAACTACACCACCGTAAACAGTTAACAGTCTATATAGTCACCAAGCAGAGCAACATCCTTTTGGTGACTCACTCGGCTTGTAAATGAGGGCACTGTACTGAACATTTGGCTTATCAGAGCACCAACAGCTGCAAACTGGTTTATATGAATGTGAGGTACCATAAGTATTAGCCAGCAGCTGCTAATATGCTGCATAGAAATTCTGAATTGGGTGCTAATTCTTAAATGATTATACACTGACTGCATGATACATATAGACAGTGAGGTATGAGCTCTGAGCTGTCTTTGCCCAGCATGTTAGGATTTAACTAAAATCTTTTGCCACTTTGAGGGTAAAATTAGAATAAATTCAGTTGATAATTCATATTTATTTACATTATGCATGTCCCTGTGGTGTAACAACCCGGTCTCGTAGGAAAGCGCATAAACAGCATTTCACGGACATTCGGTGTCAGTTCTACGCTTTGCAAACCACTTAAATAGTGAGCTTAAAATAAGAATATCAACTAAGTGAAATATGTATGGAAATGGATGTAACACAACTCTGGAAAACATGTCCTTTAAAAACAAAACACTGCTTTGTTGGGCCCACCCACCCATCCACCATAGCATTTGTGTGCAAGCTGCACTTCTTGCATGCTAAATAAGTTTTGTGTTATCATGGCATTCGTGCACCTTTTTGTGTGAACGTCCGGGTACAATAAAGCAGTAGCAGGTCTCCTCTTGCTTTAGGTTAAAGTTAATGCAACAGTTTTTTGCACAGTGCTGCTCAGATGCCTGGATGTCCCAGTGTAACTCTATATTTCTTTTTTTTATCTCCAGTGAGTGAGTGAGTTGCCAGCTTTAGTTGTGCAGGTTACAGAGCAGGCACGCTGAGGCCTATCTGGTTACCACTGCTTGTGGGAGTGGATGGTGGGGTGGTGGGGAAGGGCAGGCGCAGTGTTTGTTGAGTGGAAAATGGCCTCTAAAGCTCCTCTACTCACCTTTCGCAGTGACAACATTTAGCACGGTGCACCGACCCCCGACTCACCACCCACTGCTTCTTACCCCTTCATCCACATTTCCCCTTTTTAAGGCTTCACAACCTGTTTTTTGGACGGATAAAGTGATTTTGCAGGAGTAAACGCCCTTCAACAGATGGTCAGACATGAGAGAGGGTAATCGTGGTTTACAGACCTGAGGTCCTGGTCCAGTCCCCACTGTGGCCGAATGTGACAAAATGTAAAGTGGAATTCGCCAGCCACTCCGGTCCAGAATTGGCCCAAGGAAAGAGCATGTGAGAGGCACGATGGCATGTCCTTCGCAATCCGGGCGAGTTTGGGTGACAGCTGCGATGTTTATAGGCCAGCTTCGATGACAGTCGGTTGGGGGGGGGCGCTCGGCTCTCTTCAGACAGGAATTAGGTTTGTCATCAGATTCTAAAATCCTTCTGATTTATGACATTTCCACTCCCGTTTTCCCTCCTACCCCTTTGACCCCCGCCGACACACCCAGCGGGGAGACGATGACATTCGGCAAAACTGTTTGTTTGTTTACTTTCACCACAAAGGATCGATTTCCCACCCACGCCGGCGTGCACCCACACCACTTCCTGCTGCTGTGTGCTGCTTTGTTAGGAAAACAAATGGTAATCACTCCTTGATTTATTACACTTTAATGGAAGCATTTGTAGTCTAGTCCGGCGGTTCCCAACATATTTCAGGGAGCCCTAAACTGATGCAAATTCATCCACGGATCCCAAGAGTTTGCCTCAGGGTCCCCATCTGAGAGGATCTTTGCTTTTAGATGTCTAATTACAGAAAGTGTGTGAAATCAAAATAGTGATAAGATAAGCACATAAACGTTGAGTCTCGTTCTTGCTTTGTCCAGAAAGCGCATTTTTTTTTTTTTCTGATTTTCTTGCTTTGAATGAGGAAAAAAGAAACCGTCATTGAAGAAAAAGAATAAAGTCATTATGTAGCCTGGTTCTGTTTCTCTGCTCTCTTGATATTTTACAGTTTTGGTCAGTTGAATAGCATTGATAGACACTGGTAGATTCTGACTTTATTTTATACCAGCGCATAATAAAGTACATACAGTATAGGTAGGGTTTGGGTGTGGTTACATTTCGGATACTTAGGTCTGAGTTAACATACAGGGCAAATATTAATTACAGATTTGTGACTGGATGCAAACTGAGTGCCTAAGATGCAAAATCATATAATATGGGATATATCCCGAGATACAGCGTGTCATCCTGGTCACCCAATTAACAGGAGATTATCTTAACCTATTATTTACATTACAAAAACCTGCTGATGAACAGCAATGTCTCAGTGGACCAGGGCATGAAACAACAAAAATATCTCGCCTGACAACCAATTAATGAGGAGATTATGTGTGGAGCATCTCTTTTAATAGGAGTGTCATCAATACCAGCTGGACGGTGTGGCAGTGTTAGGGTTACAGGGTTATTTTAGGAAGCAGCGTTTGGGAAATAACTGTGAAATGTTTGGTTTCACGATACAAGTCAAGGTTGGGACCAGGGACTATACAGTTTCAGTCAAATAATCTGATTTAATTACAGGCTTTATAATGTACATGTACAACATGTTTCTGGTGCTTTGCTTTCACCTTTATATTCTTGTATTGTACTTGTATTATTTTTAAGATTTAATGCATACACTATAGCTAGCAAATGCTAGTTAGGTAGAATAAACAGAAAATAAGCAAATCAAAAGATGACGTCAATCAGTAATATTATGATAATAATCAGAGTAATTTTCATAATGACTGTGTAAACGGCTTCATACTAGGGGTTTTTATTAACATCACACTTATAGACCTAATAGCATTGGGTTTAAGTTGAAAATGTTGCCAAAACATGGGACAGAACACAAATTTTCCTTTTATGACACTAACAGTGTAACAAACAGTGAATAAAAACAGTGAATCTTCTTCCAGTATCAATCTTCAGGCATGACCATAAGGCAGGTCCTTGCCATCTTTTCTAACTGTTGTGCTGCATCAATAAAAGGGGAAACTCAGCGTATCACTATTTTCAGTGGTTTTTAAAACGAAGATCAAGCCGGGCGGCATTTCCTCACATCCTAAAAAAATGACACCCAGCTATGTGACACTTCCCCTCTCCTTATCGTGGGAATTTATAAGCTCTGCTCGGTGGCAGGTGCTTCGCCAAGCTGGGGAATGCACGCACACACAAACACACATGTGCAAATACACAGTGCAGACATATGTCGTTCACATGAATCCACACACATTAAAACACATGTACAACCTCAGATGTACTCACAAATGCACACTTAAGCATAAACCCCCCTTGCACTCATGTACTCACGTTGTATAACCTCAAATATACTTTCTCAGTTTATACTTGTTTGGTATATTCACTAGTCTACATCCCCATTGTTACTTCACCACCCTGGTTCTGTCGTCCTACTGTTAACGGAGAGTATTTCACAAGCTGTAAATTCAGAGCAGATATATAAATCACGTCTCGGGGCGGGGGGAGGGTTGACCTGCAGACTTTTGCCCCAGAGGTTACAGGCGCTATTCCAAACCCGGAATAAACAGACGAGGAAGGTGGTGGTGGTGGTGGGGGGGTTGTATTGGCTTCACAATATGATATGTAACGCAATACTTGAGTCACGATACGTTACATTATTGCGATATTATGATATTGCGATATATTGTGATACTCTACATAGGTCACTGAGAAGTTTAAAATGCAGCTTAAAATACAAATTGTATATACAGTATGTACATATATATGTATATATGCACACATATCTACATGTACATATCTTTCTATATACATATATATATATATATGGCACGTTTGTGTGTCTATATATGTGTATATGTATATGACACTATATATACACAAACTTACGTATTAGGACCGTCAAAGTTACCATGTTTTTCCCACCCCATGTCATTTGGTACAGTCCTGTTTTTCTCACATTTTTTATTGTAAGATAGGGTTGCTGTTAATATAAGGAGGTCTTGATATGGCCACTGATATTCCAGATTTACAGTCAAATACAATAAAAAATACCAGACTTTTGTTTTAGTCACATAATAACCTACATTTGACATAACTGAAGTTGGTGTTTGATGTTGTTTAGTGTTGTTGTTTTAGCTCCTAGTCTTTTTATTTGCCTTAGTTTTAAGTCCAAAAATCACAACTTATTGTAGAAACATGTATGTAACCATTATTTATGTCATCATTATTATGGTGTTGTCCAAGCCACTTTGAGATATTTGATAACTTTGACAAAACATGTTTTGATTTAGAATGACAGCGGAGACCAAACCAAACTTTATTTACATGATTTTATTAACGTCTTAAATAAGGCTATGTAATATGTTAATATTTGATCCTAATGGACATTTTGGTTGTTGATCATTGTATCTGACAAACAGCAACACATGATACCAGCTACCTTAAACCCTGATCATGGCGGCAGTCAATAAATCAAATGCTTTGACAACAAAACAAAAAGAAAAAAAATAAAATCTGTTGTCTGTGGGTGTTGAAGGACTAATAATCCCTATGTAGGGGTAGGAATCACCATTACCATTACCAGTCACCATCCAGTGCTGAACTCACAATACAATTTGAAACATTTCATGTGCAAGGAAATATATTGTGATTTATTACTGTTTTTCAAATTATCTTGAGGTCAGAGGTAGGGAACCACTTTGAAAATGCCAGGTTTTTACTTTTGGAGTGTTATTTTGCCTCGTTGCCAATGAGCTAACATGACATGTTCGGTACCAATCGGTTCCTCGGGTTTTCTAGTTTCGTTCTCATGTGGTTCTGTGAACAGGATCAATTAAGGTGTGAACACCCGAGATGGTCAGCTATGGGAAAGTGTGCAGACAAGGCCGTCACATGTTGATAAAGTTACAGGCCAGGAATCGGATTTGTTTTGAATCCGTAACCTGACAAGATGACAGTCAACTATAACAAGCTGCGGCATGGAACTAAATACACAAAGTATGGCTTCCACCTATGATTCAGACCAAAGAAAACAAACTGCAGCCGTGACTAAGACGGCAGCAGGAGTTTGGGATGGCTCGATGGCCGGGCACGTGGCTCGGCGGCTGAGGTTTATTTTCCTCAGAAACTGTGTTGCAACAGGACGCCTTGTCCTCCCCTCCTTCCCTGTCTGATCCATCATCGGATGACAGTATGAAGCTGAATTTCTGCTCCACAAATAGCCCAGCCAGACAACCCTCACTTTTTTTGAGCCTCTGCAATCTCCTGCTATCTACAGCGAGTCATGTGTTACGTATGCTGGTCTAGGAGCGAAGCAAGGCGACCCCCATTACTGTGACCGCCCGTCCTCCCCCATGCCAGGGTATTTTAGGCCCACAACCCACCGCTCTTCTATTTCTCCTGTTTCTCCCTGTTCATGCTAACTCTCTGCCGTCATTAATCATCCACCCTGCTGGGGGTGAACAAAACAAACAGTACCCCCTCCAGGACACAAGGGGCAATTCTGGAGTGGTGGCAACAACTTTGCGACTTTTCAAAAATATTCCTTCCCCAGTGGGAGGTTTTCAGTCTGCCATGAATCTGCCAGCTGACAAAAGTTAGCACTCAGCAGAGTCTGTCAGTAACTCCAGCCCCTGTCTGACGGAGAGACATCCACACCAACAATTAGAACTTAATAAATCAGTTCCCTGTTTTAACACCTTGATTTGTCACACTGAGGGGTGCCTCAGCAGCCAGAGGTGGAGATGTCTTCTTTGCTAATTAGCTGGTCAGCTGGGTGGGCAGCAGAGATGAGTACTGAGAGGCAATATGTCAGTTTTTTTTATCATTATGACCTGCAAGAACCATGATAAAATTTAAAAGTTTACAACAACGATTAGTTTTGTTATTGATTAATCAATTTGTTGTTGATCAGTATTTCCCAAAGCCCAAGATGACATCAAATGTCTCAAAGATATTTAGTTTACAGTTACAGATGAGTAAAGAAACTCGGAAATATTCACATCTATCAAGCTGCTAGCTTTGACTTTTTTTTTGTTATAAAAAATTACACCAGAATATATCACAAACTCTAAACAATACCTGCATTATAATAGGGAAAGTATTAACAAAACTAGAAAAGCACTCAGAGAGCGCAGACCTCTGCCAAGGTGGCGGCAACTTTTTATTTAAAGTTACCCCTGCCGCCCAGGAGGTTATGTTTTCACTAGGGCTTGTTTGTTGGTTTGTCGGTTTGCAAAGTAACTCAAAAAGTTATGGACGGTTTTTGACGAAAGTTTCAGGATTTGAAGTGGCCTAACTTAAAATTGATTAATTTTTGGTGGTGCTGTTGAATTGGATCCGATCACCACCAAAAATGAATCACTTAAAAGTTAGGCCACTTCGGACCAACCCTGAAAATTTCTGTAAAATCCGTCCACAACTTTTTGAGTTATTTTGCAAACCAACAAACCAACAAATAAGCAAGGCGGAGGTAATTAGATTCCTATAATAATGATAATAATATAATAATATTAACAATAATAAAAGGGCATCCCCCACTTTGTCAATTAATCAATCGTTTTGGTCTTAGATGATTTCTTAAGTTGAAAAGTTTTTTTTTTTGTTTTTTTTTTTAACGTGTGTTATGTTGCTGACTTATCAGTACATCTCTGATAAACCAGATCCAAAATGTGTTGAGATACAACTTTAACACATCTGCTGATTAAATCAAGTAATCAATATTCCCTCTAAAATTAGTGAATTTGAGGCAAATTGCAGAGCACTTTGTTTACCATAACATGGAAGCTGAGTATTTGTTTGTATTTTGCTCAAATAATAATCAGTATACTGGGTCTGATCAGTGATCAGTTGTTAAATTAACTATTTTGATAATAGATTAATTGGTTTGGATATTTTTTTAAAAAGTGAAAATTCTTTGATTCCAGCTTCTTAAATGTGAATATGTTCTGTTGAGCTGCAACAATTAATACATTAATTGATTTGGCAACTATTTAAATAAAAAAAAAAACAAAAACAAGGAAGCCCCCAGTGAATGTTTTCTGGTTTCTGTACTTCTCTTTGACAGTGTACTGAATATCTTTGAGTTTAGGACAAAACAGGATATTTGAGGACATCATATTGGGCTTTGAGAAACTCTGTTCCCCTTTTTTTTTAGCATTGTCTGACATTTTATAAACCAAACAACTCATCAATTAATGGAGAAAATAATCAACAGATTAATCTGCAATGAAATTAAGCATTAATTGCATTCCTAGAGAGTTTGTTGTGAATCTACAGCAGCAAACAATAGACAAAACAAGGAAGCAAGGAAAAGTATTTGGTCACCTTTTATGACTCTTAGTGACCTTTATAGCAACGCTAAACGCTCATATGTAGCCTCGAGGGCAAAAGGACAGTTGCGTGGTCTTTGTGATGGCATGTGTTGTGAGGGGGGGTGGTTGAAGAACACCTGTGTGACAGATAATCTGTCTCTGTCTAAGGAATGTGACAGTGACCCCGGGATGAAGGTGAGTGTGTTTGTGGTGCGTCAGTGCAGAAGCAGGTGCTCGGTTATTGTTAACAATAATGATAGATAGTCATATCTGTTCTTTAATGTTGTGTTGAACAAAGCATCACAGACCATCTGAATGCCCAAAGATGCCCCAAAACAGGCCTACAGTTTCACAAACACATTAAAAAATGGTGCTGCTTTTTCTGAGTAAAAATCAAATTTTTCTTTCTTTCTTTTTCTTGGTGTTTTTGTTTCAAAAGAAACACTTTTAATTTTCTAAAATCTACTCATTCTGAATGCTAAATGGCCAATTTATTGCCACAACTTAGACAACTTTTTATTACTAAGGTATCAATAAAGGGGTCTTGTTTTTCTTCTTGATGTTGGGTTGGAACAACCTGTATACAATTAAAGTAAAGTTAATGCCTAGTAGCTCCTTCTTGTGCACAAGGAATATTATTATTTTTGTTTCATGGTTCCAACTAGGCAATATACCATGACATAACCTAGTAGTTTGAGCAGTCATTATGAAAAACAAAATCATCAGATAATTATGACAATGTTAGAATAACTACTCCCTCAGTTGTCATGGTCTATTTTTAGTTGTGTAAATGGGAAAGTGAAATGTATTGTAACGAGTTTTTAATCTAGAGAGAAAGAAGAATGAGCACAGTAGTAGGCTACCTCCAGTCGTGAAAGGAGGAAACTAGCTACAATAAAAGGAGAAATTGTACCAGTCCAACTCTGGTGTTAAATATTCTGGCTTCCCCGACATCATTAGCTTCATCCGTCCTTTGTCAGTCCAGGACCCCTCAGGGTAGTGTTAGGAAGTTGAATGCACTCAAGGCAACTCATGAATCAGGGTTAAACTAGGATAAAGACTGATTTTATATTCCCAGAATTCAAAACGCCATTGTTAGTTGGCATCATGTTCGACTACATCTCTACTATCTTGCTGTAGAGCTTTTTAAGAGGTCAACTAGGGATAAAGATCCAACCCTTTAGCATGTGATCCAGAGCAGTAGGGTTGAAATCAAAACTTATCCTGTTAAGCTACATGAGAGTTTAGATCTTGGGAGATGTCCGAGTAGATAAGACAAATCCCAACACCTCCTTCGTCCTTGAACCACCTGGGTCTTGCATTAAACTCCCAGGCAGTGACGAATCTGCACTTTTGAATGTTTCTTGTAAGGCTGCCAGCAAGATTCCTGTCGTCATCCACAACATGGCAGGCCATAGTGTCACCTTGCCACCGAATCACATTATGGGCGAGCATGTCATCATCCTCTCCAAGTTCTGGGTTTCCGAATGAGAAGACGAATGAGAAGCTTTTTTCTGACCTTGACATTTCACTTCTTGGAGATCAATGGAAAACACATCACAGGTGAGCAGGTCTGTCTGAGATGTATAATAGCCACACAAGCTTCTTGATGCTAGGATAATTCCCATTTGTACTTTTACTGGACTGGGTTGCTTCCAGAAAACTAAATTCACATAAAATAAAAGATGAGTATGATCTCCAAACATCGAAGAGATATTCTCAGCCTTAAGTGGTGCAAAATGGTTTTCTACCATGGACCTAAAGTCTGGCAACTAACAGGTTGAAATGGCGGAAGAAGACAAGCACAAGGCTGTGTTCATATGTCCTTTAGTCTCAGAGAATACCACAAAGCATAACAGCCAGTCCCTCTGCTTTCCAGTGTCTAACATATATGTGCATTGGAGAGTCATAGCTGAACAGTGCTTGTTTTTTTTTTAAATGACCTGGTTGTTTTCTCTGAAATACTTGAGGGCCACAAGGCCAGGCTTATGAGATGGTTGCACTGCCTGAAATATTTTGCTGGATATTATTGTCACTTTGTTGAAGGCTTTGTTGAAGACTACTCCAAGATGGCAGATCCCTTAAATGCACCTAAAGCTGGATGTAATTATCTTGCAAAAGAGGAAAGACAGTACAAGAGAACCAGCCCCAAGAGCCCAGTGAACCCTCAGGTTCCTTTTGTTGATGAGTGGACCTCTAAGGATGACCTTGCCTTTAGGGCTCTTTTTAAGAAGTTAACATCTGCATCAATCCTTACATTCGCAGACCCCAACCTCCCTCATGCATTGCTTACTGATGCAAGTTGAGAGGTGTTGGTTCTGCTCTTTATCAGGAACCAGGCGCAAAGCTGAAAGTGATAGCTTATGCTAGCCGAGGGCTACCCAAGAGTGAAAAAATACCCAACCTATAAGTTGGAGTGCTGGTAATTGAAATGGGTGGTCTGGGTGACGTTCAACAATTTTATTTTGGGTCAGAGTTTAACGTTCTTATTGACAACAACCCACTCACTTACATCCTCACTTGCCAAATTGGATGCAGCAGGGCAACTTTGTCAACCTACAAATTCATCCCTAAATATTGAGCAGGTCTTGTGAACAAGGATGTGGATGGGTTGTCTAAGGGACTGTGTGGTCCAACCCAAGGGGTTGATGTTTTTTAAGAGAAATAATCAAAGCTGTCAAAAGGCAGATCTTCAATAACAACTATGTAGTGATTTCCATCAAGGTGAGCTACACTAAGACAGCATCATCGTAGAGGTACAAGTCTACAGATTATCCTGCATAAGACAACATACCTGTCCTAACAAAGGAAGACTGGTGCAGATTTCAAAGGGAAGATCCATCCCTTTCCTTTCTTGAAGCAGCACATATTGTGTTACAGTATGTGGAGAAATGTTTCAGCAAAAAGTACTAAATAGTAGTACATTTCTACTATTTCATCAAATTGAGAATTATTATTATGATATATTATTATTACTCATTACTTGATCAGATTTCCTCATCTAAATGTGACTCATGAGAATTTTACTGATTTTTTTTTTTATTTACTTTTCGCATCACCTTGAATGTTTAGACAGCATTGCAGCCTGCTGCCCTGAGGGTTGATGATTTACATTTCCTTGATCGGTCAGTTCAATTTCCATATGTCCATGAAAGCAAATAAAGCTAGTTTTAAGTGGTTGTATATTCATACTTTAATGCCAGTAGAGTTCCATTAATATTACATTGACATGTCACACTGACTATCTTGGCCAAAGCAACGTCCGTCTAACTTTTTTATTAGATTAAATGTTTGGTTGGCTGCTACAACATTAGAAGGTCCAGTGAAACTTAAACCACCTCCCAAACGCCTCCTCTTGCTCTCACTTGGTATGCTCTGGATGGTCAAGTGGAACATTCCTGCAGGCTGCATTTCACTCAGTTGGCTCAGATCTGCTTTAATCACCTCAGCGATGGCTGAGCTGCAGATATAGAGTTACAGTGCAAGGGAACGAGAGAGAGAATTACTTTTCCATCATTGGGCCAAGCAAGGTTTCACAGGGTCAGAGCTTGTTCGTATCAGTTGGCACTAACTGGTGAATTTAGTTCTCAGTTAAGTTTTGAAACAGTCAATATCTGCTCTCTAACTTGTCCACCATATGCAGTGATATATTATTTGTAATTGCCTTCCTAATCAATAAAAATCTAATGTGGGCATCCATCGCTCTGTTTTGGTCTCCTCCTGAGGGAAATATTTGGCAGTTTTGCTGCTGAACTCTCCACTGTGGTCACAAACTAATCACTAACTTTGTCTTGGTGTTGAGCAGGTAGCTTATAGTTCATCCAGAGATTTTTGTGAAAACAGTAGAAATATTAAGATTTGCAGGAGGTTAAGACCAAAAGAATGATTTTCAAATATGAGGTTAAGGGTGGGTTAAAACAAACCAAGGCTACTTCTTAGCTTCTGATAGAAAATGTATATATATCCTTTTGATACCTCTAGATTTACTCCACTACCAGATTACCACAGTACGGCTGAAAGATTATTAAAAGAAATATGTAACTGATTGCGATCTGCAGAATGACACACATTTCACAAATATTGCACCCCCTGTGATGTGAAAATTGTTGTCTAGTAGGCCATATTCGCATTTAAGAAGCAATTTCATCCACCTGTAGTGGATCGAATGCTTGTCGGTGCAGTTAAACTAGTCATCTGTGCATATAATGTAATATTATCCACCATCCCTCCCCGTCCCACCCATCTGTCAGATCGTTTACACCGCTCATACTGTGTGTCACCAGGTCGTTACGTTTATTTCAGACGACTACCAATTAGCTGGCTTCTAATTAGTCAGCACTTTCCCTGATTCCACACATCACAAGAGTTCAATCCATCAGCGTCGTGGATCCGGACCAGTAGCTTTATGATTGTCAACTAAACAGCATGTGATCCGTCTTTGTTTGGCTGGACGGTGTCCTAATGGGCTTGGCTGGATTTCACTGCTGGTCTTTCTGCTCCTGCTGCTGTAAACATGCAATCTCTAATTGAGATATCATGTTACTTTTGATACTTCACAACTCATACATGTTTTTCTCTCATGAACAGGTCTCTCTTGAAAATGAGTCCCCCATGTCTCAATGAGATTACCTGTATAAATAAAGGTTTAATAATAAAAAAATGCATGCATTTGTAGTATTCTTACAAACTGCTCAGTTGTGTCATGTACTTCTTCTGCCTGCCATCAAACCAGTCACCTTTTGATCCATAACTGAGTCACTAATATTTATCTTATATTATCTTTTTTACAGTTACCATCATAGGCATTTTAATAGGCTGTTTTTGTTGTGTTGCAGTAAGTTAAAGGTTTAACAAACCATCTGTAGGTCTGGATGAATCAGCAGTCAATACAGTTTATTTTTCATTGATGCATTTTTATCATTTTTTTATTTATAAATAACAGATTTTTAGTAAGTATAGTTAGTGGACATTTGTAACTGTCACTGCAATGAATCATCCAAAAACCAAATAATACATAAATACTGCAAACTGTAGTGCATTTAATTTCATGGTGCGCCTGTACGTAAGGCTGCAGTTAACAATTTATCCATGGATGCTTTAGGCTTTTATTATGGATATTATGTTATGTATAATAAATATATACATATATATTTTGGAAACTATATACACTATTTCCATGTGAGCATATACTGAGATTGATCAGCTCCATTCCATCATTATTAAGAACAAATTTAAACTATGACATGTCACAATTTGAATTTTTTTTTAATTGTAGATTGAGCAAATCACCAATCATCTAAATTGTCACTTACTTGGCAACTCTTCTATCTGATATAGCTTTTCTTTAGCAGTATCTAGCACTTTTCCCTATCAATTATTGTTGTACCCAAAAGTTGCATGAAGTTAACTTGATTTACCTACATGTTTAGTGGTCACAGTTTTATCACCAACATATCTGACAAGAAGCCAATCTTTGGATTGTTCTTATTGAAATTAAAGTCTTTCGTGGATGCGATTATTAATCCTGCTGGTGTCAATGTCTTACAAATGTCACTACGTTGCTGTACATAGCGAGCTATACGTATTAACACGTGGTAATTATATTTCCAAATGTAAGTGAGGAGTCGGCTCAGCGTTGATGAGTGTTAGATAAAAGAGTAGAAGCCCAAAGTAGTCCCTGATTTGATCACTCGTCAGTGAAAATAGCTTGCTATGCTAATCATTTCAGAAGACATAATATGAACCCATGCTGACTGATGAATAGTGTTGTCTGTAATTATATCTAAATTGATTTATGGGGATACATTTCCAGAGCGCTTAGGCTGCGTGTAAGGTTGCACCTGTTCAGGCGATTGGGATATAGATAGACCACAAGGTACAGGCCGTATGCACAATACACACATTCATGTGTATAAATAGAAAGCCTGCACAGTAATACAGTTTGCAGTAAGGAGAGAAAATCATTTTATTGTATATAATATATTTATACAGTATATAAAAAAAAATCCTTAATTTGTCCCACACACAGTGAAATTTGCAGTAACGGCATTAAAATAAAGGGAATATATATATAAAAAAAAATAGAACCAGTCACATAAATAAAGTAGTAACAATAATAATGTGTGTAAACAAAAAAGTAAACAATTGTGTCTTATTAAATGAACAGAACTAAATCTTAAATAAGTGAACAAACGTTTAGGACGGAGACAGTGATATCTCACACGTGTATTATGAGGGAGTTGTTGTCTTATTGTCAGCTGATGAAAGATTAACCACCCTGGCGTTGTGAATAAGGTTTATATTGCTGCTTTCGCACCGCCGGGCCCTCACAGGGTCACTGTAACCTTCCACGTCACTGAGGCTCTTCTTGATTTTAGCGACGCACAAATTACAGCAGGGTGGGCTTTTCACATTAAAGGACAGTGGACATCTAAAAGCAGGACAAGGAGCTCCGGCATGCGGTCGCTTCATGTTCCAGATATTGTCACATCACATGTAGATCCCTCACCACTCACATCAATCTCTCAGCAGGATGACGCTCTGTAACCCAGCGTGGATTTTCCTCCATGTTGGGCTCAGTGTTGGTGCTCAGGATGGTGTTTTTTTTTTTTTTTTTTTTAGAGTTAATTGAGCAGTGTTTGATGCTTCAATCTGTGTTTGTTTTAGGTGTAATGTGCAGATGCACCATCTCAGGATGTGACTTTGATTTCTTGTTATTTTATGCTCTTTATTTGTGAAATTACTTTTAATCTTGTTACTTCTCAGAGATAATACAGAAACACAGTTGGTTATTTGGACATGTATGGGACAAAAAAAGCATATACAGTCTACATCCTATTTACCTTCAGCTTATCTGTTTCAAATACTGCTCTTTGATCTCTGAGTTTTCTTTAAGATCAGGCAACCTTCAGTATTAAATCTAATTTATCTACTAAACACCAGTTTAGGGATGTGTAAGTTCAGTGCTTTAATGTATTTTATGTTGATATTTGCATTCATATCTGAGATCCGCAGTCTTGCTCTGTTGGCCTCCGCTCCACTGCTAGTTCATTAACTTAATTTCCCCCATCCTGCTGTTATCCAGCCACATTTCAGAGGATCTTAACCCCCTCTAACCTTTAGGCTACCTCCTCAGCTTCAGTGAGCCACAGCACAGGAATGTGAAAGTCAAATAAAAGTGCAGAGGAATCAGAGTTTTGGGGGTGGAGGTGCGTTTAAAAATGTGCCGCACCAAAAGTTCACCCTGTTTTGGCCAAAGATGCGTTCTGAGATACCCAGCACCAGAGATTACATCTTTTTCAAAGTAAATAAATGGAGTTACGATGTTTTTCTTGGCTGTCCCACATTGTTTATGAAAATGTAGAGAGAGCAGTCCGTTCACACTTTAGGTGATAACTACAGAGGGCCTTTGTGAAGGCCGAGCGCTGGCACAGGACCCACGGTTTACTTTGGAGGCGAGCGCTGAGCTCAACTTTGTGTGCAAAGTTGTCAGGATTTGTACCTTGTTTACAGAGCATAACCCGTTTGTGAACTGGTGAGCACAGTGTGCAGCGAGCTGGTGTGTGAAGACACCAGTAGAAACTGTATTTTATAAATTGTAAGGATTGTTTTTTTTTGTTTTGTTTTTATGAGTATATTTGTAGTAAAAAAAACAAAAAACAAGCCAGGCTCTGGCAGTACGCTGCCTGAATGATGGATGCATTTGTGAAGCAGAACAGAAAAGACTCTGATGTTGATAAAAATGCTTACTATGAGTAATTCAGTAGTGAGTCCAGTAGCTGTGTATATTTAGCCAGCAGAAGCAGCCAATAGTCAGTGGAGCAAGAAGTACTCTGATCTTGTACTGAAGTAAAACAGGCTAGAATACTTCCATTACAAGTAAAAGTCCTGAATTTAATGTCATCTTCCTGTAAAAGTAAGTTATGTAAAATTATGTATATTATTATGATTATTTATATTATGTCATGGTTGACTTATTATTATTGTTCTATAGAATTATGATCTTTATCACTAACAAATACACGTACGAGCATTTTAATGTTGTAGTTCATCAGTTTGGAGCCAATATGATATACTTCTGTTCCACTAGATTTTGGAAGAATATATTGTACTTTTTACATCTCCACATATCTGATAACTTTAGTCACTTATTCAGATTATTGAGAACCAAATATTAGAAGGTAGTCAGTACTTCAGGGATTCACTGATCGTTGAAGTACATTTTTATGTTTGGATTGACACTTCATGAAGTAAAAATTATTGATTAATTTATAATTAAAATAGTAATAATAAACTCACGAGTTGATATATTATTACAGGTTAAACTATACACAAATAATATTTAATACATATAAGTATGCTATATATGAATAAGTACTATTATCCCCATGTTTCTACTGTATATTGTTGTGCATGAGCACTTATGCTTTTGGTACCTCATTTATTTTTTGATGCTAATACTTTTGTACTTATACTTCAGTAAAATTTTAATGATGGAAATTTACATTGTTATAGCAACAAGTGGATTGAGCAGTGATATACAATGTAATAAGGGCATATACAACAAAATAAGAAACAGTGACACCAAGTAAACTAAGCAGAAAAATAAATGCATACAAAATAAGTAGGTAACAAGGCAAGCAAGCAGTAAACAAATAACAGTGTCTTCAACAAAAATGTGTAGGACTGATAAATAATATATATAAGCATCAGTGTAAAATGTCTAATAAACAACAGACCAAACTAAATCAGCAAATACACAACAGAAATGAACTAAATGGAACACGTATTGTTATTTTCTGTCCTCTTTCCAGGGACTCGATCCTCACCATGTTTACAGAGAAAGTCTCTGATAAGAACTGACAGGCCAATAAAAGCAGGAATATCATCAGCGGCATCATGAACCAGCTGCTCTAAATATCCCGTGGTGTTGGCCGCCTCCTCCCCGCACATCTCTGCCCCGTCTTTTGAGAAAGGTGCTAATTTTATGACACCGGAGTGCCTCGACCCTGGCAGATAATGCCGAAGCCATCAGTGCCAAACACACCTGACGTGAAAACTGGTCTTAGCTCAGCTGGTAGTGATTGTGGCGTAGGTGATGGTGAACGCCTCAGTAATGTCTCTTTCTCACCCTGATACACCGAGGTGTTTACTGACCGTCTTCACACATGTATTACAGTAGGTCTGCAGTAGCTGCACACTGCAGCAGCACTTGACTTTTACTACTGGTAATCTTCACAAGAGCACTAATGCAAATCAGGAATTCTCACTGCTGTTAGTAATAAGACAGAAACATCACAAGACTCTGATTGCAGTGGCATCATTCGGCCTATTTTAGGGGGACTGAAGCCCCTCTAAAACATTCTTAAGCCCCCCTAAATAATTTGGTGTGGTTTTATTTATTTTTAATTTTTATTTATTTTATTTTATTTTATTATTTTTTTTTTTTTTACAAAAAAGTACCAACAATGTCAATATAAAATGGCCAAAATAGGAGTCTAAATAAATTAAAATAATTATATAACCACTCCTCCTCGTGGCCTGATTGTTGAAAAATGTGCACTAAAGGGCCACCTTTGGAGGCAAAAACATACACTAAAGTGCCTTCTTGGGAGGCAAAAACGTATTAAAGTGCTCCCCTGTTTGGCAAAACACGCTTAACTACCCTGTTGGCTGGTTAAAACAGGATTAATTGCCTTCTTGGGAGGCAAAAATGTGCACTTAAGTGCCTTTTTAGGAGGCTACTTTGTCTATATATATATATATATATGTAGCCTAATTTGCCCCACCTCAGGGTTAAGCCCCCCGTCCTTAAAACCTAGTGATACCCCTGCTCTACTGACTTAAGATGTTTTTTTAGCATTCATTTGAATAAAAGTGCCAACAAAACAAAATATTCAGTAATATTGCACAGCGATATTAGGAAACCAGACTAACTCTCAAGCTGTGCAGTGAAGGCCTTTACCTTTTCCCACCAGAGGTGCTATTTACTATTTATTTATATTGCAGACACAGTATTTTATTTTGTCAGACTGTTGTTTTTGTAATGAATACTTCAGAACTAACTAAAGCTGGGCCAGTATCTTCTATCACAATATAGGTAATTTCAAACAATATACACCATGATACAGCATGTTTTATGGTAGTTTAATGAATAAATCTCATAGTAAAGTCTATTTTCGTGGACTCCTGTGAGAATTAATTGACCAAAAAAGTACTAAGAAATTTTATTCAAAAGAAACTTCACATTTTTGGGTGCAATTACAGAGAAAAGGCCTGTTCAAGATAGAAAGAATATAAAACCATAGATAGTGTGGAGATTTTTATATAATCACAGCCTTGACTCTGACATACATACATATCTTGAAATGACATATTCCCCAAATATTATTGAGATGCTCAGCGTTAGATGTTTTTTAATAACGTAGCAGACACCAGACGTATTCTCCTGTTACATCGGGCTGATGTAGACGTCGTTGTTTTGCTGTTGTCCGACCCGTTTGATGTTCTATTTCAGCGCCCACTTGAAAGACCTCTCTGTCACATTAATCAGGGCGGCAGCAAATGCCGGGCAGTGTTTTCTGTCAATCCAGAGGCCTCCGTCTGCACCGGCAACGATTTATTGGGCAAAAGAGCGGCTATATTTGTAGTGGCAACCTTTTGCCGGACCTCACCAGCTGATGTCAGTTAATTATTTGTCCCCCTGAATCTAATACTTTTTCCTCCGTGCCAAAACCGTGGGCAGATGCCATCTCTTACTGTCGGTCGGTGCGGAAAATCAGACACTCCATCCATCTGCTGGTGTTATTCCTAGCAACCAAAGTTATGTTGCCATGGCAACGATCTCCCCACATGAACTTGTCAGTCAGGCTGAAGCGCCCTAATGTTTTTTATTGTTTTGTTTTCTCCCCGTCCACCTCCTTGCTTGTTGTGCCGACCTCATCTAAATTTTTGTTGATTTCCACATGGTGGCTTCTGTTTCTGGTTGGGTCAGCGGTGTTTATCTGTTTACAGCTTTCCTCCGCTAACTTTAGATGCTCTCATTACAACATGGCTGACAGTCAGCCCAGAGAGGAACAGCTTTATGTTCTCCAGACCAGAGTTTGTCAGTGAATAATAGCTCTGGCAGTGAGTACTCAGGCCTTTTCCTGGACTAATTATTATTATTTTGACTTCTGACTTTTCAGAAGTCAAAATAATAATCAACTTTATTTGTAGAGCAACTTTCATACCAGAAGTGCTTCACAACAGTACAGACATTAGATGCATATCAGTGATTTACATGGAATAAACATATTACTATCATGAAGGTGACCAGAAAAAATAAAACAGATAAGTAATTCAAAAATACAATACTAACACTTAAGACTTATTCTTTAAGTACCCAAAATAAAATAACTTATGATTAATCTACTAGTCGTTTCAATTTTTTTTAATTTTAAGAAACACCAACAAACATCAAAGAATGGCCGTCAAAACTTCTTTCAACCAAACACTTCTTTCTTTCTACTGTTGAATCGATTAGTCCTTTCAGCTGTTGAATCTGTAAAATAACTACAGTCAGCTACATGTAATGGTGTGAATAGTGCAATATTTGCTTCCCAAATGTAGCGTAGTAAAAGTGTAAAGTACCTTGAGTACCGTGTTTGAGTAAATGTACTCAGTTACTTTCCACCACTGAGCTTTGGTTTAAAATAAAGAGTTTTTCCGAATCGATCAGGCGTAATATGAAGAGAAAAGGTGCTCTGTACCAGTTGTACGGTGGGGTGAAAACCACATCTGTTTAGACAAATGTGTGATTTAGTGTTGTGGGTTCAAGGGAGAAAAGCCAGGAAAACTTGATAAACCACACAAATCCACCATAACCACAGAAAGCCTCTGTAAACTAGAGTAATGCCCAAATGAAGTGTGAGAAAAAGGGGGAAAAGAATGACTTTGTAATACCTTTAACGACACGGTTTACTCTGGGATGAGTGTCGCGTTTCCTCCCAAATATTGCCACGTCCGAAATGCAGGGCAGCATTTGTCTCATTTTGCACGCTGACTTACACTTCAGTATTACACTGGAAATAGTTATGCTTGGATTTCAAGCTGTTGCTCTGGCAATCTTCCACCTCTATTAAAAATATACTGCACTCCCATTGTATGTGTTTATTGGCAAGGGAGGATTTCTGAGGAGCAGTTACTGGTTTTATTTGAGACATGTTCTGACTCAAAGCACTTGTTTTTAGTGGTGATGACAATATTTAGGATAATAATACTGTACATGCACACCATACATGACAAAAAGTCATTACTGTATTCAAAGTGAGTATTTATGCCTATTTACTTCTCCTTCTCTACATTTCAGAAGATAATAAGGTACTTTTTATGAAGATGGGCTGAATGATAAATCGTTTTCAGATCGAAATCACGATTTCAGACAACGCGGTCCTGTGATCGTCAAAGCTGCGTTTTTTTTGCAGCGCTTCTGACTGACACAGGACCTGCTGTTTTAATTATTTTACATATACGTGCCGTCTCCCTACCGTCCTGCCAAGCTCACCAATCTGAAGTGGCATGCTACATGTGGACAGGTCACGCTAACCAGTCAGTGAGTTAACCATTAGGCGGTATCTGGGCTTTGAAGCTACAGACGTGCACCAGAAACAGGAACTGTGCGTAAAACCTGCCGCTCTAAAGTTGTAACATCCAGCGGAAACACAACCAACTTTTACCTACACTTGA